>CATLJT010000116.1:266031-866031 GCA_949987775.1 Aproaerema taeniolella
TCCAAGATGGCGGACATGGACTTTTTGGAAAATACCGTCATGGGTGTCGTTTAATAGGTTTTCGGGGGTGCTGATTCCGAAAATGACATATGTTTTGAAATCCAAGATGGTGGACATAAATTTTTTGCAAAATATCGCCATGGGTGTCGTTTTTTCGGTATTCAGGGGTGCTGATTAAGAAATAAACATCTATTTTTAAATCCAAGATGGCGGCCGTGAAAAACAAAAAGAAATTAAAATCTTTCTTAAAATTTACAAAAAAAGGCACAACCGCCTCGCGACCTGCTTTAGCAGGTCGCGCACCACGCGAAACCTAGTTATATTATATAAAGCTACAATAACACTGACTGACTGGGTGACAGAATTGTTCTCCCAGATGGAGCGGCGGGAGGTGAAAACTTTGTATGGAGGGAGTGGAGAGGGAGTCGCGGAAGGTACGGGAAAACCTCGAGATCCCCGGATCCACCTTTTCATCGGGTGGCGACCCTTCTTCCCGGGCGAACCGTTGCAGATGGAGCGGTGGCGCTCAAACTAAGGTCGACCCACACCCTGGTCGAATTCTACCGGTGACGTCATTTTTTCGATTTTCGCAAAAACAAGATGGCCGCCATACAAAATGATTATTGCTGTATCTCCGGAACCGTTTGACATAAGTGGGGTGTGCTTTAACAAATGTTTTACAGGGGGTTAAAGGGCAGGAGGCTGTTAATTTTTTTTTCAAGATGGCGGATCCAAGATGGAGGCCGGAAATGAAGTTGCTCCGATCCGGACGAAAATCGGTATCTGGGGGGTTTGGGGGACAAAGATTCCGAATATCAGGTCAGTTTTTCGATTCCACCATTTTCCAAGATGGCCATTTTCCAAACCGCCACGCCGCGAGGCGAGGCCGTAGGCCGAGGCGAGCCGGTAAAAGGTGAGGCCGAAGGCCGAGCTCCGCGCATGGCGTAGCCCGGAGCGTCCCCCCCCCCCAAATCCAAGATGGCCGCCATACAAGTTTAGATTCTAAAGGTGAGGCGAGGTCGAAGACCGAGCCGAACGCGCGAGACAAGGCCGAAGGCCGAGGCGAGCCGCGTATAGGGTGAGGCCGAAGGCCGAACTCCGCGTAGGGCGAAGCCTGGAGCGTCCCCCCCCCCCCCCAATCAAAGATTGCCGCCATACAAGTTTAGATTCTAAAGGTGAGAGCCGCGTATAGGGTGAGGCCGAAGGCCTAACTCCGCGTAGGGCGAAGCCCGGAGCGTCCCCCCCCCAATTCTAGATGGCGGCAAGTTTAGATTCTAAAGGTGAGGCGAGGTCAAAGACCGAGCCGAACGCGCGAGGCGAGGCCGAAGGCCGAGGCGAGCCGCGTACAGGGTGAGGCCGAAGGCCCAACTCCGCGTATGGCGAAGCCCGGAGCGTCCCCCCCCAATCAAAGATGGCCGCCATACAAGTTTAGATTTTTAAGGTGAGGCGAGGTCGCAGACCGAGCCGAACGCGCGAGCCAAGGCCGTAGGCCGAGGCGAGCTGCGTATAGGGCGAGGCCGAAGGCCGAGGTCCGCGCAGGGCGAAGCCCGAAGCGTCACCAAGCATATTATCAGCCGACCGCCATCATACCGACATGGGTGTCGTTTAATAGGTTCTTAGGGGTGCTGATTTCGAAAATGACATCCATTTTGAAATCCAAGATGGCGGACATGGATTTTTTGAAAATACCTTCATGGGTGTCGTTTAATAGGTATTCGGGGGTGCTGATTCCGAAAATAACATACGTTTTGAAATCCAAGATGGCGGACTTAAATTTTTTGCAAAATATCGTCATGGGTGTCGTTTTTTGGGTATTCAGGGGTGCTGATTAAGAAAATAACATCCATTTTTAAATCTAAGATGGCGGCCGTGAAAAACAAAAAAAAATTAAAAACTTATTTAAAATTTATAAAAAAAAGGCACAACCACCTCGCGACCTGCTTTAGCAGGTCGCGCACCACGCGAAACCTAGTTATACTATATAAAACTACATTACCACTGATTCACTGACTGACTGATTGACATAATTGTTCTCTCAGAAGGAGGGTCGGGAGGTTAAAATGATGTATGGGGGGTGTGGTCACAATTTTCCGTCGAGTATGGGAAAACCTCGACATCTTCGGATTCTCCTCCTCATCAGGTCGCGACCCACCTTCCCGGGCGAACCGTTGGACTTGGACCGGTGGTGCTCGAACAAAGGTCTACCCACACCCTAGTCGAAGTCTACCGGTGACAATTTTTTTTCGATTTTTAAAAAAACAAAATGGCCGCCATACAAAAACGAGATTTTTGTATCTCCTCTGATTCGGACCGAAATCGGTATCCGGGGGTTTTAGGGGTCGCTAAATCCGAATATCGGAAAAGATTTTCGATTTCGCCATTTTCCAAGATGGCCGCCATACAAGGAGTGGTGAGGCGAGGCCGAAGGCCGAGCCGAACCACGACGCGCCGCGAGGCGAGGCCGCAGGCCGAGGCAAGCTGCGTATAAGGCGAGGCCGAAGGCCGAGCTCCGCGTAGGGCGAAGCCCGGAGCGTCCCCCCCCCCCAATCCAAGATGGCTGCCATTTAAGTGTAGATTCTAAAGGTGAGGCGAGGTCGTAGACCGAGCCGACCGCGCGAGGCGAGGCCGAAGGCCGAGCCGAGCTGCGTATAGGGCGAGGCCGAAGGCCGAGCTCCGCGTAGGGCGAAGCCCGAAGCGTCACCAAGCATCTTACCGGCCGACCGCAATCCGAAAATTTCATATCCGCCATCTTGGATTTTAGTTGGGGGAATCTCGATTCTCCCCACCAAAAATCTAAGATGGCGTATATGAAATTTTCGGGCATACCGACATGGGTGTCGTTTAATAGGTTTTCGGGGGTGCTGATTCCGAAAATGACATCCATTTTGAAATCCAAGATGGTGGACATGCATTTTTTGTATAAAACCGTCATGGGTGTCGTTTAATACGTTTTCTGGGGTGCTGATTGCGAAAATGACATCTATTTTGAAATCCAAGATGGCGGACATGGATTTTTTGGAATATTCCGTCATGGGTGTCGTTTAATAGGTTTTCGGGGATGCTGATTACGAAACTGACATCCATTTTGAAATCCAAGATGGCGGTCGTGACTACCAAAAAAAGTATGAACGCCTTTTTGACCCTACAAATAGGGTAGCACAACCGCCTCGCAGCCTGCTTTAGCAGTTCGCGCACCACGCGAAACCTAGTTATACTATAAAAAGCTACAATACCACTCACTCACTGACTGACTGACTGACTGACTGATTGACATAATTGTTCTCCCAGAAGGAGGGTCGGGAGGTAAAAATGATGTATGAGGAGTGTGTTCAGAATTTTTCGTCGAGTACGGGAAAACCTCGAGATCTTCGGATTCTTCTCCTCATCAGGTCGCGACCCACCTTCCCGGGCGAACCGTTGGAGTTGGACTGGTGGAGCTTGAACAAAGGTCGACCGGCACCCTGATCAAAGTCTACCAGTGACAAAATTTTTTCGACTTTCAAAAAAACAAGATGGCGCCATACAAAAGTGATATTTCGGTATATCCTCTGATTCGGACCAAACTCGGTATCCGGGGGTTTTAAGGGTCGCTGAATCCGAATATTGGAAAAGATTTTCGATTTCGCCATTTTCCAAGATGGCCGCCATACAAGGAGTGGTGAGGCGAGGCCGAAGGCCGAGCCGAACCACGACGCGCCGCGAGGCGAGGCCGCAGGCCGAGGCGAGCTGTGTATAAGGCGAGGCCGAAGGCCAAGCTCCGCGTAGGGCGAAGCCCGGAGCGTCCCCCCCCCAATCCAAGATGGCCGCCATTTAAGTTTAGATTCTTAAGGTGAGGCGAGGTCGTAGACCGAGTCGACCGCGCGAGGCGAGGCCGAATGCCGAGCCGAGCTGCGTATAGGGCGAGGCCGAAGGCCGAGCTCCGCGTAGGGCGAAGCCCGAAGCGTCACCAAGCATCTTACCGGCCGACCGCAATCCGAAAATTTCATATCCGCCATCTTGGATTTTAGTTGGGGGAATCGTGACGCGAAGGGCGAAGCCCGGAGCGTCTCGATTCTCCCCACCAAAAATCCAAGATGGCGGATATGAAATTTTCGGGCATACCGACATGGGTGTCGTTTAATAGGTTTTCGGGGTTTGTGGTTCCAAAAATGACATCCATTTTAAAATTCAAGATGGCGGACATGCATTTTTTGTGAAAAACTGTCATGGGTGTCGTTTGATAGGTTTTCGGGGATGCTGATCCCGAAAATGACATTTATTTTCAATTCCAAGATGGCTGTTTGCGCCACTAAAAGGCTGTAGTCGAGCTATTTAACATATAAGTTAATGCATGATGCTTACGCGCGGTTTGAATCTCCCGCGCTCGCGCCGTGTGGCTTCGTTGCTCTTCGAGAAAATGCGCTGCATACGCCATCCTAAAAAAGACAGACGCGCCTGCGCCCGGCCAGTCGCCTACTCACCGCCGCCCGTGACGATATAGTGTCAGCTGATGGTCTTCGCCGCGCGTGCGTGACTCGTATGGTGCATTTTTCGATGTATTTAAGCCACTTGTGTGGGCTAAAAGTGAATCATATTATACCTTTCACGTTTGTGAACTAAATTCATGGTGGAAACATACCCTGGACTTATAGCGATCGTGATAGAACTTGCCACGTCACGAAGCTGCTGAATTGCCGTGACCTTCCTGGTCGATGCCGGGCCTCCGGATGCCGAGCTTCTTCTGGGGATTCTTCCTCCGCCTCATGTGAGTACATTCATTGGCTTCTATGTTGAAGAGCTTGACTATGGTAGGTGCTTTGCCCCGGGTGACATTAGGTTATATACTAGCTATTTAGCTGCCTAGTTCTACGATTGTTCAGTGGTCCGGGTCTTTTCCATTCGGGCTTCCCGGCCACGACAATGGCGGACATGCATTTTTTTGAAAAATCCGTCATGGGTGTCGTTTTTTTTGTTTTCGGGGGTACTGATTCTTAAAATAACATCGATTTTTAAATTCAAGATGGTGGCCGTGAGAAACCAAAAAAAGAATGAACGCCTTTTTGACCCTACAAATAGGGTAGCACAACCGCCTCGCGGCCTGCTTTAGCAGGTCGCGCACCACGCGAAACCTAGTTATATTTTATATTTTATACTCTAAAAAGCTACATTACTGGGTGATTGACATAATTGTTCTCCCAGAAGGAGGTTCGGGAAGTGAAAATGATGTATGGGGGGTGTGGTCAGAATTTTCCGTCGAGTATGGAAAAACCTCGACATCTTCGGATTCTTCTCCTCATCAGGTCGCAACCCACCTTCCCGGGCGAACCGTTGGACTTGGACCGGTTGTGCTCGAACAAAGGTCGACCGTCACCTTAGTCAAAGTCTAACAGTAACAAATTTTTTTCGATTTTCAAAAAAACAAGATGGCCGCCATACAAAATTGATATTTTTGTATATCCTCCGATTCGGACCAAATTCGGTATCCAGGGGTTTTTGGGGTCGCTGAATCCGAATATCTGGTAAGTTTTTCGATTTCACAATTTTCCAAGATGGCCGCCATACAAGGAGTGGTGAAACGAGGCCGAAGGCCGAGCCGAACCACGACGCGCCGCGAGGCGAGGGCGCAGGCCGAGGCGAGCTGCGTATAAGGCGAGGCCGAAGGCCGAGCTCCGCGTAGGGCGAAGCCCGGAGCGTCCTCCCCCCCCATCCAAGATGGCCGCCATTTAAGTTTAGATTCTAAAGGTGAGGCGAGGTCGTAGACCGAGCCGAACGAGCGAGGCAAGGCCGAAGGTCGAGCCGAGCTGCGTATAGGGCGAGGCCGAAGGCCGAGCTCCGCGTAGGGCGAAGCCCGAAGCGTCACCAAGCATCTTACCGGCCGACCGCAATCCGAAAATTTTATATCCGCCATCTTGGATTTTAGTTGGGGAAATCGTGACGCGAAGGGCAAAGCCCGGAGCGTCTCGATTCTCCCCACCAAAAATCCAAGATGGCAGATATGAAATTTTCGGGCATACCGACATGGGTGTCGTTTAATAGGTTTTCGGGGGTGCTGATTCCGAAAATGATATCCATTTTGAAATCCAAGATGGCGGACATGCATTTTTCTCAAAAACCGTAATGGGTGTCGTTTAATAAGTTTTCTGGGGTGCTGATTGCGAAAATGACATCTATTTTGAAATCCAAGATGGCGGACATGCAGTTTAAAAAAAATCTGTCATGAGTGTCGTTTAATAGGTTTTCGGGGATGCTGATTACAAAACTGACATCCATTTTGAAATCCAAGATGGCGGTCGTGACAAACCAAAAAAGTATGAACGCCTTTTTGACCCTACAAATAGTGTACCACAACCGCCTCGCGGCCTGCTTTAACAGGTCGCGCACCACGCGAAAACTAGTTATTATATTATACTATATAAAGCTACATTACCACTCACTGACTGACTGACTGACTGATTGACATAATTGTTCTCCCAGAAGGAGTGTCGGGAGGTGAAAATGATGTATGAGGGGTGTGGTCAGAATTTTCCGTCAAGTATGGGAAAACCTCGACATCTTCGGATTCTTCTCCTCATCAGGTCGCGACCCACCTTCCTGGGCGAACCGTTGGAGTTGGACCGGTGGTACTCGAACAAAGGTCGACCGGCACCCTGGTCAAAGTCTAACGGTAACATTTTTTTTTCGATTTTCAAAAAAACAAGATGGCCGCCATACAAAAGTGATATTTCGGTATATCCTCCGATTCGGACCAAATTCGGTATCCAGGGGTTTTTGGGGTCGCTTAATCCGAATATCTAAAAAGATTCTCGATTTCGCCATTTTCCAAGATGGCCGCCAAACAAGGAGTGGTGAGGCGAGGCCGAAGGCCGAGCCGAACCACGACGCGCCGCGAGGCGAGGCCGCAGGCCGAGAAGAGCTGCGTATAAGGCGAGGCCGAAGGCCGAACTCCGCGTAGGGCGAAGCCCGGAGCGTCCTCCCCCCCCCCAATCCAAGATGGCCGCCATTTAAGTTTAGATTCTAAAGGTGAGGCGAGGTCGTAGACCGAGCCGAATGAGCGAGGCAAGGCCGAAGGCCGAGCCGAGCTGCGTATAGGGCGAGGCCGAAGGCCGAGCTCCGCGTAGGGCGAAGCCCGAAGCGTCACCAAGCATCTTACCGGCCGACCGCAATCCGAAAATTTCATATCCGCCATCTTGGATTTTAGTTGGGGCAATCGTGACGCGAAGGGCCAAGCCCGGAGCGTCTCGATTCTCCCCACCAAAAATCCATGATGGCGGATATGAAATTTTCGGGCCTACCGACATGGGTGTCGTTTTATAGGTTTTCGGGGGTGCTGATTGCGAAAATGACATCTATTTTTAAATCCAAGATGGCGGACATGCAGTTTTAAAAAAATCTGTCATGGGTGTCGTTTAATAGGTTTTCGGGGATGCTGATTACGAAACTGACATCCATTTTGAAATCCAAGATGGCGGTCGTGACAAACCAAAAAAAGTATGAACGCCTTTTTGACCCTACAAATAGGGTTGCACAACCGCCACGCGAAACCTAGTTATATTATATAAAGCTACAATACAACAATACCATTAACTCACTGACTTTCTGGGTAACAGAATTTTTCTCCCAGATGGAGCGGCGGGAGGTGAAAAATTTGTATAGGTGGTGTGGAGAGAGGGGTGCGTAGGTTACGGAAAAACCTCGAAATCCTTGGATCCACGTTCTTATCAGGTGGCGACCCACCTTCCCGGGCGAACCATTGCAGATGCAGCGGTGGCAATTGAAGAAAGATTGACCCACACCCTGGTCGAATTTTATCGGTGAAGTCATTTTTTCGATTTTCGCAAAAACAAGATGGCCGCTATACAAAATGATTATTGCTGTATCTCTGGAACCGTTTGACATAAGTCGGGTGAGCTCGAACAAATGTTTTACCGGGGTGTGAGGGGCAGGTAGCTGTCAATTTTTTTTTCAAGATGGCGGATCCAAGATGGCCGCCGAAAATGAAGTTGCTCCGATCCGTGCGAAAATACTTAAGGTGAGGCGAGGTCGCAGACCGAGGCCGAGGCGAGCTTCGTATAGGGTGAGGCCGAAGGCCGAGCTCCGCGTAGGGCGAAGCCCAAAGCGTCACCAAGCATATTACCAGCCGACCGCCATAATACCGACTTGGGTGTCGTTTAATAGGTTTTCAGGGGTGCTGATTTCGTAAATGACATTCATTTTGAAATCCAAGATGGCGGACATTGACTTTTTGGAAAATACCCTCATTGGTGTCGTTGAATAGGTTTTCGGGGGTGCTGATTCAGAAAATGACAAATATTTTGAAATTCAAGATGGCGGACATAATTTTTTTGCAAAATATCGTCACGGGTGTCGTTTTCGGGTATTCGGGGATGCTGATTAAGAAAATCACATCCATTTTGAAATCAAATATGGCGGCCGTGAAATACAAAAAAAAGGCAAACTTTTTTGACCCTACGAATAGGGTAGCACAACCGCTTCGCGACCTGCTTTAGCAGGTCGCGCACCACGTGAAAACTAGTTATTTATATTATATAAAGCTACAATACCACTGACTGACTGACTCACTGGGTGACAGAATTGTTCTCCCAGACGGAGAGGCGGGAGGTGAAAACTTTGTAAGGGGGGTGTTGAGCAGGTGACGCGGAGGGTAGGGGAAATCCTCGGATCCACCTTCTCATCAGGTGGCGACCCATCTTCACGGGTGAACCGTTGCAGATGGAGCGGTGGCGCTCGAACAAAGGTCGACCCACACCCTGGTTGAATTCTAACAGTGACGTCATATTTTAAATTTCGCAAAAACAAGATAGCCGCCATACAAAATGATTATTGCTGTATCTCCGGAACCGTTTGACATAAGTGGGGTGTGCTTGAAAAAATGTTTCACAGGAAGGTAAGAGGAAGGTGGCTGTCAATTTTTTTTTTAAGATGGCCGACGGCCGAATTCCGCGTAGGACGAAGCCCGGAGCGTCCCCCCCCAATCTTAGATGGCCGCTATTCAAGTTCATATTCTAAAGGTGGGTCGAGGTCGTAGACGAGGTCGTAGGTTCCTTATTCGTTTCACACAGTAAACACTCCGTTGCTGCAGCTCCCAAATTTTTTAATTAAAAAGTGTGTCTATTTTTTATTTTTGAACAAAAAGTTTATACGAGTGGGTGGAGAAGATTGTGACCAAGTGAATAGTGCTTACTAGACGAAATTCGGTGCACACATTTGTGAGTAATCAACATTTTTAATTAAAATTTATCAAATTAACGATTAGTGTTACTGACCTACGACAACTCGCAAACGCCCCGCATCTATGAGTCATCGTCGCGGTCGGCGCCAAGCAGTCTGCTTAATTTAATGCCTGCCAGAAACTTAAACGCAACGACACCTTAAAGCAAGACGGCTATAGCTATAACATTTATAGTAGGCGTTTAATAGAAGTTGATACCGTTTATTTAGAAGAACGATTATTTCCTAAGATAACTAGATTAAAATATAAATATAAAGATGCCGAAGCTAATGATGACTACTTGTACAGAGTGCACTAAAAGAATAAGACAAAGGGATTCTTTGCGGTGCATGGAATGTAAATGTGTATATTGTGCTAACGTTAACTGTGCACGAATTCCTGAAAAAATATGTAATTTAATGAATGCTGAAAGAAAGAACTCATGGCAATGTCTAAATTGCAAACAGGGTCGAAAAACAATAGTCCACCTTTGGGAAGCACTCTCTCAAGCACTCCTGTAAGCACGAAATCGATTATTCCAATAGTAATGAACACCCCAAAGGGGACACCAGAACCTGTACCCACAGTCAATAACCAGGATTCTGGAACTGACTTCGAATTGACTCATGTAACTATGGACCGAAAGAAATATCATTACAATGTACCTATCGAAAACTCGTTTGATAGTTTAAGCGAAGAAAATGAAACCGAAATTGAAGGAAATGAAAGCGAAAATGAAGATCAATCGATATCTAATAACGAGCTCAATAGGAGCTGTCCTCCGATTAATGCAAACGGCACAGACTACGACGAACTTAAAATACAACTTCTAGAAACTCAGCAACAACTATCCGCTGCGGACCGACAGATAGAAGAACTAATACTTGAAAATATTACCTTGAAAAGACAGCTAAATAAGAATGAAATACAGGTTAAAACTCTGAGGGCACTGTGCAACAATACTGGAAAGGGTAGCACCATGAAAAGTACACCTAGAGCAAAAAAGCGTCGTGGACGCTTTTACATTACGTACATAACAGAGTAGATATTAATGCCAGTTACCTTGACCTTAATGTGTCTCAGAAAAAGCCCCAGTCCACATGCGAGAACCGTGTGCCACAAAATAAAAGGGACCATATAGACGGAACGAAAGCAGAACCTACATATAAACATAAAGTGTTGCTCTTGGCAGATGAAAAGGGCCGTCATCTTCGTAGTGTACTAGAGAAGAAATTGGAGTCTAATTATACAGTGACTAGCGTATTAAAGCCTTATGCAACATTACAGCAAGTACTATCAGGAAGTCTCACTTTATGTACAAACTTCACAAAAAAGGATTACGTTATTATTTTAGCAGGTTCGCATGACGAAAATCTAAGTAAATTCCAGTCAGCTGTTTACAATTGTATAAATTATTTGAAAAATACAAATATTTTATTTGGGCACATAGAATATAATCGCTATTTGAATGAGTTGAAGCTGAACGAATTATTGAAATCTATAAGCTTAAACAGGGAACATTTTCTATGTTCAAAATTGTCATATTTAAGGAATAATAAGTTAGATAGAATAAATACATGTAGGGCTTTGGTAATGGACATAATTGTATTAGATTATAAGAATAAATTGAAACCTCAAACTCAAACTGTGTGTAGAGGAATAATGAACAATGCTTATACTCAAACAGAAATGAAAAGTAGTCCTTTTTTATAGACAATAATAATAATAAAATTAGAATCATGCATCAAAATATAGCCGGCCTACTAGGAAAGAGAGAATTGTTAGAAATTGCTTTACAAGAATTGACAGCCAAAAAGCAATCCATTGACTTATTATGTTTGTCAGAAACTTTTGTACAGCAAAGTCATGAATTAAATATACGACTGAGAGGTTATAGTTTAAGCACTATTTTCTGTAGAACTAAAGAGCGGGGTGGTGTCTGCATATTTCACCGGGATTGTATTGATATCAGAGAACTACCTTTTGTTAAAGAATTATCATGTGAACGCACATTTGAATGCTGCGGCATAGAATTAAAATCCAACAAAATAATTTTGATTTGCATTTACAGGATTCCCAAAGCTAACACAACTATATTTTTTGAGAAGCTATCGATTTTACTTGATAATTTAAAACGTAAGACAAAAAAATCTTTAATCCTGACCGGTGATTGGAACATAGACACGCTTCAGGACACAAAACTTACTAGAGAATTAAAAGATTTACTTGAGGGCTATAATCTTGACTTGCATATTCGTACACCCACACGGAAGCGATCCTGTATAGATCATTTCGCAAGTAACATTAAAGACGCACAAGGCTATACGATACCGTTAGCCCTATCAGATCATGACACGGCCCAAATTTTAACTTGTTCCTGTCCAAACCCGTGTTGAGGGTGTCAAGTTCTGGTTTAAGACTATCAGAGATCTTAGTACTGAAAATATTGAAAAATTCAGATACTTTCTAACGAACTACCCTTGGTCAGATGTATATACATGTAATAACGACATCGATAGCGCTTTTAACTACTTTCACACAGAGTTGCAACTTCTCTTCAATCTTTGCTTTCCGAAATATAGATTTAAAATAATAAATAAGAAATCAAAGTTAAAATGGGTAACAAATGGCATAAAATCCTCTACTGCTTTGAAACGAAAACTGCGTTTTTCATATTATAAAAATAAATCAAATGCTTTGAAGATAAAATATAGATTTTATTCTAAATTATTAAAAAGGTGTATACAATATGCTCAGCGTTCAAATAATAATGAGTACATTAATAAAGCGAAAAACAAATGTAAAGCGACTTGGGACGTTATTAATGATAACCATAACCCTGCAGCAGTAGAAACTATCCATCATTTGACCACGCAAAATAAAGACATAATTGACAATCCCATAGAAATTGCGAATAAATTTAATAAACACTTCATTGACATACCTAAAATTGGCTCTTTCACTAATTCAATATATATGGACTTAATAAAAACTAATAATTCTTCTTTCTTTTTGACCCCCACTGACGATTATGAAGTAAATTCTGTCATAAATTCATTGAACAACACACATGCTACAGGGTACGATGCACTGAGTACTAAGATTATTAAAGCTTGTTCGAGAGAGCTATGCCCATTAATAACACATTTAATAAACTTATCCTTTCAATGTGGTTTATTTCCATCTTCTCTTAAATTATCCGTGGTAAAGCCTTTATTTAAGAAAGGAGAGCGATCTGATATAAATAACTATAGGCCAATCACGTTAATCCCAGTACTTTCAAAAATTTTTGAGAGAGTGTTTTATAGAAGACTATCATCATTTTGCGAGAAATTCCATGTAATAAACTCTCAACAATATGGATTTCAGAGGGGAAAATCAACTACTATGGCCTGTTATAATATTGTACGACGAATTTCACTTTATATGGATAAGCGCATCCCTGTGACTATGGTCCTATTCGATCTTAGTAGAGCTTTTGATTGCGTTTGCCATGAGACTTTACTCAAAAAACTAGAGTCTTATGGAATAAGAGGACACGCGCTTAGCTGGATTAAATCATATCTGGGTGGTCGAGTACAAAGAGTGGAAATAAATAAATTAAATAAATCTCTACATTTTACAGATTATCATTCTGAATATTTAAATAATGATTTCGGGGTGCCATAGGGAAGTATTCTTGGACCTTTACTTTTTATATTATACCTTAACGATCTCCCATCAATTACTCAATATGAATGTACTTTATTTGCCGATGACATTTCAATCATAATTAATAAATCTTTAAATGCTGACTACGAAAATGAAATTAATAATACAATATTCAATGTTATCAATTGGCTAAAACGTAATAATCTAACTGTTAATGTGTCAAAAACGAAATTAATACAATTCTATAATAAAAATGGACATCCCCAAACTATTTCAGTAACTCATGACGGTGAACCAATCGCTGCGTGTACAAAAACAAAATTTCTTGGTTTTAACATAGACTCCCAATTAAATTGGAAAGATCATGTGTCTTTCGTTTGTCAGAAACTAAATAGATTTACTTACGCTCTCTATCGTCTCACTACACTCAGCAGTCGAAAGACAGCTCTCACAGCATACCATGGATATGTCTGCTCTACACTAGGATACGGCCTTGTATTATGGGGTAACTGCGTTGACGTGGGTCGTCCATTTGTCATTCAGAAGAAATGTGTAAGAGCAATGTGTGGTGTGGGGCAAAGGGAGTCCTGTAGACCACTATTTAAACAATTAAACATATTGACTTTACCATCAATGTACATTTATGAGGTTTGTGTGTTCACCAAAAATAACCTTCAATTGTTCTTATAGAATGGTGAGGTGTGTGCATTCGCAACCCGGTATCCGAACCGTTTAGTAGCGCCTTCCTGCTCTACCACAACTTGTCATCGAAACTGTTACCTAATGTCGATAAAACTGTATAATAGATTACCAGATAGCATAAGAGATTTATCATCAAAAAAATTCAAAACGGAGCTATATAAGTTTCTTTGTGACAAATGTTTTTATAGTGTAGACGAATTTATGTCATATAATATTTAATGGATATGTATTTTTAATTCATTTTGACATTTTAAAATTATTATTGTTATCTTATTTTTTGTTTTTTTTTAATTATCTCACATTTTGACATTATGATTCTCTTCCTGCTTTGACATATGTATTCCAAATCGTATTTTAATCTTAACCCTATTGCATACCATTCAAATGGTTAAATGTGTGAATCTGCCTATCATATACCACCAATGTACTGTACCACATTTATTGCAAATAAAGAATATTTCATTTCATTTCATTTCATTTCATTTCATATTTCAGCGTGAGGCGAGGCCGAAAGCCGAGCCGAGCTGCGTGTATAGGGCGAGGCCGTAGGCCGAGTTACGCGTAGGGTTAAGCTCGAAGCGTCACCAAGCATCTTCCCGCCGATCGCCATCCGAAATTTTATATCCGCCATCTTGGATTTTAGTTGGGGGAATCGTCACGCGAAGGCCGAATCCCGGAGCGTCTCGATTCGCCCCACCAAAAATCTAAGATGGCGGATATGAAATTTTCGGGCATACCGACATGGGTGTCGTTTAATAGGTTTTCGGGGGTGCTGATTCCTAAAATGACATCCATTTTGAAATCTAAGATGTCGGACATGTATTTTTTGTAAAAAACCGTTATGGGTGTCGTTTAATAGACTTTCGGGGGTCCTGATTGCGAAAATGACATCCATTTTGAAATAAAAGATGGCGGACACGCAGTTTAAAAAAAACTGTCGCTTGATGGGTTTTTGGGGTTGCTGATTACGAAACTGACATCCATTTTGAAATCCAAAATGGACAACATGTCTTTTCGAAAAAATTACAGAAAACGAAATGATCGCCTTTTTGACCCTACTAATAGGGTAGCACAATCGTATTGCGGCCTGCTTTAGCAGGTCGCGCACCACGAAAAAACCAGTTTATCATATAAATTTGGAATTAATTTAGAGGTCTTACTTAGAACCTAGAGGTGTACACTTTTCTGCTCAGAACGGAATATCATTGTGCAAGTCATGTAAATGTTCCGGGTACTCTAAATCTACTTCTAGAATATAACCAAACTCCTCATCGCTAGGTACTTTCCAAAAGTCAATTTCCACTATTTCAGACTCATTCAATAAACTGAAATCCGAATATGGTAAATAAGCACACATAGCGTAGCCATACAAGTTATTACAGTCTATATACATCAGATAATTTGTTTCCAAAGTCGGATCATAATCCATCAAAAATTTATTATTAGCCTTGGAATACTTAGAAGAACATAAGCAAATACCATCACGGATACCACTTTTGATCATTTTAATTATTTCTAAGTTATCAATCAGTTCTAATTTGACCCCTGTTTTTAACAACATCGCATCAAAACTAAGACTCGGAGTGGTTAAGTAAAATGCTGGATCTAAATTATAATTCACCATACAAGTTTTCCTAAAATTTTCAAAGACATCGGCTAGCAGTAACACGTCTGATTTAAGATATAAATCAGTATATTCCCCCAAGTTATTCAAATTGAAATGTTGCCAAACAGTTTGTGCATGTTCATAGTCAGCTAGTGTGACGGTATCGTTTATAATTGTACTGAAAAAACAGTCTCGCGGTGGAACAAATCTAGGTAGGCGAAAGCGAAGGTTACAGTATGAATGTGCTGCTCCACGATAATTACCTGTTAGGTGACAATGGTCTCTGACCTTATCATCAAAAAGTATATCATTCCAAAGAAAACAATTCTTAGCTTTCGAAAAACTTTCAGTATCAGTATCAGTTAACCTCATAGGTATCTCAGTTTTCAATATATTGTTTATGAATATTATGTTTGATTGTAGATAAAACAAGAATTTTTCAACACAATCTGACCCACGCGGTAAGACACATATTTATTTAAGGAAGCGTCATAACTACAAACAATATAATATGCAAACGCAGCAGGAATGTGTTGTTGCAGTGATGTTCTGCTACTTGAACTAGGTTCACTAATGGGCTTCAACAAAGATTCAAAGTCAGCATAGATTACAAAGGGCATGTCTTGCATTCTCTCATAGTGATTAAACTGAATGGAAGTTCCTGCGTTAGGTAAAATAGTTTTAACACCGTTACATATATGAGCATCTAGTTTTTTATTTGTGTTAAAAATATGAGACAATTCTCGCAAAAAAACATTTTCTCGTGATGTTTGGTTACTTGTCGGCGTAATAATTTTGAAAGATTTTTAATAAAACAGTAATGAGAACGGGTGCCGTTTTCAATTAAAAGTAAATTTACATGATTTTCTTTGCGACATTTGGTTCTAGATAACGGTCCAACTATATCATTATTATTCCGAATACCATAAACGTTAATAATACTTATTTATGGGTTGTTTTTTTTTCAAAGATCTGTATGTCTGAAAACTGAACAGGAAAAGTCATGTTTTTAGTATTGAGAACTGTGTCAAAGTGAGGATACGAAGATGTTCGCTGTCCATTATTTTTAGAAGGAAACAAGGCAGCCATTACTGACCACAAGAAGCAGAAATTATCCATATTTTGAATGTTAATACATGCTCGTTTATTCTTGATGTTTTTAGGTAGATCAATATAACCAGAAGCTCGCAATGGATTATACTTGTTAATGTTTACTTCAAGATACAAGTTCCCTATAAAAGCCCTACCACTATCTCGTTCCTCAAATGCTTCAATTTTTTTACTAATCGTTTCAATTACTTTTGAGAACAAACATTCAAAGTCTAAATTTTGATTTAAAACTATGTTTTCTGTAGCAAAGGATTTTATAGATAGTGAATAATTTTTGGGAAGAACGAATTCAGCAAACAGTTCGGAATTCGCTTTTAAACTAGAATGAGCTAACATTCGTGCCTCAATCAAACCCTTTACAAGTTTTTTGAGAGATAACAAGTACCTAGCGGGCGGGAGTTCGCTTCGTTTACTCGAGACCCTGTAAGACGCAATCCGGCTGTGAAATGCACTACTTATTTTTTCGACATCATCATTTTCAAATAGAGAATTATTATTTTTATGTAAAATACTTTTCAGATGAGCTGAAACCGCATTGCTTTTAATTGATAGATCGCAAACTGAACAAAATATTGTCTTGTTACTTTTACTAGTCATTTTTCTCAAATAGGTACTATAACATCAAGATACTACTTATAGAACTAACTTAAACTTAAAGTGTGTGAGAAGAATAAAAAAATTAAGTATGCTAAAATTTATATTTGTACCAAATAATTATTTAAGAATACACAAATAAACCTCTTAAATTAAACCTATCCTAACCTACCCAGCTAAAATAAAAATAAAAAAAATACCCGCCTTAAAAAAGTGTGAAATATTTTTTTAAAGCTATGTTCACAAGTAAGTACTGGTTACGGGTAAAACAGCAAATATGTGAATTCATAGCGGAATATGGTAAATAGAGATTAATATTTTTTTTTTGACGTCAGCGCCGAACAATTACTCACATGGCATAATTATCTTAGTATTTATACTGACAAAATAAGCTTGTGCGAATACTTATTTCATTAAACTAGGTCCTGTTCAAACCGGCACCGACGTCAAAAAAAATATTCCTCTCTATTTACCATATTCCGCTATGAATTCACCTATTTGCTATTTTACCCGTAACCACTGCTTACTCGTGAACATAGCTTTAAAAAATTATTTCACCCTTTTTGAAGGCGGGTAAATTTTTTGTTAAAAATATTTTATTTTATTATTTTTAAAGGTTATCATTTCTCTATATTAATAATATAAAGAGGAAAGATTTGTATTTTTGTATGTAACGAATAGGCTCCGAAACTACTGGATCGATTTGAAAAATTCTTTTACCATTAGGATGCTACATTATCCCTGAGTAACATAGGCTACATAATTTTCACGAATTCCCACGGGAACGAAGTCCCGAGCGGGATGCTAGTCATTCATATAACTCCCTCGTAGATTTATTATAAATCACTCGAGATTAAAGAGCGATATAGTGATTAATTACTTTCAGCCCACGGAAAGACATGAGGTGGTAATATTCATAACTAGTCGCAAGATGGCAAGAAAGATACGGTGTAGTACAATTCTCAAACCGCCAGATAGCATGAAAGATATGGGGTGATATTATCAACCGATCACCAGACGACAGTAAAGATGTGTGGTGGTACGAGTAATATACTCTATCGGTCACTAAACTGTGACCGGTAGAGTAGGTAGCCCCAGGACACAAAGGAGCCCCAAAAACAACTTAAAAGTCTCAGGGAACAACTTCGCTTTTGCTTCGTTTACATTGATGACCTATTATCATCCACATATATGACCGTAAATTTCAGTTTTTTTTTATTTTTGACCTAAACTACTGAAGCGATTTCGATAAAAATTTTATGGGACCAATCTGGAAGTAGATGCTTCCGAACTAAAAATTTTTTTTTTAAATCGGTCTACAAATGACGGAGTTTTGAGGTAACAAACATAAAAAAAAAACACCGGAATTGAGAACCTCCTCCTATTTTTTGGAGTCAGTTAAAAAAATTATGAAGGAGAGCCCAAGATAAAAATAAAAAATGAAAATAAAAATTAAACCAGCTTATTTTTTCTTTTTATCTTGGAAGAATGTACCCTCCTCCGTGAATTTCTTTTTAGCTAATTTTATAAATTCTTTAAGTTATAAAAAGTCAGCTGAGTCTCCATCACCTTGCAAACGCACCCAGATGTAAGCCTTTTCGCACCGGTCGATCCCTCCCAAGTTCTTTACGTCGCTGCTCTTGTAGAGACGGACCTCCGCAATAGTGTCTCCGCTGAGATAGGCTCGCCGACGTACGGTCCCTTTAGGGACCCGCCTTCTGGACGGCGATGTCGTTTTCACTATCCGATAGCCAGTCCTCCACCCCGCACGTTACTGGCTTTTTTCAGCCTTCGTAGGTCTTCCACGAGTAGGTGTAGGCTTGATCTTCTTTTTCTGACTGAAAAGATGTAAAAATAAATTAGCACATTCAGAAAGGGAATATCTGAATAGCACATTCAGAAAGGGAATGATAATGTTAAGAAATAATTGAAAAATAACACTAAAATAAAAAATTTAGAATCACCCCCGACATTCGATTGCTTATAACTTTTAAACGGCTAAACAGATTTTCACGAAACAAGGTTAAGAACACTCGGGATAAAATTATCTATGACACAAAAAAAAAACAAAACGAAAATCGCTTCATCCGTTTGGGAGCTACGATATCACAGACAGATACACAGACAGGTTAAACTTATAACAACCCTTTTTTTTCGGGATTAATGAATAAAAAAACACTCAAATTAGCACACTAAGATTTGTACCTTGACACACATACAAGAAAAAACGTTCAGAGGGTCGAGAACAAACAAACATCGCTTTTCACACAGTTGATTGTTCTGACTGGGAATTTAACCTGACTGGGAATAAATTAAGAGGTGGCGTTGCTACTACTAGACCAATTTAATGAGCAAAGTTCTAGAAAAAAATAATATAAAGCAGGTATAAATAAAAAATAGAGATTTACCTTATTTCTTCGTCGGAGTCGAACACGTCAGCCTCCGCTTTCTTCGAGCGCTTGTAGTTTAATTCAGACCTGTAAAAAATAATTCGCTTGAAAAACTGAACTTTTTATTTGCTTATACTAACTGACAGAGTATTTATTCGATTAAACTATTGAAAAAAAAATTAAAAGTATATTTTGTAAACTTACGAACATTATATTGGAGCAGCTGATACGTATAGGAACAATTTTCTTGAAAATGATGGTACCGGAGTGTGAAAGTTGGGAGAGGAGCAGGGTTCCCGGAGCATGAAGGTCAGGAGATGAGCACGCGTAAAATCGAGGAGCGATTGACACGATACAGTAGCACCACAGTCTCAGAGCGATAGAATGAAAAAATTCAATTTTCTGGACTTTTTATGGTAAAAAATCAGCTTAAGGTCAGGAGTGGCAAACTTTTGAATGAAAATGTTATCAATGTCTATTTTTACTACTTCTGTAACGTATAAAATGTCCTCATTATAAAGCTAACATATTGTGTACATTCACTTTTCTTAATACCTACTTATATTTTATTATTATAGTTACATTTATATGTATTTAAATAAACAGTTACATTTAAACACTTTTAATTTGTAAATGGTTAAGGTTATTAAATCCTTCAGGAAAGACATTAATTCTATTAGTTTATAAAATATGAAGTTAGTTTTGTTTTAACAAGGTAAGTTCTGTAATTATTTCAAATACAATATGTAAGTTGCTTACCCCTGAATAATACGCGTATCAGCAATTCCCAGTAAACTCACAACTATTGCAATTCCACAATGCAGGTAAATTCACACCTACTGCCCACGACCACGGGTACGGTCGAAAGATGATATTTTGATTAAGGATCCTCCTGATTAAGGATAAATGGTATGGAACAGGTTCAGTATTTCATAATTCTGTTTTAAGTTGTAAAACTAATTGAAATTCACCAATAGAACATATTTAGCTTTTTGACATTAACCTTTACAGAAAAGTGTTGTTTTATAATTCTATATAAGTATCTTAGGAAAACTTGATCAGTTTCATAGGAAAATTCACATCCTAAGGTTTCGGTAACTAATTTAATATAAAATCAATTTAAAGCACGTTCAGTGTTATTACTACCAATTTCTGAGTAAACTCGATCTATCGTTGACCTCGTCTCAGTCCTTTAGCCAAGTAAGATTGAGGTTAAGTGTTCACCCAACATGATTTAAAAATCCTTTATACCAACTCTTCATATACTGTTGTTAGATATATGAGGTGACTTAAGTTAGTTACCGAAACTTTAAGAGGTGATTCTCTCCATGAAACTGAAAATCTTTTTCCAAGGAACCTATATTAAGTTCTCAAAAAAAATGTTTTGACCAATACTTCATGGTAACAGACTCAGTTTCATAGGGAGAACCACTTCCTAAAGTTTCGCTTACTTATTTAAAGTCACCTAATATAATTATCTAATAACTCGTCATCTGCCCATATACCTCCCCACCGAGGAGCACGGGCCTCTCTTCGAAACATGAAGGGGATTTAGGCCATAGTCCACTCCGCTGGCCCAATGCGGGCTGGTGGACATCTAATAACTACATAGAAATATATAAGTACAATTCATGCTCTGCCTACCCTGTTAGAGATTATACGCATGAGCTGTGTAGGAGTATGTAAAATTTCATAGCGCTTTGCAGCCATACAAGCTTAATACTATAGTTAGCTTTATATCAATCCCCACCTGCATTAATGGAGGTGGATACACTATACTTACGGCTGTGATGTCTAGGGTTCTACGTTAATTACTTCTAGGATTCTCGCAGGTACAAACAATTTAAAAGCGGGTTTTCAAACTTAGAGAGGAATTAAAAGCAAAATCAAGATTTAAACATAGTTTAATGCGCTTCACATAGTCTAATAAATTACATTTTGACATATTGACACAAAAGGACTAATCTCTTAATTATTCCATTCGAAGCAGGATGAGAGCCGGAGGCTGGGAAAACGAGTAGAATACCTAGACAGATTAATATAATCCCAGGGCATCATTTGGGGAGTTCCCAGTTCTAGGGCCCCCAGCCACGCCCCGGAACCTTTCGACGGTGCTCCAAATGACGAGATCCGTCGCCTTGGGGTGACCAACCCGGGGAGACTGTTCGGGTCGGGTATCTTGTGGGATCTCCTAGAATCGTTATGTTCTCTGAGCGACAAAATCCTCAGCTAATATTAGGCCAAACATCGCGCTTCCCTATTTCTCCTGTGAGTGGATTAGACTCCGATCTATAAAGCCAAGTGTCAGAAAGGAAAACCGAATGGTCGCAATCTCTCCTCCCCGTGAAACCTAGGAGCCGTCGCCTGCAGCGCGTCCTTGTATTACCGCAGACTACAGACCCTACGACTGACTACCGAAGTAGCTAGCTGTGATCACGTATACGGGTAGGACAGTGTTCCTTGGGGTGGTATTACAAAGCTAACCCACCCAATTGAACTGAACAACCCCCGCACGCGGTGACCACGTGTCTGCTACTGACAAGCCCTCCCCTAGCGCCTCGGTGAACGAGACCGCGCAACCCCAAGGATAATTTAGCAAATGAGAAGACTGCTCAGCTACATGGTTCAGAGTAGGGTGTGTAGTCTGTAGAGGTACTTTGTTCAGTGGTTGTGAGGGGCATCTCCTGGTTTCCGTAGGTTAACTGTAAAGCAAGAGGGAGCCTACGAAAGCAAACTAAAATCTGACGTTTGCCGCCGATGGTCATCCGTCTTTTGTCGCTACTCGTGTATTGTGCTACACTAATAGCAGCGTCACAATTGTCCTTCGTGAGCCAGTAGAAGAATCGTAGAAGGAGAGATAGGTGCTATAATATAACATCGTCTCGGAAATTTAGGAAAACCTAGTCACTCAAGCCTCGCCGAACATCGCGAATCACGAAATAACGATCCTATTAGTAACTCTTAAATCGTCTGATAAGAAAGAATAAATAAAGGCATAGCGCTTTACCAAATTCAAGTCGTAAATAAATCTAAATAAAAAAAAATCAATTCAGAATCCGCCCGAAATTTAAAGAACATCCCTATAACTTAATTCCAAAATAAATAAAATCCCTAGTAATCTTAAAGAAGGTTCTACTCACCAGAGTCCAAAGTCAAGACAACGACTTCCCTAGGTACAGGTAGAACATTTTACCCTAACATTTGATTGAGAATCTCTTAAGTCAACTTTGGCCCGTTCCATATTCAAGTTCAAAATAAAACTGACAACTTCAATTTAATTCAGCTTGAATTATTCTATTCACTTTAATGTTAAAATATTATATAACTATTTAAACTAATAAATTATTTTTATTAAAATTATTAATTGATTATTTAATTAAATATATTCATAAAACAATTCTTAAATTGTAAAAAATAAAAGAATAAAAAAAATGAACTGGAGTCAGTTACTGGGTTACTGTCCCTTCTAAAATCCCATACTTTCCACCTTTTCCAAAATTAAACTCCCAATTCAAATTCAAAAGTCAGTTTTAATAATTCAAATTCAAGTTTAATAATTCAAATAATTCAAATTCAAGTAAACAAACCATGAAAGTGCGTGGTAGACAAATCTATCCAAGGACCGTTCCCACACTTTACAATGCCAGTGTGACATTCTCGAGTAGTGATGTTAACCAATGTTTTACATCGTTCTGCGATAAATTTAAGGTGGTGGTATCGCCGAAACACAAAATAAATAAAGTAAACGAAATTTATGGAAAAAGGGAATTTAATTAAATATAAACGGATACAAAATTCGACAATGAGGCCGGAATTAAAAAAAAGAAAATTGCACAATTAAATTTTAAAAGAAAACTATAACTTAACAGAAGGGTAGGCCTAACTATTTAAACCGCTAATAACGTATGGAAATTTTGTTTAGGAAAGAAGTGCTGGTCAACTTAGAACAGTAACAATATCATATATAAAATTGAATCATGTGGCCTAACTATAATCAATTGTTACCTGAAGCAAATAGGAAGATAATATTTAATTCGATAACGAACAAAATTCCCACCTATTTGACAGATAAATCTATTGCTGTCACAATTGGCTATTTGTTAAAAATAAATAAATTTAGGGAATGGTACTAGTGGACTTAGCTATATAGGTCTTCTTGGGGCCGCTGGTATATCCGCGACGAAATTGTGGCTGGAACTGGTTTGGGGTGCATGTAATCAGGGTATTCGTCTATCAGACTTCTCAGTGAAGTACTGCTGCCCAGCCTTTACATTTAATTTTAACCAAATCGTACTTTAAAATCACTGCAACTACAAAAAATCCAAATTGGACTAGGATACCTAAAAGGCCAATATTCCAAAAAGGACACCAAAAAGGAAGAAAAATTAAAAAATATGAGGTTTTATTTAATTTTTTTTTTATTATAAGATGGGTTAACTCTTGATCTCAATCTTGACCGTAAGGTCAAAGATGAGGTCGACGATGGAGCGAGTTAACCCAGAAAATGCCTATAAAGGCACTGGTACTCCCACGCACCGACGGAACAAAGCAAGCTGTTTGGCGTCGGACTTCGGTAGGAGGGTGGTCGTGAACCAGACGGCCCTTTACAGAGCCTACCACACCGCATGAGACCATTGGACGACACCTCAGATTCAGAAAAAAATGAAGTGTCGTTGTCTGGGATGGATTACTAGGAGGCAGGTCTCATTTGTGTTTCCTTAGTCGCCTCTTACGACACCCACGGAAAGAAATGGGGTGGTGTTATTCTCAACCGATTACCACATGGCAAAAATATTATATAGAATATTTTAGTATAGTAAGTGTTAGGGACCTTTTTGGACCTATGTACTTTTCTAAATTCTAGTGTTTGTTGTTTGTTTCTTTTCTATCAGATTGACGGATTGATTGTTATAATTTTTTCCTATTGTTTGTGTCAATATATTATATTTATCTTTAAGCCCATATTAACCGGCGTAATTCATTATCGTTCGTTAATATAGTGGTCCTTTCTAGCTGTGATTAAAAATATGGGTTACAACACACGTTCGAAAACGAAAGGAAAATTGACCTCCCAACATGAAGATGACTCAGGAGCCCATATATCGGGGGCCCACCCGGCGCCGAACGAACGCGCGCTGCCGCCGGTAGCTTCTGGATCACAGATAGTTGGTTCAGGGGAACAATCTTTTAGATCAACTGAATCCGCGACATTAAGGTCAGTTCGTTCCACAGAGTCGGCGCGAGCTCGGAAACTGGCCGCGGAAGCTCAGCATGCTCGTGTCTTCGCTAATATCTCGGCCCGCCAGCTGGAGCTCGAGCGGAAAGCAGCCGATCTCAGCCTGCAAGCTGAGCTCGCTGCCATCGAAGCAGAAAGCGCCGCAGGTAGTGAGCGAGGTAGTAGCCGCGACAATAGTCGCCCACGCGACGTTCAACAATGGTTGAACAATGTAAAGTTGGACAGCACAGCAGGCCCGTCACAAGCAAAAGCCCTAGCCGGTCAATTTACTGTCAAAGAGGCTGCGCCCCGTATAGATAGTGCTGTTCCAAACATATTTTCTAACATGTCTAATAATTTTCAGGCCTCAAGACCAACTGAGACAAACCCCGACAACGAACAACTCGGTCTCATAAGGGCACTAGAGGCACTCGTAAATAAGCCAAAGAAGTCAGACGTGAAGCTACCGGTTTTTGATGGGAAGACAGCTGCTGAATGGCTCTGTTTTAAGCGAATTTTTCTAGACACACACGCAGCTTACACACCCGTAGAAAATTTAGCTCGTATCAGCACATCTCTACGCGGAACAGCGCGCGAAGCTGTTTATATCCTACTTGTTTCAGCATCTAACCCTATGGAGGTTATAGACGCATTAGAGATGCGTTTTGGACGCCCTGAAAAAAATGTATTACAGGAGATTAATAATTTACGGGTGCTGCCCAAAGTAAGCGCCGAAGGTAAAGATTTGGTCATATTTACCTGCCGAGTAAAAAACTGCGTAGGTATGATGAAACTTCTCGACCAATCTGACTACCTGTATTCCCCGGAGATTTCCAACTCGCTTATAGGTAAGTTGTCCCCGATAGTTCGTGCAAAATAGTATGAGTATGCAGCTGGACAGATGTACACGGACCGACGTTCAAGCAAATTCGAAATTTTATCGAATTTCCTAACTCGTGAGGTAGAGCTTCAAACGAAGTTCGGCTTAGTACATGACATTCCGTCCACGTCGTCATTATCTACCCAACCGCTACCAGTGGACAGAAACACCCGCACGAACTGCAACACTACTGACGAGCATCCGTTAAATAATAACAACCTGAATAAATCTATAAATAAATGCATATTTTGTTCAAACTTCCACGATGTAAACAAATGTGACAAATTTTTGGCACTGTCAGTGTCTGACAGATGGCAGTGGGTCAAAAAGAATAAAGTTTGCCATAGATGTTTACAAAATAGACCGCATAGATTCAACCTCTGCAAAGTAAAATTACCCTGTAGCGTGGGAGGTTGTACGTACAAGCATCACGCTTTGCTGCATGACTTGAACTCGGAACGAAACATGTTAGCTCACGCAGATTTAGAAAGTTTTTCTTCCGACTCCGAGTCTGAGTCTGCTCAGGGTTTTTCGCTTCCGACGAGTGAAGAAACTAAAACTTCTCAAGATGATTGTCAGGTCGAATTGGCTGCTCATGCAGCTGCTGCATCACCAAGTTCGTCATCAATTCGGCCGTTACTTAAAGTAGTTGCAGTTCCAGTATCGGGACCATTAGGTACAGTCAATACCTACGCTCTGCTGGACGACGGGTGCACAGCAACATTTATTGATTCCGAAATTTCAAAACGCATAGGTGCTGAAGGTCCGAATAAAAAAGTTAGGATTGATTGCGTTGGTGGTTTATATCGGAACTGCAACGTGGCACACGTAGATTTCAAAATTAGGGGCCGAAACTGCGCGGAAACTTTTCTTATTCGTGGCGCGCGCTCTATTGAAGGTTTAGGTGTTAACTGTAGAAGCGCAATAGATAGTGAGGAGGTTTTTAAATACAGCTATTTATCTGACATAAGCGATTTACTTTGTTGTGAAGCGGCACAACCAATGATAATTACTGGAGTGGATAACTGGCACTTAACATTGGCGTCAGTCACTCGCGCTGGTAGGAAAAATCAACCTGTTGCAATTCGTACCGCTTTAGGGTGGGTTTTGTATGGTTTCGTGTCAGGCAAAACATTCCGAGTTGATTTTTACACCACGCTGATGTTTCTTTTACACGCGAAGATGAGTTCACGATTGAATCTACTATCAAAGATTACTTTAAATTAGACAGTATAGGAATTGTGAAGAAAGATCATCGCGGTGTTTCTGATACGCATGCTTTAAAAATTTTGGAGGACACCGTACGCAGGTTGCCTGACGGACATTTCGAAGCCGGACTTCTCTGGTCTCCTAATATTACATATGTACCGAATAGTTTCAAACTAGCCCTCTCTCGATTTTTGTCTCTCGAAAAAAAAATGAAAACTAATCCTGAGTACGCCGATTTATATAAGAAGAACATTCATGCTATGTTCGAGAAGAAATACGCGGAAAAATGTTTAGCGCCCCCTATCGGAATTACCTGGTATCTCCCTCATTTCGGTGTAACCCACGCACACAAACCAGGTAAATTAAGAGTAGTTCACGATGCGGCCGCCAAATGCGAGGGCATTAGTCTGAACACTCTTCTCGTGCCTGGACCCGATCTGTTGCAGCCATTACTCGCGATATTAATGCGTTTTAGGGAAAACGCTGTAGCTCTGACAGCCGATATTCGCGAAATGTTTCCTCAAGTCCGTATAAGACCTGCTGATCGTGATGCACAGCGATTTCTCTGGCGCGATCATCCCACCGAGGAAATTAAACTGTATCGCATGTCATTAATGATGTTCGGAGCATGTTCCAGTCCCTGTACGGCTTTATATGTAAAAAATTTAAACGCGACCGAACTGTCAGATGAGTATCCTGAAGCTGCGCATGCAATGATCACCAATGTCTACATGGACGACTATATAGGATCTATGAGTAGTGTAGACGAGGCCGCTCAACTGGCCCGCGACATCGTAGAGCTAAACAGAAAGGGAGGTTATGAAATTCGCGACTGGATCTCAAACGATCCTAAAGCTCTCACTTTGGTTCCCCCTGAATTGATTTCTCAGAAGTTGAATGACGTCAATTTAGGAAAGGGCGACGAGGTTTCTAGAGTTCTAGGCTTAATCTGGAAACCCCGTCCGGACATCATCAGCTTTAGTCACGGTATTGACGACACCGTACCACTAAATCGACTAACCAAACGTGATGCGTTGTCTCATTTAATGCGCATTTACGACCCGTTAGGTATTTTAGGCCCGATCGTGTCGAGGGGACGCATTATGTTTCAGTCTATTTGGAGACAAGGTATATCATGGGATGACGAACTCGTTCAAGCTGATTTAAAAATGTGGAAAGAGTGGTTCCAAGATTTGAAGCTAACGTCCCAGTTACATTTAGGTTTAAAGATCTTTATTTCTTATTCAAGACATGGCGTCACTTACATAAGAAACCACAAATAACATGTTTATGCAGTTATAAGGCCGTACAAAAGTTAATAACTAGGTACAATACATCAAAATTAACATTACACCAAATTTACATTTTGAGCCACATAAGCAGCTAGTTTTGCCTTAAAAACTCGATCTGAGTCAATATTTTTTAAGTCAGAAGGTAGATGATTAAAAAGTTGTGCTCCCTCGAAAGTAAACATTCGCTTACCATAATTGGTTCTAATTTTTGGTGTAACAATATAATTACCGCGTCGTGTTACCCGTTTCATAACGTGTTTTGCTTGTGTGAGGGGGATAGATGTGTGTATCTGTTTATTCAGTACTTTTCGAACCAGTATGCAGGTGTGGTAAACATATAATTGCCTAATGCTCATGAGACCGGTTTCTTTGTAAATCTTACAAGTGGGCGTTCGGTAGGGGTATTGAAATAAAGTTTTGATTATTTTGTTTTGGCATATTTGAAGCTCACTGACTTTTGATTTAGTAGCAGTTCCCCAGACCTCTATCAAGTATAGTAAATGGGACTTGATTAGCGAATTATAAATTGTAAACCGTATATTTCGCAGAATGCATCTAGTCATACCTTTCAGCGATCCTATTAATGATGACAATTGCTTTTTAATGTGGTCAATTTGGTGTATAAATGTAAGGTGTCTGTCTATACGTAGGCCCAGATATTTTTCGTGGCTTTTTTCTTGCAAGGGTATTTTATTAATTTTTGGGGGGTCATACATAGGAACATGTTTATTTTTTGCTCTGAAGATAATATACGAAGTTTTAGAAATATTGATCGTTAACAGATTAGATTGGAGCCACCCTAGTAAGATTTCGAGATCATTCTGAACAATACTAATAATCGAATGTATACAGGAACCAAAGTAGAAGGAACCAAAGTAGAACATTTACCGCGATCTTATCGCTTGAACGAGTCCGTAGTCGTAAATCGTGAGCTTCACTTGTTTTGCGATGCAAGTGAGTCGGCATATGCAGCGGTAGCCTACTAGCGATTTACTTCCGCTGATGGTGTAGTCACACTTGCCCTTATTGGTAGTAAGAGTAGAGTCGCTCCATTAAAACCTGCATCGATTCCACGCTTAGAATTGCAAGCAGCGTTAATAGCCGCTCGTTTTGCTTCATTCATTAAAGAATCGCACCACAAAAAAGCCGATAAAATCATCTTTTGGACAGATTCTCGGAATGTTTTGGGATGGCTCCGTAGTGATGCGCGCTCATTCAAACCATTTGTTGCCCATCGGATTGGCGAGATTCTTGAGATTTCTGACGTAGAACAGTGGAGGTGGGTCCAGGCAACCTCTCCAAGTCGAAATTTAGAGACTTAGCTTTTACCGATATACCTATTTATTTATTTATTTATTCATTTATTTATTTATTCATTTATTTATTTATTCATTTATTTATTTATTCATTTATTTATTCATTTATTTATTTATTTATTTATATATTATTTTAATTTATATCGCGGCCTTATCATCAACAATAGCGATATCGATAAAAGATTAATGATGAATTAAATTCAAATTGTATAGCTTTTTAAAAAATGAATTATAATTACGAACTTATACAAGTCAGTATACTATTGCCACCCCATAAGAATACCTAATTTTACTTAAGATCGCGGCTTCTACTCTGAACTTCGACCCTAAGTCCTCCGATTACGTCATCAGAAAGTGTAAAAGTATGAAGAGGACTAAGAACTTCCTTGAGGATGTTGTTATACATAAACAATTCATTAACCATGTGTTAATGAATATCATTATAATACATTCATTCATTCATATCAGCCTATTGCAGTCCACTGCTGAACATAGGCCTCCCCCAAGGTGCGCCACTTTGCACGATCCTCCGCTGTTTTCATCCAGCCACTACCCGCTATCTTCTTTAGGTCATCTGACCATCTGGCTGGGGGGCGTCCTACACTACGTTTGCCAAGACGTGGTCTCCATTCGAGAACCTGTCTACTCCAACGCTCGTCGGTTCTGCGACAGACATGGCCAGCCCACTGCCACTTCAGCTTGCTACACTTTTGGATAATATCCATCACTCTGGTTTTCTGTCGGATGACCTCGTTTCGGATTCTATCCCTTAGCGAGATCCCGAGCATGGAGCGCTCCATTGCTCGCTGAGCGACGTGCAATCGGTGGGCCAACCTCACTGTCATGTTCCACGTTTCGGCTCCGTAGGTCATGACTGGTAGGACGCATTGATTAAAGACCTTGGTCTTTAGACACTGCGGGAGTGGCGACGAAAAGATATGACGCAGCTTCCCAAATGCTGCCCAGCCAAGCTGCACTCTTCTGGTGATTTCCCGCTCGAAGTTGTCTCTACCTAACTGCAACGCTTGCCCGAGGTATATGTATTCCTGAACAACATCGAGCGTAACACCGTCAACAGAGATCGGCCTGGACACGACATTATCATTGAACATGACCTTGGTCTTGTCCAAGTTCATCCCAAGGCCGACACGTCTCGAGGCAGCGTTAACCTATAAATGCCCAGCGGGTCGAAAACGACCCAAAATAGGTGGGTATATGTTATGAATGATTTTGTGAGAATCGTTGTAAAATAAACATAACTACCCTCGTTTTTTCATTTATAAGACTCATTACTTTGTAATGGAATGCACATTAGTGACCTGTTAACTTGATAAGACGCTCGTATTCACTGTACAAAAATCGGTTATTTGTTTTTGTGGTAAAAGTGTGACACGCGCGGACAAAAATGTGAGTAACTTGTTTTTATTCATTTATATTATAGTTTTGTTTATTAAATATGAAAAATGAATCCCTTTTTTTATGATATAATTACTTTTATTGGCAATCAATTTAGATTTTATAAATAAAATACGTACCTACATTTCATTGGGTCGATAAGGACCCCGTGGGCAAATACACTGACTTAGGCTTATTTTTGTCGGTTTCCAGGTCTCGACGTATTCTAAAGACTCATGAAATTGCTGAAGCTCTTGAGTTACTCGTTGATGAAGATGTCAATGATATTGATGTTTATGTAGACCCACCAGGTGATGGTGCCTTATCCGATGGCGATTCAGGTAATGAAGACTGCAACGATATCGATCGTTTGAATAGACATCAGCTACTAGCTCCAGCGGAGATTATAGTTCATCAACGTGATGATGATAAATTAAATGGTACTATAAATGACGAGTCTATTGACGATATAAATGTATTGATACCATCATCATCACTTCTGAGTGTTTTGAAAGAAAAGGATGTCAAGATTACAGGAACTGTTCGACAAAACAGGGTAGACAAGTGTCCCTTGATTGACTTGTCAAAGCTTGCAAAAAACAACCTCGAGGCAGCAACGATTTCATGCTGGACACCAATGATAATATTTCTGCTGTGCGTTGGAATGACAATTGCGTAGTTACTCTGTTGTCTAATGAGTTTGGAGTCCATCCAGTTCAAAAAGCGCAAAGATATTCTGTTGCTGAACATAAAAAGATTGATATTGACCAACCCAATGTAGTTCATCAATACAACAGGTTCATGGGCGGTGTGGATAGATTAGACGCTAATGTTGGCGTTTACCGCATTTCTATCAGAGGAAAGAAATGGTATGTACCCATATGGATGTGGCTGATTGATGTAGCTGTCAATAACTGTGCTTTATTAGCCAGGTCTTGGGGAGCAAATGTCGACACATTAGAATTCCGACGATCTATTGCAAGAACTTTACTGCAGAAGTATGGATCTGCCAAAATACATCCTGGACCTGAAGCGCAGAAAATGGTATTCCATATACCACGCACCATTAGAACACACAGCGCTCAGCACATGATCATCACTGGTCAAACGAGAAAAAGATGTGCATTGTGTAAAAAAAAAACAGTAAAAATGTGTTAAAAATGTGGTGTCAACCTGCATGAAAAATGTTTCATTGGGTTTCATGCCTAATTTGTGGTTTAATTCATTTCAATAAAGCTTAATTGCTTAATTTTGTTCTATTTCTAAACTTTGAATTTTAGGGACCTTATTTGCCCATGGAGTCGTTTTCGACCCACTGAAAAAAAACAATTTTCAGTCAATATTTCTGAAAAATAAAAACGACATTGTTAATTATGGTCATTTTGTAGCAACATATCAAAAATTTGTAAAAATCGGAGACAAAAAAAGTTCTGGTCATATATAGGTTAAGGCTGTGCAGCATTTCTTGCAGGACTTGTGGTGTTTCTGCCAATATTATTATGTCGTCAGCGAAGCGGAGGTGCGATAGAAATTTGCCGTTAACATTGATGCCCAGTCCATTCCAATCTAGCGTCTTAAAGACGTCCTCTAGAGCATTGTTAAACAGTTTCGGGGATATGACATCCCCCTGTCTAACACCTCTGAGCAGTTGGATTGGTCTTGTACGGTGGTTTTGTACTTGGACTGTCATCGTTGCCATATTATATAGGCTTCTCAGCACCTCCACGTATCGCCAATCGACTTGGCAACGCTGCAAGGACTCCAGAACTGCCCAGGTCTCGACTGAGTCGAAGGCTTTCTCGTAGTCCACAAAAGCTAGACACAGTGGCTGGTTATACTCTTCGCACTTCTGCATAACCTGCCTTACTGTGTGGATATGGTCTACGGTACTAAAGCCTTTGCGAAACCCTGCTTGTTCCGGTGGCTGGAAGGCGTCAAATCTAGCGGCCAGACGATTGGTGACGACTCTCGAAAACAGCTTATAGGCATGGCTCAGGAGCGTAATCGGTCTATAGTTTTTCAAGAGAGTTTTGTCCCCTTTCTTGAAAAACAACGCTACCACGCCCCTGCTCCACGCTTTCGGGGTAGTCCCACTGGTTATTACGGAGTTGAAAAGCCTTTTGAGCTCCTTGACTACCGGTCTTCCTCCTGCCTTCAGTAGCTCTGAGGTTACTCCGTCTTCGCCGGGAGCCTTCCCATTGCTAAGCTGTCGGAGAGCCGCCGCAATTTCGTCTTCGTCTATATCTGGGAGATCGTCGGTGAAGTGGCGTGTAAGCATGGCACGTGGATCGTTGGCGTCGGGTGGAGGCTTCGAGTTTCGCGAAGCATATAATTTGCCGTAGAAGTCCTCGATTTCAGCGAGGATCTCCGGAGCTGATGTGACGATTTTGCCGTCCGAGGTCTTTAGCTTTGTCAGATGACTCCTTCCCAGGTTCTTGGAAAATGGTTCCTGTATGAGGCGAGTATTAGAGCTTCGGAGGTCACGTCTCACCAATTTCCGGATTTTTCTATGGAGTGCCTGGGGATCTGACAAAACATCCTCCGGCGTTTCTCGTCGTACTCTCATCAGTTCCAAAGTCTCGCTTGAAAGTTTGGACTTCCGGCTTGCTCGCTTTCCCTTAAAATGCCTGGCTCCCACTTTGCTTATTGTACGTGCCACGCTTTCGAGGTCCCTGTCAATATTGCCTGTGGTTTCGAGTAGGGCAAAACAATTTTTCAGCTCTAGCTGAAAGGCATCTAAGCCTTTCTCGACTTGGAGCAGTGTCGGACGAAGAACAGATCTCATCATTCGGTTTCTTTCCAGCTTAAAATCGATATTTAGGGTGCCTCTAACCATGCGGTGATCACTTCCGGTATTGAACCTGTTGATCACGGAGACATCCCTAAATATGTGCTTTTTATCCGTCAGGATGAAATCGATCTCGTTCTTCGTCTTGCCATCGGGGCTTCGCCAGGTCCATTTCCTTTGGGGTTTTTTCTCGTAGAACGAGTTCATACAAAAGAGCCCCTCTGCTTCGAAGAAATTTACTAGCATCTGTCCCCTATGGTTTCTGCATCCATATCCATGTGACCCAACATGCAAATCGTCTCGCCTTTGTTTCCCTACTTTAGCATTAAAGTCCCCCATGACAACGGTGAATTGGGTCTTGGTGGTTGTGTGTATGGCCTTGGTAATGTCTTCATATAGGGCCTCGACCATATTATCCGAGCTGTTCGACGTCGGCGCATATACCTGTACGACCTTAAGAGAGTATCTTTCAGTCAGTTTCAGTACAAGGTACGCTACCCGGGTCGATATACAGGATATCTCCACCACGTTGTCATGGAGAGCTTTATTGACAAGAAAACCTATGCCACCTTGGGATATCTGGTCTCCTTCCTTGAAGTAGAACAAATGGCCTGAGTCTAGGGTTATCGTATCCTCCCCCTCTCTTCGGACTTCAGATAGCCCAACCACGTGCCATTTTATCTTTTCTAGTTCCGCTTCAAGGATCGCCAAGCTTTCGTCCAGTCGTATTTATAATACAATGGACAATAAACTTTATGCCCGGTAAGGATTACATACTTGTTTTTCAGAATGATGACGTGCAAAATTATATGGCCTAGCAATTTTCCTCTAATTCCACCGGTGGGTTAATAATTTTCGAGAACTAGTAGCGATGAATAAGAATGACGATGAGATCAGAGTGCTTCCCTAAACATCAATGAGGCCTTTATATACACCTGGCTGGAAAAATGTGCCCTCATTTCAAATCAAATAGCCGCAAGAGCCAGTCTTCCATCTTGGATCCTTTGAGATGGGGAACACGTGCTTCAAAAACCTCAGCGCTACTGAGCTGCTGGAGATGACAAGTCACCGGAATTTCTGCAAGCTCGTCCGCCGAGAACACAACCAAGTGCTGGGCGTTCCTCTTCAAGGCACAACCGCTAATTTTTCAAGAGAAGAAAACTCCGAAAAAAATAGGTACATCGACATCCCGTGTTGGGACCATTCTCGAGTGATCATAAACTCCCGTGAAAGTTTAGTTTTTGATGAGAACGATTGGGACTCTTCGCGAATAGTGATAACATCTGAGAGAAACGCGTCGACGTACATCCATGCGAACTACGTCGACGGATTCGAGGACATCAACAAGTACATCTGCACCCAAACCCCGATGGAAAACACGTGGGAAACGTTTATAAAGCTTATTTGGGAGCTAAATTCCCGTGTTGTTGTGTCGCTGACAGACTTGAACGCAGATGACCAAAAATCCTATGAACTTTGGGGGAAACCCCAGGGATCTGAGACTATTTTCGAAAGATACGTCGTGAAAACCCTGGAAATAGCAGAAGAGCTGAGTTTTACCAAAACCCGACTGCTGGTTACGAACAGAACCACCGAAACCTCAAAGGAGGTTACCAATTTTTGGTTCACCGACTGGCCGGACAGCAGCATTCCCACCGGTCTGGAAGAGTTCCTGGATCTCCGAAGCGAAGTGAACCGAGAACAGTTCAGACTGATGATGGAAGCGGAGAATGATTCCCGAACTCCAGGACCTATAGTGGTGCATTGTTCGACAGGAGCAGGTTGGATGGCAACCTATTGCGCCATAGACAACGCCTTAGCACAGCTTGATAAGGAGAGCAGGGTTTCGATACCTCAAACAGTGGTGAAGATCAGGAGCAAAAGACATTCCAGTGTTTTTTGCCCGGAACAGTATGCGTTTTGTTATAAGGTCTTGGAACATGTTTTGCTGGCAGAAGCCAAAAAACAGACGAAGGGATACTCTTAGTGTATTTTTGGAAGATATTTAAATATTGAAGGGAACAGTTGGGAATAATTTAGGCCCACGATAATGAATAAGTGAGTTAATTCCAAAATTAGGCAGCTAATTAACTGTTAATGTGTAAAGTGTTTGGGTTTCCCATGCGGATAAGAGCGTGGTAGGCAAAATGGGACTCTGACGGGAATTCCAAAATAGTTTTCCTCGTTGATAAATTACACACTTGTACGAGTTCAATGTCATTTAATTTAAAACATAATTACTTATAATATAACTATACAATTTTAGCGTATGCTGCTCCCCAGTTACTTAAGTTTAAGATTATTATTATTTATTTTTAATTGGCCATGAAGTCGAGACTCATTGCAGCCATCAAAATACAGAAAAGTTTGTAAAGTATACAGAGTAAAACATAATAAAATAGAATACAAATGTGACTTACAATATAGAAATACACTCAGTCATCTCGTTCTAACTCTCAAAATTTCGGTAGTATTCGTCCGGCAGCCGATTACAGGCTTTAATTCTAATTACTTTAAATGATTTAACATAGTTATCATATCAAGATTATGAATAACCTACTTCTATGCTTAATTCCTAAGTCGAAAAAATGAACTATCAATAGCTTTTACTTCATTTTTTTGACTAGGGACTACCGTACGTACTGAAAAAATTTGGACAAGCCCATTTTTTGAATAAAGGCATACGAAAAATAACAGTTAGTTTTTGTAATGTATTCATTGGTTGCCCATCAAATATCTTAACATAGTATGCTATAACTCGATAACAGAAAAGGTAATAAGTATAATTATCAACCGCACTGTACCTTTGATTCCTAATTTGGGACACTGTGGATGCTAAAGAAATGATCCCCGTTTTGTTAAACCGTGATATCTCGATGTCCAGAGCACAGAAAGCACCTGTCCTACCGATACATCTTTCAGAATGCACCACTATTGAAGGGTTAGAAAGCTTTACGTCATCCAGGGTTAACTTTGCTTTGATTTCTTCGTGATGATGTCTCACAGCCAGGATGAAGTCCAGAAAGTCATGCGGACTGGCCGGCAAATCCGATCTAGGCCACGTTGTGAACATAAAGTGCAACACTTCTTGCTTTGCCTCGGTCCTGTCACTCACTTCCAGGGTTGTTTTGACGTAATTAGGCCAAACTTCAATGTTTTTTGTTTGTATTGTAAACTTTTCAATCTTTAGGGACCCCTCCAAGTGAGGCCAGTACGCATCGTACTTTTCTTGGTTGAAGGTTGTCCGTTCACAGAGCATAACGATTATCCGGGAGTGGTGCATCCAGACGGTGCGCCACAGGTCATACATGGTGTGATGCATTGGAGCTTCCATGCATAATGAATTTATTCGCTTGGTCGTAGCCGTCCACATAGTTGGCGTTGATGTAATTTCCCCGCTTTTTTTCCACTGGCAGGACCACTTTGGAGTGGTCAAAACACTTTGGATTTATGTATCTGTTCAGAGTTAAGTTATCTAACTTTCGAGCTTCTATGAAGGTCCCCTTCACTGGCCAGCTGAGAATTTGGTCGTGCTCTTGTTTGACGGTTTTTTCAAAGACACTTTTATCGACAAGTTTTATAAAGTCTTCGTAGTTAAAATTACGAGACACATTTGAACACATATTGCTCCAACGATGTTTACTTCAGACTCGCTCGGCAGAGAATGACCAGATTTTATTTTCCTTGTTTTTATAAGAAACATATTTGCTCTTGATTGGTTTAAGCCACAAGCGCGTACTCTAATTACGTCATTTGTTTTTAAAATAACACCGTGGATACCATGACGTTTAATGAAGGGCCGGGACATCGATGAGTAAGTCAATCTCCCAGTGATTGTAGGACCAGTGATTGTCAGTTCAACACGTGCCTAATAAATATTTAAGTAGGCCATGAAACTATTTGCTTCGGTTTTATGATCGATTAATTGATTATTGAATAGAAATTATGGAACGATAAAGTTATCAACATAGGCATCAGCTTGTAATATAAACATATTTTATGTTCTTTCCAAGTATTATTGCTTAATTATGCACGGAGAATATTTAATCAGCTTTGATATAGCCTTTTATTAATTTATAAAGAATTAGTTAGCATATTAACGAGCGCGCTACTGAATTACTCCGCGGCGCTTATCATTTGATTAACTCTTTAGGTTCTGTACGTGAATTGTTTGTTTCTAAGTACTAAACCAAAAAAAGCTTCTTGTTTCAATGAAGACATAGTCCAAAAAGATTTTTACTCAAAAATTAAACGATAGCAAACGGAATATTTACAATTTTGAAGATCATGCTGTGAAAGCTGATGTCGGTTAAACTACTTCAACAGGAAAGTTTTTGATCTCAAAAGTTAGTGAGTTAGTAAAAATTTGAGCTGATGTATACTTATATATAAATATATAAATATAACGAATTTAATTTTTGAATGAATTATTTACCATTTAGATATAAGTGTGAAACAATTTGTGAATAAAGAGAATAGTATATAGCTTTTTTAAAATTAGAATTGAAATTGTGAATAGATGGGTCCTATTATACTAAATATAATATAAGACACATATAAGACGCAACATTTTACGTGGAAATAATTGTTCCGTGTATGAATGTTGTAACTTTATCCCTAATTATGAGATAAAATAATCTAACTATAAACAAACGAATACTGGGTATTTCAGAGTGATAAGCTCGTAATCAATTGTTAATTGACGTATGTGTCCTCGATTAAACAAACGACCCTGAACTTTCCAGTAATAAGATCGCGAAAGTCAATTTTATTGTCAAGAAGTAATGAAGACAACGAGACTTGTTTACTTCAATTAATATCATTGGTGCTTACAAATTTGGATCAATAGTGTGCCTACTTTACTATCGGTCAACATTGACCTGTGAACTGGGTTTTACCCAGAAAGTCACAATAACATTACCAATGTTCAAAGAATATCTACTGCTGTATGACATACATGGACCTATTTTACCTAAATCTATGGTCACTATAGGAAAAACAAAATCAATTATTCATACAATACCGTTTTCAAACCAAGTCCCAAGCCACAACAGCCTATTGTGAGTGAGTCATTTGATGCTAGTAGTGCAAGATAAACTACAGTGAACTGTAAACTTTGTGTTCGCTAAATACTTATCACCTTTTGGATTTATTATTGTCTTCATACGTCAATAATTGCTATCATTTAAATTTATTTTAATATTTTGAGTTGCAAAGTTGATACTAAAAAGTGTGTAAAAGGAGATAGTAATTAAAAATTATTAATATTTTAATTTAATAACTTTTATTTAAGGTAAAAAACTTATAATAATAATAAAAATCTTAATATTGAAAAACTAGCCTTAAAAATAAATTACAATATTAACACTACGCTTTCTTAGAAGCTAATTTAACATACTCTAAAATTGTAAGATAACAAAATATATAATGCACAGGCATAGATAAGCAGTTGTTTTTCTGCTTGCGGAGATCTTTCACTACTGTTCCTAGGTCGATCGTCGCGCTTTCATTGTATCTCGATATGCTGATGTCTAAAGCGCAAAAGGTCCCCGTGCGATTTAATCCAGCAGAACAGTGGACCACCATAGGAGGAAAGTTGGAGCTCTTGTTATCAAACTCCGCATATGCTTGAGCCTTTCTGACTTTGAGAACAAAGTTGAGAAAGTCTGTTGGGCTTCGAGGCACACTTTTAAAAGGCCAATCGGTGTAGGCAAAGTGTGTGATGTCCAATGAGTCTTCGCTGTCGTCTGTCACCCGCAACTTGGTCACTATATGGTCACGATAGGTCTTTACTTGCCTTGTTTCAATGGTGAAGTCACCGAAAAACACTGTATTTCCTTTCTTCGGGCTCCAATACTGGTAACATACTTCTTGACCTTCTTCGTGTGTCTTTGTCAGCATAACGATGACTCTCGATTGATACCCAAACACCATTTTATAAAAATCTTCGGCTGTTGACGGAAGCGGGCCCTGACAGCACAAATACTTGCCCCGAGTTTTGTACCCGTTGACGTGATTGGCATTGATATAGTCGCTTTCTCCGTTATCTGCTGGTAGGATCACTCTGTTATAATCAAAACAAGGTGAAAACCGGTATCTATTCTTCACAATATTTTCCGGCTGCACCGATATACTGCAACTGTGATAAATCCTTTCGTGTAATATTCTCTGATGTTCTTGTTCGAGGATCTTTATTATTCTTTCTTCATTGTAACTAACACTAGATTGTTTTTTCGTGAAAATCCCAGCCATTTTTTTAAATTTAATTTCGTGGGATAAGAGTCCTTGTTTCAACGAGAAATCAGTATCGAATGAAAATTTTATACTGATCGTGACACATTTATACAGTTGCATTTCAGCATCAATATTATTTTTTTCCTCTAACCAGTATTATCAATATGACGCACGAGGTTTCAGTCTATTGAATTTCATATCCATTTCAACATTATTAAAATTTAATTTTAACTATAAAATTGCCATGTGGTTAATTAAAAAGCTTATCAGTGAGTTCAAATAATATCATTAAGTTCCTTTACTTTTATGGTCTTAACAATGGTATTGTCAAATTTAAGTACAATTAAAAATCCTTTATATGGAGTTTAGGTAACTAAAGCGGTAATATTAAATTAAAGCATCACGTTTCAGTATATGAAATTAAATACTTGTTTTATTGAATCACTATTAGCAGTCAAAGGACCAATATAAATAGGATTTCCCTATGAATTATATCATAACTTTATTTTTGATTGTACAAACAACATCACGGAAAAAATGAATAATAACGCAGACTTTAGTAGACTACATTCGGAAATTGCCCGGTTCAGTTCTCAAATACAACTGTTGGAAAGCCAACTACGTAACGTAGAGACCCACAGGGATCGTCTAAAATGGGAATTGGATCGAGTCAAATATCACCACCAGAGTGCACAACGCCAACTCCAAGCTATGAAGAGCAACCGAGCCTCATCTTCCATCCACAGTCAAAATTATGTGAGTACCACCTCTGATACAATAATGGTAGTTGATAAATGATGTTGTCATTTGCTGTCTAGACATCTATTAATATATTAGAATATGATTATATACTTCAGTATACGGCAAAACAACCCTGAATATTGATCAAGCTATCAATATTCCACCCTTAGTACACAGGCGGGCTAAATAAACAACTTTGTATTGGAAGAAAGCTTATTTTGGTTAGGTTAGCAACCAAAGACACAACTGTGTACTGAATAAGTACACAAAAACAATTTTGGGTAGCACCAATAAGGTTGTATGGAATTCAGGTGTGGGAACAGATAATGTGGGTGTTTCTTTCTTCCAATAATCGATCAACCACGTGTATCTTACCTATATAATCCGCCTGAAACCTGAAATTGTGTCACTCGTTTGAAACTACCCCTCACGTGAGGGTGTACTATAGCTTTAGTAACGTAGTTTTTTATTTTTAGTGATAATCATGAGTGATAAGAAGATAAAACCAAGCTTATTAGACAAACCAAACCCGTCACGGTTCAACACCAGAAATTTTTTAAAATTTATGCAAAGTCCCGACTCCATCGCTCAAATTTTAAATGAATACACTAATATAAACGAACACCAGAAGACTGTGGAATCTGATAAGAAGGCTTCAGGTATTTTGCAGAGTGTGACAAATATAATCGCGCATAACAGTACAAGTTACGATGTTAACAAGTACAGATGTATTAAACATCCCACCAAAGATAGCTTAAATAAATTTTGGAGAACAGTTATAGATGAAAATAGCGATATTATAGTCATACTGTCCACTGACTGCAAAATTACTTACCAATACTGGAGTTCAGAAGAAAATCAGGAAATAAAATGCAACGAGATTGTATTAAAAACTATCAAAATTGTAATTATGGATTGTTATACTATGTCATTGCTGCAGTTGAAAGAAAAAGGTAAAGTTACGCGGCAAATAGTACTTTATCATTACACTACATGACCGTCGGACAATATTTCGCATAACCCAATTCAATTAACGAGTTTTATCGGCATTGTAAATGACATTACAACTTCTGGGCCTATAGTCGTGCAATGCAGCGATGGAAGCAATAAGTCTGGAGTATTTTGTCTATTAGATATGTGCATAGCTGAATTTAAGAAGGGAAAGGGTGTAATTGTATCGAAAGCTCTGCAAAAGATAAGACAAGTGAACAAAGATTCGATCAGCCAAGCAGAGAATTATGTTTTTTGTTACAACGCATTATATCATTTCGTTGTAAACAATATGAAGTAATTTAGGTTGGCGACGTCCCGTATGGAACATGTGGTAATTCCGAGCGCGATAACATTTAACCTACGGGAAAACCCGCGATAGAATCTATTTTTGTTTATGAATTCCTCTATCAGCCGACTATATAAGAGTCTTTCAGTAGGACGTAGTATTATTGCGATTCGAGACGAAGAAGTGATATCTTACTCTCTCTAAAAATGGATTCTGATAAATTGAACGACATATTCGGTTCAGATCCTACCAGAAGAAACTGTACGATATTCCATTCGGTTGCTGACTCTAACTGTGACGATATTCTTGATAGAATATTTAATAATTCTGAAGATAATGCTTTTCAGCACATACTAAAACTAAAACAAATAATAATGTCGTAAGATCCCGAAGTGGAAGTGATGCTGACGAGTTGATATCGTTGATGAAAGCTATGGGAGCAGACTTGAATGCTCAGGATAATGCAGGGACCACGAGCTGGTAAAAGGATTAGTAGAGATTTGCGCCGATAAAAGCATTAATAATAATGATGGATTGACGGCTTATCAAATTGCAGAGCAAATCAATGATGAAGAAATAATGAATATACTTTTAATTGAAGAAGATAAAAGTTATGAGCGTTCAGTGAGCCCGTCTGTTCCGATAAGCTCAAGTGAAATTAGAGATTTGATATTTAATTCGAGAGATTAACTTGTTGTATTTTTGCTAGTGAAATGTGCAAGCTTTGATCTTATGAGCCATAGTTTTTAAATGTTTTATTAAATGGGTGAATTTATAATGAAGGTAATTTCATTTTAAATAAGCAATAAGTTCCCTTACTCTACTAGTTTGTTCTATACCAATTTAATTTAAATAATTATTCAATTGTTGGCGTCAATGTCAATCTATGATTTCAAATCACATTACGTAAAGTATATCAGAAAAATACACATCAATATGTAACAATTCTATGAGTCAAATTTAACTACTTTACATACATGCATAATTATATAAGAATCCCTACTAATATTATAAATGCCAATGTAAGTTTGTTTATTACGCTTTCCCGTAGAAACTATTTAATCGATCGTCATCAAGTAATTTAGGTTGGCAACGTCCCGTAATTTAGGTTGGAGTACGCGGTAATTCCTGCTGCGATGACCTTTCACCTACAGGGAAAAACCGGCGATAGAAGCTATTCTAATTTATGAATTCCTTTATATCAGCTCGCTATAAAAGAGTCTTTTAGTAGGACGTAGTATTATTGCAATTCGGTACTTCAACAAGCGAACTAGCTCTCTGAAAAATGTCTTCGCGCAAACTGAACAACATTTTTGGCCAAGAAAAGTTTGAAGGAAATACTTACTACTATGTTCCATTTAATTGCCGAAGCAGGCCTTGACAATATTTTGAATCGCATTTGGAACGCTACCGGTCAAAAAGAACTGGAGCACATACTGAAACTGAAGAACGACGATGGAGAGACGTGTCTGCATACTGCTGTTAAGAACTTAAAAGGATTCGAAGCTGAAAGGATGATGGCTCAACTATTCGACATGGGAGCAGATTTGGAGGCTCAAGAAGATGGGACAGGAGACACTGTTTTGCACTTAGCAGTAAAACAACAGGACTACAAGCTCATGGACTGGCTGCTTTCAATGCGTATTGATATAAACATAAGAAATAACAGTGGATTAACGGCATACCAAGTGGCAGAACAAAATAATGATCACGAAATGATGAAGAATTTGAGTGAAAAAAAAAATTTTTCTGAGTGTTTAGTGAAGGAGTTGAAGTCTGTAAGGTTATTGTAATTTTCAAAACATTTTTAAACATAAGTTTACAGCTATCAATTATATTATATCAATTAATAGGTAAAAACTTTTATCGATAATTTAATCATTTTATGAATTGTAGTTTTTAAGTGTTTTATTAAATGGGTGAATTTAAAATAAAGGTAATTTTATTTCAAATTAGCAACAGGTTCCGTTACCACTAGTTTTTCCTATACCTATTTAATTTAAATAATCTCTCAATTGCTTGTGTCAATGTTAGTCTATTCATTTAAATCACATTATTAAAAGTATATCAGGAAAATACACGTCAATATGTAACAATTCTATGAGTCAAATTTAACTACAATATTTCGAGTTATGTTTAACATGTGGTTTTGCTGACGTAATTCCATAAAAATATACAATGAAATTTAATACATACACTGATATTTATTGGCGATATAAAATCAGTTGCTTCAAAATACTTTGTTTTTTAATACAGAGCACATTGGTACAACTTTCGCACTTGGACCTGTTAGTTGAACAAAAATGACTCTTATTTCGTAGTCAAGAGAGAAGAAGTACAAACGTGACTTTTTATGTTATTTCCGTGAAACCATACATTCTTATTTGTTGTTTTCAGTCCAAAAAATAATAGATATTTATGTCATAAGACCGTGAAGTGGCGGTTTTTTGACAGCGACGAGTTTCGATGTGAACAGGAATAATTCCAAACTCAAAATTTAACGAAACTATAAAATTATGTTAAGAATTGAATTAAATAAGAATTGTGTTTGACCGGTGTGTTTTTAATTGTACCGTATTGTTCCGTATTTTTGACAGAATTTTATAATTGAACAAATTGTAGACTAAAAAGCTCTTGAATAAGAATTTTAAGAGTATCAAGTTTTAAATTTAGAGCTTTACAAATTCTGAATAAAAATCATGAACAATGTCCCGAAAAGCTCTAAATACCTAATTTTCAGCATCTGACGCAAGTATATCTTATGCATTAAAACAACTTGTTACCGTGAGGTAAACCGCATTCCACTATTGTTTAAACGTACTTAAATATGTGATTAAGAAAATTTTGACTAAATGTTAGTAATTAGAGTTGGGATATAGGGAAAATAACATATGTATCCTTGTTAAAAACCCAAAATATATATGCGTAAAGTACGCCTGATTACGTTAATGCGGTAAGAGCTGATGCGGAAAAAGTCACATATTAGTATTAGTAATATGCCTGAATGTCTATAATTTAGGGTATAAAACCAAAGTTATCCCAGTATTAATTTGTCGCCATGATTTCTACCCCTGTGGTTATTTGAAAAATAAAACAATGATGGATTCTTGATACAAATGTAGCTATCTCAAGAAACTGCAAAATTAAAAAAAAATTTTGTTTTCATAAAATGGCGGCTACTCAAAAATAAAGGTCGATTTTTTCACTAATTTTTTAACTTTGTCGAATTTTTAAAAAACGTTACAAATTTTTGTTGGTTCTTGTGATAGAAAAATATCTAAAGAATATTCATACCGAATTTCAAGTAAATCGGCTCATTAGAACTTGAGATATCGTGGCAAGTGCCTCGAAAAAAAAACAGTTTTACGTCTTCCGCTAAACCGGTCTAGTTGCCATGATACTAAAATGGCTATAACTTCGGAAATAATTTGAATTTTGAAAAATCCTTTTAGGGAAATATTTTTGAATATCTAAACTATCGAATTATGAAAAAAAAACTTTTCGATTTTTTCAAATTTCTAAACTAGAATACCGCCTTAAATACGACAAAGTTGGAACTTTATAACTTAAAATTTGGACCCCTTAAAGTTAAATCAACATCCGCTGAAAATTCTTTTTAAATTATTGATAAATAAAAGTTTAAAAATATAAATTTTTATTTCGAAATTAATTGTAATTTTCGAGTTGAAAATCATTTCGGGTAGGACTGTATAATTAATTTATGGGATTTTGTACGGATGAAAGTATACTTTATTGACTGATTTTTATAACTAAACTGCTTGTAAGCTAAGAGGTTTTTAAGTAAGAATAATTAAATTATTTAGGTTTAACTGTAAAGCTTTCTAAATTTTCAATAATTTGCTGATTTAACTTTATAGGTCCCAAATTTTGAAAAATTATTAGAAAATTTTATTAACCCGTGAAAATTTCTTATTTCGAATTGCTAATTAAGAATCATCAGTAATCACAATTTTTGATAATAAAAATCAATATATATCATTGTATTCTATTCAATTGCGCGGGTGAAAAAAAATATTTTACAATTAGTAAATGTGCTATGGTGGCACCGTGGAACGATTTGGCTTGAATTATGAATATTAAAAAATTTTTGTCATTCTTAATTTATTTTTGCAATCTTATTATTGATTAGCTATCAACAAGGGGTATATTGCCATATTATAGCAAATTTAAGGAAATTGGGAAAGAAAGGATAAGGGAAAGGAGGGGGGACCTACTCAGTGGGAATATTTCCGTAACTGAAAAAATAATCGGACAGCCCAGACTGGGAATCGAACCCAGATCTCTCGGTTACGCGCCAAGGGCTCTACCAGTTAAGCTATCCGAGACATGTACCGACTACTTTATTCAATCACGTATATAAGACCCACCGAGCAAACAACGCCACCGTCCATCTTACGGTAATGAGCCATATTATAGCAAATTTAATTATATATGTATATATATTTAGTTATATATATATATATATATATATATTATATATATATATATATATACCCCCTTAAAGTCTCTTCTAATAAAAAAAGCAAGTATTAAAAAAAAATATTTTTTATTCGAAAGTTCGATCTTTCTATAGTTAAAGCAAGGAGGAATATAAAAATATATATATATATATATATGTATATGTATATGTTTATGCATATATTTGGATGATTCATTTCCAACAAAAGATTTTTTTTTCATAGGTGCTCAAGCAAATATCAATCGACATGTAGAAAAAAAAATTCCTACTAAAAGTGATTTCTTCATTCCAATATTAAGTACACTTACTACTTGAATTTTAATTTTTTCCATTTAAGATGAATGTGAAAAAAACTCTTTTTAACTTCCCGCTAAGAAAATCGAAGATTTTGAAGCATTTTTGAATCGCAAGCATTGTGAACGAACCTTTCTTTTTCTTTATTATACAGATAGATATAGATATACAACGAACGAAATGTCCAGTCATATTTTTTATAATAATTACAATTAAACTACATCGAATTAGATCGTGATTTTCGAAAGGACTTAGTTTTAAATAATAATAAAGCGAATAAGGAAAAAATGGGCTCGATTAGTTAAGTTTGTCGGGCGTTATCGTGACCACGCCAACATCCATACATACATACACACTGACGTCCACAGAATAATTTTTTTAAACAGTGTTTTTATTATTTTAAATAGTAAAATGTCTTTCTAGAATGTCATAAGTATTAAAACTAATGTTTTTTCTTGACATTTGTGTGCAAATATTATTCTACAAGTGCGATGTGGAATAAAAAGAAACAGTTTTAGTTCAAAAAATCACTTGATTTTCGTAACGTGAGAGTAGAGCACTTTCTCATGCGCTTCGCTTATGAGGCATGCAAAATTGATTTTGTTATCTACCATTGTATGTTCCCGACGTGGTGAATGGTATAAATAGGGACTGAGGGTTTTGGTCCGACATCAGTGTCTTTTTGGCCATCGTATATTAAAAGTCAACAGGTCCTGCTAATGTATACTTACAGTGTAATATTAAAAGTAACTAAAATTAATAAAGAAGTTTATTCGCCGCGAGTACAACTTTGGGTGGTAAGTTTGCATTTATGAATTATTGGTTGTTTAAAATTTACACTGTCGAACGTTGGAAATATTTTGATGCGCACACTGTTCTAGTAGCTGAAGTTCTCTAGTAACAATTTGGTACAAGTCATACGGCGTTCTGTAATGAAGAATTTAGGAAATATTTAGTTATGTTGAAAGAACAAATGGGATTTTAGTATGTAGTAAGGTTATGGGCCCAGTTTATAGTCAACCGGTTGACGATTTGGGACCAAACACTGTCTGAAATTTCCAAACATCAGCCAACATTTCTAGTAACAATTTGGTACAAGCCTTGAGGAAGTCTGGCCCGAAAAAAGATTGCTCATTTTTGAAGGATTAAAGTTAAAATTGATTAATTTTTCTTTAATTTGATCTATAAATTTTTCATTTTTTACTAATTTTCAAAGATTTTGTAAAGGTTAAATGGACAATATATTGATAATCAAATTTATTTAAATATTAAAATATCACACATTTACTACGAAATCTACCTTTCATCTCGGGTGTGGCCGAATGGTGTTTTTTTTTTAATCATAAGTGACAAAAATTCAATTCTAGTTTTGGAATTTTCAATAGATTGCACGTTTCCCAATCGTACAATCTATTTTAAATTCCTAAAAAAGAATGAATATCGACGTCATTGCTCCAGAAATGCTGCCCTCTGTCAACATCAAGAGAAATTACGAACAAGGTAAAGTAGTTGCGCTACGATATCGACTATAAGTTATGAAGCTTATATTTGTATCAAGTTTAAGGGCGTAGGTGGCGTAGCACGGTTAAGTAAAAAGGTTAGAAGAACTACTTGCAGCAAAAATAGTGGATGATTGATGAAAGAAAAAGTTATACGCCAAGTTTCTCTTATTGGCACTCTTAAAAGGTATTGCATTTTCTTGCTGCATACCCATTTTGAGTTTCAAGAAGAGATTTTAGACGAAATGAAACCTGCAGCTCAAGATGAAAAAAAAAACACATTGACTTTGAACTTCTAGCGTTGATTTAAATTGTGTTGGTATCAAGGAAATTGGTTCGAATTAGCCAAGCGAAGAATAACAGTTCATCATCACTGAAGCAAAGTTAAGTTTTTGTTGTAACATAACCTTTACAGCTATGTTTTGTATTCATAAATCTCATAAATTACTATTATAAGCTGAAGATCATGCCATTTTAAGTTTCGAGGATCTAGGTTCTTTGGAGCTAGCGCTCAACAAAATTAAATCTTCGGCTGTTTTAGCATTCAACAGGCATAAATGCGTTTTCATTCCACGTAACTTTCTGTTAAATGTAAAAATAGTTTAAGAATGGGCATTCTCAACTAGATGTTTTTCCTCGATAACCATTTTTTACCCTTTGGGGCCTCTATAATCCGTTATTTCGGCAGCTAATTAACAGGAAAACTAAACAAATATGATAACAACTTCCTCTTAGCACCAGGGCCGGATTTAAACTTATTGTCGCCCCTGGGTCCTGAAGAAAATACCGCCCCATTTAATCACTGAAATTTATATAATGTAAAATTTTTATTTTCAACTTTTCTAAATTTGCCGCCCTAAAAAATTTACCGCCCTGGGCACTAGCCCCGATTGCCCCTAGTGTAAATCCACTACTGCTCAGCACTCTAACATCCTTCTATGAAGTTCAGATCTGAGGAAGAAATTAAGGATACTGTTCTTTCAAAGCGCTGGCTCATTAGTTAAAAGAGACACAAAATTTATTAAAGATTGGAAGATTTAAAGAAATCAACTTAGCAGAATTCAGCAACTCTTAAGCTGTTTTGGCTTATTTTGATAAGTTATGTTTGGGTTGCTTACATTCCTCGTCAAATTAACAAAAATGGGTTAAGATTCAGCGGTTTAAGGTGTTCAAGAAGAAGAAGAAGAAGAAGAAGTTTAATGTTTTTGGTCTTGTGAGGTCATTCACAGTACTTATGTATCACCAATCATAATTACCGTGAAGCACCTCAACTAGGCTAAAAATGGTGCCCACAGTTTTGAAGAAATCCAACAATCTTGGTCTCTCCAGGTTATTTTGCATGAAAATTATGTTTTCTGTCATATTTGATGCTAAGATAACTCAGACAGTTCAATGGAACATCAAAGAAGAACAGGTTGTAATGCAATTAGCTAACTCCAAAAGTACTTTGTGTTTCTATCATTAAATACTTCTGGGCTTGGCAGATTGCATTAGAATTCATCGGCAAATATCCGAAGTTTCCTGATCGAATTTAGCTAAGACTACACAACGGGGAGAATGATCCTTGGCTGTTTTTCCTTTCTCCGAAACTAGTAATTTTGTTAATTTGTATCACAGTTTTAGGGAGTGCGAAAAAAGATCAAGGTCCATCTACCGACGAAGAACAATGGTAAGATGTAAATATAAACAATCTACATATATACATTTTTTACAAATGAATAAATGCTGTAAAGCGGGAAAGAATGGGAGTTACGGTATAAATAATTACGTATTTTTACGTAATTAAATAATTACGGTTTAAATAATTACGTAATTATACATTTGTCATTCAGGTTCGTCATCAAATTTTAATCAATAGTTTTGTAAAACGAAATTCATTGTTCGAGTATAGGAAAAAACAATATTTTCTTTTTGTATTTTACTTGTTTGAATGTTATTATAAAGAAATTTACTACCAAAGTTTTTAATTAAACAGTACCTGATTTTTGAGTGAGAAACAATGACGCTATTTTTGAACATTATACTTCCACTTCAAAAGTTTTTGATGAAGAAATGGATGACAATTTTGTAATGTTTGTTTGGATTGATTTAAGCACAGTTTTGATGAATTTTTAAACAACAGTGACTGCTGTTAAAAAACCGCAAAAATGAGAGCTTGAAACTTAAAATTTGAATCCCTTAAAGTTACAACAACATCCGCTAAAAATTCTTTTTAAATTATTGACAAATAAAAGTTTTAAAAAATAAATTTTTATTTAAAAATTAATTGTAACTTTCGACTTGAAATACATCCCTGGTGAGCCTAAGGTTTGTGGCGGGAAGGTTCGAAAGCGGGCGTATTTTTAACGTCCGAGGCGTCAGTTGAGGACGGAAATTTACGCTTGCTTTCGAACATTCGCGTCACAAACATTAAAGCGAATATCGAAAAAAAGTCGCTGTAAAAATCGCCACTAGACGGTCGTATGACATACAACATTTTTTGTTATTATCGCTCCATAAGTTTAACTTTTGAGGGTTAGTGGCAAATAATAAAATATTTAGGTCCTCTTCATAATAAACTGCCAGCTGAGAAATAATTAGCGCCACTCAAGAATAACTAAATTTAAAATTTACTCAAAATCATCGGTCGGTACAATAAAATGTGACTTTTTTTTTACAATTTCTCTCAATTTTGTCCGTGTTTGTACACTAACAGTCCGTAAAGTAAAGGGGGAGGTAAACTTCACGGCCTAGGCCGTGAAAAAAGACGGTATAGTAGAGTCTCTTGAAAAGAGTACCTTTACGGACGCCACACAGCGCTCAAAAGTTGAACTTTTGGGGCAAGTATTACAAAAAAGTATTTTTATAGAATTTTATTAGGAAAATTCCAGTGAAGTACCTAAACCTCACCTAGATTTTCTAATTTACATTACATGTAAAACATATGTTATTTTTCCACGTCTTTTAATAAACGCATATCAGGGGGTCGTTTCCTGAAAGCTGTTAAAATTTTACAACTTTTTAAGTAAATTCCTGCGTAAAACCATTTATATTAGTCATTTAATTATTTTAATGCACGCCACAAGCTGATGTAAACGCGAAGTACAGTTAAAATATAAAATGATGAAATTGCACACTTTATGCTGTCAACAAAATGAGCCTAGACTTATGTCATTTCAAGAATTAGATGAACACTAGACCCTTTGTTACGAAATGTCATTAACATCGTGAAGATTAATAGCTGTAATTCATAGAACTGTAGGCAAAATAATTTAAAGCATGTCGCACTCTTACAGCGAAGAAATTATAAGATATTGATAATTATAGCGCTTTTATGAATATTTAGACGCCGTAAACATCAAGAAGCCCACTAGTGGAGGTAAAGTGTGAAGTAGAAACATATTTTTATCTAAAAGACGTCATGCAAAAGCATACAAATTCAGGTAAAAGGTATAACCTAATGTAATTGCAGGTTTTTGCGTCATCAATAGTGTAATTGATTGGAAATAATACGTCACTAAACAACTCTCTAATGGACAATGCTCCCATAAACGACCCAATTAAGGGTATGAATGGTCACTTATCTTGATATTATTTTATAGCTGTTAATCATGAACTATTCAATGGGAATTCACGGAATATGTATATCATTTGCGTCATCAAAACAATAATCTAATTAACTCACATGGACCGATGCACTAATTTGGTTATGGAAAAAGTATACTAATAATTGTTCTCTTTCGTTAATTTTTTCCAAATGATTTTAATTGAGCGCAATAGCTGGACGATAGCTTTATTCGTCATGTAGACATTTGACACTGGTCCCGATAACAGACAACTTAACAGTTAATTTTTTCCTGGAAATAAAACATCCATATCATATGTTTGGTTACGTATTTTCTTTTTATTTATAACTGGCTAAAAACTGCCTTTTCATTGCTGTTAGTAACACATCTCTGAATGCATAAAAAATAAAATTTTGTATTTACTTTCTTTAAAGTTTGAGGTGTTCAAACATAATGCATTGTTTTAATAATGTATCAATGACGTCAGTTGGCTTAGGTTATTTAGGTCACATTGACATTGACTCCCAAATCCAGGCTGTTTTTTGTTCTCTTATTCTTGAGAGTGGAAGCAAAATAAATTTATGTATGTTAAAAATATTCTGTTAGTTGAACAAAAATGAGCTTTATTTTGTAACGTAAAGGACTTTACATTGCTTACTAGTTTGATTCATTCGACTATAGTTAACACATACCTTCTGTATCGTTATCTTAATTTATTACCTCGGTGACTGTAACCCGACGACCTATAAGTCACAGGGTACCTATAACTTCCTTATTTCGTTGTGAAGTCTTATTACGGTCATACGTACATCAGGATGTATTCCCCTGAAGATAGACTAGAGCTTGCGAGAGAAGTCCTTAGGCTTCAGGAGAAACTTAACCGTTTGAGGCTTAAAAATCCTCAAACGGAAGAATCTGAGCAACAAAACGACAAAGAGATCCACATAATTAAACAACAATATGAAAATAAGAAGTACGAGTTGGTCATAATGTGTTCACGGGAGCGGTTTGTTGAGGATTTAGTGCAAATGGCCCTCTTATGATTAGGTAAGTGCTCCTGCTCTGTTTTTATCAATCACACCTGGACTAAAAATTTAACAATAACATCCTTTGTTTACTTTTCGATATTAGGTTGATTACTATTACCTAGAAAGCTGCAGTAAGGTCAGTCTAGAGTTAAAAGCATCGTCCTACTTAAAAACTTTGTGCGTAAATAGTTGAACTAGTTAATTTAATTTGGAGTAATTAATCCATTTGAGAATTAACAATAAAGATAACGGGCCAGAAATACCCTGTTTATGTAGAACAATTAAAATCATTGAACCGCAGGTGGCTATTTAATTTATACTAATGGTCGGACATGTGCGTAGGGTTTTACCAAAAAAAGTTAGTTTACAAACAACTACCTAGGAAGAAACAGTTTTTTATCAGTTAATGTGCATAGTTTTTTTCTTTCTAATAGAATACGCTCGTCACAAAAGTCCTGCACCCCAAACATGAATACTAACGACTTTTTCCACTTTATGGACCAACCAAATCTACAGACTCGTATAGAAGAGGAATTTAACTCAATAATTTCAAAGCAAAGAGAGGAGCAGAATGGCTGTCTTCCATTGATGAATTACCTTCGTCGTGAGAAGCTCAATAATGAAGCAAACCTGAAAACAAGCTTCGTTGACAGTTACAATACCCACCGAAAATTCTTGTGCATAAAAAATCCATATGTGAAAGACCGTGACGTGTTTTGGCAAGCAGTGTGGGACAACAAAGTCCAAATAATAGTGATGACGTGCCAGTTAATTGATAAGACCTATCAATATTGGTCTCCAAAAGAACGTTATTCTTTAGTGAGTAAGAAATTTAGGACTAAGACTTGGAAGATTATAATCTTTCCTTACTTCACTTTAACTGTCTTAAGTTTAAATCAAACAGGACCTAAGTACAAGCGGAGCCGTCCAATTTTTCACTATCAATATACCGCTTGGCCCAGAGAAAAATTTAATCTTCAACCAGACGCCTTTGTAGAGTTTTATAACTTTGTTAATCACATGTATGTCAAGTTAAAGAAGCAAGTAGCTGATAAGACATTTATTCCCCCTATGCTGGTGCATTGTATCGAGGGTGTTGGCAGTTCCGATGTATTTTGTGCGTTAGATATGTGTGTCAACCAATTAGAAGCTACAGGAATCGTGTCATTGCCACATACCCTCGAAAAAATGCGACAGCAAAAATTTGGGTCCTTTTGCCGCTCAGATCTCTATGTATTATCCTATCAATTACTTAAAGCATATCTTGATAACAATTAGTCGATCGGGCTCGAATGTAAGTTTTGCCTGCTCAATATTTTATAGCTTATTTGACTGATTATAAAGTTTACAATGTATGTTTGAGTTTAAAGTAATTATGAGATATAAATGAGCTACTTTTCTTATGAACTATGAGCCAGTGTTGTAATTAAGAGCAATATATTCTAATTGCTATTAAAATGTAAGTATAATTTAAATAAAGTTTACATAATCTTAGCTCAAGTGTATTTCCAAGAAATCTGTGCTTTCTGCGAAAAGTGTCATTTAAAATAAACAAGTTTTATGGTTTTGTTATTGATGATCCGGACTTGGAGTTCACAATACATATAAAAGATAGGTTATCACTTAATTATTCCATTAAATGAGCTTATCAGCAGTAATTCACGGAACGGGAGTGTCATCCCTTGACTTTAATTGAATATAAGCGCCAGTTGATGGATACTTGTCTATAGTCATCCTCGAGACTTCATTACGTACAGTCGCATTATTAAAAAATTAAAAATGCATTTACAACTCAAAGTGAGTGACCAAAAATTAGCTGCAGTGAGTGAGCACGAATTTAGAAGCAGAAGAAATCAAAACAATTACTTAGAAGCTGTCAAGTTGGAGCATAATTACATCGTATCACAGCGAATAATTGGATCGTTTGAGTACTTTTCAAGGACGAAAAATGAAAAAAAAAAACCGTTACTTCGACGTCACCTGCTGGGACAGATCTCGAGTGAGGATTACGCCTAAAGAAGCTGATACTGACTACATACATGCTAATTATGTTGATCATTGTGGAAGACCAAACAAGTATGTAGCGACTCAGGGACCTCTGAAAGAAACAGTTAATCAATTTTGGCAGATGGTCTGGGAGCAGAATTCTCGGATTATTGTCATTCTAACGAAACTCCAAGAAAATGGGAAAGAAAAATGTGCTCAATACTGGACTGCATTTGGTAGCAAACAAGATATTTTTGTAACCAATGAGTTTTTAATCAAAACATTGGAAGAGACCAAAAACAATTCCGGATACACTAGGTCACTATTTGAAGTTTTCAATTCCACTATCGAAGAAAGCAGACTGATACTACATTATCAATATGTAGATTGGCCAGAGTATGGAGCACCTACCAACACCAAATCGTTTACAAACCTTATTTGGGATGTAAATGACCAATATCGGAGCACTTTAATCAACGAAGTAAATAGACTAACATCTGGACCTATTATTGTTCACTGTAGTGCTGGAGTCGGAAGAACAGGAACTTTTTGCGCTATAGACTCTTGTATCTATCAACTAGCAAAGACTAAAGAAGTCTCAGTACCGAAAATTGTAATGCAGATACGCGAACAGCGGTATTTAAGTGTTATATCTGTAGAACAATATGTATTTATTTACTCTGTGTTACATGACTTTTTGCAGTTATTTGATATGTCCACTGAAATGAGACAATTCTTTTGTGAGCCTTGATTGATGTACTTTACACGTTTGTATTAATTGTTTCATAAAGTTTAGAAAGTAATTAAATTATTAAGTGTGACTCTGAAATAAAAACTGGTCCAATATTGTACTTAGAAGTAATATGATAATTGTAATTAGAATTTAAGTTTTAAATGATTATTTTTTTTTACATTTTATTTGATAGTTTAAATAATTTTTACCCAAATCAGTATTTAGATTGACACTTGTAGATTTGATGACTGCACGAATTTTGCGTGGGCAGAAAACGGATGCTATTTGGTTAACCATTATCTAAAGTTCTTATCAACGAACATTGAAGGAAACCATCTCGTAAGTATGATTCATAATGAGTACTTCTGATAGGAATTGACGCTGTAATTTTCTCGAAATAAAATGATGCGCATGCCTCTCGTTTTTATTTCGAACTATCACCTTGGCAACCAAATAAAAAGAATACCCATATTGTATTGTCATTCTTATGCAAAAAATAGATCAAAGATGGCCTAAATTCTGAACTTTTCATTGTTAAGCCGATCTCACTACCAGATAAGGGTCGTATAAAAAGAAAATTATGTAACAGTTTTCAGTAGTTCAGTCTTATTTTTCAAAAGTTTAAGACCTATAACCTTCTTCTAAAAAATGGATCCTGCTACTATTGCAAATATTTTTGGAAAAGTCTCGTCAACTGGGACTAATATATTCCATGAAATTGCTGCTGAAGGCTCTATTATACTTTTGGAACGAGTAAGTAAGTTTATGACGCCCTCAAACAAGTTTCTTCTGCAAGAAAGAAACTACAGTGGACAGCAATGTGTTCATATTGTCGCCTACCTCCATACAGGGCAACTTGCAATAGACCTGATGGAAAAACTTTTGAGTTTGGGCGCTAATATCAATGCTAAGAATCGAACTGGTAATTCGGTTCTTCATCAAGCTGTTTATAGTGAAAACTACGACCTTGTTACGTGGATATGTAAGCACCCTGCGATAGACTTGAATGCTGTTAATCGCACTGGAATGACAGCTTATCACATAGCGTATGATAAGAATGATAAAAAAACTATGAGTATTCTTAGAAGCTTTGGGGCCAATACTAAAATTTCTAAAGTGTATTATAGTGATGATAGTGATTAAGTATTGTACCTCTTGTGTCAGTTATAGATCTAAGTGTTCGGTGATTGTAAAGAAAATTAGTTGTAAGTATAAATTTGATTCTGTATTCTTTTAAATCTTCTACTGTACTTGTTATTTCAATAATAAAGTTATTACTTTAACTAAGACTATTAATTTGACTTCTAAAAGCTTGTTTAATAGCTTAGGTCTTTGAAAAAATAGAAATAGGGTTACATATCAAATCCTTAGTTTTATTGGACGTTTTAAAAAATTTTTACAAATTCCTTACATAACTTTGGTATCTTTGGTTTACTCATAAATTACAATCTCACTAGAAATCACATAAATCTTATACTAACTTATCTATGACCAAATTTATTCTAAAAAGAACTTAATACTATAATATATATATATATATATAATTTACTTTAGATTTGTTACAAAATAGAGAACACTTTTTTTATTCTAAGGGATAAGTTTTAAAATAACAACACAAAACCAAATGAATAAAACTTAAGTAATTTACATCGTCCAAGCTATCAAAGCTGTCAAACCTGTTCTTTTTCAGTTCCGATAGAGTAGAATATAAATCAACTCTTCTTGTTTTTAGAAATCTTGAAATTTCTGTGTCTATGGCGCAGAAGGCCATTGTTCTTCCCGTCCCATCACTACAATGGATCACCATAGGACTTTTGGTATGAGAATCTTGCTTCACTGCAAATTTATTGTATAATCGTACCATCTTCACTAACTGAAGAAACTCATATTCTGGGGGTGAGATATACTTATCCTGCCAATTGGTAAATAAAAAGTGGTTGACAAATAATTCATCTCCGTTTTCGTGTGTGACACAAAGTTTTGTAAATTGGATTTCCTGGAAAATCATCTGAACTTTAGGAGTCTCAGTCCTGAACTTTTTGCAGTGAAACGTACCTTCTTCGTTTGGATTCCAGTAATAAATGCCCTTCTTATAATTAATAGGTGCATTGAGCATTACAATGATTTCAGATTGATGTTCCCATACCATTCTCCAAAACTTACAGATTGTTGCTTCTGAATATGGCGTTACAGTAGCGATGTACGTCTTTGGTTCTTGAAATCCGTTGATGTAAGAGGCGTTTATGAAGTTGGTGACTCCTTTTTTTTTGGAAAGGACCACGCGGTTGTGGTCAAAGCACAGCCTTTTTCCATATCTTTTATCTTCAAAATTAGTAGAATTTGTACAGGAGCGAAACGTTCCTTCTATTTTAATATTCCTTATTTTTTGGTATAAGGGTATTCTTGATAAAGATATTCAATAGAGTTTTCACCACCGATTAATCTTATGAAGTCTTTACGGGTCAAAGCTTTTGACTTGTCGCAACTAGGGAATCCAATCCCGCATCAAAATCGTGATCCCGCACGCCTGCGGGATTGAGGTCATCAATCCCGCGGATCCCGCGGGATTTGCGGGATTGAGATTTTTTAATATTTTATTTGTTTTAAGCCCATTTATAAGTCTTAAATAAATTCCATACTTCACTTGAACTTTTAATCTCTTTATAAACTAAACTCACGCTCGTTTTTCATAATAACCAAAGGAATTTTTCACTCGTTTAACTTAGTATGAAAACTTTTGCAACAAAAATAATTGTAGGTGCTTTTGTATAGTACCTTTTCACATAAAAATTAAGACACAAATGACACAATAACTTTCTCTAACAATAATTAATCGACGGAATATGCGTGAATGTTTATTTATTTTTTAAATTAATATTTTATTACTATTTTTATTAGGTTGACTGTAAGAATTACCCTTGTGGGATGAGTCCGCTTTTGTGCTGTTTTTCTTATACTGTAACTTGTATAACTTATGATCATGTACTATAATAAAGAATAAAAAAATAACTTATTTCGCTAAATAATCATTGAAAAATATCTGTTTTGAAAAGTAATTATAAGTATTTTTTTTTCGAAAGTTAAAAGTAGCTAACTGAAACGGGTACTTTAAACGGCCACAATTTTGGCGCGATTAGCGTGACAGTTCACGACTATTTTGTGGATTTTAATATATTTTGACTAAAGTTTCAACTGATTAACCATGGAACAACATTCTCCAACCAATATACAAGTATTAATTTATTTGAGTAATTTTGTTGCCATGAACTTTGACGTCATATTGACTCTTACCAATAGCAACGCGTTTCTGATATTTAAATTTTCCGCAGCTTTGAAAAATAATTTCAGACTCAAAAATAAATTATAATCAAAAATATTCAAACAGACATTATTGTGAAATTGTGAAAAAAATGACTCATATCTGAATAACATTATATATTATTCGATTGTTCTGTTTCAATATCTACAGGATTCACATAACACAAAATAGAAATTAAAACTATATTTAGCTGTAAAATAAAGACTGAAAACAACATTATTTTCTTTAAAAACTTCATAGAAAAGTCACGTATTCCATAGGAAAAGTCTTAAAATACTTATTAATGGGGCTTTACTGTCTAGAGCATCGTCTGAGCCCATTTTACAAACTTTTAGTTCTTAATAAAAAAAAATCATCCAACGCGGGATCCCGCACGACTAATCCCGCAAAAAGGTGCGGGATCCCGCATTTGCGGGATCCCGCGTTTATTTATTTATTTATTTATTAAAAAGGCAAACCAACAGCATAACATATGAATATTACAATTTAAAATTAGATTAGGTTACATTTTCTATATGCATGCCAATTACAGGTATGCTCATCATTGGCCACATTACAGTCAAACTTAATTTACAAATTAAGCTTTAAAAAATAACATTTAAGAAAAATTAACAATAGTAAGATCGACATTTACAAGCTTTTTTATATAAAATTGTTGGGAAAGCTAATAACTAGTTACGTAAATATTTACAGAGGATAACACAAAAATGATAAAAATGATAGTGACAGAATGGATTAACCGATGAGTTTCAGCAATTTACTTCGGAATACTGTAAGAGAGTCACTAAAGATATCAATGTCGGGAAACTTTGCATTAAGTTCGTTATAAACCGCACACATTCTTTTAATTGGTTCGTGTAAGCCTAAATTAGTCCTACTCCTTTCCAAGTCAAATATTTTCGTGATTGGCTGTCGAGGATAGTTATATGGGACCCCAATGTTGATCTTATTTAGCAGTTCGGGGCACTTAATCTTATTGTTAAGAATTTTGTAAAGAAACAACAAATCTGAAATCATTCTTCTATTCCGAAGGGTTTTCATATTGAAAAACGCTAGTCGTTGGTCGTAAGGATGTTTTGGGGAAATGCCAGATGTGAGATAGGCAAGATGTCTCGTATGTGCACGTTGTATACCTTCGACACGCTGGGACGGTGCACTGTAAACAGGACTCCAGACAGTGCTTGCAAAGTCCAAATGGCTTCGAACAAGATTATTAAATAAAATCTTCCGAGTAACTGACTTCTTAAACTCACGACAGTTGCGCTTCAGAAATCCAAGCATTTGGGCTGATTTCTTAACTATTTTGTCAATATGGGCTGTAAATTTCAGTTTATCGTCCAAAATAACTCCTAAATCTTTGATTTGTTTAACTTTTTGCAGTGCCGTGTTATCAAGCAGATAAGCTGTCGAAACCGGATTCGTTTTCCTAGTGAAAGAGATGTGATTACATTTCTGGGTATTGAGGATCATATTATTGCTATCACACCATTTTTTAATATTTTCTAGATCTGATTGAAGCAAGTCAGCATCTGTTAAATTACTTACAGTCCTATAGAGTTTTAAATCATCGGCAAAGATAGAGATGTTACAATGTTTTATTTGAGTGGTAATATCATTTAAAAAGATCAAAAAAAGAGTAGGTCCCAAGTGAGAACCTTGTGGAACACCAGATGCAGCAGTGAAAACCGCAGATTCAAAACCATTAACCACAACTACTTGGGGCCGTTCAGTAAGGTAAGAGGAAAACCAATTAAGCAACGACCCGCCTATCCCATGCCCCTGAAGTTTGCATAACAGAGAAACATGACTAACCTTGTCAAAAGCATTACTGAAGTCTGTGTAGATAACATCGACTTGGTGTCCCTTGTCTACTTCGCGGGATATTGTTGACACTAACGATACCAAGTTGGTCTCCACTGAACGTCCGCATCTGAATCCGTGCTGAAATTCTGATAGGTTGTTTTCGACTTGACGGAAAATAATGGGATTAATAAGGGACTCAAAAAGCTTTGAGAAACTGGACAAGATTGATATAGGGCGATAATTTTTAACGTTTAAATTGTCACCTTTTTTGTAGACAGGAACTATTCTAGATTTCTTCCAAACTGCAGGAAACACCCCATTTAAAAGAGAAAAATTAAAAATTAGTGTAAGTGGAAGTGATATATTAGGACCACAACGTTTAACAAATAAAGGTGGAATATTATCTGGCCCTGCACCTTTGTGTGGACTCAATCGCTTTATAGCATTTAGAACATCTGATTCAGAGAGTTTTACTTTAGATAGGTAGTCTGAGGTTGATTCTATGTTTAACATTTTTGAAGGACGACTTGTTGTGTATACAGAGGAAAATTGTTTAGCGAAAAGATTAGCAATGTCGATGGGACTAGAAGCTTCAGATCCTTCCATTTTCATAGTGGCTGGTATTGAAGACAGGCCCTTCCTTTTATCTTTTACGAATTGCCAGAATGCTTTGGGATTCTTACAGATATTCGATTCTACCCTTTGCTTATATACGCCGTAACAAATATCAATAAGCTTGTGACAGCGTTCCCTAAGTAAATTGAATTCTATTTTGTCTCGTGGGTTGGCAAATTTTTGAATTTTTTTGCGGATTTTGTCTTTTTCCTTTATGAGCTTTATTAATTTTGTACTAAACCAAGTAGGGAACTTTTTTGACTTAGGTTTGTGTTTAGGTACGTTTTTTTCTATTATTTTTTCAAGTATCTCATAAAATGTGGAAACCATCGAATCCACATTGTCAGAATTATTGAAAACCTGCCGCCAATCAACTTCTTTCAAATCTTGGAGTATTGACACGTAATCCGCTTTATAATAATTAAAATCAGTGCGTTCTTTTGGAAGAAGATTCTCATTTTCAACAAAGTCACAAGAAACTGTAATCAATAAACCAGGGTGGTAGGTATCCAACTTACTCAACAAATCAAGAGGCTCAGTTACATGCGCAGAATGTCTGTTACACAAAACTAAATCAAGAATATTTCCGTTAACATTGGGAATGTTATTTATTTGATACATGTCATTCAATGCCATGAAGTCAATTAGAGAATATCCTAATGATTTATTGTAGTCTGTTAGAACCATATAGGTAAAGGAACAATCATTGTTTTTAGGCTTCCAATGAATGAAATTTAAATTAAAATCCCCCACTATGATCACATCCTGAGTATTACACATAACCACATCTACGTTATCCAAAAAACATTGCTGAGCATCAAACTTGGCAGGCGATGGTAAGTATACGCCGCAAATTGAAAACAATTTTTCTTTACCATTACTTTTCAGTTTAATATTCACCCACAGATCCTCACAATCGCTTTCCCAGCTAAATGCTCTATAGGATGCAAGTTTTTTGCAGACAGCTATCAATACACCACCACCATCTGACTTGGAACCAGAAGGTAGTCGATCTCTCCTATAAACGATATATCGTGGATCAATGATCTCACTATCAGCTACATTAGAATTAAGCCAAGTTTCCGTTAAGACAATGACATCGTAATTATTTAAAAGAATATTTTTAAATACATCATTCGTTTTAGTTCTTATTCCGCGAGTATTTTGGTAGTAAATAATGAATTTGAAGACAATACACCATATCATTGTTATATGTTTGAAGGAAATAAGAAAGTTATTTTATTAACCTCAGGCTGTCTGTGCCCCGGATAAGAAGAAATTCACTGAATTCGTTCTTACGCACAAATATTCTGCCATTACGCACCCAGACAAATTTGTAATCTAGCTGCTTAGCTTTTATTCGGGCAGCTGCATGTAGTGCCTTATTTGCTGGTGAAAGGTGTTCAGCAACGTAAACTGGCGTACGTGGACCTCCTATTCCTAAATGTTGGGAAGATAGTTTGTCGTTAGTGTTGGTCTTATTGAATTTGGTAACAGCGGCCAGAACTTCATCTCGTTGCAGGGGTGTTCGGAGTTTGGCAACTACTGCACGGGGTCTGTCATTGTCCTTGGTAAGTTTAGCGACACGAGTGACGTTCACAATATCTTCCTTTTTTATTGAGGCACTCACAACTTTTGCCAACTGTTCAATCGTATTAGTAAGGTTTTCTACTTTGTTTTCAGGTATTCCGTTTACTTCGATATTACATTCCCTCATATTTTGTTCAACCAGATTTAATCTGTTAGTAAGATCTTTTACAGTAGTTTTCAGGGTTGAATTATCGCTTTTCAAGTCATTTATAATAACCATTTTTTCTTCCAGATTGGATTTCATATCTTCATACTGCTTGTTGAAGAAATTCATGGTCTCACGCAAGTCTCTACATTGCTCATTTATGGTCTTAAGTTCCGCGGTTACTAGATCCTTAATAGTTGAACGGAGTGTTGTAGATAATTCTTGCTTAAGAATCTGACGGAGCTTATTTTCAGTTAAATATTCTTCACTGCTCACAGATTCGGACTCAAAATTAAACGGCGTGGACTGTTCTTGAAATTTAACAGATTTCTTCCTTATTGTAACATTATTGGTGTCATGCAAAGGCGATATATCTCCAGATACTAATGTGTTAGCTGGATGAATAGGCGTGTCGGTCATGTCCCTCTTAGGCGATTTGCTGTGACATTCTTGACATTTCCAGCTGTTTTTACGCTCTTGGTTAAGCACATAAAAACTTTGAAAGCGCTTGGATGATATGTTTGCACAGTTAATATCGTATTTTTTTTTACATGACATGCACACCAAAAACTCCCTGTTAGTTATTGTATTACAACATCCAGCACATTTCCCGTGATTAGGCGCCATTGTTAGTTAGATGGTATCTAAATAAAGAATATTAAGTGGCGGCCTTTATAAACGAGTAAAATTGTGCAGCGACGAAAGCGCTGTGCAGCGTAGTCCCAGTAGAACGACCTTGAACCTGGGGCCTCCCGGGTTGCGCTTGTGAGTGGGAGCGTGTTAGTGAGCAAGCCAAGCTTATGAGTTTTTAATATTATTTGGAATGTATTTGATCACTACTCACTGGTAAAGCGGAGTTTGAAAAAAGTAACTAAATCACTGTAATCCTCGTAGCATTGTCTTCAAAATTATATATCACTTTATTAATAAACGCAACTTTATACTATTTAATTTGGTTAATTTGTACGGAGCAAACGCAAAAGACTGTTACTTTGAGTAATGTGTTTTTGATCTATTTGCGGGATTGGATTCCCTAGTCGCAACTCATTTTTGTAGAGAGCGCTGGATTGATATGTGTGAATTTCACTAAATCACAGTGCGAACTAAAGAGTTGTTTGTCATTAACGGTCATTTATACATTATTGTTGTCCTCAGTATATATTAATACAATCACAGATAACGAATGATGGACTACGTGATGTATTGACCCGCAATTCAAAATATATTTTCAACAAATGGCGCACTTTTTTATGATTTGACGTCATTTAAAAACCATAAATTAGTAAAAGTTAATAACTAATTATTATTGTAATATTAAACATCATAAAATAAACGGTAGGAGACAACTAACTGTTGAATGATAACGCTGTTCTATGTTTAATTCTTGGAAATCCAACTTTATCTTCACTACAAGCTCACAAGTTGAACTATTTATGATAAGAGATCCTATAAAGCGCTAATGGGCGTTGATTTATTTTTAGTCTTACGAAACTAATCGTTGTAGTCACACTTCTACGTCTTAACAAGTGAAGAGTTCATTTTTTGATATGGATTTTAATCTATCAACAATTGTTGAAGCTGCTGAATTTGTGCAACGAGCTCACCATCCAGATAAAATCTCTCAAGAGCATTCTAAAATTATTGCAATACCGATAAGTGGCACCTGTGAAAATTTTCATAAGCCTGAAAACAAGGACAAAAATCGGTTTTCATACTTCCCATGTTGGGACATTACTCGTGTGGTCTTAGCAAAAAATAACGATGAATCAGATTACATCAACGCCAACTTTATAGATGGATTCAAAGCAAAAAACAAATTTATAGCAACTGAGCAGCCGATTAGATCCACCTTGAACAATTTCTATTCCATGGTCTGGCAACAAAACTCTCGCATTATCGTCCAACTGACCAGCCCCGGAGAAGCATCACAGCCGACCTGTGTCTTGAGAGACTTCATATTCAAGGAAGAAAATATCTATTTGAATTATTACTTCACCAAGACAATTTCAAGTCTCACTCACATTCAGACTGGAGAAAAAAGAACGATATATTGTTTCAAGTTTTTAGATTGGCCCGAAAACGGAGCTCCTGATGTAAAATCGTTTCTTGATTTCTTGTTAATGATCAATAAGCAGTACCAAGAATTTTTCTTCGAAGTATTGGCTACCGGACAATCATCGGTAGGCCCAATTGTTGTCCACGGAATGGCAGGTGTAGGAAGAACTGCAACTTTTTGTGCTGCAGATTACTGCTTGTATCAACTAGTAAAAACAGGAACCATATCAATACCATCAGTAGTGCTAGGTATAAAAATACAGAGAAATTTCAGTTTTTCGTCTAAAACTCAATATCTTTTTCTAAATTATGCTTTACTCTACTTTATAAGTACTATTCGATCTAACAGTGAAATATTCTTAGAACTACGTTCACATTTTACGGACCAAGACACATACTTAATGAATCTTAAAATTAAAGAAATTTAGTTAATAAAGAAATTAATGTTTTGTTTATTTTAAGTTTACAATAAATATTTATTACTGTTTAAGTTATTTTATTGCGTTTTATTTAACTATCAAAAGCGATAGTTCCTCCAAAATAACTTAGCGCTAAAACACACATACGAGTAATCAAATTTTTCAAGAATTATTTTTACGTAAAAAATCCAAATACGCTCAATATTTCATTACTCATTATCAAAAATTTATCCAATTTACAAACAGGAGATTACTATTAAAAAAATTAACATTTTGAGTTAAAAATACTATAGGTGAGGGTCATAGATCAATAGTCATAATTACCTCAACATGTTACCGATTTTAAAAAACTATAGCAGGAAAAAGACTCCACTAACTTATAAATAGATCGATTTACAAGATCTTATTTTTGAGCAACCGACTGGAGATAAAAGAGATAAAATTTGACCTGAGTCTGATCTCGCCGTTAGAAAACTCAGATCGTTAAATAATAGGAAAATCAAATTGTTGAAGAACAGAGGATTAAAAACGAATCACATTTAAGGGGTTTTGAGTGTACTCATTAACACACAATTTTGTAGTTGAAAATTTTTTATTTTTAATTTACAAATTTTTTTCGTTGGAAATTTTAACTTTCAACATCGAAATCATCCCTTTTCATGTACAAAAGAGAAAACTTACAATATTTTACTTGATATTACGTGACTAAATATTACAGTATTTATAACCTGACCTGTAATGACGTTTTTGAACGCGTCTATATGTGTCTGATTGACCGCAAAACGTTGAGTCAGGCATTTAGACACTCATGCGCCATTTGACTATTACAGTGATGCTTACTAATTATTATTGTTAATTGTGGTTTACATATCCACGATTTTATGCCCGCTCTTGACTGCATAATACAGGTAGAATAGAATAGCTCTGTAGCAGAAGAAATACTGTTCTAAACTGTTAAGAGTATTATATCTTTGTTGGCAAAGTCGGAAGAGAACAGAACCCAGAGAAATAGTACCTGTCACATTAAATTTTGAGATAGAAATATCTGCAACACAGAAGGCTGCAGTTCGGCCTAGTCCTGCGCTGCAGTGCACGACAATTGGAGAAAAAAATTGATAGCTGTTATTCTTCCAGATCAAGCTTTGTACTATTTTCTCGTGGGTCAATCTGACGGCTATTAGGAATCTAACAAAGGCTTGTGTATCAGCAGGAACTCCGAAGCGAAAGTGTTGAACTTCTAGGGTGGAGGCTCCGGTAAGAAGAAGGGTCGTCTTTACATACCCAGGTTGCTGTTGGATTTTAGTGGTAGTGATGGTTAAGTGATTGCATTTCATCGAAGCTCCTTCAATTTCACTCCAATAAGCGTCGCACTTGTTTTTGCCGCCTTCTTCTATTGAGCACAACATCACAATTACTCGGGTCTGGTGGAGATAGACCATGCGCCAGAAATTGTTTCTGGTAGAAGGAAGCGGACCCTCAGTACAAATGTACTTCCCCCTGCACTCGAAGCCGTCCACATAGTTGGCGTTGATGAAATTTCCTTCGTTCATTTTGTCCGGCAGAATTACGCGAGTGTGATCAAAGCAAGCTTTGTCTGAGTACCTGCAGTGTTTAGAATTGGAGGCCCTTGACGCTTCTTCGAAAGTCCCAACAATGTTTTGCTGGAGAATTTCATGATGCTCCTGCTGGATGACGTCCAGGTTTTTTCTTCCCATCAGCTCGATGAAGTCCGCACGATGACAAGTTTTGAATAAGGGCACCATGATTTGAGTCTGACTTTTAAATTTGTGAAGCGCACTATCGATCAGGACACCTCTGATGACAAATGACGACTGACTCTACCTAGATGAGACTTTTATAGAAAAATTTTTGTATTTTCAAATTTTACGATTAAGGAAACTACGATCAGACCTATAAAATGACGGGAGACTAATTAATTATTCAGTTGATTTTAACTGATTAGTGAGTATTGGGGTCCGTTTTTGGTAAGGCTGCAGTAATAGAGGTTCCGTAATGGCCATGAGTTATACGGGGAGTAATACGGGTTATTATGTATGTAGTTTATTACGGGTTGTTAACAACGAGTTAAGGGTATGCCGCTCTATCGCGGGTCGAATCGAAAATTAAAAAATCGCATATTTTTACTGCTTCTCCCTCAAATAACTTCTGAATGCTTCGAGACATTTGAATTTAGTTAAATGCATCTGAAAGCTGGTAAAATGAGCTTCAATTTACATGTTCAGATGTGTTTCTAGACTGAGAAATAATATCTGTATTGGAATCATTTAAATGAAATTTTACTCTTGCAGCCGTTTTGAAAATTTTTTTTTTAAATTTAAGTTTTCTAGCGTTATTACCTGAAATCTACTTCCATTTCTGATGCCGAATGGCCTTTTTTTCTTTCGATCCTATCAAAGTATCCTTCGTTTATTTCAATAGTATATTACACACCTAAGGCTGTAAAGTAAGAAATGTCTCAGATGACACGTAATTGTCGGCCGAAGCGAAGCCAAGGTCAACAAACATGTGATTTGAGACTTTCTTATTTACTGGCAAAGGTGTGTATACTTTTTTCTGTTCAACGGAGCCGGAAAGCGGCAACTTCGTTTAGCGCGACGGGCCGGAAGTTGACCTATTTCCGAAATCGTTTTGTTTGATACCTAGTCACACAATATACTATAATTTTCGAATTATAATATTTGTGTCACAAAAGTTCGCAGAAATAATTAAAAAACTATAAGTTTTACGGCGGCATACACAGAAAACCTCATGCTGAGATTTTATCAGAAACGCTGCGATAAGCCACTTCGTTTATATGCGAATCTTGTAAGAAGTGGCTGTTTTTATTTTATTATACAGAAAAAACAGTTCAGATGTTAAAAAAAATCCGAAAATAAGAACAGATTTAGAATATAAAATAATATTAATTAATAAATACTTATCAAAACAAGATTGCATATTTCATATTTGACTCTTGCGTTCTTGATAGTACTACCCCTTAACTTCCACCAGCTTTAATAAGCATTTTAGTATTCAGCCGCGTGGCTACCGACTGATAATGAGATTTTCGTGGAAGAGAACCAAAAATAATCTGATGTGGGTAGCTATAAAGGCGTTAGAAGTCGGGATGATCTCACTTTCAATTTCGCTCTTGTAATAACTATTGGGTTGTGTTCTTATAAGTTAAAAACTAAACCAAGTGTGACCACAATGGCTACTACCACAAACTACGGCTTCGAGACACTAACTGTCAGCGAATTTCTGAAGAAGGTTAAGCAGCCAGATTTCAAGGACCTCGTCATCCAGGAGTTTAAACAAATGAAAGACGTCTCTTTGAAAGGTACCACTTACAACTTCTGAAAGGTACCACTTACAACTTCTCTAAACTTCTGCGGATATATATAAACATTTAGCACGTACCGCAAAGGTGAGTTGGGGCCTGAATGGAGAGATAATAAGGACCATTTATGTCGCTGTTATTGAGCCTATTGTGATGTACGCCGCATGTGCCTGGTCTTCAGCCACAGACCTTCAGATGATTACAAATCAGCTGAATGCACTCCAAAGGGGCTTTGCGCAGAAAATTTGCAAGGCGTACCGCACGGTCTCGCTCACGTCGGCACTTGTTTTGTCGGGTCTCCTCCCATTGGATTTGAGGATACAGGAAGCCGCCGCGCTATATAAGATGAAAAAGGGTATATCTCTGGACTACCTCCCACCGGGGCTGGAGTTAGAACGCACAGTAAGCCATAAAGACTTACCCCACCCATCACAACTCATAGCAACTGAGTATGAACTCTTTAAGAAGTCAGACCATGAAATATTGACCAGCTACCAAATTACCGGACCCCAAATATACACAGATGGTAGTAAGATGAAGAACAAGGTGGGAGCTGCATTAACCTGGTGGGAGGACGGTAAAGAGACTAAGTACTCGACTTTCAGCCTACACCCCTCATGCACGGTCTTTCAATCTGAGCTCTATGCCCTTTGCAAAGCAGTGGAGATGGCTAAAAGCAACAGAGATTCGACTGTCAACATACTGAGCGACTCGAGATCTTCACTTGATCTGCTCAAAAATCTCATGCTGAGCCATCCCCTTGCAAAATCCATTAAGGACAGTATAAAAGAGATTAGAGCCGAGGGGAGAGCGGTCAGGCTTTTCTGGTTGAGGGCTCACATCGGCACAGCTGGAAACGAACGAGCAGACGAACTTGCCAAAACGGGTGCACTGAAATCAGTTACTGCCCCAGACTACGACAAAGTCCCCCTGTCATACATTAAAAAAAAGATCCGGGAGGAATCGGTCCGCAAATGGCAGGACAGATATGAAACCTCCAGCACAGGTTCAGTTACGAAAACTTTCCTCCCGTATGTATGCGAGGCGTACAGTTTAGTGAGGTCTATGAAACTGACACCCATACAAGTGCAGGCTATGACAGGTCACGGAGGAATAGCGGAGTACCTACACCGGTTCAAGTTAAAAGACAGTCCCGGTTGTGAGTGTGATCCAAACGTCAGTGAGTCTGTGTGGCACATAATACTTGACTGTCCCCGCTTCGCGGCTGCAAGGATGGACGTGGAAATTCTTATGGACACCAAACTAAACAAATCGGTGTTACAAAATATCATAACCGATCCCCAAAAAAGGCACTATTTCCTCGCGTACACGGAGGCTATATTTCGCATCGCCACCAAATGTAACAGCACCTTAACAACAGCAGTACCAAGGTACTATAACGAGAGGGGTAGCCGGGAGGACAATGAGGGTCAAGATTCACTTTAAAATATTTATTAAAATGAAAGAACTATTCTGGATTAAAGCTACGAGAAGACTGTGTCAAAATATCAGCATAGACCACGAAAAGGAAGCCAATTCCTTTTAATTACAAAATAGCTATCAAAAGGCTTTACAAGTAGACGGATAACACGCGCGGTATACAACCTCGCTACATCCCTCCCGGTGGGGATAAATTTTCTCGTGAAGCGAGAAAATTTCAGAAGTCTCGCAGCTTCGCCCTAACCTACCTGCGGGCGGGCCACGACGACACACCTCAGTGGGACCGAGCAAGTCTTTTCCTCAAGACCGGCTTGAAGGATCCTTTAAAATAACGATATACCCAAAATACAAACTGACGATTCCATCCTTCGAACCCTCGCTTCCAAAACGCCAGCAAAAGAAAGCGACAATCGGTTAACCCACTGCCTAACTTTAACCCGAACAGACATTTAAATTAAATTTTGAAAAAAGTAAAATCTAATTCCTATTAGCCAAATAGACATAATATCAATATAAAAGAATTTAGTTCTAAGTGATTCTGAGTGATTGTGAACGGAGAGCCTCCCCCCTCGTCGTTTATGTCCTACGCGGACACCTCAGGCCCTATGGGTTTAAATGAGTTTGCTGACTAAGAGCGATAACGACTCCGTATCACGATCATGTCCTGCGCTAGGTAACAATCACATACAAAACGGTAGACATTAATACTTTAACTATAAAACTATTCGGAATTAATCATCTTAATAAGGTTCGTCTACGGTCTTTCATGGTCTCTCATCTCCGGATAGTGGTTACATGAAACACAAAATTAAATTAAACAAACTAATTTTCTAACCTAACTAATCCAATAAACCCTATACAGAATATTGGTACCTAACTAATCCAGGATACTTTGAGTACCAATACTTATTTACAAAAAGAATCCATAAGGTTAAGTCCATACTATATCTACTAAAAATAAGAATTTATTACATATAACTAAAACTAGAAGAGAGAATGAAAGTTTCTGAATCATTTAAAAACTAGAATCACCATATAAAAGGTTTCAATCTGCTACGATGAACAGCGAAGAACTTTCTTTGATTATTTTCCCTAATTAAATAGTCATTACACGGGACCCGCTGGGTATCATTGGATCCCAAAAAATAACTCGTCATTGTTTGTTTAATGTTCCATTTTTGGGTAAAATCACTGAATCCTCTTACTTTAGATCTCTGTTTAGTGGTTTCTAACTTCTGAACGGGTCGAGATTTTCTAATCTCTGACGAAACATTTAATAGAAAATGATGATTCGACAACTTACGTGAATCAACTACCGAACGGTTTACTTTTACATTTTGGTTTGACTGACCATTATATAAAACTACCTTCTTTCTCTCCTTCCACTTTAAAGGGGATGACTTCCTACACTTTTCATCATTTATACTAAAAATATTCTGATTCTTTGAAAAAAAACTTTACCAATACGTCTGACATTACGTTTGGCAATCGAACTATCTGTCGATGGCCTTTTATCTATGTCTATGATCGATGGAGCTTGTTTAAGTCCATCTGATAAACGAATGCAGTCTTTTATCAAATACTTTTTATTAGATACATTCTTTTTAGAATGAGAATTCGCTAAAAACAAACTTTTACATTTGTCAAATGTCACTACATTGTTTTTGAAATCAATAATAGAGTTATTTTTGATCAAAAATTCCTGACCCAATATTATTTCAGGAGTTAGCTGATCTAAAACTATAAAATCGTGCACATATAACACGCGAGATATTAGGAAATGAATTCTACAAATTCCACGTAGCCGCAGTGAATCTCCTACCACAGATTTGACAACCACATCAGTCGGGGGATCGGAGATTGTTACATCTTCAAACTGAGTAACAAAAGCTGAAGAAATAACGGATATAGAAGCTCCAGTGTCCAGAAGGACTGGTGTCTGTCGTCCTCGTATCTCAACTAAAATATGAGGTGGTTGGATACATGGGTTTTCATCACTTTGATGAGTCGTCGAAGTTGCTCGGATCATATGAACTTCCGCTCGTGAGTTACGTGGCTGACGATTCGGAGACGGCGCGTCCTGTTGAGTATCTGCAGTAGTCGGTGTTCGAAAGTTTTCGAAGGTTGCAACCTTCCTCAGTGAAAGAGAAGTCTGTGCATCACCACCTGATTTCTGAGGATACGCTGAGCGTGGACGTGGATCGACCGTACTCGTAGAAGCAAGAGTGTTTGTTTGTTTTATCGGTAAATTGACTGTTCCATCGAGCTTATTAAAGAAAGATTCATGTTGCATAATGATTTTTTTTAACATGTTCTTATTTTCGTACAAGTGGAATGATAGATTCTTTTTATAATAAATATGACAGCTACTGATAAATCTTTTAATAAAAATCTCATCGTTTAAAATGGATGCCTTGGCGGCTAACTCATCTAATCTATAAAAATAATTCAGAATTGATTCATCATATTTCTGCTTTGCAGCGTAAAAATCAGCTGCATAATCTCTTGCGAAATTAAATTCGCTAATGAATTTGTTTTTAATTTCGAGAAAAGTTAAATTACTTTGATAAATTCTTTTAAAAAAAGAGAGGGCCGAGCCTTCAAGGTAGGCGCCGATTGCAATAGTTTGAGTTTTATCGTCCCAATTGTTGATGGCGGCCACTATTTCAAATTGTCTTCAAAAGTCTGAACAATCAGCATTGAATCCGTCAAATCGTGTACAGGATTCCATCTTTAAATTAAATATAGAATTTAATTAAAATTGATTAAATAAATATGAAAAATACGATACTGATTTTCCTTGGTCCTCCGAATAGCACAAATTTAATATCACAGGTCCTTTAAAAGTTTCGACAGTATTCTTGACATTAGTATACTTCTCATTAATATTATAATCGTTGGGAATCTGAAAAACACGTAAGGGTATATTTTTTAAAATTATTAATTATTATCTATACCCGGCGCGACCACCATATAACGAGAGGGGTAGCCGGGAGGACAATGAGGGTCAAGATTCACTTTAAAATATTTATTAAAATGAAAGAACTATTCTGGATTAAAGCTACGAGAAGACTGTGTCAAAATATCAGCATAGACCACGAAAAGGAAGCCAATTCCTTTTAATTACAAAATAGCTATCAAAAGGCTTTACAAGTAGACGGATAACACGCGCGGTATACAACCTCGCTACAGTACCCCTCCTATCAAACATCCAAAACGCCTTGCACCAACGTTCACGTCACACAAACAAATCTTAAACCAACAGGGGAAATGACCACCCGCCAGTGCAACTCCGTTTACTAATTATTAATGTGCGGAGAGCAAGGCGAACCTGGACTAAGAATTCGTGGAGTGGCTTTATTCATGGACAGTAACACAGAGAGGCTAGGAATAGGCTTCTGTAGCGTCACAAACCGAGGAAATATAACATTATCACCAGGCCTCGCAGCTCTATTGAATGGCAGCACTTTCAGAACGAGCATGAAACGCAAGACATTTAATGCGTTATCGCAAATCAAACTAGCAAGCTACCGTTGTCGCCTTGTACGATGTCGCAACAAAACGGTAGTGGTATTTGAAGGAGGCACAGAAGAAACCAAGTTCGCTCAAGCATGCTCAGTGCTCGCAAAGTTAGGAGAGAGTGACACCACGATAACCTTCCGCAAGATTAGTGTGGACGCAATGGTGGTTGGACATGCCAAAGGAGCAGTCTCGGATTACAATGGCTGTATAAAAACCTCAGAAATACATGAGATAGTGGTGTACGAAGATAGGGGTGAAAACCTGAACTTCCTCTTACCACATGCACCGAACACTGAGACATCCAACGGTCACCCCATTGCGGGAACACTTAGCGGATCCGAGAGGTTACAGCAAAAGATAGCCCAAGCCAATCAAAAGACGCAGCAGAAGCGAAAAGATGTAAGCATCAAGGGAAAAAGCATTATAAGCACAATACTTAATGCAATAAATGCTGCAGCTACCAATATCCCCGGCGTTCTCAGGAAAAAAAAGATACAATGACCACGTCAGAAAGACAAGCAGCAGCAGTTGAGCTGTTCACGAAAAGCCCTCCTAAAAGACATCCAGTAAACCCCTCTTCCATCCGAACAAAAGCCGATATGGGGCAAGTAGATCCGCCTACCCTCAGACAGGCAGAGTCTCCCCGCGACCACATGGCGAATGCATTCCTTGAGTTCATAGCAGTCATAAAAGCGTCCAGACAGGTCAATCTCAGGACCTGCGAGAACATCTTGCATTCGTTCCATTTAGGAAATGAAGGACTGCTTAAGGTAAGACTCGAGGAAGCAGATGCAACCATATATAACAACGACACCTGCCAAGTCCTTAAAGGCAAAGAAATAAGTCGGCATATGGTTGCATATAGCAAGACTGGTGGCTTTGTGCCTCTGGACGAAGAAAAAACTAGAATATCGAGAGTAATAACGTTTGAAACCCCTTCAGAAGATCCTATAGTCGTTACAGCCCGATGCACGAAGGTAATGCTAGACGACAGGATCCTTGAAACGTCTGATAAGGTTTCGAGAGGTTCTTCCGATGACATAGCTTTCGAGTCCTGGGAGGCGCCAAACATATCATGGATAAATGGAGTTCCTGGATGTGGCAAAACAACCTGGGTTGTAAACCGTTTTGAGGTTGAACAAGACCTGGTAGTCACAACTACAACCGGAGCGGCAAAAGACCTTAGAGACAAACTTGCAAGCCGTATTGGAGGCTTCGCCAGATCCAAGGTGCGTACTCTTGCATCTGTTCTAGTTAATGGCCTTAGAGAACCGAATAAGGACAGGTGCAAGAGACTCATTGTGGACGAAGCGCTCATGAACCACTTTGGAGCTATTATTATGGCTGCCCAAATTGTCAAGGCAAGCAAGTTGCTGCTTATCGGTGATAGAAACCAACTACCCTATATTGACCGACACAATCTTTTTCCTTTAAAATACACCCGCCCTGAAATAATGAGTACCATAACGCAGGAGCTTCTGTGTACCCATAGGAACCCTCTTGACGTAGCATTTGCCCTTAGAGAAGTCTACAGTGGTATTTACTCGTCGAAACTTCGTACGGCTTCCTTAAAACTCGAAAGGTATTCAGATGCACAGATCGATCGAACCCAGTCCGAAACCCTGTACCTTGTTCATACACAGGTAGAAAAGACTACTCTACAAAACCAGGGATACGGATCGGGCACCGGGTCACGCATCCTCACCATACACGAGGCTCAAGGGTTGACGTACGAAAAGGTGGTGATCGTGCGTACTACAACGACCAGGCAGGAGCTACACGACAGTATCTCACATGCTGTAGTTGCCATATCGCGTCATACCGCCAGTTGCAAATATTATGCGGATGATGGTAACAATGCGATAGGCATTTAGGCAGATTCATCAAAGAAGCAGAGACGGCAGGCAGGGGAAAAGTGGTCAATTACAACCTCAAAATGGCGATCAAAAGTCGAGACACAGCCATCATAGATGCCTTGAGGTCTGAATGCAACAGCGAAGAACCGTCACTCGTTTAAATATATATTATATACATTATGTATTCATATATTTATTATACTTATTTATAAATTGTAAACCTCTATGGAAAGTATTGTATTATAGTTAAAAATCAAGTATTAACAAGAAAACTTAATCTAGACAAAGGCACGGACATAAAGTCTGTGGATGCTAATAATAACACAACTAATATATACATATATATATATCTCTGCTTCTTTGATGAATCTGCCTATCTATCATCAAAGAAGCAGAGGTGGCAGGCAGGGAAAAAGTGGTCAATTACAACCTCAAAATGGCGATCAAAAGTCGAGACAAAGCCGTCATGGATGCCTTGAGGTCTGAATGCAACAGCGAAGAACCGTCACTCGCTTAAATATATATTATATACATTATATACATATTATATACATTATGTATTCATATATTTATTATACTTATTTATAAATTGTAAACCTCTATGGAAAGTAATGTATTATAGATAAAATCAAGTATTAACAAGAAAACTTAATCTAGACAAAGGCACGGACATAAAGTCTGTGAATGCTAATAATAACACTTAAAAAAAAAAATACTTCTCTAAAGAAGAACATTTGCAAAAGAATCTTTGGCAGGACATCCCATGTTGGGATCATTCCCGAGTAACATTGACTTCGCATAGAACTCAGATCCACGACCAATCAGATAGAGACTCGTGGGATATCGTAGTAACAGATTACGACAGTGATTCGACTTACATCCACGCAAATTTCGTGGATGGATACAAAGAAGCGAGCAAATTCATCTGCTGTCAGGCTTCCATGGAGGACACGGCTGGCGATTTCTGGAAGCTTATCTGGCAGGAGGGTGTTCATATTATCGTCTCATTGACCTAAACAGAAGGAGGTAACATTTCCTTTGAGTATTGGGTCCAAGCGGAGGGTTATCGGCTAATTTTTGGCCGCTACACCGTAGAGACGCTTGATATCGAAGAGGAGTGCGGTTTCGTAACAACCCGACTTCGGCTTACTGATGCCACATGTGAGGATTCGAGGATTATAACCCACTTCTGGTACGTCAACTGGCCTAACTACGGTGCTCCAACTCAACTGGAAGAGTTTGTCACGCTTCTGACCGAGGTAAATCGGCATCAACGAAAGTTAGTAAGGAGAGCAGAGTTTCATAATCGTCAAAAACCCGGACCTATTGTTGTTCACTGCCTGGCGGGGGTGGGTCGTACAGGAAGTTTTTGTGCTATCGATTATGCAATTGATCAACTTCATAAACAGAAGACAATTTCGCTCCAGAACACGGTACTAAAAATTCGCGAGATGAGACACTCAAGTGTCATAGCGCTGGAACAGTACATGTTTCTCTACAACGTTGTAGAATATTTATTGTCAACGACAGAACAAGATATGTGTGCACACACCCTATAAATTTGAAGAATAAAAGGGGACACTACATCAGATATGTATCATCAGCGATCATCTTTGCTACACGTGCCGATAGACTCCCGAAATTCCCAGTTATAAAGTCGATATGGTTAGTTGAAGGTCGTTTTAATTATTATACGATAAGCAACCGAGCGACAGAAATAGGGTAGGAGTACCGCTTTTGGCCACCTTTGCACCGTTTTTGGACAGTTGAAATTTGAGTTAATATACAAAAAATTATAAAACTAAAATGATTTTTTATTGAATTTAAAATTTTTAAGATTATGATGGTATTGTTTATATAGAATTATTATTATAGTATGTTTAGACAATAAATGGTACAGTGGCCACAAACAGTATTTCTACCCCACATTGGGGAAAACGTCGTGGGTTTTTTGTAACCTTTTATTGTAACAGCGGGTCGACCTATTGTTAGCGTTCCCGATAAGTAGTTCGTATATATATCCCCCTTCCTTACTCATTTTGTCATTCGAGTCGCATTTTCCTGGGATAGTGCAAGATAGCTGTTCGAAGAAATCATTGAAGATGGAATCCGACAAACTACTCAAAATGTTAAGCATCAGGAATCGCTTGGAAGAGACTTTCTTCCATGAGGTATGTCGAAACGGCTTGCTAAGTTTTCTTAATCGAGTCGCAGAGTGCCTGGATGATGAAGATGTTCCAAAAATTTTGGAAATAAGAGATTACGAAGGTCAGCAGTGAACTCACACAATCGTAAGCCACGGAGAAGAGTATGCGAAAATAATGATGGACATTGTTGTGGATCTGGGAGCCGACATCAACGGCCAAGAAGCACGTAGCGGTTTAACTCCCCTGCACTTGTGTGTCTGCAAGAAAAATTACAAGCTCGCAGAATGGCTATGTGAAAAACGAAAAACCAACTTGGAAGCCAAAAACTACGCAGGAAAGACAGCGTATTATTTGGCTCACGAGAAAAAAGACGACAAAATGATGAAGATTTTGGAAGAGGCTGGAGCCAAGAGTGATCCTTATAGTGATGATAATGATGATGATAGTGAATAAGTTCTCCAGTGATTTTGAAAAGTTAAATATTTGAAGAGTAAGGTCTAGATTTTGTTTAGAAGTAAGTTATTCTAAGCAGCTAGATTTAAGTTAAAGATACATGTAAATCATTTTTATCATCATGTTGGCTGTTTTTATTTTTTTTATTTGTTGAAGTTTAATGTTCTAGATAATTGGGTATAGAATAAGTGAAAGTAGACATAAGTAGTTTAAGTAATTTTTTATTGTACTGAAAGGCAGTTCCATGGCATTAAACTTTCAAATTTCCCTTAGATAATAACTCGAATATTTTTAATGCGTGGGTTTAAAAATAAATATTTTTTTATTTGTTTACTTACTCTTGAATTTGATTCACCAAGCCCTCATTAACTTTAGGAAAGATTAGAATTGAATAACAAGCATATTTCTAAAGTCTCATCTTGGATAGGCATGTTTGCCAACCTATTAGCTTCCCTTTCCAAGTGCCGATCCCGCGCGTTAGCCAGAATACTGTTGGTACACCTGGGGCAATACTCTATCGCTACCAAGAAGTCTTCCTCATCCATAGACAGGAAAAACTACAATAGAAACAGTAAAATCAGTTGAGACGAGGAATACAAAGGCTAGATTTGAAGATAGCTAGGTTATCTTAAAACAAATCATACCTCTAAAATGGAAATAGTTTTCCCGTCTACAGTTGTCGGTGCGGTAGACGGCAACGTCCTTATTAGCCAGATCATTTTGTGCAGACATCTTTTGGGAACCATAGCAAAGAACGGGTCATTGGGTTGGATCCATTCAGGGTATTTATTGATAGTAGCCGCCATGTCTTTGATCCTGAAATAATTGGTAACGATTTAGGTAGCGCATAACCAGGATTACCAACAGAATTTAATACTCAACTCACTTTTCAAAAACACTTTCACTCGACGAGCCTCCGCGATAATATGAGCATTGTTTTCTATTAAAAACACTGTAGGTATGTTTCTAACTGATTTATCTAAAACATTTACGATCGGCTCCTAATAAACGCGGTCCGGTTACAAATTAATTAATTAGTGTGACGCATATCTCAACTAATTATTTCATTCAAATATGAACTCTAAAACTCCGCAGTAAGGTTTGTTTTGCACAAAAGATGTCTCCAGTGCTATGAATATTATCATGACCTCGTCAACTCAATTCGATTCTCATAACCGATAACCACGTTCGTCTAAATTTAGATTCTTACAGAGTAATTTTTCTTTTTTTTTGGTCCATTGTCACGTGCTTAATGGGTCGTTAAATTTGAGAAATATAAGCTCACCATAAGGTCTTCATTTTGGTTCCCAAAAGGCCAACATTGAAGCGCCTAATTGGAAACCGATTTCAAAATTTTTTACTGACCATTGTGTCCGCTAAATTTTTTTATTTCTGGTGAAAAAAAATTTTTTCTGATTCGAACCACGACATTTGGAAAATAATTGAAAGTTTCGACTTCGAGAGGTTTACTGGGGTCCCTACTGCAGAAAATGTTGCAGATGATGCAACTCGCGTCAAGCGTATTGTACTCACTCAAGACTCTCGTTGGATCGTTGGTCCCGAGCTCTTGCTCTTGGCAGAGAAAGAGTGGCCTTCATTATCACCCTTAGATAAGTCCGTTAGTGCTTGCAGTAATTTAGAGAAGAAACCATCCATGCGCGACCATTGCCATCTTATTACTTTGCAATCATTACCCATTCCATTAGTAGTTAATCCTGAACGACTACGCTCCTGGATAAGACTAATAAGAGCCATAGCTAAAGCCCATAAATTTTTAAAATTGTTAAGACGCGAAAATACGGCTAAAAATGTAACTGTTGAAGATCTCGATTTGGCTGAACTTCACATACTGCGCCGAACTCAGCTGGACTCATTTCCTGATGAAATTGTCTGCCTCATCAATAAAAGACCCTTGCCACGTACTAGCCGCCTTTACAATTTATCGACCACTATCGACGACAAAAAATTACTGAGACTGGGAGGAAGAATCAACCGAGTGCAGGGAGTTAAGTACAATATGAAGAGCCCCGTCATTTTGGACCCTAAACACCCAGCTGTTCAACTGCTTCTTCAACACTATCACAAAAGAGCAGCGCACGCAAATACAGAGACCGTCGTAAACGAAATGCGTCAGGATTACTGGATTATAAATCTCCGCAGCGCCGTTCGGTCTGTAGCTCACAACTGCCAACTATGTCGTCTAAAACGAGCCAAACCCGTGAATCCACCGACGGGAGACCTTCCAGCAGCTCACTTGGCTCATCATCATAGACCGTTCACGTTTGTGGGTTTAGATTACTTCGGCCCTCTTCAGGTTTCGGTCGGGAGAAGGAAAGAGAAGCGTTACGTGGCCCTGTATACATGTCTTGTCACGCATGCAGTACACCTAGAAGTCGTTCACAGCCTTTCGACCGACGCTGCTATCATGAGCCTTCGGCGTTTCATTGCTCGCCGTGGGACACCAGCTGAAGTGTGGTCCGATAACGGGACCGCTTTTGTTGGCGCCGATAGAGTGCTAAGAAGTCTATATGTGGAAGATATCGCGACGTTTGCAGCGAAGAAAGGATATCGTGGCGTTTTATACCACCATTAGCCCCCTTTATGGGTGGTGCGTGGGAAAGATTGGTAAGAACGGTGAAAACAGCATTAAATGTTACTCTTAGAGAACGATCTCCATCGGATGAAGTACTACAAACATTTTTAATGGAAGCGGAAGGTTTGGTGAATTCTCGCCCACTGACGCATGTCCCGGCTGAGCCAGATTGCGAGGAAGCGTTAACACCCTTTCATTTTATACTTGGTTCTTCTTCGGGGCGACCCATCCCCGCGAAATTAACTGACGGAGATATGCTTGGTAGAGATAAGTGGCGAAGGGCTGTCAGACTCACTGATTACTTTTGGTCTCGGTGGGTTAAAGAATATCTGCCCACCTTAGCACCTCGACGTGGAGGAGGCACCCCTACTAGCTTAAAAAAAGGAGACGTGGTGGTAGTTGTGGACGATCAGCTTCCTCGAGGTAGTTGGCCACGTGGCAGGGTGACGAAAGTTTATTCGGGTTCTGATGGCATTGTGAGGGTGGCAGACGTCCAGACTTTAGCAGGGACTTTGAAGAGACCTGTAAAGAAACTGGTTCCTCAGATGTAGTAGGCCTCCTTTTTAAAAAAAGAGGAGTACTACAAACATTTTTAATGGAAGCGGAAGGTTTGGTGAATTCTCGCCCACTGACGCTTGTGCCGGCTGAGCCAGATTGCGAGGAAGCGTTAACACCCTTTCATTTTATATTTGGTTCTTCTTCGGGGCGACCCATCCCCGCGAAATTAACTGACGGAGATATTCTGGGTAGAGATAAGTGGCGAAGGGCTGTCAGACTCACTGATTACTTTTGGTCTCGGTGGGTTAAAGAATATCTGCCCACCTTAGCACCTCGACGTGGAGGAGGCACCCCTACTAGCTTAAAAAAAGGAGACGTGGTGGTAGTTGTGGACGATCAGCTTCCTCGAGGTAGTTGGCCACGTGGCAGGGTAACGAAAGTTTATCCGGGTTCTGATGGCGTTGTGAGGGTGGCAGACGTCCAGACTGTAGCCGGGACTTTGAAGAAACCTGTAAAAAAACTGGTTCCTCAGATGTAGTAGGCCTTCTTTTTAAAAAAAGTTGAGCATGTTAGGGACCTTTTCGGACCTATGTACTTTTCTAAATTCTAGTGTTTGTTTTTTGTTTCTTTTCTATCAGATTGACGGATTGATTGTTATAATTTTTTCCTATTGTTTGTGTCAATATATTATATTTATCTATAAGCCCATATTAACCGGCGTAATTCATTATCGTTCGTTAATAGTAAGTATGTTAAGCTAGTGTAACCTATACAAGAAGGATATTCTCCCCTTGCAGGTCGTGAAGTAATCCCCCCAGGTCAAATGATAACCAGATTTGATTTAAACCACAAGACCCAGAATTCTCGTAACTGTTGCAAGAACAGCCTGATAGAGTATTTGTCTGAGCGTGAAGTAGATGTTGTAAAAAGTGTACTGTATAGCGTAGGTAAGGTAGAGTAGGCGTGTGAGAACAAAAAAAAAGGAAAAGTGAAAAACTTACATTTTGATAATAAAATAAACTTCCACTTTTTAAATAGTTATGACCTTTTTTAAAATAAATATTGGTAGTAATTAGTATGATAATTCAATAATTTCAATAAAGAAAACGGACTAATTACACTGAGAAATAAGTCATGTTTACACAAAAAAAATTGTCGAATGAAAATGACAACTTCAATCCCAAACAAAATGCAAAAATGGAGCAAGTTCTAAAATTTTGAAATCTATTGAATTAAAAAGAAAACTAGACCGGAAAGAATTAGAGAACATAAAAAAGATCGCAAGCAGAAATGCTGCAACACCCCTTTTCTACAAAAAAATAATAACTTTGTACACCCTGTAAACCAAAAAAAATTTGCCAACCCTATATGAAAAAAATAAATTTAGTTTAAGTTAAGTTAAGTTTAAGTTGAAGTTAATTAAAAGTTTAAGTTGAAGTTAAATTTAAGTTTAAGTTAAGTAAAAGTTGAAGTTCAATTAAACCCAGTTAAAAAAGAAGAGGTTGATTTTAAATAAAGAAACTTAAATAATACTAACAACTAATAACCTCGCATTAACATAAGTAGAACAAATACATTAATTAAAACTACTCATATGCGATGACAACAAAGTTTACTAACTCTATTTGAAAATTATGAAATTCACAAAACGTGCAATGTCACAAAACATCACAACAAACTAATTAACCTAAAAAGAGAGTAACTGGGAACAACATCCAAAACTATTTTTTAAGTACTAACTAAGAACAACACGCGAGCAATACCTAGAAGTTACGAGAGAAATAAACTCAGCCGGGAATCCCAAACGAAACGACTCAACATTAAAAACTAGCCCTAAATAACTAACACTAAAAGCTATCAACAGTTGAAACTAAAATCTCTAATCACCTAATACGTACTCATTCACCTAAAAGTTTCCTAAAACTTTAAAAATGACAACAACTATCGACAAATAACAAATACCACAGACCTAGACTTCAAAAAAATAATGGACTGTCAGTCAACTATGACTTGCATGGACTTAGTACTTTCTGTTTTACAGGACCGATTACTTAGAAAAATCGTATTAAGGAATATGAAACTTAAACCCATAGCAATAAGGTACATTTTCGACTGCTTCTCCGACAGCCTCTATTGAAGCCGAAAGGGACACCGATAAGCGAGGCGGATTGTCTCTTTCTTTTTTCTTGCCTATTTAAAAAAACTTCATTAATCAAAAAAGTCTGGCTTTGACAATGAAGTTAATAACGAAGAAATACGTTGCATTTGAAATGAATTTCAGTTCAAATTGATGTAAAATTAAATGTAATCATAATAACTTCGTCATCTTTTCCTAAATTACCAAAAGAAAACGTAACTTTTTTTCAATCATTTATTACTACTGGCATCCCGTAAAGTGTCATCGTAATGTCATTGCTTAAATCGTATAAAAATAATTCGTAACGGTAAGGATTATACCAGTTTTTTAAATTAAAATACTGACAAAATGGTAAAAAGATGTTGTGTTCACACTTGTTCAAGTGAATCGTATGGTAGCTGTAACATATCTTTTCACAAGTAAGCTAAAATAATTTCTTATAAATCTATTACTATGTTGTCCATGATTTCTTGTGTTTGGCGGAGAAAGGTTCTCAACAATGCTGTGCTATTTTATTGCAGAGTGCCTAAAGATTCAGAACAAAGACAAAAATGGCTCAACAGCGTTGAAATTAGACAATAGATAACAAAAAATTCCGTTGTATGCAGCCGGCACTTTGTGCCAACTTGCTTTTATGCTGGAAATTCCTGCCATTTACTCAAAGTGAACGCAATTCCTACTATTCCTCCAACGGTAAAAACTATTTACTATTGCGAAATTTTATTTTTTTGTATTCGCACACCAACACACCATAAATACACGTTACAGGTCTAGAAAGATCTTTTAGCCCGCGGTTTCCATGGTGACGCCTTTATTTACAATACAAGTTCTTCTAGCTACAACTGTCACCCGCCGGCCACAAGATCTTTGTAGACCTATAAAATACTACTTAACAGTTATAGTTTTAAATGCAAAGTCCCCACCGAGTGGCACGAGCCTCCCTCGAACAGTGAAGGGGGATTCAGACCATAGTCCACCACAATGGCCTAAAATGCGGGTTGGTGGACCATGCGTCTTTCGGAAATAACCTTTAGAGGTACGGGTTTCCTCACGATGTTTCCCTTCACCGCTGAGCAAGTGATAACTATTAAATACGAATTAAAAGACGAATCTCAACCTGGCATCGAACCCACGACCCTCCGCTCACAGGTCCCACTCACTATCCAGGGTTAATTTATTCCGCTCTCATTCCAAACCGCCCCCGTCCAAGTACAGTTAGCATCATCATCCTTTTCAAACTTGGAGTTTTTGAAATGAAACTTCTTTGGGCGCGTTGAGAGTGAAATTTCAAAGTTGCGTCACGGTATTCAAAGTTTACCTTTAGAGAAATTTAAGACAGTAATTAAACAAAAACTTTACAAAAAGGGCTATTACGAAATTTCTGATTACCTAACTGACATGGAGCCATGGGAATGACTTATTTCAGAATTAGTTAAAATTAGAAAATGAGACAATTTTTAATGCGATTTAAAAAGAGCACCCTCAGAGTTTCTTGCCTGTTTTTTTCTGGGGAAGACTGCACCTTTGCGAATAGGCGTAGAGTCAGTAGGGTCAATAGAACGAATGCGTATGTATGTATTTAAATCCTTTAATGTTTGTTTGTATGTATTTCATGTAATCTTGACTTGTTTTAAGTGGCATCCTGTATGTTCTTTAAAATAAAGATTTTTTCTATTCTATTCTATTCTATTCTGTGAATGGGGGAATTGACAAAATTTATTATTTAATAATTTCTAATAAAAATTAACATAAGATCAAAATTAACTTATAGATACTGCTTTCCCTATGGAACTTAACGGGCTCTCCCTAAGGTCCATTAAATAAAATAGGAAAAAACAAATTCAAAGCAAAAAACTCCAATTTTATAAAAATCCAATATGGATTGCTTGGGGATAATGTTTTCATGGGAAAAGTTTTGAAATTAAGTTAAAAGCATGTTTTAATGATTTGATTATAAGATGAGACGAAAGGTGAGTTTTGTTTTATTTTTTCGCAACCTAATTTCACATTCCCGATGTCCACTACTCTGTGTCCTCCTTGTATATTATCATACAATTTGGTGTTTCATAACAAAAATGTAGTAACGTAAATGTTGCTGATGGTTTGTTATAAAAATTAAATTACAGGAAAACTTCTATCCTTAAATGGAAGCCTGTATTTGTCTGTTACGTATACTTTGCCCTCCCAAAAAAAATAATATAATACGAGTAATCGCATTGTCACCCTACTAGAATGAGACGTTCTGCCTCGTTGCTCTATCTCTTCCTCGGCCCGCGTTTGAGCTCGAAGATTTCTATCCTTATGTATTAGATCCATGATGACTTGACAGTCAAAAATAATGGTTGCCAGCAGATTATTTTTTCTATGTCTATGTTGCTACCATGACGGCCATGCAAAACCATAGGTGAACCATAAATATAGTTTAACTATGACATGCACAAATTAAAGACCACAAATCAAAAAAAAAATTGCCTAAGCAAAAAAAAGGTAAAATGTCTTTGGAAAAGAACACTGACCTCAAAGACAAAAATCGAACAAATCAAACTTGACAGGCAACAATGGCTGTACAGCCCACCCGACCAATGAGAAAAAAAAATCTATGTCTAAGGGCAAAAAGATATAGTCCCAAAGACGACCAAAAAAAAAACGACGTTGACTGCAAAGATGACACCAAAAAAACATCAACAACTTCTAAGTATATATAAAAAATAGCTCACAAAAAAATTGTCAGTAGGTTTCGAAAAAAACGACTTGACAAAAAAAGAAAAAAAACGAGTACTTTAACCAACGACGAAAAAAGACGTTATTTGAGTATATCTTTAATATGATAGGTACCAGAGGAAGGAGAATTGACATCCTGTAACTCATAGACTTGGCGGGAAATTCTACGAACTACACGACAGGCTGAAATTTATAGAGCGTACTCAGACTTTGCTCAGCCTTTGCTTACGAGATAAGTTCGCGTTGAAATTTATAGTCATGTGCTCAGCTTACGCTGAGCAAATGCTTAGCATATTCTAAGTCACCAAAATCCTTGACTTACCGAAAACTTAGCGAAAACTTACGTTATCCTATGAATATTTTGAGATTTGTTTATCAGTAATATCTACAGAAGTAAATTAGGAACAATACTAAAAACTTAATAAAAATTCTTACGCCATCTGGTTTCGAGAGTTTTGGCAATCTAGAAAGTGGCTTTTACACAGAGTTTGTTTGTTTTCGCAATTTATGCCTTTCTGTTGAAAATCTGAAATCTGAAAATGTATGACGGTCCTTGGTTCGATTCCCAGTCGGGGCAAATATTTGTGTAAAAAGTAGAGGTTTGTTGTCGGGTCATGGGTGTCTGTGTCTGTCTTTGTGTATTCCAAGGGACCCACAACACAAGGGAAAACCTCAATGTGGGCCTTTGAGTGTGAAGCGTTTATGTTTATGTAATTTAAAGATTTTTATTGTAAATTCAGGATTTCATATGTAATTAGGTTTTAAATAGAAAATTGTACCTCTTAATTTTACCGACATTTCGGCATACAATAATTCTCAACATAGAGAAATAAAAAGATAAGTAATATACATATAAGCTTCTTGGTACCTAATATACATTTAAAAAAACAATTAAGAACCATGACTTCAAATTAAAAAATAAAACAAAAGAAAAACGGATTTTGTTTGTATTATAGTGTTTGATAGTGAAGTTAGGTTTTCTTCAACTCTGATTTTACTTTCGATATGGATAGCGGTGATAAAAAGAAAAAACAACGACCCTATTCTGAATACGAGCGTCAACTGCTCATACAGTTGGTGAATTCAAAAATAGGGATTGTGGAAAATCGCCGGACCGACGGTTCAACGCAGAAAAAGAAATGCGAGGCTTGGGAAGACATCACAAGCCAATTCAACAATTCGGATGTGACTCAAAGAGTAAGTTACATCAATATTTTATCGTATCAAAAGTTGATCTTATAGATTATACATTACTTTTGATATTCCAAACAACATTCTTTCCTATCACATGACCCACTGACCTATTATTTTATTATTCGGCTGGCAGAAGGCTACGTCCATAAAACAATCCATGGATCTGCTGTGGCAGTGGTAGTTTCTTACAGTAAATATTTTAATTACGTCTTAATTTCAGGCAACTTCTGCACAACTAAGGAAAATGTGGCAAAATTTAAAAACTAAGGCAAGAGATGCTAAAACTTTAGATGCGCAAAAGAAATGGACTGGTGGTGGGCCTCCACCTCCTGAAATAGGATCGGAAGAGGCACAGGTCCTAGCCATTATGCCTACAGTGATGCCTACGATAAATGTAGAGATGGACAGTGACAACAGTAGTATTCTTCAAGCGAGTACTCCACAAGCGAGCACATCACAAGCCAGCACTTCGCAAGCAGGTATTTAATTTTATTTTATTCAGCTACATATTCATATCATTACTTATAAATTTGTCAATTATGGTAAAGAATAAAAAAAAATTACAGACCTCGTGCTTTCAGAAATTTATTTATTTTATTCAAGGTAGTTAGCTCTTATACTCATGATTCTGTGACCTATTTGTTCGAATTCAGTTCAAGAAGATGATGATAGCCTTTACTGGCAGCGAAAAAGAGCCCGGAACATGGACTTTGAAATACAAGTTATTGGGGAAGAGGAAGTGAACATGAATTCTACTCAACTCTCTGCAGAAAAACCCAAAAGCCAAAGGACTCTGCCAGTATTCAATTCTTTGGACGATTTAAAGAAAGAGCTGATTCAGAAAGAGATTGAAAAGATACAACAGCAAATTAAGCAAGAAGAGGAAAAACACAAGGTAGAGCTGGAAATTTTACAAATTAAGAGGGATATTTTAAAGAAATAATTTGATAAAAATTAAAAGTTATATGTATAATTGTTGATTTTATTTAATCAAACTTTCATATAAAGTCACTAATTATGAAATATTAACACTTCCTTCCCTTTATAACCTCGAGTTAGCCACATAATATGTCCGGAAAAATATTAAAATGTTCATTCCAAAAAATAGTTATAAAGTAGTTTATTGAGTTTAATTTTAAATTTTGATAAGTGACAGACACCGCGTGCTCTTTGAGATAATGAGATAAGGAAAGCTTTCATATATTAAAAGTTTGTATGATTGATTGCCTGAAGGCTAAACCTGCATCGGATGATGTTCCAGAATATCGCACAGGCACTTCTTCGTTCTGCTGGATATCTTCGCCGATGCCTTCCTCAATCATGTTATTGTCTCCACTTTTTATCGCAATGTTGTGCAGCACAGCACACGAGACAATGATATTGCTCACATTTATCAATTTATTTCTTAGGCCCAATTGCAGACATGAGAACCTTTTCTTCCATACGCCAAAAAATCGTTCGACTATATTTCTTGTTCTTATTTGAACGTAATTATAGTTATTTTCAGCTCGGGTCCTTGGTTGTGACAATGGTGTCAATATAAATGGCATCGATGGGTATCCACTATCACCGACCAATACACCTTGCAATTGTCCAGTAGAGAGCCGTGTGAACAAGCGGCTGTTCCTAAAGATTCGACTATCATGCAAACTACCAGGCCATCTTGTAACAAGGTCATAAATTTCAAAATCAGGACCCACAATAGCCTGAACATTCACAGAAAAGTAACCTTTTCTGTTTCTATATACTTCTGAGTGAGCAATGCCTCTTGGTCTAATTATTTTGATATGCGTGCAATCTATTGCTCCAATTATATTGTTGAGGCCATGTAGACGGTCAGTTCTACCCAACTGCTCAAATTTTTGTTTTACATTATGAAGTTGGTTTGGGAAATGTATAAATTGTGGAAAGAGTTGGCTCAATTCCCTTGATACCTTTTTGATGATTTGGCATACTGTAGACTGACTTAGGCCTAATAAATCGCCGCAAACAGTCTGCAACAGAAAGGTGAAAAATTGACTTAGTACATATTTACATATTCATTTTATATGAGGCTCTACTGGTTTTATTCTGAGTCAATCCAATACAAAAATTTCCACCATGTCTGCCAAGCATGGTGTATATGAGGGCAAATAAATAATATTAAAGTCTGTTTGTAGTATCAAATTAACAGGTTTCACTACACTGGTGGGCAGAAATAACTAGCCAACGTGCAAACAACATCAGATATTTGATGGAATTTAAAAAGGTATTTAAACTCGGTCCAGTCGAATTATGCAATTCCTACTGCCCATTACTGCTTTTTAACCAACTTAGAAAAAAGGAGGGGTAAGCAATTAATTGGATTATGTTTTTATGCCTGTTGCTTATTACTCGATTACTATCTAAATTTGATGATTTTTCACTGAATAGATTTCGTTTTTTTTAGAGACTGCAGCAATTTATATTTACACCACTGAAAATTTAAAAAGGATTATTTTTAAATAAGAAAAGCCGCCTAACATAAACATCTATTTATTAAAAAGTAAAGAAATACCACGAATACTTCTATAGTAAAATGCTAGTTATTTTTGTCCGTCAGTGTAGTTTATAATAAGTGAAATAGAGATAGTTCAGGAGACTACCGATGATAAATTTTAAGTATAGAAATATACCTGATAAGTCCCAGTAGCATAAAACCTTAAGGCAATGAGTATTTGTAAGGCAGGTGGTATTGGTAATCCTCTCTTATTATGGTGGTTTAATTTGTCAGCAATCAGCGGTAAAATAACATTTTTAACTGTATTTTTTGTGAATCTATATCTTCTCTTAAATTCATCATCGCTCAGACTGTATGGATCTTGATTGTATTCTTGTCTAAAATAAACTTTAGGCATGCGTGGTAAAACATTGTCCTGTGCCGATCTGCCAATGTTTTCTATATTGTCTATTCGAGACAGTATCCCTTCTATTCTCTCAATATTTTCCATCACAAAATGCGGTCAGCGTGTCGGAAAAGGGGCAGCCCAGTTGATCCAGTAACACCAAATCCAGACGAAATGATTGTGCCTTATGTGAAATTATAAAAGTGCTTTATGTGAAATTAACCGAAATTAATCTTGTAAACCAAGGGTTCCCAATCTTTTTCAGATCGCGGCGCACTTACAAGTTCTGAATTTTGTCCCGGCGCCCTAACCTAGCTAGCTAGTCAAATTGATACGAGTTAAATTTTTCGTACTAAAAAAGGATAGGCGTGAATTTTGTTTATGAAACGTATATTTTTACAATTAAATGCAAATTACCAAAATTATTGCATTCGTTCTCTGAAATGTCCCGTTGAATCGTCCTTTCATTCCTCATCTGTCAAGTTTTAGTCAAAAACTACAGCTATGCATGAAGGAGTCCGCAACATCCTCCCCTTCAGTATTGGAAACCAATACTCAAAGTTCGGAGCGGACATCTTACTTGCATAGCATCATCACTGGTCGTTGGTAAAGTACATTTCCAGACCACTCTTAAAGTCCGTCACGTCTAGTCTTGTTGAATTTGTCTCATTCGTGTTGGCTTCGCATCAATGAAGTTGCCCATGGCTCTGTAAGGTTGCATGGCTTCACTTGTCGGAGAGGATTCAATCTATTCCTTTCACCTCGTACTATCTCCATGCGTAGAAATGGAGGCCCTCTATTTTTTCTAGTCTAGGGGCGGTATAGGTCAGCAAGTTCTTGCGTCTGCTTCTTTTTCCGTGGGAGGGAATCAAACCTCTTATGTGCTTTCAAAGAGCTGTCAGGAGGAGATATATCATGGAGAGGTGTATCAAGGAATGGAAGGTCAGGGTGAGATCTGTCAGTATGAGGTCTGTCAGAGAGAGCAGGCTTGTCATCGCGCCACAAATTACCCGTCTCAATCTTGTGATAGACAAGCATGGTAGTTTTTTCCAGACTGGCGATCGCCTTCGAACAGGACCACCTTTGTTAGTCCTGACAAAGGATAAGCGTCAATTTTGAAGAAACGTATATTTTTAGAAATAAATACATATTACCAAAATTATTGCGACCCTCCTCTAAATTGTCTCGTTGAATCATCCTTTGTTTCGTCATCTGTCAAGACTTATAGCCAAAAAACTATGGCTATGCACGAAGGAGTCCGCAACAATACCAAATTAAAGGAAACCATTTAAGAGAGAGTTAATATCTTATTAATAGTAAAGAGAGTTAATAGAAAACCCCACTCCTCATCCTGTTATGGCGGTTCCTTCACGGTGCACCCTGTGCGTTTGTGGAATTCACTTCCACAGGCCATTCGAGCGAGTTGTTCATTGGATGCATTCAAGAGAAAGCTGAAAGAGCATTATTTATCTATCTAAGTATTATCCATATATTGTATTAAAGAAACACCTTGTAGAAAGGTCGTATTATTCTGTGAGGGAATTCATTGATGAATGAATGTTACCCCTGAATGTTATGATTTATAATTTATTTTTTATTTTTTCTCGGACTGTATTGGTCACAAACAAATAAGTGAATCTGATTTTTTTTTCTTTTTATTTCCAAATTTAGGTCAACCTTAAAATAGTTTTATACAATTATAACAAAGTAAAAGATTATTTATATTTGTTAAGTATTAATTTACATTACACTTAGAGTAAAAGATTTGTGATAATTATTGATTATACATGAAATAAATTAGTAAAAAGGCTACACGAAACAGACTAACAATTTTAAAGTAAGTAAAGTTGCAATTTAGTACTAAGGTTTACACCTTGAGATTAAAATAACAGATGATAGAAAAAAAGTGGAAGAAAATATGGCCTTTTTACAATAAATTAATCATGCCTTATAGGGACGGACTGAATCATATATTTATACGGACTCTATTATACTAGTCAATTTTATACTAACTTTCAAACATTCCTCAGCCATATCATTTAAATCGCTTTGTGTACGTGTGCTCTTGTTCATTTTACTCTTGAATTGGTATTGCCTTGTAGGTTGAGATATGTCGAGCTCCGTCTCGGTGTCAGAGTATTCACACATTACGTCAAAGACTCTGCTTTTAGAAGGTTAACTATATTATTTCTTTTTACAATACAATTTTTTGTGGACCAATTTTCATCAGGTTTGGAATTTTCATCTTTTTGTTTATTTTCAACATTTTTTTAGGCCAAAACAATTCCCCATCCTGTTCCCATTGCTCTGGGACTGCTACCAGCATAGCTTTTCCTCTTTCTATGGTCTGAACGATCTTATAAGGCATAGTTTTTAATATTTACAGCGAATCTGAAAAGAAAGTTAAACATAAACATATAGCAATAAGGTAAGTATGCATATAATTACATTTTTAAATTAAGTGTATTAATTCTGTGTGTAATAAAATAACACACTCAGTTTATAGCATAATAATATGTAGGTAGGTGAACACTATGGTAAGGTACTAATAACTGCATCTGTGATTTTAAAAATAAGACTATCACAAATATTACTAGAAATAATATATCTATGCATAACAGAAATCGTTATGTGGTAGTAATGAATATGAAACAGTTTCACTATGTTGCCAATTACAATCTCATAAACAAAAACAGTTCAGAATTTACTGGCATATAACCACATTATAGGATGGATCAGCTGATTTATCTAGGGATTTCGTAGTTGGCGCTGTCGTAAAACTGTTCTACAATACTTATAACAAAAAACATAAATTTGATATTTAAAAACAAATATGTTATTTAGAAAATGATAATCATAAAATGATATTTAGATATTTAGATGTTACTTATAAATGATAATGATTGCATATGTCTGCGGCAGACATATGCAAGCTTAAACTTGTTTATTAGGATAAGAATATGTTGAACTTTTTTTAATGTATGTGTGTGCTGTTCTGAAGAAATAAACGTAATATTATTATTATTATTATAAGTACCCAAAAAATTTAACAGCATATTTCACACTCATCGGTAGGAAAATGATCATAAATTGCAGTTTTGACACCAAAAAAAATCGTATTTTAGCAATTTTACTATTTTCTCTTGAGCCAAAATAAAATGAAGTGGCTTGATGGTTGTATCATTTGAAACATAAAAATCACATCCGTAACATTGTTTTGTTAAAACAAAGTGTGTAATATCCAATGGCCATTTACAGTATTTGAGTTTACGGAAGTCCTTTTTTGTCAAAAAGTCATCGATATCCATAAAGACAACCATTGTTGAAACTCAAACGAGTCACGCTGAAATTTGTATAATGTATATTTAAATACACCTGCTGTTGGAAATAAAACGTTATTATTATACATACATACACACATACGATGCACAATTTCACACACTTTGTTTGGAAACTATTCTTACAGTAGGTATACTCATTCATATTAGGCATGAAGACGACAAACTACTCGAATGGAGCACAATTCAAGGACACTGCTTCGCCAAACACTGTTCTTCTAGTACCTATATGTAAGTGCTGACTGCCTGCGGCGTCCTTTAATGTACCTACTTATTTGTATTATTGTCTACTTTAAAGCAAATTAATAAAGCTTAAAGAAGGAATAAACTTCTTACTTAAATCCTGAGAATTTCGCCTGTAACACAAAACGCAACCTGTCACTTCGATTACTTACGCGCGACTGACGTGCGTGACGATTTGTTTGTATGATCTAAGTATAGCCACGTAAGCATAGCATAACTATGCTTGTTGAGTGAGAGAGCTGAGTAGTGCAAATGTACATGCCCGCGCGAGTTAAGCAGTCGTAACGAATAATAATATTGACATAGGTGTTTATTTAATAACTAGCTGATGCCCGCAACTTCGTCTGCGTGTTGTATGTATTTTTATAGACCGAGTTTGTACTTTGACACAACTACAGATACATGAATTGCCGTTTTTTATTGAAGCAACTATTTCGTTCATATTTTCGTTATATGAACGAATAGCAACTATTTCGTTCATATAAGGAAAAGCAATTTCTAAAAATATTTTTATTTGAAAACTTGGCTAACTATGTCATATAAGGTTGATACTTAATACATTACTTTGGATCTGAAAACAAAGGTCAAACATAGTTGTTTCCTCTATCGCTTATATTTTCTACACCATTGTTGCTGCTTTTGATAGATTAAGGTCCGTATTATAGAACGCGACTCAGACTCTGATCTATACTTAAGTAGCAGTCGTTTTTTATTTTTTGATACTGAGAGAGATAGACAATCAACACTTAACATGAGTCAGTGGTGCCTTTAAAACATCTTGTTGTCTTAACAATCCCACAAAAAGTGGTTAATTAATATAGTATTTCGCGTTTCTGTGAAAAACGTAATTATTTTTTACTTATAAAAAATCAATTTTGATAAAATCAAAATATGTGAAGTAAAAAATTTACGAAAATTGTATGTTAAAAGACCTATTACTTAGGTAAGTACAATAAATGGCACGCGAATTCCTTAGTGCTAATCACGGACTTATTTTTGATTTTCAGTGGAATAGAAGTTTCTGAAACAGGTCACCTATGTCAGTATCTAAGACAACCGCCGTGCATTTGAGATTTCAGCTAGCACGCTGCTTTTATTGTGCTTTGCGATAATTGTGTGAAAATGATTCAATAAAAAATTAAATTTAAGATAGAAATGACTAAGCGTTTCCCTTCAATGGACATTTATAGAAATAAGCAAAGGTGTCAGTGCTTGATCCAAACTAAGAAACTTATTAGAATAGTAATATTATGATATTAATCCATGGCTTATATACGCAATGCTACGCTTGATGTAAACTAAAATCAAAAAATCAATAAATAGCCTTATTTATAGATCAAACCTATATAGACCATATTCATAGTGGTTTTAATAAAACAAATGTCAATTGTCAGTTTCTATTTAGTTTCCCGCCTTTAAAAATAAGAAATGCATTGAAAACACCGGCTGTACGGCCATAGACTCCTTTGCTTAAAAATAAAAATAAGCCGTTTTATTGTTTTCAAAAAGTGATATCCTGAAGATTGAATAATGTCATTAAGTTAGGGCCGAATTAAGATTTGAAGACTAAATACCTAATCAACTTCGTTCTTATTAACACTGTATTAAGTATTTAGTTTTGGTTCGTTAAAAAAGTGCAGAATAGCCGAACTATTAATGGGGAAGCTGACAAAAGTTTCGATATTTTAGATATTATACGCATATAATCCTCGTTGGGGTAACATAAGTCACATAACTTTACATGTCATGAAAATTTAAAAAATGGCATATTGTTTATGAGTATATAATACGTTGTCTAAATTTTGCAATGCACGGACGGCCCCAACTCAGGTTACCACACGCGTGCACTCTGTGCTGTTGTGATAAGAGCGGTTTTGCAATGAAAAGCGAGTAACCTGATGCGCTGGCCTCTGTACCAACAATGCAATGTATTTGGTTGGCAGCTGGCACATTCCAATTTTTTTGTTCAGTGCCAGTTCAGCACAGAAGTTTTTGTTTTATTTTTGGATATTTGTGGGTCAGTTACAATAATTTTAATTTCTTCCGACTCACTTATATTTGACGATAGCTCTTAAAAATAACATCTATCTAATTATAGAGAAGCACCCTCAGATTTTCTTTATAAATTACTTTTTTAAAGGTGAATTTATGAAGTTATACAAAAAGGTTACCTACAAAGAAAACTCAATAAGTAGCATCATGGCAGAATACCAGCGCTGCAGTCTGGTACTGCAGCAATATGCTGAGTCAGCGCCAATTTGATTGGCATGATACAGATAACACGGTGTAAAATAGTTTCATAAAATTATTTTTTTCTGTTTCTTACTCTGTTTACTTCATTGTTTGCTTGCTGATTCATGTTTACTTGTATGTTTATTATTTGTATATTACTGTGTTGTGCTGTTTTATGTCAATTGAATAAAGTGTCAATCTATCTATCTATCTATCTATCATAAAATCAATTAATTAGCACTTCACACTGTATCTTTCTGCACTAAATTTCCCTCGTATGGTTTGTTTGCCCAAACCGGAAATCGAACCCAGAAACCGTCGATTCACAGGCTGTGTAACTCTACTACTCAACCAAACTTCCTACAAAAAATTAAGAAAGGATCTATTATACAAAATCTATATATATATAAAAATGAATCCCTATTTCCCTTGGTCACGGCATCACGCCTGAACGGCAGGACCGATTTCGCTAATTCTTTTTTTGTTCTGTTTGTTATTATCAGGAGAAGGTTCTTATGAAAGAAAAAATTAAGAAAGTTGAAAAAAAAAAGAAAACAGGACAACGTCTGTCGGGTCAGCTAGTATCTCATAAATCTCAATCCGGTCCTTTTATCAAATGCTACGTACTCATAGACATAGAAAAAATAAGTTAAATATCAACACAGTCTAGGGATATTGCTTAATTTTTCATACAAAAAGATGTGTTTGAGAAGCTATAAAAGCATACTCGAGACACATGGAGGGATATAATTTTAAGATGAGCAAGTGTTAAACCTGAATTTTCAATTCTCGTCAATGAATTTTGTTTTAATTGTTTTTTTTTAAACGTGACGTAAACGAAAACAAAAATGCACTTTTTTCTGCTTTTTGTATGAAAATGGTGGGTTTAGCGCAATTTTTTTTTTCATTTTAGTCACGTTTTCACAAATTTCAAGAAAAATTAAATTCATTGATAAAAATTGAAAATTTATATTTAGCACTTGCACATCTAAAAATTATATCACTCCGTGTATCTCGAGTATGGTATTATAGCGTCTCAAACAGACCTCTTTTGTATGAAAAATAATGCAATATCCCTGGACAGTGTTGATGTGTATATTTTTCTATGTTTGGCGTAAATAATAGAAAGAACTTGAGAAACATTGTAAGTGTCTATTCCATTCAAGGGTTGCCCTTGATTTTGATGGGATTCCATCAGATCCTGACTTGGTGACAATAAGACCACTTCTGGAGTATATATATTCTTTCGAACAAAAAAAAAGAATTTTGAATATCGGTCCAAATGGCGGAGAAATCGGTGAACATACATAAAATAAAGATATACAATGGTTTAAGATTTCGTAGTTTTCCTTTCATTTAACTAACCAAGTTTGTTAGAAAGATTTCATCCTTATGATTGACCCTAACGATCGACACAATAAAAGTACAGGATATTCTTACAGATTTTAGTCGGTTCAATTCCCGGTTGTGGCAAGCGAATTTTCGAAAATTCTTGAATGCAGTTTTCTTTCTTTTCAAAAATAAAGGAATTTTTTCTTTGTGTACAATTTTCTATCTACAGTATTAAGAGTACTTTCCCTTCAGGTGGCATTACAAAATTCCACCCTGTATACAGTCGAACATAAAACCTCCTCCTTTTTGGAAGTCGGTTAAAAAGTAATTCAAGTGGTACAGTGTATCCGCTCCGATCCAGCGGCAGTGCTTCTCGCCGCCATAGTTCTTCGTAAACAAAACACTATCGGCTTACGGAGAATGAGAGAAGTAAATAAAAATAAATTGAAGACATAGCTAAGAAATACATATATTAAAGACCTGGCTGTATGGATGCAGATTCCTTTGCCTTTCTCGAAAGAGATAAATTTAAAAAACAACATGTCCTTGCTTTGAGCCCATGTATATGTCAAAAATACGTTGATCTCTATGGTATGAGTAAAATGTTCTGAAAAACACCTAGCTTTAAATTTTTTCAGGGGTTTTTGTTGTTGGTTTTATATTTACTGGCAAAATTTCGAGATTTTATGTAGCCTAAATGTTGACTGGGGATATAAGGTACCCCTATGCAAAATTTCATTTAAATCGGTCCAACAGTTACGGAGATTAGCCCGTGCAAACAGACAAACAGACAAACAGACAAACAGAGAAACAAAAAAATCTAAAAAAATCGGGATTTGTTTTATTTCTCTTCTTACATCCCCCTGACTCGGTTTTTAGCATTTTTTTTCTATGTACAGAAATTCGACCTCTACAGTTTTATTATATGTATAGATAGGTAGTTAAGCCAATCCCATATCTTGAGACACGTATTTTTAAGTTATTATAATATCCTGTACAAAACACAGAGATTCTTCAAAGGGACAATTAAGGATATTATACAAATATTGTATTCGAATTAATTAAGTTTCTTTTATAGCAATGCCACCCTCGAGACGGGCTACGTGCCTCCGCCATATTTACTTATTCAAATCCTGCACCATAGCAGCTAAATTAGACGAGAGTATAAAAGCCATTGTAACTAGTTTTAAGGGACATTCTGTTAGAGTAAGTTGTAGCATGTAGACGTTTAATTAAATCGTAATTTTAAAATTTTAGTTTTTTTTTTAAAACAACTTCTCCAGTCGCGAAAAGTTATCTGGCGCCCAAAGTGTGGGGCCTTCGCGAAATCCGTTGCGCAAAGAGTTTTCACAAAAATTTGCGCCGCGTTGCCGTCACGCCGCCGGTCTGATCAACCGCCGCCCGTGTATCCTGCAGCACGAACACGTCGAGACCCTCCAGGCAACGAAGATTTCGAGTCTTTCAAGACAGACGAAGCCCGAACTCAAAACTGATAGCTGGCTGACGACATGAGAAGGCAGAACTGCACGCTCCTGTACATTGCATGGTGAGTGTCGCAGCATTATTTCGATTTCCTATCCGCTGGGAATAACGAGAAACTTATCAAAATCTTATCCTTTTCCCATTTTTCTGATATAATTGGGACTTTTTTATATAATTCTTTAAAAAAATATATTTTTACGTGTTATTCTTGAAATAATCAATAAAAGTTAAAATATAAAAATAAAACTAGTATAGATAGATTTACGATACATTTTTGTGGAAATTTTGATTTCTTTTTACTTTTACTTTAACGTTACAAATTAAATTTAAAAATGGCTCAACCAAACCCACAAATAATAATGGTAAATGCTCATAATGCTGAGGCAATTCCCTCATACGACGGGAATCCTAATGAATTATATGTTTTTACAAGAGCTTGTGAGGTGTACTTGGCGGGCCACGACAGATCCCCGCAGTCGATTTCTCAAATATTATCAAGACTGAAAGGCAATGCCGCTCTAATAGTTCATTCACATGTCCACAATAATAACTGGGATACTATCAAACGTATTCTCGAAGAAGAGTGTGGTGACGGACGTACCACTACGATAATTCTTAACGAAATCATTCATTATCAAAGAGGAAACAAATCCTTTTCGGAAATGATCTTTAACCTAAAACAATTACTACACACCGCGAGGGTTAAAATAGAACAAACGTACGGCCGCGCAGCTTTAGAACCTATGGTTCAAATTTACGAAGAAAATGTAAAAATAGTAATAATTAATCACCTACCATTCTATTTGAAAAACTTATATTACAACAAAAACCTTATCGAACTTTTGCAAGAAATAAAAATGCTAGAAGCTCGAGGAGAGTTAAAAACACCCTCATCACACCACAAAATAAACCACCCACCTCATCAACCCCCTTATAAACCCTCATACAATACGAATATTCCTCACAGACCGCAAGGATATCTACAGGGGTATCCGCAACATTATTCCCCTCAAAATAGACCACACCAACAATTACACAGATACCCACCTACACCGCGATCTTTGATGCAGCGACAGTGACAGGCTAACGCCGCTAACAATAACAACTATAATCAAAATTACTATCCGCGCCCACAATTTTACCAACCACAGCCGCGTCCAAGTAACGTTAGTAGTAGAGACGTTACAATGCGCACGGTAACGAATAGAGAACCGCAGCGACCCAACGCGAATCCACAAAGAGGACCGATGATTGATTTGGGTCGTGATTTTGTAGCACAAGAATTGTTCCATCAAGAATATGAAGACCCATCGGAACAGCCACACCTCAAGTATCACTCATAAAATAAATTTATTAAAAGATGAATCTATTTATCAACGCCCGTACCGTTTACCTCAAATACAGAGAGAGGAGGTTCGCCGGCAAGTCAATGAGATGTTACAAGACGGTATTATTAGACATTCAGACTCCCCGTGGAGCAGCCCGGTACACCTTGTTCCCAAAAAGGTAGATAAATCAGGTATACAAAAGTTTAGAATGGTCATTGACTACCGCAAACTAAATGAACAGACCAAAAGTGACAAATACCCCCTACCTAACATTGATGACATATTCTCACAATTAAATGGCAATAAATATTTTTCATCCCTCGATTTAACTAGCGGGTACCACCAAATTCTTATGAATGAGGATAGTATAGAAAAAACGGCCTTTTCAACACCTGACGGGCATTATGAGTTTCTCAGAATGCCTTTCGGCTTAAAAAACGCTCCGAGCACCTTTCAAAGGTTGATGAACAATACATTGCGTGAACATGTCGGTTCTAGATGTTTGATATATCTCGATGACGTTGTAGTTTTTGGGAAAACAAAAGAAGAACACAACAACAACCTTGAGCTAGTGCTACAAGCTTTAAAAAAGGCTAACTTAAAGGTCAATTTAAATAAATGCGAATTTTTAAAAACGGAAATAGAGTTTTTAGGACACGTCTTGTCCCCAGAAGGTCTTAAACCCAATCCAAAAAAAATTGAAGCTATTCAAAATTATCCGATGCCAAAAACACTAAAACAGCTTCTCGCATTTTTAGGCCTTATTGGATATTATAGGAAATTCGTACCGGATTTGAGCAAAATAACAAAACCCCTAACTAACTGTACAAAAAAGGGTGCTGAAATAAAACACACCCATGAATTTATTAAAGCAGTAAACAAGTGTAAGGAAATGCTTACAAACGCACCAATTTTAAAATATCCAGACTACAACAAAACTTTTACGGTCACCACAGACGCAAGCGATAAGGCTTTAGGCGCTGTTCTTTCACAAGACGGTCATCCCATAGCTTACATTTCACGAACTCTATCTGATACCGAAATTCGCTACAATACAACTGAAAAAGAGTTGCTAGGCGTGATTTGGGCTCTACAACAATTTCTCCCATACATATATGGTAAACATTTTATAGTAGAGACCGACCATCAACCTCTCACATGGTTATGCAAATTAAAAGAACCCAATTCAAAACTAACTAGATGGCGGCTACGCTTGCAGGAGTAAGACTTTGAAATAAAACACAAAAAAGGCTGTCTAAATAACGTAGCAGACGCATTGTCACGAATAGAAATAAACCACTTCGAGGTAGGTAGTACCTCCACAGGTGACGACTTTATTGTTGTCGAGGCCGGAACCGTTAAAGACCCTTTGAGAGACCCGAGCGATGACATGACGGTTCATAGCAATTGTGACGATAGTGATTTAGGTATTCCGATTAGACACGAACACCCTCACCCTCGTATGCATCGTATATTCATTCATACCGTTAATCGGGGTCCAACATGTTACGAACTTAAACAAAACAAAGATCACCACTTATGGCTTTGTAAAGATAATGTGGAAATGGATTTTTTTAAATTTGTGAAGGAAAGATTAGATAAAAATAAATATGCTATCGTGATAGATGATAAAGAAACCTATAAAAAATTAGCGAATCATACAGAAAAAACATATACCAGAGTTCCTTAAAATTGATTAGGTACACTAATTATTTAATAGAAGTAGATAAATGGGACGACCAAAACGAATTAATTATTAAAGTTCACCAACATAACAACCGTCACAGAGGTGTCGATTCGATGCTTTTTGAGTTAAAACGAACTTATTTTTGGTCCAATATGAAATCTATGATAAAAAAATACGTCGATAATTGCGACACTTGTAAAAGGGCTAAATACAATCGCCATCCTTTCGAGGCACCATTAGAGAGAACTGAAACGCCTCACGGCCCAATGGAAACGTGGCACATTGACGTTTACCATTTTAAAAATAGACGTTTTCTGACAATAATAGATAAGTTTTCTAAATGGGCACACTGCGCAGAGCTGGTAGTAAATAACTCAACGGAAATATGTAATCAATTGATCAATATATTTAGTATAGTAGGCGTGCCGAAAACGATTGTAGTGGATAACGAAACCACATTGAACTCAAATCTTATAAAAGAACTCTTGGAAATGTATAAAATAAAAATTCACGTAACTACACCTCGACATTGCCAATCTAATGCCAACATTGAAAGGTTTCATTCAACTTTAAGCGAACTTTTACGCATTTTGCTTATTAACTACTCGGACGAAGAACTGAACCGCATATTCCAATTAGCAGTGCTAGCATACAATAATAGTATCCATAGTACCACCGAATTAACGCCGAACGAAGTACACTATGGTAGACGCATGGACTTCATAGAACCGTCAAATGAAAAAATGATAACATCCATTTATTTACACAAACAACGGGAGTATTTAAATAACATTTGTAACATAGTCAGAAATCGAATGGAGAACGTCAAAGAAAAGGTCAGGGACCGCGTAAACAAAGATAGAAAAAACCCACCTCAGGTAGAAGTAGGACAAAAAATATATATCCGACAGCACGACAGGACTAAAGATAAAGATCGTTTTGTAGGTCCTTTTGAAGTCACTCAAATTTTACCACACGGAGTTTTAGAATATGTTAAAGGAAAAATAAAAAATAAAATTCATATCAATGATGTCCGGCTTCCAGGTTGCTCACAACCATCGGACACTCCCTTGCTACCACCAGAAAATGCTCCGTCGACATCAAAAGATTAGCAGTCGATCAGAATTATATAATTACGAGCCTCGGAAATGCAAAATTAATAGACGGCTACTGGCATGTTCTACATTCGGTAAGCATTGAAGGCTTGTTGGAACAGCACGAGATGACTAAGACAAACTTGAAGAAATTTCAAGAAAACTTTTATGGAATAAGTAGAGATAAGAGCAGATATGGAGACTTAGGCGTAGGAGTAGATAAGATTAGTTATTTGGTACAAGAGAACCAAATTAATATAGATAATTTAATTAGAGGTAGGTACAAAAGAGGTCTGATTAATGGGTTGGGAAGTATTATTAAGGCAATAACGGGTAATGCAGATAATGACGACATTGTACGAATTGAAAAAGAGTTAAAACAAAACAGACACGTAATACAAGCAAAATTATCTTTGACTGCCGATATTTTAGACGACTTTATGCAAAAATTAACTAATTTGTCCAAAAATCAAGAAAAAATTAGGCCCAACTTAATTCGTCGTGGTATACGCACCATGAAGTTTATTTCTTAACGATTATATTAAACGATGTTCAGACGTTAAATGAACTATTGGAACGCCTAGCCACCGCACTAACTTTTGCAAATCATAACATTTTCCATTACTCTATAATTAAACCACATGTACTTAGAGAAATTATTAAAAGTATACCTAAAGACCAACTTATTACAACTGATGTCTTAAGACTTGAAAGATATATATTTGTGAAGTTATTTCATGAGCCAAATACAATTATTTTTGCATTAAGAATACCTTTGGTAGAATCGGAAAAATATGAACGTATAAAGCTAGTCCCAATAGTACAGAAAACCCTTTCTACCTGCACCTATCCTTTGTCCGAACCTCGAGATATGCTGCGTTCACGTAACCAGGTAATAATAGCAGTGGAGTGCACAGAAGAAGACACATGTACTAGAAGCCAGAAACCATTGACCGTATGTGAACGTAACGTCATAATACATACTAAAGGGAACTCCTGTAACCTCACTAGTGTCGTTTGTCCTGAGGAATATCTATACAAATTAGAAGATAGCAGTTACTTTGTCTACACTGATAACCCAGCAGAAATAACAACTACGTGCGACGGCGTAACAAGGAACGTGAACATTCAGGGAGCAGCACTAATAATTAATAATCATTGCCTAGTGAATTTGCGAGAACATGTACTTATGGCCTACACAGAAAGCACCAGTAAAATACAGACTATTTCTATTGGCACAATACCTACGATCGAGACTAAGACGCCCCTGCTCTTCGAAGACGACGTGCGTGGACTCGAGAAGCAAATTCATCACTTAAAAACAATGGACCAAGATAGTGAAATTTCTACTGAAGTGAATGTGAAGTTTGGTTCGATGTGTTTAGCGATAGCAACAATAATTTTGATCTTATTAGTATTATATCTCAAAAGACACAATGAGTTATGTTTTAAGAAAAATAGTAACGTAAGTGATTCGCAATCTGTTCCACTGAGAACACTTCCTCCGGGATTATTCTCAGTTCAAAGGGGGAAGAGTTAAGCAGTCGTAACGAATAATAATATTGACATAGGTGTTTATTTAACAATAGGTAGTTAAGCCAATGCCATATCTTGAGACACGTATTTTTAAGTTATTATAATATCCTGTACAAAACACAGAGATTCTTCAAAGGGACAATTAAGGATATTATACAAATATTGTATTCGTAATAATTAAGTCTCTTTTATAGCAATGCCACCCTCGAGACGGGCTACGTGCCTCCGCCATATTTACTTATTCAAATCCTGCACCATAGCAGCTAAATTAGACGAGAGTATAAAAGCCATTGTAACTAGTTTTAAGGGACATTCTGTTAGAGTAAGTTGTAGCATGTAGACGTTTAATTAAATCGTAATTTTAAAATTTTAGTTTTTTTAAAAAAACAACTTCTCCAGTCGCGAAAAGTTATCTCGCGCAACACAAGAAATTCCACCGTGTGTTCCATCCCATTGTCAAAGTAATATCATCAAAGCTTATTAATTATTCTTTAAATTTTATGAATTATTCGAAAATCGAAATCATCTTTATAAAGAAATGATAAGTGTTTCATATGACATTGACATTGTAGACATTATTTTAATAAATACGGCATTGAACCAATTTGCATGCGTTTACCTCTGTTGTATTTCTCTTACTTAAGGATCCCTATTAAAACATTAAACAATATGGTGTCTATGAATATGATCCTATAATAACATTAACTTTGACTGAAATGCATTGTAAAGCTCCTGATAAATGCGTTTCAATATGGAGCGCGATCCGATCGATGTCGGCTTAGTATTTACGTATAATTAATGAATAAACAAATAATAATTATGATTACTTTTGAAGGCGCATAAAAATATGTTTATTATCATGTAACACTTTATCAATAAAATTTATTTCGCAAGTTAATTTCTATATTATTATAGTGAAAACAAAACAAGTTATTTCATGATAACGAATAGTTTTAAAGATTAAACTTACCTTTGCAATTCCAATATGGATTATACTTACCCTTTACTATTACAATTTTTTTTCCACAACAAACGTGACACCACCGTTAGAAAATAAATGAAAAAAATCCTCTAGTTATGGCATGAAAATCACCACTGTTGGATCAATTACACCAGTAGCGGCATGCAACAGATCGTTACAGGACTAATCACGCTGATTCAGTGCGCGTACCAGATCTTTATAGGACAAAGTGATCTTGTAGAAGCACGCAATAAAACAATAATAAAATTAATTTGCACTTTACCGGACTGCAACAAAACTACTATAGGACGCAATAGTCATGTAAAGTGCGCCCAAATGCGGCCCTATAAACGTTTAAAAGATTTCTATAGGACTGAAAAAAATCTGGTCCTAGGATAATTACAAAACCAAATTTTGCTATAACCTTCTTACATTAAACACGCAGAAAACAAATTTCATCTGTTTTTCCATAAGCAACACCACTCAACCAGACATAACTTATAAAATTCAAATACAATCTTGTTCAAAGAATGTCAATGATAACTCGGTGTGTGATTGCCCTAAAATTGATAAGGTCAACCGTACTAAATATTAAGGAGTTCTAGTTGACCAGAGACTGTCCTGGCACAGCCACATTGACCTTATTAATAGTCGAACCAGAAAGCTTATATGGATTTTTAAAACCTTAAAATATGTTGCCTCAAAAGATCTACTGAATAAAGTCTACATTGCCTTAGCACAATCGGTTCTTACACATTGTATTCCAATATGGGGCGGGGCTACAAAAACAAAATTCCTAGAATTAGAGCGTGCTCAAAGATCACTTTTAAAAGTTATGAGTTCTAAACCTTACCGATTTTCCACCGTCGATCTGTACCGTGAATGTAACCTCCTACCAGTGAGGAAACTATACGTTCTTTGCACAGTCTTAAAATTACATAAAACCCTTCGATTTGACTTTAAAAGTATACAATTTAGGAGAAGGAAGAAAAAGTGGCTCCAGACAAAACAGTAAAAACAAATTTTGCCTTTATTCAATACTCAAAACGATCCACTTTCTTATATAATAAAATAAATGATATGCTAGATATACACCCCTTGTTGCATTTTGAAGCTAAAATCAAAATCACAACTTGGTTAAAAACATTAGACTACGAGCAACGGAGTAATAGAAATAATAGAAATTAAATTAAATAGTAACATATTTTAGTTTATGGATATAATGGTGGTTCTTATACGTGGTAAAAATAACTCATAATATTATATTATTATATAAACACCCCACATTAACACACATATATACAGACATATACACTTTCTCTGAAACACACATTCACATACACACACACACAACATAAACGCGCTCTTATATTAATTTATACCTACCTATACTCTTAGTCACATCACTACTTCACTAATATTTTGAAATGTGTTTTTCTTTGTCTTAACTATTTTATTTTAGTGTAAGAATTTCCTACTTATTTATTGAAGAGCAGAGCCTCCCAACACAAGTATTTAACATTACTTAAAGGGAGTGCTCTTGTAACATAATATAATAACGTAATGCTAAGTTAAGGAAATATATTTTTTTTAATATATAATTTATTTACGTAAAACTTAAGTCTAAATACAGTAAAATGTAAAATAAACAGTATGTGTACTAGGTATTTAAAAATAATACAAATTATGCTAACACTAAACAAAAATTTACGGATTACAAAATGGTTAGTAGGTCAATATGCTATTGTGATACCTAAACTAAGTATATGTATACTTGTAGCCTAGGTATCGTAAGTTAGTAATAAATTTTTGCCTATTTCTACAATATTTCCACAACAACAATAAATAAAAACAACTTAACATTTTATAACTAAGCAGGGGCAATTAGGCCATCAAAATAACAATTAACACTACGTATAATTTTTACAACAGTATTAAAATTATATATTATTTGCTTTTCGTAAGTGGATTGTTATGTGCTGCTGAAGTGGGTAGTATGGCGGTCTAGGGGCCTTCATAATCGATATAACTCATGAACCAATTTTCTGCACTCTTTTTTGCTGGACATTGCTCGTCTCCCGTTTTATGTGTACTTGGCTTGTTATATCGCTTACATGTCGCACATTTGGCTGTTTCGGATTTGTGGGCACATTCTTTAATCGTATGGCCGGCACCTCCACAGTGTCCACAAGTGGGCTGAGAATCTCTGCAATACTTTGCAGAGTGGCCATATAGTTGGCAATTGTAGCACCGCGTAACGATAGTGAAATCCCTAACCGGGCATGAGGTCCAATTTATAAAAACTCGTTCCTTTTGTATAAGTACTTTTCTGAGTTGTGCTGTCGTTTCCAGAATGTAGTTACAGGACGGTGACTCCTTCTTACCAGATTTGTGACTCAGTTTAAGTGAGCTGAAGAAATTTTCACGAGTAAACTCCGGATGGTTTTCGGCTAAATTTGTACCTCTTTTTCGCTTGTAGTTTTAGATACACCTAATAATATTATTTTGGGTCTTCTTTTCCTAATTTCTTCTACTTTGAGCCCAGATGCAATAAGAGGTACTGACTGTTTCAATTTGTCTAGGTCATCTTTTCGTTCAGTATTTATTATAACAGCTCCGTGTTTCGTCTTCTTAACTCCGCGTATATGAAGCTTAAATACTTTCGGCTTGATTATTGATTGAACTTGTTTTCTAGCCTCCTCATTGGACTGTTCTTTGTCGGCTGGATAAATAGCAATACGACTAGTGCTGGGAGGTCTTACCAGTGTTGTATTAATGTTCTTTTTAACAACGTCGGCAAAGGAAAAGGAGGTCTGCGGCAAGGTCTTTGAGATTGAGCTTTCCTTTAGTTCTTCAATTTTTTCGGAGATATCTATTTGATCTTGAAAATTATTTGCGAGCATGTACTGCTGAGATATATTTTTGTTTCAAAGATTTATACTGAACAGCAACGCGAGAAATATCTCCCAGTACAAATTTCATGTAAAAAGTGTTCGATGCTCGTAATCCAATTTTGAATTCCTTGGGTCTTTATTAGGTCAGATGTCGATGGTGGTTCTGGTTGAGTTGGTGGCACTATAGGTCGTCTCTGGGGTGGCGGGCTTCTATTTATAAGAGAGCTCCGTTGAAACGGGCTATCCATATTAGAATTATGTCAATTATGACAAATGTCAGCAGTCCTGTGTATGACTGAAGATCTTGCCCGGGTACTGCAATGGTCGATCGATAATGATCGTGTGCTTAACCCGTGTAAAACCATATGTATGATCATGGGATCACCTTCGCAAGTAGCTGCTATTGCCGAGCTGGATCCACATATAATACTTGGGGCACAGCGTATTGAAGGAGTGAAAGAGGCAAGGAATCTTGGTGTTCTATTTGATGCAAATCTAAGATTCGAAACTCATATACAATCACTTGTTAAAAGTTGCTTTTACCGCCTCACTATATTGTATAAAAAAAAATAAGTTTAAAAACTAAAACCCGACTACTGAAGAATCGTGCTCTAAAAAGTATGAAACAAGAAAATGCTTGTATCTGACATATTTCCTTCTCCGAATGTCACTATGAATTTGTATTTATTACGTTTAATTATATAACGTGTATAGTGTTTATTAAATACACGATAAGTATTTAAAAGTTTTCACAAATATGTCAGATACGAGCATTTTCTTGTTTCATACTTTTTAGAGCACGATTCTTCAGTAGTCGGATTTTAGTTTTTAAATTTATTTTTTATTATTTATACCTACTTATTTTCATTGTATAATAGAAGGCTTTATTCTCTTTGACATTTTTTGAAATTCTTTCATAATATTTATAGGCTCGTATTACAGAACGAGACTCAAGTTTTGATCTATACTTAAGTATTCATTGTCTCTTATCAGAATGGCAAAGACGACTGCTACTCAAGTATAGGTACATATACTTTACAGTGCAGTTGCTCGGAAATGGCCCCATAACATGGCCACGGAGTGTACGTTTACGTACCCCATAAAACACATGTCATGTTATGGAATTTTGAAATGAGAAGACGATTTTGAAAAGAAATAAAATATTTGAACTAATCAGCAAATAAACCATTTTTCATATACCAAAATTCATTTTCAGTGACCATTCTGTGATCCAGTAAAGTAATTTAAAAAATTAAATGATGCATAAAAAGTAAGCAAAAAGTGAATAAAATACTGACAAAAATGTATGACGCAATAAAGAGTAGTTGGTTTGATAATTCAGTGATCTTTTTGACAAGTGAGATTAATACATTTTTCATAAAGCTTCATACTGGCTTTATAGAATGATAGCAAAGAGTTTTTATGCCTGACAAAATAATTATTTTTGACGAAAATCTTGATTTTCAGTGAAATAAAATATAAAAGTAAATTATTTATTTTTCTTTTTCAATAAAACAAATCTGATTTCTAACAAATAATTGAACTATTTAATATTTCTGTAGGCGCAATTGGCATTTTATTTACTTCGCCTTTGCCTCTTAAATGTGGAAAAACATTTTGCTCGACATTGTTTTGCCCGCCATTTGAAATTATTTGTTCAACAAAATGATTTTTGTACTATAAAAATGTTTATTCCTTGATGTTTTGTGTATAATCGTAAAATATTAGTACACATTGTTCAATTGTAACAAGTTTTCAGTGAATGCTGATTGTAAATACTATCTTTTAAGAACTTTGGATATACCTATACGATGTTAGTTTTTGACAACATTTTTTTTTTTAGTTTCGTTTCCTCGGCTACTGCATTGTAAAACGTTGAACAATATACGTGCCTTACGTAATGTGTAACTGGAGCCCTATAAAACACTCGCTTCGCTCGTGTTTCAAATGGGCTCACGTTACACATTACCTACGACACTAGTATCGTTAATAACTATATCAGAATCTGAGTCGCGTTCTGTAATACGGGCCGTAGTCTGCTTACACCGTTAAAAGTGTCTTATAGGTATTTATGGGTTTGGGCTAGGCGTTGATGAATCAGTGAACCGGGACCCTGCATTTTGAATTTTCTATCGGCAAGTTTGCTCGCGTGGAACAGAAAAAAAAAGAAAACATAGATGTAGAGTTACACCCCCGACCGGGAATCGAACCCGTTCTTTAGAGAGCACGTACAAGGCGGCCATAAAACAGCACGTATACGAGCGCACCAGAAAAGCTGCAGTCACAGAGGAATGGCGCCCCATATCAGAACAGGACAGACGTGGAGGTGCCACATGACGACACGACCATTCGTCTAGTCTAGAGTGTACTGCAAGGTGTCCTTTGGGGGCAAATAATACAACAGCTGGATTCTTCGTTAATCTCGATTATAATTAACAACAGTAATTTCTTCGTTATATAATCATTTACTTCAATAACAAAATCACAGCTGTAAAATAGACACCTGCTTAAAAAGTGCTATTGCACGCCTATCATCGAATACAATTACTCCGCGAGCTAAACACAATTAATTCTCAATGAATAATCACTGAATACACCACGATCAAACAATGAATGGCGCAAGGCCAGATCTTCAATCATTTCGAATCATGACATCGAATACCATTTCAAACCTTTGAAATTGATATTCGAATTATCTTCTTCGAAATGATCGAATGAGAAAGAAGTTGCGTTATGCCCGATCCTCCGTGAAGGTCTGCATACCACAACTGCCTCCCCCCCATTGAAAAATTTTCGATCGGTCGAAAATTTTTTTCAACAGACCTACCTAACTTCCTATACGATGGCCCTAAGTTTTTAATCCATCGAGGTGGCCTTGAAATAGCATCTCTGTCCTTGAAGTAGCATATCTCTGGGCTGCATTGGATCAGGTGGTCGGGTCGGTCTTCTTTCTTCCATCAGGATAAAGATCTTCTTTGTTCGGATGATGGGGAAATAAGACCGAATATTAACAGCTCCTATCAAACCCGCACCTGTCCCTAACTAAAAATTAAAAGGAGTAAGCAAGTGTTAGCTCGACGCTGCACACCCAGGTACTGCCTTTATGAACATGAAGCCAAAGGTCACTAGGTGCTGGTGGACCCTGACCCCAAGTCAAAGACGCGGACTTAAAACATTTTAAAACCGCACTTTAACACACGCGCCTAACTACGAAGCTACGGGTGTCTTCAGCGTCGTTGCTCGAAGTCCATATGACATGAAAAACAAATAAAACAGATCAGAACACAATAACAAAAATCTGAAAACAGAGCATTAGTGAAACTGGAATAATATTTATATGCATGTGCATGTCCTTACATTGCACCTATACTTGCATTCCCATAATGCCCCATATTACCATAATATCCATATATATTACCATAACGTCCCTATATTACCAAAACGTCCTTGTACCATAATGCCCTTATCACAGTATGCCCAAAAGATATAACATGTGAGTGCACGAAATTGCATTGACCTCTCCCTCACATGCATATTTTGTCGGAGTGCCCATGTTATGGCCTCAGAGGCGGAGGACCACTGAGTATGAGGGCCAACATAAACCCTCCTCCCCTCTTTAATTGGAAAAAGGGAGTTTTTCCCATGCGGACCTCGCTGAAAAGAAAAATTAATGAAAAGAGGCCAATAACAAAGGAGGGCCATTGAGAGGGGACATAAACCATGTCACTCTCCCTTCGATCAACTATAAAGAACTAGATACACAATCCACAACAAAAAAGTTCCCTCACTAAATGATCACCCACTTGACGTTTTGGGTTGTCTTTTCGTTTAGTAGCATTCGTTCGTTCCGAAAGTAACCATGCCTCAGTGCGCAGTGAAAAATTGTAAAAATCACACCTCCAGAACATTAAAGGAATATGGAATGACATTTTTTAAATAAGTAGTTTTGTAATTATTATATGTGAATTGAAATTATCTTGGTATTTTGCCAAGAAAAGGTTATAAATCATTTTTTTAGTTTAATTTAATAACATTCGGCGAGAGTATAACCCTTTAAATTGAATAGACACTAGCCGAACTTACAAATCCATACTGTTGTATTTCAACATCATTTGTTCGGGTTATGCAGTGACTCTGTTCTAAAACAAATAGAGACGCTGTTTTTTTTTTCTATTGTTTTTTTTTCATTTTCATCTGTGTTATAAAATTTAAGTGTAAAGAGTATATATTTTAATTCTGTTTTCTATACTTACATTAAAGGTATTATGGCAAAACCATTAATCATATAAAATTGAATTAATAAAAAATTTAACGTGCGTGACGTTTATAAACATAAAGTTTTATTGGATTTTTAGTTTTCCTAGAGATCCTGTGCGATGTGGACAGTGGACATCCGTGATCGCACGTCAAAGATGTGAAGATTTTTTTCAGCCGTCGCAAAGTAGTGTCTTTTGCTCCAAGCATTAAATAAACTGCACCATTAACATAATCAGTTTAAGAGCTATGATGCTCCTATACATACACAACACAATCAGGGGTTAAAAAGAAAACCACACCATTTCGTAGCATTTTGAATTTGTTAAAAAGTTGGTACGAAGATTTTTTTGTGTGAAATCGACCCAACTAATATATTTTTAAAATTAACAAAGGCAATTCCACTCCTCCCATGTTCTACGTGACAGCCAGTGTCATCAAATTGTTTTACGTTATCCTTTGTTTAAAACCAAAAGTGGTATTTTACAAAATAAACAGATTTTATTTTCGACCTTATAATATTACGTTAAGGTTTAAATTAGATTAAAATGTTTGACACTTTAGAACTTTTTCATAATACATGAAGTGGTATACAACTATCTAAGTACGTATTGTAGTTAGGACACTTTTAAATTTCATTTTGTATGGGACTGTGTATCTAGTTTTCTATAGTTGATCGAAGCACTCTCCTCTTTCCATGGTCCTTCTATTGAAACTCCTGCACCTGATATGTAGCACTCCGTACAAATAAGGGCTTGAAACTCGCGGCGTAGCACCAGCGTCTTGATATGGCTTATAAACTTGCTGCTGCACGGCGCGGGCCTCAGCTAACGATGGAAGAGGTTGGGATGCTCAGCTACGGACGCCCGTCATATTCGCCAACATAAGCGAAGGGCAGAACCGAGCCGGATACTTCCCGCATTCTTCCATTCACAATTCTTCGTTGTCTTCGTTTCACTACGAACAGAACACACAAACTTTAATATTATCACATTAAAAAAAACTAAATAACAGCCCAGGGATGTTTTTTATTAACATTACCTGCTAAAAATGATAGTTTTTTAATAAAATTTAGAAAAAATTATACAAAGAAATTTTTTGCTATGACATGACAGTGACATGACTGACGTATAGAATGCCATCAACAAACAACCATTTTTTTTTTTAATTTAGGCAAAGGTAAATTAATTGGCATTGGCGTACACCGCCCCTTTTATGCCAGAAAGATTGATGAATGAATCAATCACAAACCCCAATGAAAAAAAAAAAAAAACATTACCATAAACCGAAATATGGAGTCTGTGACATCTTTCTTTAACACAACAAAACTTACATATCTTATATTAATCAAGATCTGAAACATAAAAGAATATTAACACAATATAATGGAAAAAATTCTACGCAACGCAGAACAAAAACATGAAGAAAAAACATGCGTCATTGTCTCAAGATCAATCGTTTCATCCGATTAGGATGGACCACAAACTGGAGTGCCGATGATAATCTTTTCACCACATAAGAATATCTTGAAATTCTTCTGACGACACGAAAAGGACCCTGGAAGAACCGCATTAATTTGACAGATTTACCTGTAACTCTCCTTGGTACAAAAATTAATACTTTGTCCCCTTCATTAAATAAAATTGGTTTAATCCTTTTGTTGTAGTTCCTTACTTGCCTCACTTGTGCTTTCTTTATATTATTTACAGCTTTACGAACAAGCATTTTAGAAAATTCCTGTCTTTCAGACATATTTCCCAACAATCCAGTGCAATTTATATTCAAAGTTCTTTCTTCTTGTGTAGAATCTTCTCTTGCATGTAATAAGAGATAGGGTGACATGCCAGTGGAGCTCTGCTTGCTCGTATTGTAAGCGTGTACCACCAATGGAACAACCGCACACCAGTCACGTTGATTTGGCAAACAATACTTTGCTAACATGTCAGTGATAGTCCTGTTGAAGCGTTCCACCAACCCATTGGTCTGTGGGTGAAAAGAAGTAGTATGGGTTAATTTAGCACCAAAAGATTCCTTCACAGCATGAGCGGTAAAGACAGTTCCTCTGTCCGTTAATATAGTCTGAACTGCTCCTAATCTGCAAAAAAATTTCCTCAATAAGAAAATTGCATATCACATCAGCATTCACTCTTGGTACCGCTTTACAGATAGCATATTTAGACAGGAACTCAACTGCCACAATGATATACTCATTACCTCTATAAGATCTTTTGAACGGACCCAGAATATCCACTTCCACTCTTTCTAAAATATTTTTCACTTCAATAGGGTGAAGTTCCATTCTTGTTTTCGTAGTTGCCCGCTCTTGACAAATTAAACAAGATTTTACATACCTCTCTATACTTTTCAAAGCTCCAGACATGAAATACTTATTTTTAAACTTTTCAAATGTTTTTGTGAGGCCTAAGTGACCTCCTAAATATGGGTCGTCATGTAATCTTTCCATCACATTTGAAAATAATTCACGTGCCAATACAAGTCTTTTCCTATCTTGACCATGACATTTATCCACTCTGTAAATAAGATTATTAATCATAATATATGATTTATAGGAAGAGCTATTACCATTATTTATTTTAGCTCTAATATTAATGCAAAATTCATCACTTTCTTGAGCGTTCACATGCATGGATACATCGCATGGAAAAATTTCTAAATCTTCAGGGACAGCCTGAACCTCTGAAGTGATAGATCTTTCCTTTTCCAATGGATTTCGGCTTAAGAAATCTGCCACCACATTTTCACGTCCCGGGCAGTGTACAACTTCGAAATCCCATTCCTGGATGGCTAATGCCCATCTGGCCAGTCTACTAGTAGTATCCTTTTTTATGGTTAACCAACATAATGCTTTATGATCAGTGACAACCTGGAATCGAAGACCAAATAAATATTGACGAAAATAATTCAAGGCCCAGATCAAACCCAGACATTCCTTCTCAGTGGTTGTATAACGGGTTTCAGGGTCTGAAATTCTTCTTGATGCATAGGCTATCGGTCTCATAACATCATATCCTTGAGCCAAATATGCACCTAATGCGAGACCAGAGGCATCAATGTATAACCGGGTGGTCACCTTGGAATCACTGCTGAAATAAGATAAAATAGGTGGATTACACAGCTTGTCCTTTAGGAGTTCAAATGCCTGCTGTTGTTGCTCCTGCCAAATAAACTTTGTATTTTTCTTTAGTAGAAAAGTGAGTAGCTGTGCAATCTTAGCGAAATTCTCCACAAATTTTCTATAATATGAGAATAAACCAAGTACTTTCTTTACCTCCTTGAAGGTGGTTGGCGGCTTTACCTCTTTAATGGCTTGGGTTTTCCTTGGGTCGAGTTTAAATCCATTGCCCGATATGAAATAACCTAGAATTGACAATTCTGTAAAAGCAAATTTACATTTTGAAGGCTTAAGAGTGATATTAGCGTTCCGTAGTCGCTCAAATAATTTTTGTAAAACCTCTAAAAATTCTGAAAAATTCTTGGCAAACAGGACTACGTTGTCCACATAGACAATAGCATTCTTATACCTCATATCGCCTATGATCTTGTCCATCATGCGTTGAAATACAGCTTGACTAGTGCGCAAGCCAAAGGGGACCACATTAAATTCATATAAACCAGAACTTGTAATAAATGCGGTCTTCTCCTTTCCTGAACTGATGACAGATTGCCAGTACCCGCTGTTGAGGTCCAGCTCAGCGAAATACTTAGCTCCAGATAGATAATTAATTATGTCGTCAATCACTGGTATTGGATACGAATCTGTTATAATCTTTTTATTTAGACGTCGATAATCAACACAAAATCTCCATGTTCCGTCTGGCTTCTTGACAAGTACGACAGGAGAAGCATATGAACTCTGGCTTTCCGAGATAATGCCAAGTTTTAACATTTCTTGTACTTGTGACTCAATTATGTCTCTCTGTACTGGGGACACTCTATAAGGTCTTGAAAACACAGGTTCTTCATCTTTAGTTTGTATGTGGACCGGAATGATAAAATCAACAGAAGCTTTAAATTCATTCAGAAAATTTTGTCCGAGGATTAATGGACAGGAAGGAATTAATACTGCCATTCCACGAAAAGTAACTTCTAATCCTCCAGGAAGTAATATTGGTGTTTCTATGTAACCTGCAACCTGAATCAATTGATTATTAATTGCTCTAAGAGACATTGGTGGCGCAGATTTTAACAGAATGTTTAAAATATAGCACATAGATGCTGAAATACACGAAACAGCGGCACCAGTGTCTATGAGAGCTACCACCTTACGCTTGCTAGGTTCATTCAACTGTAGAATAACCAAAGGTTTGCTCTTGTAACTAAATAGCTTCTTCTTAATGTCCTCCTCATCCGTTGAACTGTTTGGAGTAATGTGGTTCTGGTTACCAACCAATACTTCTTCTTGTTGGGGAACTGAGGATGGTGTAGACGGTTCTTCTATCGTTCCCCTTAGCGGAGCCACCTGGCGTTTCCCGAGTCGCTTCCTGCTTGGTTCCGCGCTTGCCTTGGGCGGAAGTTGTATCTTCCTCGCGGGGCTGGCGAACCATTGCCACCCGGCCGCTGGCGCCAGTTAGGCGTGCTGTGGTCAAGACGCTCTGCGCCTGGTGAAGGTCCTCCAGAGGAGGTCCCTGCCTCCGACACAGGGGTCTGTGTTTCCGCACGGCGTGGTTCACGACCCGGAGTAAAAAAAGGCGAATGCGACGTCGAGTCTCCAGAAGGGTTGCAGTGGCAATGACCTGTAGTATTGCCATTATTTAAACTTATATTCAGCTGCTTTTCTGGGGTTTTAACATATAGCTCCGTCATCTGCTTAATCAGTTCCTTCAATTTATTTTTGACACTATGTAGCGATGTGGCAGGCCTGGATTTAAAGAATAGACGTGTGGTCTTAATAAACTGTCTAATAAAAATATCATCTGGAATTTTCGTTTTTGTTGCCAATTCTTGTAAGGCATAGAAATATTCGAGTAAATTCTCGTCATTAAGTTGTTGTCGGTTGTAAAATTTTTCTTGGAAATTAATTGAAGATTGAAATTCCTCTAATAGTAAATTTTTCAGGTCGGCAAAGGTCTTGCATTAAGATATAATTGTTTTATAAAAGGATAAGGCCGGACCTGCTAGTACAGACTGTATTATAATTAATTTGTGTTCATCCTCGAGTTTCTTTAGTATGCATTGAGCTTCAAATTGGCCTAGAAACTCTTCAATGGAGTCATTTGTGCCACAAAATTTGGTCGACACATCCATATTAAAATAGGTTAATTTTTAATTAATAAAATAAAAATTTTAGGTTTACTTAGCTTGTAATCCTGGGATCATTAAGCGCCTGACACCATTTGCAAGGTGTCCTTTGGGGGCAAATAATACAACAGCTGGATTCTTCGTTAATCTCGATTATAATTAACAACAGTAATTTCTTCGTTATATAATCATTTACTTCAATAACAAAATCACAGCTGTAAAATAGACACCTGCTTAAAAAGTGCTATTGCACGCCTTTCATCGAATACAATTACTCCGCGAGCTAAACACAATTAATTCTCAATGAATAATCACTGAATACACCACGATCAAACAATGAATGGCGCAAGGCCAGATCTTCAATCATTTCGAATCATGACATCGAATACCATTTCAAACCTTTGAAATTGATATTCGAATTATCTTCTTCGAAATGATCGAATGAGAAAGAAGTTGCGTTATGCCCGATCCTCCGTGAAGGTCTGCATACCACAGTACCTACTAAGAAGAAGAATAACCCGCTGGATTTGCTACGTGTTCTATTTCACAGTTATAGGTAAAGTATTTCTTTTTCCTCGATTTTCTCCGTTTCCCGTGGGGATTTTGAAAAATCCTTTCTTATCGGATGCCTACATCATACCCTTTAGGTATCTCTCTTTCAACCTCTCGGGTCTTTCAATCAGTCCATGAAACTGAACAACTTCCCCAAGGAACATAAGTCAAAATACGAAAAAAATATTTTGATCCCCCATACAAAATGCGCTAGATGCTGATGAAGTTTGTATGGGAACTCAAATTTATTTTTTCGTATTTTGAACTATGTTCCTTGGGAAAGTTGTTCAGTTTCATGGACTGATTAACCACCCGAGAGGTTGAAAGAGAGATACTGTAGTATTCTTCTCTTCCTGTATTTTAGTTAGTTTCTATTTCTTGTTTTATTTGTTTACATTGTATTTTGCATTGTCATGTCATTAGTCTGTCATATAGTCGTTGACATTGAATCCTATGTCTTTGGTTACTCTCTGCCTTTGGTTGATGGCATCATTCCTTGTCGTTGGCGTCTAAACCATTGACATAGAATGATGGTTCAACCGTGATTCATATTGTCTTTGGTATTTGCCACCTATTCTTTGTTGTACATAAAGCCTTTTCTAAGGACACTGGCAGTTTTTATATGACATATTAATTTGAATATGATTGATTGTACCTATTGTTTTTTGTTTACTCGTGTGTCTAACTTGAAAGCCTTTACCACTGTTTATAAATAAAATTAATATACACCTGCTTAATTCTTATCTACTGTACTTTACTTCCATTTCCTGAACTGCAGGTTATGGGCCCAGCACGCTTCCACTGCGATTTGATGAAAACTGAATTCAAAGTTAAACTTCAGGAAAAGTTCGTCATCAAAGACTTAGGCCCACTTAAAGATTGCCTCGGGATGCGTGTGTCTCAGATAAATAGTGTTATAACACTAGACCAAACTAATTATATAGAAAAACTCATTTCTAAATTTGGTCTGAATGATGCCATCACTGTTTCGACCCCTCTCGAACCGGGACTTAAACTCATTTTACCCCCAAAAGAGGATGAGCGACCTGATCTCCCCTATCAGCAGCTTATCGGCTCATTAATGTATGTTGCTATTGGCACGAGACCCGACATCGCACACGCGGTGTCACTTCTCAGCCAATTCAACACACATTACGGGGAGGTGCACTGGCGAGCCGCTAAGCGAGTCCTTCGCTACCTTAAAGGCTCCAAACACCTAAAATTAAATTTCAGTCGGCAACCCGCCCCCTCTGTGGTAGGATTTGCCGATGCCGACTTTGGATCTAGTCTGGTAGATCGTAGATCGTACACAGGCTACGTCTTTGTGCTAAGTGGCGGTCCCATTTCATGGGAATCACGTAAACAGCGTACAGTCGCCCTGTCCACGACGGAAGCTGAGTATATGTCTCTCAGCGAGGCATGCAAAGAGGCGATCTACATTAGGTCCATTGTAAATACATTGTTTTTCATTAACTCACCTATCACTGTGTACTGTGACAACCAAAGTGCTTTAAAATTAGCTCACAGTAACACCTACCATTCTCGCACCAAGCACATAGACATTCGTCACCATTTCATACGATCACATCCGGACGACATCATTCTCAAATACATATCCACTACACAGATGCCCGCTGATGTTTTAACCAAACCTCTTCAGAAGTTAAAACATCAAAAATGTACAAAGTCATTAGGTGTAATTTAGTTGTATGTATGTAGTTTGAATTGTCATTTGTTTTTATTTTAAGGATGTGTATAGTTTGACGTGTATAGTTTGGATGTTAGTGTTAGGTATAGGTTAAGGTGTAGTTAATGTAGATAGACGTTTTTATATTCATATTTTAGTGTCCTTATTACGGGGAGGTGTTGTACATAAAGCCTTTTCTAAGGACACTGGCAGTTTTTATATGACATATTAATTTGAATATGATTGATTGTACCTATTGTTTTTTGTTTACTCGTGTGTCTAACTTGAAAGCCTTTACCACTGTTTATAAATAAAATTAATATACACCTGCTTAATTCTTATCTACTGTACTTTACTTCCATTTCCTGAACTGCATTCTTGTCAATCTTGACTTCTATTTGAATTTGAAATCAAAATTGGAAATCGTGAGTTTCGCGAACGATTTTCTGTTTACCTTTTGACGGCTGAATTTTAAAAGGGGAGTCTTCCTTCATCTCTCACGTGACATAGAAGGACAGGACAGCTACCTTACTGTCTCAAGGCCTCCCTGGGCCGCAGCACGGCCCAGGGACTTTGCCCAGGCGCGAACCCTACGCTACAACAAATCTCGTATTTTTCCCTAAAGTGGTAGGCGCGTGTGACCTACGCTACAATAGTACTCAACACCTAGTATTTTCCCTAAAGTGGTAGGCGCGTGTGAATTCACTCCACAGTTCCCTCTTTTGCCACTGTACCTCGCGTGGGGCTCTCAAAAACTCCAGCCTCCTCGTACCTCCGGCTGGAAGCCGTGAGGGCAGTCCTATCCTGCCTCCGGCGAGGAGCCGTGAGGGCAGTCCTATCCTGCCTCCGGCGAGGAGCCGCGAGGGCAGCCTTCTCTTGCTTCCGGCGTGGGCCGTGAGATCTGCTGCAGACACCACCTCGAGCGCCGAGTAACCGGCGTAACACCATCAAGACCTCGCTCTCCTGGCTTCGGCTACGTCGTCCTACTTAAGTCGAACTCTTGTTTTCCCTCAGCTACCTATAACTCGCCAGTGACGTTAGGGAGGCAGGACCCAAAACTTGTAATATTAGGCTTTACATACAATACATCTGTTCTCTTGTATCTACTCTCTTTCTCTACTACCTCTAACCTTTCACTCGACCTTTCCCTATCTACGTCTAGGGTCTTATATCTATAGGACCCTCGACGTAGCCTACCTCGACTACTGTTCACTAGGTCCTTACGGCTCTGCTATAAGGCGAAGTGCAACATTACAATACCTAAAGCCCTGTATACCTACCCTACGTCATCAACACGTCTCCTTGACAAGCGGTTTAGGCTGTGCGTTGATCCATCACGTCAGTCTGGACAAAGCCTTTTAGTAACATAGATCCCACCAAAAACATTTTCATGTAAAATGTTATCAAGATGGCATATGGCTCACACTGTCAACATTTTTCAGATCTCAAGTAAAGTCAAGCTTCAAACTCTACACGTTTCAAACTCTACACGTTTCAAACTCTACACGCTCTAACTCTACAAGCCCTAATTCACAAACTACTCTTTATTCATAAAAAATAAGTTTAAAATTTAAAACCTAGTCGGGTTCGTTCTGTAATACGAGCCTATAAATATTATGGAAGAATTTCAAAAAATGTCAAAGATAATAAAGCCTTCTATTATACAATGAAAATAAGTAGGTATAAATAATAAAAAATAAGTTTAAAAACTAAATCCCGACTACTGAAGAATCGTGCTCTAAAAAGTATGAAACAAGAAAATGCTCGTATCTGACATATTTGTGAAAACTTTTAAATACTTATCGTGTGAACAGCTAAGGAAATATTATATGTTTAAAGCTAACGATCTGCCCCAGTTTTACAAGGAAAATTTTTGATCATGCGCGTTGGCAAAAGCATGTTTTGGAGGGGTATTTTTGCCAACGCGCATGAACCCAGCCGCGATCATGACTGTCGTTTTTATTTCTTCAACAAAATAAGTTTGAAAATATAAACTTATAAATAGGTTGGTTCACTACTTGGTGTTGTATTTTATCTGGACTGGGATCCGGTAGAAAACAATGAGTGTCGTTGCGCGAGCGGAGCGAGCGGCAAATTTTTTCGTAAATAAAAGGAATACGAAGTTAAATCCTAATCCCGCAATAGTATAGGAGCTTTATGAAGACAGAATTTGTACTATAACAGAAATACATAAACCGTTTCAGAGCCTAGAATGTCCCCTTACATTGTAGTTTACGTACGTACTTCTTAGATTGGGGGGACGCTCTGGGCTTCACCCTACCCGGAGCTCGGCCTGTGGCCTCGCATCACTAATCTTTGTCTGGTAGATGTCTTAGATTGGGGGGACGCTCCGGGCTTCGCCCTACGCGGAGCTCGGCCTGTGGCCTCGCATCACATATCTTTGTTTGGTGGACGTCTTAAATTAGGGAGACGCTCCGGGCTTCACCCAACGTGGAGCTCGGCCTGCGGCCTCGCATCACTTATCTTTGTCTGGTAGATTTCTTAGATTGGGGGGACGCTCCGGGCTTCGCCCTACGCGGAGCTCGGCCTGCGGCCTCGCATCACTTATCATTGTCTGGTAGATTTCTTAGATTGGGGGGACGCTCCGGGCTTCGCCCAACGCGGAGCTCGGCCTGCGGCCTCGCATCACTTATTATTGTCTGGTAGATGTCTTAGATTGGGGGGACGCTCCGGGCTTCGCCCTACGCGGAGCTCGGCCTGCGGCCTCGCATCACATAATTTTATTTGGTGGACGTCTTAAATTAGGGAGACGCTCCGGGCTTCGCTCTACGTGGAGCTCGGCCTACGGCCTCGCATCACTTATCTTTGTCTGGTAGATTTCTTAGATTGGGGGGACGCTCCGGGCTTCGCCCAACGTGGAGCTCGGCCTTCGGCCTCGCATCACATATCTTTGTTTGGTGGACATCTTAGATTGGGGGACGCTCTGGGCTTCGCCCTACGCGGAGCTCGGCCTGCGGCCTCGCATCACTTATCTTTGTCAGGTAGATTTCTTAGATTGGGGGGACGCTCCGGGCTTCGCTCCCTACACGGAGCTCGGCCTTCTGCCTCGCATCACATATCTTTGTTTGGTGGATGTCTTAGATTTGGGGGACGCTTCGAGGTTTGCCATACGCAGAACTTGGCCTGCGGCCTCGCATCACTAATCTTTGTTTGGTGGATGTCTTTGATTTAGGGGGCTCTCCGGACTTTTTTTCAAAAAAAACACACATTTTTTTTTCATTTCATTTAAGTATATGAATTACAGCTATTGTAGAGTGATGAGTTATAATGTTCGAAACCACTCCTGCTTGATTCAATCACTATACAGCTGAGTAATCACTAAACAAAGACAACAGTGCGCGATGGTGAATTTTACATCCGATGCATCCAAGCAAATCCGCAAGAAACAGTTAATAATACATATATATTTGAAATACACTAATGAAGCCCTTTCATTTGATATCCAACAAAGCACCATCAAAAACATTTTTTTTTAGTTCATGACTTAATGTCTTCTAGAGGGCGCTCTAATAAATTTAATGTGACGTCTTATAGCCTATAACCAGCGGACAATCAAAACGCGTCCAACTATACCTCATTTGTCAATTTGAGACGAATAGTTTAGATGTTATGATGGAACAGATGAACATACATACATACATACAAACATACATACATACATACCAGTCAACCACATAACCCTCCTTTTTGCTTCGCCGTAGTCGGGTAATAAGGCATCTTCTGACTGAAGAAGTGCGAGTCAAATGATGCGAGTCTCTAATACTGTCACGCTTAAATTACGGTGACTTAGTTTATTGTCTCTGTCTTGTATCCAGAACAGAAAAGCTGGTACAGAGGATACAAAATGCCTGTTGTCGTTTCTGCTATCGTGTTCCCCCGCGAAGTTACATTACTCCTTTTTTAAATAAAAATGCAACGCTCAATATGAGGTTTCGTAGGGAACTTCATCTAGCCAGCTTGCTTTTTGACGTAATCCACCATCTCGCGCCATATTACCTGATTAAAAAACTAAAAAAAATCGCGCTTTCATGAAAGATACAGCACTAGGCCTACAAGAAATATCCTTGCGGTATACCAACATCGAACTGTGGTATTCAGAGGGAGTTTTCGGTATCAAGCAACAAAGTGCTGGAATAATCTTCCACCTCCTCTACGACATCCTATGTTAAAAGATACCTTCAAGAGAAAAGTTCGGGCTTAGCTGCTTGATACTCAGCTCAGAGGTGTGCCGGACACTTACTTATCTGGACAAATTTTCATAACTTAAAAGGCTTATTAAGGGACTTATTATTATTATTGAATGTAATATAATATAATATCATAATATTTATAATAACTATTAATAATATTGTACATATTTATAAAGTAATCTATTCTTATTACACTAAAAAATAAATAAAAATTAAAACTCTTTATTGTTTTAGACAGTTTACATAAACATAGTTCCCTGTCGCACCAAACTAGGTAAAAACCTGTATCTTGGTAGACAGTGTCCGACCGTGACTTTAAGTTGTCTAATTACAATGGAAAACGTAAAAAATATATATATATATATATAAAGAAAAAGAAACTGCATGGTACTTTCGTTTGGTAGATGTGTATGTATATATATATATGTGTGTATGTGTGTGTGTGTGTGTGTGTGTGTGTGTGTGTGTGTGTGGGGGGGTGTGTGTGGGTGTGAGTGTGCGTATGATGTATATACAATAGTTATAGTTATTTATTTATTTATTAGTTTCGTTGTGTACCTACGTGTATAGGTGGGTTTGCAGAAATAAAATGAGTTAAGTTTAAACAATAAATTCAAGTATTTGCTCAGTTTCCTCGTAGTCCAGAGTTAATAGCCATTTATTAATGGTATTTTTGAGTGCGTGTCTATTTAAGTGTGATATTTTAAGTTTATTGTTAATTTTAGTATATATAAAATTTCTAAGAATATAGTGTTGGCGTTCCGCGAAGGTTGTCCGATGAGGTAAAGTACCCGGATTTTTTCTCCGATTATTGGGATCCAGCGGAGGTACCTCCCGGTGTGTTCTCTGGATAGATCTCAGCAAGAAGAGTTGTCTTACTGTTAGGAGATTACATTCAGCGTACAGCTTGGTGGTGGAGTAGCGCAAACGTTTTCTTAACATCACTTTGAGTACAGCTCTTTGTGCCCGCTCCACATTGATCATTTTTGTTTTATCTGTACCTCCCCAAACAGTAATACAATAAGAAATTATGGACTGGGAGAGTGCCAGGTACGTCATCTTTAATATGTCTGGTTTGGCTGAATTTCTAAGGGACTTGAATGTGTAAAGGAGTCTGGTAACTTTTGCCGAGAGGGTGTCTACTTGTTTGCCCCAGTTTAAACAGTTATCAATTTGAACTCCTAAGTATTTTACAACGTCTTCTTTGCTGATTGGTTGACAGTGACATTTTTGCTTTTCGTCCGAACAAGAGTGCGCTATAATTGTGAAATTCGATGCAGGAAGTGTATTTTTGCGGATTGAGAAAGGAACATAACATGTTTTATCTAAATTTAGGGTAAGCAGGTTAACCGTGAGCCATTTCATAACGTATGATAGTGCAATTTCAGCATGGATTTTGACATCGTTCCAGGTTTTTCCGTGGACTAGGATAGCAGTGTCGTCTGCATAAGTATATACATTGCAATTTGTCAGAGCCATGTGACAAAGTTTGTTTATGTATAGGTATACTATAAACAATGTTGGACCCAAGATGCTGCCTTGTGGGACTCCGTACGTTAGCTTTTGTTTTTCACTTTGCCATGAATTAATTTTCACCTGTTGGTATCTATTTTTAAGGTAGTCCTTGAAAATTTCTAGTGCCATCCCACGTACATCCATATTTTCTAATTTGCTGAGAAGCTTAGGAATAGAAACTGTATCAAATTCTTTAGATAAATCTAGAAATATTCCCGCACATCTATCCTTACTGTCTAGAGTTTTAGCATTTTTTTGGGAAAAGTTTAAAACAGCGTCTTCTGCAGAAATTTTAGGACGAAAACCGTACTGGTTGTGGGCAATAAGTTCGTGCTTTTCGAGAAAATTTCTCAAGTTTTTATTGAGTATCTTTTTTAGTATCTTCGAGAGACTAGAAAGCACCGATATAGGCCGGTAATTATTAACACATGACAGTCTCTGCTTCCTGTCTTAAGGATGGGGTGGATTATCGCAAGCTTAAAGGCGTCTGCGAAAACTCCAGACCTAATGGAGCAATTACAAATATGTGTAATTGGAGTTAAAAGAGCATTTCCACAAACTTTGAGTAGTTTAGATGATATTCCATCCCATCCGATTGCACAATCAGGACGCAATTCGGTGATGATATTATTTATTTCTCTTTCGTCAGTTTCCAATATAACTAGAGAATTGCTGGGTGATGTTGGGCAAGTGTCTCTATACTTTGGGTTATTAATTATATGTGGGTCTTGTGAGATAATTTTGTTTGCTAGGTTTTTCCCAACATTACTGAAGAAACTACAGACGTTATTTATTGAAGTTTGTGGGTCAGGCCCCGTATCCAAAAGTTCATCGGGTGGCTGTGTTAGTTTTTTAGTAAATGTTATTTGTTTTATAGTCCGCCACAGTTTTTTCGGATCTTTGCCTGCCTTAAGAAATTCATTTTGTTCATATTCTCTTTTAAGTTTTCGGAGCAGTTGGTTGCAAAAATTACGGTAGCGTGTGTAAGTGACTTTTATGATTACATTTTCGGGTTCTTTTTTAGCTTTAATATGTAATTTATCACGATTTCATTCAGGAGACCCTTGGTTATCCAAGGTTTTTTAATAATGTTTTTTCTAGATACTTTCTTGGTTGAGGTATATTTATTTATGACTGATTTTAATTTATGTATAAATAGGTTAGTCGCGATATTTGTATCATTTGTTAGTAAAACATCTGAAAAGTCTGTAGGGTCTTCCCTGCCCACCCTGCTAGGAACACTAGTCTAAAATACTAAATCACGTTATTCACTTACAAATACTAAGCTCAAATTAATTATTTATTTATCAATAACCTACATGATTATCTATTTACAAAACATTCATTTAATTATTTACATTATAATACATACATATACATAAACATAAATACACACACACATAACTTACATAACAAAATAATATAAATAAACACATAACTAACACTTACCTGCGTCGTACCGGTAGATCAGCAACTAGTTGCAGTGGACACGCACCCACTGACGTCATCGCCTATTGTGTGCGAACGCGTAAACGCAGGCCGGCAAGCAGCCGCGTCACTTCCCCGCACCAGTCCGGCACTTGCATTCGCACTGGGCGCACGCCGCTTTGCGCTCCCTACGCTTTCGCTTACCCGCTTACGTATTTTATAATCTCTTCGCTTGATCTCTGTGCTGCTTTTATGTTCCTTAATTTCTTCGCGGTATTCCGTGCCTAAACTGAACTGCGTCTTACTATCTGTATAACTACTGTGACTGTTTCTCTTCTGTGCCGTGTAAATAACTACCTGCTATTTTCTTCCTGTGCTATCTGCTTCGCCTTCTATCAAATAAATACTGGATTGCTGAACTAGTAAGTGGTTGTTATTTCTACTATCTGGAGTTCACAACAACCCCCAACTCAAGCCGCAACCCTACAACTGGTGACCCCTTTGACAGTGAACAAACCGGGCGCAGGAGAAGGCGCGGGTGGTTCCACTTCTAAACCAGGTCCGTCATCCGACATTTTTAAAGTGGGAATTCGTGTTCCACCTTTTAGGCCGGAAGAACCAGAGATATAGTTTGCGCAGATTGAGGGACAATTCGCCATATCTGGAATTACCAACGACGCGACGAAATTTAATTATGTCATTGGCCAGCTGGACAAGCAGTATTCAATAGAAATAAAAGACATTATTGTCAATCCTCCAGCCACAGAGAAATATGAGAAGCTGAAATTCGAGCTTATTAAGCGACTGTCCGCGTCGAAGGAGAAGAAACTGAAACAACTGCTCATGCATGAAGAGTTAGGTGATCGCAAGCCGTCTCAGTTCGTCCGCCATCTTACCAGTCTCGCCGGGCCCCAGGTACCAGACGATTTTATTAAAACTATCTGGATCAGCCGACTCCCAAGCGGAATACAAACTGTACTCGCTGGACAACCTACAGCCACTTTGGAAGCTTTGTCTGACCTAGCAGATCGTATACACGACATCGCACCACATACACCTCAGGTAGCATCTACCAGCCAAGCTATGCCAGGGTCAGTTTTCAGCAATTTGGTGAGAAAAGTGGCCGAACTCAGGAAGCAGTTCCAGTCTTTTACAACCCAGTGGAAGAGGCAATCCCGTTCCAGTGGCAGACAGGACAACCGCGGCCGTTCCAGGTCCAGGTCGAAGTCCAACTATCGGAAGTACCCCATTTGTTGGTATCACGTGAAGTTTGGGGATAAGGCCAACCATTGTTCGAGACCCTGCAACTACAAGTCGGGAAACGCGCAGGGCGGACAGTAATGGCGACTGCCGATTGCCCTTACACAACTGGTCGCCTGTTCGTCACTGATCGGAAGACGAAGATGCAGTTCCTGGTCGATACCGGAAGCGACCGCTGCATCTTCCCCCGATCGTCACTGCAGGACCGACGAGCGAAGATGGACTACCAATTGTGTGCAGCTAACGGTACCCCAATAGACACTTATGGTTTTGTGTACTTGTATTTAGATTTTGGGCTTAGACGTATATTTACATGGAGATTTGTAGTAGCAGATGTACAAAAGGCTATTATTGGTGTAGATTTTCTAACTTTTTATAACATAATGGTAGATTGTCGCCATCAGCGCTTAATAGATAACACCACTACTATAACCGCTGTAGCTTCATTAGATTGTAAGAATGCTATTTCCTCTGTAAAAGTCGCAACTGGGAACACGAAGTATCACAAGATCTTGGAAGAGTTTCCAGATATCACACGACCCTCAGGTCGTGTGATATCTGGATGTGGTGTACAGTGCTGAAGGTATGACATACCGCGTCATACCCCACAGCACTGTACACCACATCCGCACAACACCGGGCCCTCCAGTTTCTTGTACCCCTAGACGTTTGTCCCCTGAGAAACTTAAAATTGACAAGTTCGAGTTCCAGTCAATGTTGGACAGCGGGACAGCTAGGCCTTCAGAGAGCCCGTGGTCCTCCCCATTGCACTTAGCGCCTAAAAAAGATAACGGCTGGCGCCTCTGCGGAGATTACAGGATGCTCAATGCGCGTACAATTCCTGATATGTACCCAATAAGGCACATACACGATTTTACGCACAGCATAGCAGGATGCAGCATAGTCAGCACTCTCAACCTCGTGAAGGCTTACAACCAAATCCCGGTCTACTCGGAGGATATTTCGAAAACTGCCATCACCACACCCTTCGGAATGTTCGAATTCCCGTTTATGACCTTTGGTCTTCGAAACGCAGGTCAAACATTCCAAAGGTTTGTGGATGAAATGACGAGAGGGCTGGATTTCTGCTACTGTTATCTCGATGACTTTCTCATCTTCTCACGGGATGCGAAGCAACACGAGGAGCACCTGCGCACTATTTTCACTCGCCTGAAGGACTACGGCATGTTGATAAACACATCGAAGTGCGTTTTTGGAGCAGAGGAGGTAACGTTTTTAGGTTACAGCATCTCCGCAAAAGGGACTAAGCCACTGGATGCCAAGGTCGAAGCTATCCAGCACTTTCCAACACCGACCAACGTCCGCCAACTTAGGCGATTCCTGGGCATGGTGAACTTTTATAGAAGATTCCTGCCCAGGGCCGCCGAAGTTTAAGCTCCACTTAATGCTCTTTTGGTTGGTTCAGTAAAGGGTTCGCAGCCGGTCGATATTTCAGGAGCAGTTCTGCAGGCATTTGAGGAATGCAAGTCTAGCCTCTCAAATGCTGCACTTTTAGCTCACCCTGACTGTGAAGCTAAGCTTGCCCTAGTTACCGACGCGTCGGACAAGGCAATCGGCGCCGCCTTGCAGCAACTCAAGGATGGATCGTGGGAGCCTTTAGCCTTCTTCTCTCGAAAGCTGAACTCCGCTCAAGAGAAGTACTCACCTTACGATACGGAACTCTTGGCAATATATGAGGCGGTCAAATATTTCCGGCATATGTTAGAAGCCAGGCATTTCATCATTTACACTGACCATAAGCCGATCAGTTTCGCTTTCCAGGGTCGAAAAGCTAACTGCTCGCCTAGGCAGTACCGATATTTAGACTACATTGCCCAGTTCACGACCGACATAAGGCATATATCTGGCAAAGATAATGTAGTCGCTGATGCCTTATCTCGGGTCGAAGAACTGGAAATGCCTATCGACTTCAACGCCTTAGGCAGTTGAAATTTTCGCAGATGAGGTATTTCTTTGTGCCCTATAATAACAAATACTAAAAACCAGAATAAAATAAATATTTAAAATAGTAATTTTTTCGCTCCTTTTTATAGAAAGTCTGTGAGGAGTATTAGGCGAGACAATGAAACACACAGGTGTCGTAGTTGACGTATATTGAACGACTGACAGATTTATGCTTACCTACATTACACCTCCCAGATTATTTAAGAACTAAATTTAAAAATACAAAGAACATAAGTAAACTAAAACAAAAAAGAAACACAACCCAAGCTTAAAACACAACTCATCTACATGTGAAATAAGCCATAGAGAAGAGAATTAATCTAAACAATAAAATTATGAAATAAATCTAGGTACTAAGCACTTTAACATGTTTCTTTAAGTAACCTGATGTGTTGATCACAATGTTACTAAGTACAACACAACAAGAAACAACATTGAACATTAATATTTAACAGAGCATACACTCACACCCATTTTCCCCATCTGGAAGCTTCTGGTGGCCTTAACCATTAATTATGTAATAATAATAATAATAAATTGTTTATTCATTTACAAAAAAGCATACATGATTAGCAATTAGAGACTACAAAAATATTAAAAAATAAAATAAAAGCAAACTTAACTAATTAATTAGGTATACGCCTGAACTAGGTGAAACCTGTGTTTCAGGCAATATACGATGGGCAGGTACATAAGCTAAATCCAATTTATTTCTGATAACAAATACCTATTATATGACTAATGCATATAGGATGTGTGCATTTGTGTCTATATTCTAACAAAAATAGTAATAAAACATTATAACTAACTAATTAATGACAGTATTTAAGTACTTAATATCTATTTTACAATTGACATACAATTTTCGGTTTCGTCATAGGAAAACTGCTGTAAATAATCATAGACTAGCTTCTTACATTCGAATAAATTCTTATCGTAGATAGGTACTGGTTTGTTTAGTTTGTTATACAAAAATGGACCGAGGAAGGTGAAAAACTTATTGCTATAAAGGAATTTTGAAGACGAGCTTACTTTGCAAACGATGTCCTTTCGTCTTTTATTAGTAGTGTTAGGGAGGTATGCAAGTGCCTTGTGTTGTTTTAGGATAGTGTTAAATATGAATAGCTGTCGTACAGTTAGAACTTCGCAGGATGTATACAGCATCTTAGTAGGAAAAAGATATGGTCGGAAGGTGGCTACTTTGAGTATCGCTCTTTGAGCACGTTCAAGCGGTAGTAACACGGTCTTTGGTGCTCCTCCCCAGGAAGTAATGCAGTACGATATAATGGATTGGCATAAGGAAAGGTACACTAGTTTTATTAGGTTAGCACCAGCAAAGGTTCGCAAAGTCTTAAATATGAAAATTAATTTACGTACTCTATTAGCTAGTTTTTCAATATGTTGATGAAAGGATAACGTGTTATCAATAGTTCTTCCCAAATATTTGATCTCTCTTGTACTCTGTATTGAAGGACAACTACACATGTTATCCGTCTGATTAATGCAACAGTGAGCATAAATGTTTGAAGTGGAGTGATGAATGTTCTTAGTTCTCATAGAGAAGTTAATAAACTTGGTTTTATCTGCGTTTAAGGTGAGCAAATTGTATCGGAGCCAGCTATTAACTGTATTAAAACCTTGTTGAGCTAAGCTATGTACCTCAGCAATCGTGTCAGCGGAGAACAATAATGTAGTATCATCGGCGTAGGAAATAATTTTTCCCTGATTCAGTTTTAAATCGCATAGATCGTTTATGTAGATTAAAAATAGAGTTGGGCCTATTATACTACCTTGTGGAACCCCAAAGGGAAAATTTTTGTGGTCTTCACTGATTATATTATCTACTTTCACACACTGCAACAATCGCTCAGGTAGCTTTCGAATAATTTGAGCTGTGTTCCCCTTATTCCTAGTGCATACAATTTGTTTAATAGGATGGGTACAGATACCGTATCAAAAGCCTTCGCAAGATCAATAAATATTCCCAAAACTTGTTTCCCCTTTCCCAATTCTTCCAAGATAAATTCAGTAAGTTGGTGAACAGCGTCTGCGGTACATAACTTAGGTCTAAATCCATACTGCATTTCGGATAATAAAGATTTGTCCTCAAGGTATCTAATTAAAGTTCTGTTGATAATTTTTTCCAAAATTTTAGATATAGATGGCAGTATTGATATTGGTCTGTAGTTAGTTACAAAATCTCTGCTTCCTGATTTATGTATTGGAATAACAACTGCTTTTTTTAGGCACGTAGGGAAGATGCCTTCCCTTATACATGCTTTAAAGATGTATGTTATGGGTGGAACTAAAATATGTTTAAATTTCTTTAATATCGTATTGGAAATGTTATCCCAACCCACTGCACAATCGTCCCCTAAACCTGTGATGATGCTCTCTACTTCATTTTCATCCGTGTCTAGCAGAGCAAAAGAATTTACACTAGTTTTCAAGGGAAAGTTTGTTACGGCGGCGGCATTTTGATACTGTATCTGCTCGGCAAGGTTTTTACCCACGTCAACAAAAAAGTGGTTCACATTATTTGCGGCCGAAATTTGCGAGGTATTAGTTGATAATAAATTTGAAAAAGATTCGTGCTTTTTTGCCGTAAAGGTAGCATTTTTAATGTGTTTCCATACCAACCTACTGTTATTGCCCGCTTTCTCTAACTCATTTTTATGAAAATCGGATTTCAATTTTTTTAGGATGTTGTTGCAAAAATTTCTGTATCTCTTATAAGAAATTAACAGTATTGAGTCTCCAGGAAGTTGTTTGACTTTCATATGTAACTTGTCCCTATGTCTGATACATCGGAGCAAACCGGGTGTAATCCAAGGTTTGATGTTGCGGTCCTTACTTCTTAAATTTACTTCCGTGGTATTATTTAGTATAGCACGCTGCACATTTTTTACCAAGTAGGTCATTGAGTTGTTTACGTCGGTGCTATTGTAAACTGGGTTAAAGTCAATGCTGCACAAATCATGTTCCAATCTATTCATATGTATTTTGTTAAATATGCGCGGTTGAGTTTGCTTAGGTTTGCTAATGATTAGGTTTAGTAGGGCAGCAGAGTGGTCAGTAATAGTGGACTTAGTAACTAACGTTGTGGCGGGTAAGCAAGTTTTGAGCATGACGTGATCAAGACACGACCCACTTTCGTGAGTAGTGAATGTGTGACCCGGAAGAAGTCCGTGAAACGAACACAAGTTTAGGTACTCTTGGCTTGCAGAGTCCTTGCTACCTGGAAGAATATTTATATTTATGTCACCTATTAAAACTATGTTCCTGTAGGAGGATAAACTTGTTAATAGTTTATTAAGTGAGTCAAGAAAAACATTGATGTTTTTGAAAGCTGGTGGTCTGTAAATCGCTATTACAACGATCTCGGTGTTAACTTTCATCCCTAGACAGTTACATTCATGGACAGCGGGCTCCTCCACAGAGACTTGAAGGAACTTTTTTACGTAGAGTACAACACCGTCGTTTTGGTTATGTGTTATTTTGCTACTATAAGAATTATAGTTTTGTAAAACAGGTAGGTTGGGATCGCGGTTAGACAGCCAGCACTCTGTTAGGACTATCACATCACACTCAAAAGCAAGCCGATGCTGAAAAACATTAACAATATCAAAATTTTTCTGAATACTGCGAATATTTTGGGTAAGAAGCGTTAATGACCTAGGATTGACGGAAAAGAATCGTCCACAGCTCTCGACATCGCACAGTTCAGCTTTAGACACAGATATATCATCTAATTCGGATATTATACAGTCAGTCATTATTAAAGATAAAGTAAAATATGAAATAAAATAGAATAAAGTACCTTACTGCTAAAACTGTTTCTACTGTAGCGGCGCTCTTAGGCGCCCTCATAGTCTATGGAGTTAATGTATCTATATTTGGCGATTTTTTTGGCCGGGCAGTCGTTATCACCTGTTCTATGGTTTGTAGGTTTTTTAAAGCGACAGCATGTCGCACACTTTGGCTGTGCTTCTTTTTTAGGGCATTGTCCCATTGAATGGCCTTGTTCAGCACAGTGCCCGCAAGTAGCAACAGTCTCTTTGCATGTTTTAGAAGCGTGTCCATACTGCTGACACTTGAAGCAGCGCGTTACTAGAGTAAAGTCTCTAGTGGGGTAGGATGTCCAGTTTATGAAAATGCGTTCCTGATTTATTAGAGCTTTACGTATGATGGCCGATACTTCAATTATATAATTACAAGCTTCAGCTTCTCTGTTGCATACTTCACTAGTATATGTAATAAACATATACTAGTGAAGTATGCAATTTTTTTATTATTATTTTTTATAACATTTATTAATTTATCCTATTATTAAGCACTATGCATTGTTCAGTAATGACTAATCAATCAATATCTAAGCGGAATCTAGTTGGTGGCCTCAGTCTGCACTGTCTAACCGGGCGGCTGCCAGCTGGCTTCGTTAGCGGTGACACTGATGGTGGTGGTATATGGGCCGTACTACTATCATTTGTCACAGATTTACGTATTTCTGGCGTTGAATTGGGCCGATCCAGCTGTTCCGAGTGTGGAGACTCAGGTTGCCTACTACTAGTACTGCTCCCATGGACCCTGTGTGGACAGCCCCCTCACGCCCACACGAACTGTCTTCGCTCATAACATTCTCCGGACAAGCAACATCAGAAAATCTCGATCTAAATCTCGTACTTCATCAATATGTTTTTTTAGAAATTGACCGATACCAGTTTCTACTACGTATCGGCGTGTCCCTTCCTTGTTTACAATATTACCTTTTTCCCAGTTGTCCCGTAATCCATAGCCCCGTGCCCAGATTGTGTCCCCTTGTTCAAAGTGGCGTGAGATGCCAACCGCGTACTTGTTTGACGCGCCTGCGCCGCGCTGACGCGGTCCGGCACCGATCGATCGCACCGCAATAAATCGAGTCGAGTGCGCAGTGAGCGTTTTTGTAACAACATGGCCGGTGTTTCACCCGTAGTGCTATGCAACGTATTTCTATAGGTTAACAGGAAGGTTTGTAACGCGGCATCTACTTCTAGGTTATCCATAAATGCTTTTTTTAGAGCGCGTTTACAAAGTTTGACCGCATTTTCAGCCGCACCATTCGAGGCCGGGTGATATGCAGGTGAAAACATTTGTCTTATTCCATTATTTTTCAAAAACTGTGCAATCTCACCGCTGGTAAACGGTGGCCCCTGGTCTGACACCAACTCCGCCGGTAACCCAAACCGTGCGAAAGTAGCTCGTAGAACTTTAATAACTGTTGTGGCATTCGTCTTGTTCATCTCAAAGGCAGAGGGTAGAGACCCACTTTGATGTCGAGTCGACTAGTATTAGATAAGTCTTACCTTTATAAGGGCCCAGGAAATCCACATGCACCCGTGTCCAAGGTTGAGAGCAGTAGGACCATGGTGAGGGTGGTGCGCGCGGCGGGGCGGTGGCCTCCAGTGCGCCCGTATCACACGCTCGACACAGCTGTTCGACGTCGGTATCGAAACCTGGCTACCATACGTAGCTGCGCGCCCAAGCCTTAGTCTTCACAATGCCCATGTGACTGCTATGTAATTGTTTCAATGCGGTCGGTCGTAAGTCGGTAGGGATAATCATTCATATCCCCAAATAACACAACCGGACTCTATGTACAATTCGTTCCGTCTAGTGAAGTAGGGTTTAATGTTTTCTTCAATACATTGCTCCGGCCATCCTGACTCCACATACAATTTAATTCGACCCAATGCGCTATCTCTAGCGGTAGCTTTTCTCACTTCTTCGTTTGTGATGGGTAAAAAATTTTCTACAAAATTTACATAAGTAATATCTTTCGTACTATCTCGTTTACTCGCCTGCGACGCCGATAATCGTGACAAAGCATCGGCGCAATTTTTTTTTGAAGGTACGTATTCAATCTCATAATTATATCCGGATAGTTGCACCGCCCAGCGTTTTAGACGAGACGCGGCCATAATAGGTATACCCACCTTACTACCGAAAATGTGTGTGAGGGTTTTATGGTCGGTTCTTAACGTGAACGGACGCCCATATAAATACTGGTGATACTTACGTATACCGAAGATAATCGCGAGTGCCTCTCGGTCTATTTGAGAGTAACGTCGCTCGGCCTGGCTGAGCGCGCGCGACGCGTACGCCACCGGCCGCTCCCCGGCCGGCGTGACGTGTGACAGCACAGCGCCCACGCCCACACTGCTGGCGTCCGCTGTCAGCACTAGCGGCAGCTCCGGCGAGTAGTGCACGAGCACTTCGTTGCTCGTCAGCCGCTCTTTTACCTCTTCAAACGCTTTCTGACACGCTGCCCTCCAACTAAATTTTGTTCCTGTTTTTAATAACTCGTAAAGAGGGGCTAATAGTGTGCTTATATTCTTAACAAATTTTCCGTAATACATAATCATACCTATAAGCGACCTGAGCTCTGAAACGTTCGTTGGGGCGGAAGTTCTGAGAATAGCTTTGATTTTATTAGGGCAAGTGCGCACTCCCTCTTTGCTTATCACGTGACCGAGATATGTCAACGACTCAGCGAAGAATTCACACTTTTCCTTCTTTACTCTAAGACCATGGTTCTGCAGGCAGTCGAACACTTTATGCAGATTCTGTATATGTTCCTGATCCGTGGCCCCTGTGATGATTACGTCATCTAAAAACACGCCTACTCGTGGCAAGTCAGCAAATAATTCCTCGAGGTGCCTTTGAAAAATACCTGGACTTGAAGCTAATCCATACACCAACCTGTTGTATCGAAACAAACTTTTATGCGTATTTATAACGGTGTACCTTTTTGTATCATCCAGAACCAGTTGTGCGTAGGCCTGTGAAAGGTCTATTTTGCTAAACCGATCCCCCCCATGTAATCTCACTAGCAAGTCTTCTACCTTTGGTAACGGGTAACGATCAATTTCTAATACCTTATTAAGTGTTACTTTAAAATCTGCGCAAATCCTGATGGTGCCATCCGACTTGACAACCGGCACGATGGGAGTCGCCCAGTCTGAGCGATCGACGGGCGTGAGGATACTATTTCTCCTGTATAATATCTAAGGGCTAACTTAGAACTATTTGGTGGTAATTCCCTAAAACCTTTTTTATACATATTATAACTAATACAAGATACGGCGCTACCAGTATCACATTCCAGTCACTGTTTTATTTTGGATTTTAAGCGTTATCATTATAGGTTCACACTGATTTAACGATAGCTGATTAAAGTCAATAAAAATTACCTCCTCGCTGCTGTCACTTTCCCTGTCTCTCAACTGCTCGAAGTCTGCCTCCGCATGATGCTGGCAGGCTAAGTTGGGGCACACTCGCTGAAGGTGACCCTTCTCGTTGCACACCCGGCAAACATAGCGGGTGAATCTGCAGTCGGTGGTGTCGTGAGCGCCTCCGCACGCACGACACGACGGTCGCCTCTGTCCGCGGTCCGCCTGCGCCGCCGCGGCCGATGAGCGCGCGCGGCCCCGACCCGAGGCCCTTGGCCCGGCCTCCCGCGCCGACCCCTTGTCTTCTCGTGTCGTTACTTTCGTCTTGCCACCGCTTCGTACGGCTTTCCCGCCATTTTTACGCCACGCTGCGCTCGCAATTGCTTGGCAATCGACCGTTGATGAGTCATTCGATGTCCTTCCATGACCTTCTACCACGATGGCGGCATCTTTTTCGGCCGTTTCTAAACTCACTGCTAGTGTATATGCCTTTGAAAATGTCAAACTTGTCTCTGCAAATAATCTCTGTCGAATAATTTCACTATGTATGCCACATACCAGTTGATCACGTAAACTTTCTTCCAGCCACGTACCAAATTCACAAGTTTTCGACATTTTCTTGAGAATGGCCACGTATTCGCCTATTGTTTCGCCTGGTTTCTGCAATCTTTTTTCTGAATTTGTACCGTTCTGCCGACTCGCTTGGCTTTGATTGTAAATGTTTCTCCATCACTTCAACAATTTTATCAAATTTTTTGGTTGTTGGGTTCTCTGGTGTTCATAAATTTACCAGTAGTTCATAGCTTTTGGCTCCCATAACGGTAATTAATGTCGGTACATGTAATTCACTTGTAATTTCGTTCACTAAGAAGTATTGTTTCAATCGTTCGATGTATAGTTTCCAATCGTTTTTGTGTATGTCGAATATTTTATATTATATTACAGCTATTTACCGATCGTCATACAGCTTTTTATATTACAGCTATTTTACCGATCGTCATTTTTATTTTAAATATTCACTATATATTCACACACTAGCATTAATTTATTATCTAACACACGCGTAAATTCTTTTTGATTCCCCGTGGCCACTGAGGAGTATTAGGCGAGACAATGAAACACACAGGTGTCGTAGTTGACGTATATTGAACGACTGACAGATTTATGGTTACCTACATTACAGTCTGCTGAGGCTGTAACTCATGAACCATGATAGTGAGACAGTTGAAATTTTTACAGACAATGCATTTCGGTTTCTGCTATTACAACAAATACTAAAAAGTAAAATAAATTAAATATTTAAGGGAGCTCCCATATGTACAACAAACGTGATTTTTTTAACAAGTCATTTACTTATTTTATTACATTGACATCTAATCAACAACCGTTGCGTAGCAACACGTCACAGACTAGTCTCAAATGAAATGGCACAAATTAGCTTGCTTTAACTTAGGGATTCGCTATTATTTGCAAAAATGGAATAATTAAAAAAAAGTAATTTAAAGGTATTAATCAATAAAAAAAAATTAACTTCAAAATCAATAATTACGTACATCGCTAAAGGCTTCAACAGGTTTATTTTTACATACATTTGAAATAGAGCTGAGCATTAATCTATTTTTTTTTTAATTTTTGGATATTCTCTTTATTGAGTATTTGTATGTATGTATGTGTGTAAATTCTTTATTGTACACTGTACAATAAACAATATTTCTTATGTAAAACTCTGTATACAAATTTATATATTTAGAGTATGTATATTGATGCCATCAAGCAGAACATATTGTCAATATTAAAACTCGTTGTACAGCAACGAACCTGACGCCGCCGGGATACGTGTAGGTGGTAATTACTTCATGTCAAACTCGATACTTTTTTAATACTCTTAATTTAATTGGCAAATGCAAACTGAGTAAATACGTAATACACAGATTACACTGTAAGTATTGGTTCTCACTGTAGGTAAAATAGTATTTTATAGATTTACAGTTCCTAGAATATTTAAGGGGGTTCCCATACAAAAAAAATAATTTTTTTGCTCGTTTTTATAGAAAGTCTGTCCGAGGCTGTATCTCATGAAATGTGATAGTAACAAAGTTAAAATTTTCACAGATGATGTATTTTAGTTTCTACTATAACAATAGATACTAAAAAGTAGAATAAATTAAATATTTAATGGGGCTCCCATACAATAAACGTGATTTTTTTGCCGCTTTTATAGAGGTAATGGTTTTCATAGAGTCCGACTCGCGCTTGGCCGGTTTTATAGGTAATAGTGCGGAACGGAACCCTTCGTGCGCGAGCTGACTCGCACTTGCCCGTTTTATTTCGAATTCCGTAGATTCATTTCCAATGTGCTCGATAGTCCTGTGAGGCACGAAATCTGTGATTTTTTTGTCATTTAAGCACATTAAAATATTGGGTAGGTACGTATTACAATACCGAAAATTCAAAATACCGATGGTTGAAAAACCTACGCTTAAAACATCGAAAGCTGAAATACCGAACGGTTGGAATGCCAATGTACGATATAACTAAACATAATAATACCGATATTTAAATGACCGACTGTTCAAAATACCAAATTTAAATGACCGATTGTTCAAAATACCAATGTTTACATGACCGAATATTTAAATGACCGAATGTTCAAAATACCAATGTTTATATGAGAAAAAGATCAAAATACCGATACACGAAATACCTATGTTTGAAAACATCGATGTTCAAAATACTAAAAATTGAAATGCAACCATAGTCGTTTCTGGCACTCGATGTTTTTAAACATAGGTATTTCGTATATCGGTATTTTGAACTTTCGATCATTTAAACATTGGTATTTTAAACATTCGGTCTTTTAAATGTTCGGTGATGTAAACATTGGTATTTTGAACATTCGGTCATTTAAATTCGGTATTTTTAACAGTCGGTCATTTAAATTGCGGTATTATATGTTTAGTTATATCGTACATCGGCATTCCAGCCGTTCGGTATTTCAACTTTTGATGTTTTAAGCATGTGTTTTTCAACCATCGGTATTTAGATTTTCGGTATTGCAATACGTACCCTTTTGAAGATATTTAAGATTTTCCAAACGACCCTTTTTCTTTGCGGTTGCGGTCCAGTGTAATAAACCATCGAACTAATGAACTGTCGATAGATAGTGTTCGCAGTTAAAAGTTTAAAACAAACATGTTTCGATTTCAAGTAGTGAACTCTGATTCAGGGCCTAAAAATAACTTACCGCAGAGACACAATATTTATTCAAGTCTGAAGTATGTCCTTTATTATTTAAAACAATTGGAGTAGGAGCTACCTATAACAGTCGGGTATTTCCAGTTAGCACCAGTTGCAGGAGGCGCACACCAAATGTTATATTGCATCATTTAAATTAGCAATAATTAAGGATATGAAATTTTTATAAAGCCCCCGAAATTCTATTGCTTACAACTTTTAAACGGCTTTAAACCAATTTTTGATTAAATATAGCTGTGACGGTGATAGCCCAGTGATCAGCCAGACTTGTGATCGGAAGGTGTACCACTAAATTCGTCTTTTTGACAGACAAAGACAAAGAATTCATTCATTGCTTTAAAACATACACACAACATGCAATACAATCAGAAGTACAAATACACATAAAAGTTTACAAAGTTACTTTTAATGTGTTTTGGATTTATGCACGGATTTCCTAATTATCACTTGCTCAACGGTGAAGGAAAACGTCGTGATGAAACCCGTCCGTGCAAGAAAATTCATTTTTGAAAGACGAGCAGTTCACCAAACCGCACTGGGCCGGCGTGGTAGACTAAGGCCTAAATCCAATTCATGTTTCGAAGGGAGGCCCGTGTCCCTCGGTGGGGACGTATAATGCGCTGGTAAAAAAAAAGGATATGAAACATTACACGAACTGAACAACTTTTCCAAGGGAAAGATAGAAATATACCTCACTAACGACCTCTGTCAAATTCCCCTATCTAATGGTAGAACCATATCCTACGCTGATGACACGGCTCTAATCTTTAGTACCCAAACCTGGACCGAAACATTTGAACAGGCATAAGTAGTATTCAAAACAGTGCTTCGATGGCTAAGACAAAATTTGCTGGCGCTGAATACTGACAAAACAAAATACATGACATTCTCCTACACCTCCACTCAGCCCCCTCCGAACTCCTTCTCTCTGGCAGCACATCAATGCTCTAACTCAACAGATGGGAGCTGCCATTGTCCAGAGCTTACAAATACTAACACTACTAAGTATCTAGGCATTATCCTAGAGGTAACAGCAACACTTCGGAAACTACTCATTCAAAAGCAGCGCGTTTACATTAACTGGACGTCATGCCTGGTTAGAGATTTCACCACTGTTACGCGGTGTTATAACTGCCAACAGTATGGACATTCAGCGAAATACTGTAAGGATAAGCAACCAACTTGTGGACATTGTGGATGTATAGGAAATACAATTAAAGAATGTGCCCAAAAAGCGGAAGCAGCAAAATGCGCGACTTGCAAGCGCTATAATAAGCCTAGCTTGCACAAAACAGGAGACCTGCAATGCCCTGCGAAAAAAAGTGCGGAAATTAGGTACATGAACCTTATTGATTATGAGGGAGCCTAGAGCGCCACATCAGCCGGTTATAACAGCTCAAATATGGGTAACAACACGAATGATCTGGTAAAGGATATTGATACCTCTTTTGAAAACGAATCTTTAATCTGTGATCCTACCGATTGTTCCTCTATAATTAAGTCTTCAAAAAATAACTTTAATTTCTTTTTACAAAATATTCGTAGCATTAATTGTCTAATTAATTTGGAAATCGATGTAATTGTGTTAACTGAATGCTGGTTATCCTCTGCGCCCCACATCCCCCAATTGACCGGATTTAATGTACATACTAACAAAACTAACCTATTGCAAAATGACGGAGTAGCGATATACATAAATAGTAACATTGCGAATGTGACTTTTGAAGAACCAAATATTGCAGATGCAAATTGTTTGATTGCAAAGATAGGTAATGACACAGCCATTCTAGGGATTTATCGTTCCCCCTCATACAAAAATACTACTAACTTCTTAGATTCACTTAGTAACGTATTGAATACTCTAACTGCGTAAAAGCGTATTTGTGCTTGGTGATATTAACATTGATATAAAAATTGGAAACAATGACCGAAACTCGCCAGAATATCTTATTCTTACGTCTTACCTTGGATACCTATCCACACACTTTCTTCCTACTAGGAAAGAAAACTGTCTAGATCACGTACTTGCTAAAACAAACATTCCTCTGAAAACTCTAATACTAAATACTACTTTGACAGATCACGACTCCGTACTACTGTGTCTACAAAAAACATGCCGTAGGTCTTACGCAATCACCAAATACACTAGACTTAACTACAAGACTTTTGCACATAACCTTGACAATATGGACTTCTCACCTATTTATAATATAAGTGATGTTAATGAAGCCATGGAGTATCTCATAATGTCCCTGAGAAAAATTATAGAACAAAATACACGAAAAATTACATTCAGTCGCCGTAAAAAAATTATCAAACCATGGATAACTCCTGGACTTTTACGTTGTATTCGTCACAGAGATAAATTACACAAACAACTGAAAAAATCACCTAATAATGATATACTTAAAACCATCTACCACAGGTACCGAAATTTTTGTACCAAACTGTTAAAAAAACTTAAACGCCAATATGAAACATCAGAAATAAAAAACGCTGGCCAAAAAAAAAATAAGTTGTGGAAAGTCATTAAAAATATCACAAATATGACTCATATAAAATCATCTGCTCGGCAACTACTGACTAACTCTGCAACAGCGACACAGTCTGTGAATTCAACAAATAGCTTCTTTGTGAATATAGGGAAAAATCTTGCTGAGAAAGCAAAAATTCACCTGACTGACATTTCCGTAGCAAATGTAGCCGAGCAGTCTTCTTATTTGCTAAATTATTCTTGGGGTTGCGCGGTCTCGTTCACCGAGGCGCTAGGGGAGGGCTTGTCAGTAGCAGACACGTGGTCACCGCGTGCGGGGGTTGTTCAGTTCAATTGGTGAAGTTAGTTTTGTAATACCACCCCAAGGAACACTGTCCTACCCGTATACGTGATCACAGCTGGCTCCTAGGTTTCGGGGGGAGGAGAGATTGCGATCATTCGGCTTTCCTTTTCGACACTTGGCTCTATAGTTCGGAGTCTAATCCACTCACAGGAGAAATAGGGAAGCGCGATGTTTGGCCTAGTATTAGCTGAGGATATTGTCGCTCAGAGAACATAACGATTCTAGGAGATCCCACAAGATACCTGACCCGAACAGTCTCCCCGGGTTGGTCACCCCTAGGCGACGGATCTCGTCATTTTGAGCGCCGTCGACAGGTTCTGGGGCGTGGCTGGGGGCCCTAGAACGGGGTACTTCCCAAATTATGCCCTGGGCTTATACTAATCTCTCTGTCTAGGTATTCTACTCATTGTCCCAGCCTCCGGCTCTCATCCTGCTTCGAATGGAATAATTAAGAGATTATTCCTTTTGTATCAATATGTCAAAATGTAATTTATTGGACTATGTGAAGCGCATTAAACTATGTTTTAATCTTGATTTTGCTTTTAATTCCTCTCTAAGTCTGAAAACCCGCTTTTAAATTGCTTGTACCTGCGAGAATCCTAGAAGTAATTCACAACGTAGAACCCTAGACATCACAGCCGTAAGTATAGAGTATCCACCTCTATTAATGCAGGTGGGGATCAGTACAGTACCTCTGAATCTCTCCAAACAGCACACTTGCAAAGATTTTATTTATTTATTTATTTTTTGGTTAAAAATGGGTTCGCTCTTAAGCACAATCTTAGAGCAAAGATGTGGTCGAGGATGTAGCGAGCTCACCCAGAAGAAGCCTATTCACTTGTATTTTAAAGATATTTGGGTTGTATGAACTCGGAAATACAGACGCCGGCAGGGAATTCCACTTTGTATGTTCTATTTATTTCATAGAACATACAAAGTGCTGCTTGAAAATGTCATAAAAATACATTAGCAAAATCAATATAAATCATTGAGCAAAATAGTGAATTACATTAGCATTTTTGAATTTGCTCCTATTTGCAAAGGTCTTCCTCAGGAGAAGAATAGGCAAGAAAATCCGAGGGTCGCTCTTTTTAAGTCAATCATATAATCCTTACTTCTAATTTTAATTGACTTAATATCTGAATAACTCTCGAGCTGAGCAATTTATTCTCATGGTTGCTTGTCTAACTGATAATCAGAAATTCTATAATAGCCCTTTTTAAAAAGTTTTTGTTCAATACGGGGTTGTGCGGGGTAGTACAATTCTCAAACCGATCACCAGATGGCATGAAAGATATGGGGTGGTGGGTGATATTATCAACCGATCACCAGACGGCAGGAAACATGTGTGGTGGTAATATGGGTATATTACCGGTCACTAAACGGTAGAGCCCCAGGACAAAAAGGACCCCCAAAAAATAACTTAAAAGTCTCAGGGAACAACTTTGTTTTTGCTTCGTTTTCATTGATGACCTATTATCATCCATGTACATATATGACCGTTAATTTCAGTTTTTTTTTTGACCTAAACTACAGAAACGATTTCGATAAAAAAATTAAGGGACCAATCTGGAAGTAGATGCTTTCGAACTAAAAAAAAATCGGTTTATAAATGACGGAGTTTTGAGGTAACAAACATAAAAAATATGAATAATAATAATTTAAAAAAAACACCCGAATTAAGAATCTCCTCTTTTTTTTGAAGTCAGTTAAAAATATTTTTTTTCCTGCTGCTGGCACCTCGGGGAGGTACCCTAAAATTAATTTTACCGACAAGATCAGGGTACCTAGACAAGCTGCATTGACAGCGACTAGAAAACGAATAGAAAGTTGAAAATGTATGGGAATGACGGACACTGTAGAAAAGTAACGTCATGAGCCTCCATAGATTAAGAAATTGCTAGCCATGCGCTATCTATCGATGGGCGTTTATCTTTGAGTATGTATATAGTCATTGGCGTTTATGCGTACCTTTTGACGCTTGGTTTCGCTAAGTCATTTACATTAGTTTACATTTTTATTTTGATAAAATAAAGTTGTTTTTTATGAAGATTACAAGATTTCACCCCGAAAAAAACCAACTGACCGACTTACCTTACCAAAAATGAAAGCATACATGTGAAAGAAGATAAGGAAAGAGTCAAAATATGTGTTGGGAACATAATTTAATAAACAAGGGTGAGTTTACAACCTGAATGAATTACAGTAGTTATTTACTGAAATTCATTAAGATATTATTAAATAGTAATGTGTGTACGTTAGGGTGGGTCACGAATGTATGGAGAAAAATAAAATGTCTTATATTTAAACGTAATAATGATAAAAAGGTGTATTAATACCTTATTATTAGATATGCAAAAAATGGTTACGATTAGATATCATCTTCAACCTCCGGATTGACCTTGAAATTAAGAAAAAGATACAAAAAAAGGCTTTTAGAAAATTCCCTTAAGGAGCATCAAAATTTGTTTTTAATATGATATTTTGTGATAAAACACTAGCCTATAGAACATAATTGTTTAATTTTGAAAATTAAATACCGTACCTCTAATCTAATTATATCTAATTTATTGCCTTTAATTCACCAAAAAATCCTTCTTGCTGTCAAATTTGTGCATATCTTTACGAGACGCTATCGGTTTTTTAATGTAGCCTTCTCTTGCAAATTTGCTGCACAAAGTACTTGAAGCCTCTGTGACAGGTTTAACTGCCCTTTCCATTGCTTGGGTATGGCAGGGGAGACGTATTGATCAACTATCAAATGTAAATTTTCGTCACTAATTTCTTTTAGAATCGGTGGTTCGGTGATATTTTGCTACCAATCAATCAGATCTATGTAAAAAGATGCATCTAGGTTTATCTGCAGAACTTCAAATAGACGGATTTTGGTCTTTGTAATGGGGCGAGCTTTCAGTATTCGTCTTGCAGCTAAGTCACGAATGTGTTTTAGCGGATCAGTCAGCATTGCCAATAATAAATTCTCGGGATGGTCGAAATAACCATTTCTTTGAAATACAGGATCGACTTTGGTTTTAAGTTCGGCTGACAGGTACCTAGACGAAGAGATCAGCTTCTACAGGTGTCGTGCTCCATCCTTGCAAGTAGGATGAGTCTTGATAGCGAGCGTAAACTTTAACAACATAGGTTGCTAATATTATTAAGCTTTCAGATGGAATTTTCGTTGAAACGTATACATAACGAACACGATTCGCTCGAGTCGGCCATCTAGCATGAGACATCTCACCTGGGGATTTGTTGGCTAAATCTTCAGGTACCTTTCCTTTTGTAACAGCTGAGACAATGCTGTGTCTGGTTTTCGTTCGTTCTCTGCGTAGCTTATTTTGGATAAATTACTGGTACAGTCGAGTGTTAGTGGCTTGAAGAACTGCTGATGCAATAGCTGCCCCTGCTCTGTTTGATACTCTATATCTGTCACAAGTCTTGGAGATAGTACAATAAAAAATGGTAACGGTGGCAGTCCGCGGAGCCTGGGATCTTATTCTCTAAGTGCGATAGTGATAATCAAGCTGTATCGCAATCTTATCGCAATCAATTACTGTCAAATAAATTATAGATGATACAGGAAATGGCCAACTTCATGTTATACTGTCCGAATTCTCAAGCTGTTATAACTGGAACAAAGACAGAGAATGACATTTTGAATGATATTGAATGAATGTAATTATAATAATAATAAATAAATAATAATAAATTGTTTATTCATTTACAAAAAGGCATACATGATTAGCATTAGAGACTACAAAAATATTAAAAAAATAAAATAAAAGCAAACTTAACTAATTAATTAGGTATACGCCTGAACTAGGTGAAACCTGTGTTTCAGGCAATATACGATGGCAGGTACATAAGCTAAATCCAATTTATTTCTGATAACAAATACCTATTATATGACTAATGCATATAGGATGTGTGCATTTGTGTCTATATTCTAACAAAAATAGTAATAAAACATTATAACTAATTAATTAATGACAATATTTAAGTACTTACTATCTATTTTACAATTGACATACAATTTTCGGTTTCGTCATAGGAAAACTGCTGTAAATAATCATAGACTAGCTTCTTACATTCGAATAAATTCTTATCGTAGATAGGTACTGATTTGTTTAGTTTGTTATACAAAAATGGACCGAGGAAGGTGAAAAACTTATTGCTATAAAGGAATTTTGAAGACGAGCTTACTTTGCAAACGATGTCCTTTCGTCTTTTATTAGTAGTGTTAGGGAGGTATGCAAGTGCCTTGTGTTGTTTTAGGATAGTGTTAAATATGAATAGCTGTCGTACAGTTAGAACTTCGCAGGATGCATACAGCATCTTAGTAGGAAAAAGATATGGTCGGAAGGTGGCTACTTTGAGTATCGCTCTTTGAGCACGTTCAAGCGGTAGTAACACGGTCTTTGGTGCTCCTCCCCAGGAAGTAATGCAGTACGATATAATGGATTGGCATAAGGAAAGGTACACTAGTTTTATTAGGTTAGCACCAGCAAAGGTTCGCAAAGTCTTAAAGATGAAAATTAATTTACGTACTCTATTAGCTAGTTTTTCAATATGTTGATGAAAGGATAACGTGTTATCAATAGTTATTCCCAAATATTTGATCTCTCTTGTACTCTGTATTGAAGGACAACTACACATGTTATCCGTCTGATTAATGCAACAGTGAGCATAAATGTTTGAAGTGGAGTGATAAATGTTCTTAGTTCTCATAGAGAAGTTAATAAACTTGGTTTTATCTGCGTTTAAGGTGAGCAAATTGTATCGGAGCCAGCTATTAACTGTATTAAACCCTTGTTGAGCCAAGCTATGTACCTCAGCAATCGTGTCAGCGGAGAACAATAATGCAGTATCATCGGCGTAGGAAATAATTTTTCCCTGATTCAGTTTTAAATCGCATAGATCGTTTATGTAGATTAAAAATAGAGTTGGGCCAATTATACTACCTTGTGGAACCCCAAAGGGAAAATTTTTGTGGTCTTCACTGATTATATTATCTACTTTCACACACTGCAACAATCGCTCAGGTAGCTTTCGAATAATTTAAGCTGTGTTCCCCTTATTCCTAGTGCATACAATTTGTTTAATAGGATGGGTACAGATACCGTATCAAAAGCCTTCGCAAGATCAATAAATATTCCCAAAACTTGTTTCCCCTTTCCCAATTCTTCCGAGATAAATTCGGTAAGTTGGTGAACAGCGTCTGCGGTACACAACTTAGGTCTAAATCCATACTGCATTTCGGATAATAAAGATTTGTCCTCAAGGAATCTAATTAAAGTTCTGTTGATAATCTTTTCCAAAATTTTAGATATAGATGGCAGTATTGATATTGGTCTGTAGTTAGTTGCAAAATCTCTGCTTCCTGATTTATGTATTGGAATAACAACTGCTTTTTTTAGGCACGTAGGGAAGATGCCTTCCCTTATGCATGCTTTAAAGATGTATGTTATGGGTGGAACTAAAATATGTTTAAATTTCTTTAATATCGTATTGGAAATATTATCCCAACCCACTGCACAATCGTCCCTTAAACCTGTGATGATGCTCTCTACTTCATTTTCATCCGTGTCCAGCAGAACAAAAGAATTTACACTAGTTTTCAAGGGAAAGTTTGTTACGGCGGCGGCATTTTGATACTGTATCTGCTCGGCAAGGTTTTTACCAACGTTTACAAAAAAGTGGTTCACATTATTTGCGGCCGAAATTTGCGAGGTATTAGTTGATAATAAATTTGAAAAAGATTCGTGCTTTTTTGCCGTAAAGGTAGCATTTTTAATGTGTTTCCATACCAACTTACTGTTATTGCCCGCTTTCTCTAACTCATTTTTATGAAAATCGGATTTCAATTTTTTTAGGATGTTGTTGCAAAAATTTCTGTATCTCTTATAAGAAATTAACAGTATTGAGTCTCCAGGAAGTTGTTTGACTTTCATATGTAACTTGTCCCTATGTCTGATACATCGGAGCAAACCGGGTGTAATCCAAGGTTTGATGTTGCGGTCCTTACTTCTTAAATTTACTTCCGTGGTATTATTTAGTATAGCACGCTGCACATTTTTTATCAAGTAGGTCATTGAGTTGTTTACGTCGGTGCTATTGTAAACTGGGTTAAAGTCAATGCTGCACAAATCATGTTCCAAACTATTCATATGTATTTTGTTAAATATGCGCGGTTGAGTTTGCTTAGGTTTGCTAATGATTAGGTTTAGTAGGGCAGCAGAGTGGTCAGTAATAGTGGACTTAGTAACTAACGTTGTGGCGGGTAAGCAAGTTTTGAGCATGACGTGATCAAGACACGACCCACTTTCGTGAGTAGGGAATGTGTGACCCGGAAGAAGTCCGTGAAACGAACACAAGTTTAGGTACTCTTGGCTTGCAGAGTCCTTGCTACCTGGAAGAATATTTATATTTATGTCACCTATTAAAACTATGTTCCTGTAGGAGGATAAACTTGTTAATAGTTTATTAAGTGAGTCAAGAAAAACATTGATGTTTTTGAAAGCTGGTGGTCTGTAAATCGCTATTACAACGATCTCGGTGTTAACTTTCATCCCTAGACAGTTACATTCATGGACAGCGGGCTTCTCCACAGAGACTTGAAGGAACTTTTTTACGTAGAGTACAACACCGTCGTTTTGGTTATGTGTTATTTTGCTACTATAAGAATTATAGTTTTGTGAAACAGGTAGGTTGGGATCGCGGTTCGACAGCCAGCACTCTGTTAGGACTATCACATCACACTCAAAAGCAAGCCGATTCTGAAAAACATTAACACTATCAAAATTTTTCTGAATACTGCGAATATTTTGGGTAAGAAGCGTTAATGACCTAGGATTGACGAAAAGGAATCGTCCACAGCTCTCGACATCGCACAGTTCAGCTTTAGACACAGATATATCATCTAATTCGGATATTATACAGTCAGTCATTATTAAAGATAAAGTAAAATATGAAATAAAATAGAATAAAGTACCTTACTGCTAAAACTGTTTCTACTGTAGCGGCGCTTTTAGGTGCCCTCATAGTCTATGGAGTTAATGTATCTATATTCGGCGATTTTTTTGGCCGGGCAGTCGTTATCACCTGTTCTATGGTTTGTAGGTTTTTTAAAGCGACAGCATGTCGCACACTTTGGCTGTGCTTCTTTTTTAGGGCATTGTCCCATTGAATGGCCTTGTTCAGCACAGTGCCCGCAAGTAGCAACAGTCTCTTTGCATGTTTTAGAAGCGTGTCCATACTGCTGACACTTGAAACAGCGCGTTACTAGAGTAAAGTCTCTAGTGGGGCATGATGTCCAGTTTATGAAAATGCGTTCCTGATTTATTAGAGCTTTACGTATGATGGCCGATACTTCAATTATATAATTACAAGCTTCAGCTTCTCTTTTGCCTGATTTGTGGCTGAGCTTAATAGAGGCAAGGAACGAGTCCCGTGTCATTGTTGGAAGCTTGTCTGAAATATTTTGCTCGTAAATGCAGTTGAAAACTTCAGGAACAGTAAGAGAAGAAGGCACCCCTAAAACTATGATGCGGGGCTTACGTTTGTATGGTTCGTCAACCCTAAGGGCAGAGGTAGATTGTAGAACTGTATGTTTCACTTTATCGATGTCCTCCTTGCTTTCAGTGCTAATTATTACACCCCCTTTCACAGTCTTACGAACTCCTCGCACTTGCAATTTAATTTGTTCCGGAGAGATAATTTTTTGGACGAGGTTTTTGGTTTCCTCACTAGTCAACTCAGTTGTCGGAAAAATGGCCACAGAGCTCTGGTTTTTTGGGCGCATGAAATTATTAGGTCCCTTCTTGACCATATCCGCAAAAGACGTGGCAGGACTTCCCTGGGAAGACTGGGCGGAGCTTACTTTTATCGTCTCTTGCATTTCCGAGAGACAGGACACAATGTTTTTATTTTCTTTCAGAGATTGTATAGTACAGATGCCTGAAATGGCTTTCTGTTTTAATTGCTGATACATGATTCCCATTTGGGCGGATGAGTGGCCTACCTGTCGGCATAGTTTATTTATTTTCAATTTCTGGTCTGAATTGAGTTTGCCTTCTGCCACAACTGAGCAAATCTCATCCAGGAATAGGTCAATATTGTTTAGCCAGGACTGAACATCTCTAGTGGATAATGCTCTAAGTTCTTCGTCCTCTTCCTCCGTTTCCGGGCCCCTAGGCGAGGTGGGTGGCGGGCTGCGGCGCGTCCTGTTACTCCGGTTAAACGGGCTATTATCCATTGTTTATCAGCTTTATCACTTATTAATGTGAAAGTACATACCGAATATTATACTGTTGTACCACTCACTTTGTAATGCACTAAAATACAACTCAGTAAAAATTATAAACTAGGACAGTCATTAATAAAATAAATAATTAATTATTCATAAGTGATGCACGTCCGTACGCATTGAAGTACAATTAGAAAAAAAAAAAATTGTCAATTTGTCAATTATTTTCATGTTATTTGATAATTTCTTATGTATTTTTTTGTAATTATTCAAAAATACTAATGTTATTTAACAAGAAAAAGTAATTTGGGAGATACTGCTCTCTTAAAAATTAATGAGGTAAATAGAAATAGCCTTATTGGGAAGTATTGACATGCTTTTTAACCAGAAAAAGGGAATGTTTTATATTATTCTGGTGTTTCTTTACTTCTAAGAAATACTATTATTATGTTATTTTTATCGTGTGATTGATAAAAAATATGATTATTGTTACGCAATTATAGCAAAGTAAACGTATGTATACGTATTTGTGGGTACTTTGGAATTTGTTGGGGGAATAATGATGCATCTTACGAGTAAATATGCTTCCACCACGGCGGGCGCGGGCTTTATATAAAAAAGCGCAAAAATTTTGCTATATTGTGGGCAAAAGATCGTCAAGCTGTACCATTTTTATAAATAAATAAACGCAACACACTCAGAGGCCCACACTAAGGTTTTCCCTTGTGTCGTGGGTCCCTTGGAAATCACAAAGACAAACACAAACACCCATGACCCGAGAACAAACATCTATTTTTTACACAAATGTTTGCCCCGGCTGGGGATCGAATCCAGGACCCGCCGATCAAGAGGCAGCGTCCCTACCACTTGACCAAACCGGCTACATTATACATTATACGCCTGATTATTGATCATATTAAAACCCTAAGTATTTTTGATTGCTTGACGCTCTGCCAACCCAAGTGTTAGTAATGTCCAATACAGGCGGTCGTCTCGTATACCACTTAATTTTTAACGTTCTCAAATCATGATTTTTTAAAACAATTTATTAAAATCATTATTTAACACCATTTTCCAGATATTCAATGTTCATCATATCAAACGTCTGGACATGCAAATAAAATAACATATTTTATATTTTGACAATGTCTGAACTTCCTAACGTGAATCCTTTCTTTGGAAATAGAAGTTTTAACTGCAAAACGAGGACGAGATGAGGAAGTGTTTCCCAAATTATGATATTTCTCATTTGGTTATCATATCGAGCAAATTTTAATTACAATTAAGCTTGGATAATAAAACCACATACCACCACATACGTAAAAGGGATCATAGTCGTAAGTGTACAGATACATATATGATTTATGTCTTAAACACACTTCTTCTTCTTATCATATAGGTATAGTTAAGTGTGAAGTGTGTTTACCCACTGAAGATTCCAAAAAGAAGTTTGGTGGAGCTTGTCCAGTCCAACAGTGGGTTCACATAGTACTTCTTAAACAAAAAAAAACCCTGTGAATCAAGAACTAATAGCGTATTTTCTTAAACCTTTACGTAGCCTCTGAGTTAGTTTTATCTGTAAATATAAATCCCATTTCACATTGCAGAAATGTGAACTGAGAGCCATTTTTAATATTGTGATATATGCCTTGGTTGTTGACTTCAACGAAAAAAGAAGTAATATCTAAATGGGTGCCTTTATTTTTGAAGTTGGTAAACATTTTTATAAAAATAAACATATTTCTACATCAGCCCATATAGGTCCCCACTGCTGGGGCACGGGCCTCCCTCAATAACATGAGGGGTAAATGCCATACTCACCACGCTTGGCAGACGGGTTGGCGAGGGTTTTGATATAATTTCAGAGTTTTCCTTCTCTGTATGTAGATGGATTTGCTTGCATATTTACCTTAGTCGCCTTGTGTGAGTCCCCGGCAGAGTAGAATAGGACCACCCTCTTTCTTACCGAGGTGTCGTACAAACATATTTATTGTATGTTTATTTGTAACGAATAAACACAAAAACTACTGGACCGATTTTAAAAATTCTTTCATTATTAGAATGCTACATTATCCCCGAGTAACATAGGCCAGGATATCATTTTTCTAAATTCCCACGGGAACGAAGTCCCGCGCGGGAATCTATCATGAACAAAGTTTGATAAGGTACTTACATTACAGGCACAGGTTCCTAATAAAATCAATAAATTGAAAAATTATGATGACAAACATATTATTTGAAGTCTTTACCTTCCTTACAGCATTAAGATAACTCTATCGTATTTGTCTGAGCATAGAAAAGCATTTTTCATACTTATATTATCAAGAGCACGCTAAGCTTGACACTTTATAATATACTTATTATGGCATATGTATTTATGTTTATTATTATTTATGTTTAGTTTCGTAAGTATAATGTTTATAATTTAATATTTTATCTTTCACCTCGGATAAGGTGTGGCTACCACTCACTCTCACCAATCACCCTAAGGTAAACTGGTAGATAATGCCATTGGGCATTAAGTCCGCCCTTGTACTTTTAGTGCATTAAGTTAAGTAAATAAATAAAATAAAAACTACATTCCTGTGAAGTTGTCCAAAATCCCTTGAATTGTTTTTTTTGTGAAGTTGTAACTAAACTCCGTCCGTCTCAAACTTTTACGTTTATATGTAGTACATATGCTCATCCCTATAATCCCTATCAGGGTAGGCAGAGCATCAGTGGTTTTAAAACCACTTGATGCCCGTTTGACATATATTCAAGAGGGTTTTCAGTTAAAAATTGATGTAAGTGGTGAGAGGTTGTCAGCCTTTTGCCCACAATACAGCAAAACCCTCGCGTCTCACTTACTGAATTTTAAAGTATGCCTGGGAATAGTAGGCAGCTGGCACATTCTATGTTTTTCTTTTACTCCCAGTCTAGTATGGAAGCTACTGTAGCTTCCATGCTTCCACGTTTATAGTAGGGTAGGGTCTTATTTATTCTAAACTCATTATTATTTTGTGAAACAAACTAGGTACATTGAATAGGTAAACAATCAGACGTACTCGCGTTAATAATAAAAGTAAAAATATCAAACATACATAAGCTTGTGCTTATATCTTAGAATGCATATGATAAGTTAATTTAAAAATTGATTCTTTTTTACAGATTTTCTCCAAACACAAAAATCAAAATTCAATTTAGTTCATGTATTTTATTTTAATATAAAAGAGCATTAAAGTTATTCAAGTGTGGTCATTTTACATCTTTGTTACTTATTTTCAAGAGCTGATATCCTCTCTATTGAACCTCCACGTTTCAAAACTTCATATGTCATGTCACTCATTTGTACCAACTTCGACGGCAATTGGATGATGTCTCGATAACTGAAATACAATAAAACTTTGTAAAGTAAAAGATTACTACTTTTTATCTATACTAATATTTAATTTAAGAGGGAAGATTTGTAATTTTAAACGACTTCAAAAAAGGAGAAGGTTCTATGTTCGACTGTATGTATGTTTTTTTTAATGTATGTTCACCGATTTCTCCGCCATTTATGGACCGATTTGCAAAATTCTTTTTTGTTCGAAAGAGTATACCCCAGAGGTGGTCCGATTGGAATCAAGTCAGGATCTGATGATGGAATCCCAGGAAAATAGAGGGAAACCCTCGAATTTAAGAGGCATTTACATTGTTTCTCACATAGTTTCTATTATTTACACTAAAAATAGTAAAATAAATAAACTTTTTGTAAAAAGATTAAACCGACTTCAAAAAGCAAAAAATAAAGATGTAGCTTTTAATGTGCTAGTACCTACTGATCTCTTTGAAGTCGGTGCCAAGACAAATAATTTTGATAGGCTAATTACATCCGCCTTCGCACCGACTTCAAACAGATCAGTTAGTACGTAGCACATTAAATTCTACATCTTTATTTCTTGCTTTTTGAAGTCGTATTAACTTTTTATAAAAAGTTTATTCATCTTATTTTTGTTTGTAACGAATGAACTCAAAAACAGCTGGACCGATTTCAAAAATTATTTCACCATTAAAATGCTGATTTATCCCTGAGTAACAAAGGCTAGGTACTACATCATTTTTCCAAATTCCCACGGGAACGAAGTCGCGCGCGGAAAGCTATCATGAAAATAGTTTGATAAGGTACATTATTATACATAGCCCACATAAACCCACTGCTGGGTATAGGCTTCTTCTCTGTAGCGATAATCGTCACGGTTCTGTGCTAACCTCATCGATAGAGGTCCCGTCATTTTAACGATATCTTCTGACCATCGGGCTGGTTGGTCTGCTCATTGGCCTTGTTGCTCCCATTGGCCACCATTCGAGACTGCCTTGGCCCACTGTCTGTCGTTCCTCGTATATATAAGATACATACTTGAGGTATTTACAAATGTTTGATCTTGAATTTGTAACTTCGCATTTTCGTGGTTTTGTGTGGATGAAGTTAGAGTGTAGATGTCATTTTCTATCAATTACCCTGCAAACAGATTTAGGAATGAAAATTATGCAAAATATCTTTGATGTTGTAAATATAATAGACTAGTTTTTACCCGCGGCAACGCTCTCGCGCAAAGAACTATTTTAGTCACCCATTTCATTCTTGACACCTTGATTTTCGAAAAATCCGGAAACACTCGTCCCTTTATTTGCCTTAAGGTTAATCTTGACGAAGTTTCGAGTTAAAATGTCCAAAAAAATTGGTCTCTCCATACAAACTCTGAACCCCCATTTCACCACCCCAGGGGTTGAATTTCGAAAAATCCTTTCTTGGTACTTACAACCTTTACAAAAGACACCTTTCTGCTAAATTTTAGTTTTCTAGGTCTGAGGGTTTGGGCTGGGTGTTGATGAGTCAGTGAATCAGGACGTCCAATTTTATATATAAGAAATTGTATATAATAGATCTTTACCTATGAAATTGCCGTTTTTCACACAATATTTTTGGAAAACTGAATTTTCCATACTAACGTTTTTAGATTTTTCTCGGGAATGCGAAATCCAAATTTAACAAAATTTTGTGGGAAGGTTTGGACAACATTAAGTGAATTTTCAGTATACTTACTTTATTGAAAGTTGTAACTGTAACAACGGTACAGCAAAAATAAGCAATGAAACGGGCAACTGATGAAACAAGCAATATTTGAACTTCTTTTTCAGCAAAAAAATCTAAAGTAAATATGTATTAATTTTACTCAATATCTCCGTTATATGGCCAAGTTTTTAAATAAAAAACAATTTTAGTAATAGTTGTTTAATCAAATAAATTATGAATAAAATAAATCTTGAGAAAAAATCGTCAATTTCATAGGTAAAGACCTATTATAAGAAGAGCTTGATATTTAAACGATATTGAGTGGCTTGTGCCTGAAGTTGTGGTTTCAAAACCCTGCGCACGTTTGCCATTCTTTACAAAATAGTTTTTTTGCAATATTTTTTTTTTGCTTTCTGTTGTAGGTATAACATAGATGTATTATCGTACTACCAATGTAAAAAAACCTGTTATTTACGGGACTATAACATAACCATTTAAATATTATATTTACAAATAAAATACTTACTTCTACGTGGACTGACGTTGACAAATTTTGACACTTTTGATAAACATAGAGTAATTATAGTAAAAAGATAAAATAAACAATAGACACCTCTTTCATAGAAAAATAAATAAAGTTTTATGTGTTTTAGAGTTCTGTACTCAAAGGGATCCATTTGATTTGGCAGTAAAACACGAAAAAGAAAATAATAATAATAAATTTTTATTAGTTATTACGTAATCTCTACAATCCAATTACAGTAGTAGGAGGAAGAAGAAGACCCAGGTTTTGTTATTGAAGTTTTGTAGAATGACGAGTTCTTTTAAAGATGAGAGACCTGGGAGGAGCAAGTTATTAACTTATTACTGATCTTGGAAAAATGTTATTGAACAAGAAATGTCTTAGCCTTGTTTTCTAGAGCCCGGCCTTTCCCGAAACACGGCAATAGGCCCGGTAGTACCACATTGGTACCGAGGCAAAGGTCGCAGTCTTATGTGGAACGCTACATGCGCCTGCACCATTACACAACACAAGCAAATAGTGCTATGCTATTTGTCTTTATTTTGTATTATTTTGACTAATGAATGGGTTAGTGAAATTAATGGAAAGAAAAACATAAATTTACTACGTATCGGATGGCTAGATACTCGTAACTCATTTTGGCTCTGAGTTTCAGTAAAATTTTATTTAAACATATATATACACTGAAGCCTAAATCCCTGACGGAGTAAGCAGAGCATCATAATGGTTGTAAAACAATTACATACCTAACCTACATTCTGACGGTCATAATATAAGATAGAACATGAATATTGTTTTAAATAGGTTGTCAGTTTTTCAGCCACAGCAAAACCCACTAACTGGCTTTTAAAGTATCCCAGAAAAGAGTGGGCAGCTGGCACAATATAAGTTTCTCGTAATTAATAGTCTAGCATTTAATTAATTATTGCCATCAATATTTAATTATTGACCTCAGGTATACAGAGCAATATCCTCTTTTAACGTTTTTTAGTATTTAACGAATTACTTAAATAACATATCTATGTACTGAACCTAAATCAAATGTGAAGATTTTTTAATCTAAAATTTTAAAAGATGGAATCATTAAAAGAAGATGATAATATTGTTTACAAAGCTTGTTTTTAGGTCAGTGTATTAGTTGCTACGTGCTGTCTCACTTTAATTCACTTTAGTTACAACCCCATCTCTCTTTAACTAATTTTTACTGTACATGTGATTTAATTGATCACCGTGTAGAATGAATGTATTGAAAATCGCAAACTTCAGACAGGAAGTACTAAGTGAACTCTCAATGTCTTCTCGTGCGCCGGAGGGGCGCACGGGGAAACCGCATCGGGGAGAACCCCATGGCGGTGAAGTTCTACCGCGGCCTATCAAAATAGGCCGGTCATCGGGACTGCCTCTAGCCCTACAAGCGTGTAGGGTGAGGGGGCTATTCTGCTCCCCCCGGCAGGGAAGGCGAGAGCGCGCCTTCGGCTGTCGTAGGGAGCATTTCGGGGGGACGCGGGCGGGCGGGAAGAGGCGACGCCACCATACAATGGCTACGCCGACAGTTCCCGCCCATCCGCTGTCTGTCAAGTAGGTCTGTCACTGGGCCCTCTCACACGGCCCTGTGGTTGGAGCACAACGCGTAACGTGTGAGAGTGACCCATTCATCAGTCATGCAACTGTCAGCGGCCGTCGGCCCGCTACAGTTACATGACCGAGTTGGAATGTCGAGGGGAGACTAAGGGAGAGTGCAATTTGGTTTTAGACCTCAGGGGATGGCCGGTTGGCCAATTCTGGGCAAAACCAGAGAGCGGGGAAATGGAAATGGGGCACGATTTGGGGGTGCGGTAGGGGTATCCTCTTACCGCTGTGAAGCAAGCCTCCCTATGTTGTTTTTTTTTTTTTTTAACCCATTAAGGGAGGGAGGGACACGATTGTGGCAACCTATTCTGCTTCCCATGACCCACCACCGCGTTCGCGGTTTGGTCGCCGCCATGGGAAGCAATATGGGACGGGTGGAAGCCTGGTGGAGCCTTGCAGCCGTCCCGCCACAGGGCTAAGAGACAAGCTGCCCAGCTCCACCTCGCCCACCTTAATCTTCTGTGGAGGGATCTAAGGGGTAGCGTCGTGTTGGGTGCTGGTGGTGCGGCTGCCTCGAGCCCTTGACCCTAAAAAGGGGTCGGGCGAGGCAGCGTTGTGTCTTGCTTGGGAGGGTGTCAGATCCGGTGGGGGCTGCCTCGCGCCCTCGACCCTAGGGGAGGTCGAGCGAGGCAGCGTGGCGTCTTGGTTGGTAGGGTCGTCGTCCGGTGGGATGAGCTCTCGAGGGAGAGCTCTGCAGCGTCGGTCCGGGGGGCGGGCGTGGAGGGGCGCGATGTCGCGCAGATGTTCGAACATGGAGTTATCCGCGCGGTCGAAGATCCTCCTCGCGAGGCGGACGATGAATTCGTCCAGGCTGTCGATTTTTAGGTCGCGCCGGATCACGTCGTTGCGCACGTAGCGGCCGGCGTTGACAATCCTGCGTATGCATTGGTTCTCCTGTGCTCGGAGGCGGCGTCTCCACGACTCGCAGACCAATGCATACCAGGCTGGTGCCGCGTACGTGAGACGTGATCGGATGTAGGTCTTGTACACCATAAGTTTGGTGCGAAGAGGAAGGTTTGAGGCGAAGACGGGGCGCAACCTAGCGCTCGCGACTTTGGCCTGGACGACGGTGTTGTTGACGTGGGCGCGCATGGTAAGTCGGCGGTCGATTGTGACCCCCAGATACTTTACCTGCTTGGCCCACGGAACGGGCTGTCCTTGTAGAGTCAGTTGGGGCGGCGGGATTCTCCATAGTCCGGTGGCCATGGCCTGCGTTTTGGCGACGTTCACGGACATTCGCCATCGCGCCAGCCACTGTGGTAGGGAGTCGAGAGTGGGCTGCATCTTCTTCACAGCGTGGCCCAGACGGTACGACGACGCAAGGTACGCCGTGTCGTCTGCGAAGAGAGCGAGCCTGACGTCACCTACCACGGGGATGTCGTCCGTGAAGAGTGCGTAGCAGGCCGGGGAGAGGCAGCTTCCCTGGGGGACGCCCGCTCGGACAGGGCGCTCGGTAGAGACCGCATTCTCAACAGCCACCTGAATTCTGCGGTCCTTCAGAAAGGAGGAGATCACTTGGATGATGCGGCGTGGCGCGTCCGACCGCGACAGCTTGTACAGCAGCCCCTCGTGCCATACGCGGTCGAACGCTTTCTCCATATCCAGCATCACCACGACCGTGAATTTCCGCTTATTGTGGCAGGTGGCCAGGTGGTGGAGGACACGGGTGAGCTGTAGAGTGGTAGAGTGGCCCTGCCTGAAGCCGAACTGCTCCGGACGGGGGGTGATGTGTGGAGCCAAATGCTCGAGAAACAGTCTCTCGAACACCTTAGACAGTGTGTCGAGGAGGGTGATGGGCCTATAGTTTTGGGGACGTTTCGGGTCCTTACCCGGTTTTGGTAGCATTATGACGCAGCCTAACTTCCAAGGGGTCGGAAAGCTACCTGTGCGAAGGATGCCGGTGTACAAACGCGCGACTGCAGCCACCGTTTTGGGCGGGAGGTGGCGCAGCGCTGCGTTTGTGATGCGGTCGGGGCCAGGTGCTTTCCGTGGCTTCGTCTTGAGAAGAGCGCGTTGCACCTTACCGGGCGAGAACACGACCGGGTCTTCTCCCGTGGCTACAGGCCTCGACAGGTACTCACGCAAGTGGATTCGTATTTCCTCCTCGTGTGCGGGGTCGCCGCAGGGGTTCGGTGTGAACTGTTCCTCGAGGCATTCGGCGAACAGCTCCGCCCTGTCCGTCGCCTTGTACTGGGGATGGTCATTACTGTCAAGCAGCGGCCTTACCGGAGTGGGTTCGGTAGACAACTGCTTACAGAGCCGGTGGACGGATGGGACGCCTCCTTCCTCTACCTCCAGTAGGTGATGTTCCCATCGTGATGCGGCGTCGTCGGTGAGCTCTGCTTTCACCCTCTCCACCAAGGAATTGAGCTTGGTTTTGAGGGCTGGGCATCGAGTACGCTGCCAGTCGCGTCTCAGGGCGCGTTTCTCAGCAAGTAGGGACTTAAGCCGCTGTGGGAGAGGGTTGATCCTCTCTCCGGAGCGGGTGGGCTGAGAGGCGGTTTGTAGTGCACCCTGGATCGCCGCGGTCAGCTCCTCCGTGGCTGCATCGACGTCTGCCGGGGTGGAAATTGTGCGGCTTGGGGTGTACTCGGCCAGTGCGTCGGAGAACCTCTCCCAGTCCGTGCGCATGCGCGGGGCAGGAGGGGCAGCGCGGACTGGACGGAGGTCCAGGACGCACAGGACGGGTCGGTGATCTGATGGTAAGTCAGGCATTACCTCCAGGGATGGTGTGGTATGCAGGCCGCGGTAGACCACTATGTCCAGGACCTCGCCTTTCCCGCTGGCTGGATCATAGCGGGTCGGCTCGTCAGGTCCCAGGCAGTCGTAGTGGTGGTCCACGGCGTCCTGCATAAGGCGGCGTCCGTTGGGGCAGGTGGTGGTTGAATTCCAGGCGATGTGTTTGGAATTCATGTCACCTGCCAGTAATGTGGGGTGGGAGGGAGGTAGGAGGCTACGAACCTCAGCGGGCTGTAGAGGGACGACCGGAGGCTTGTAGGCGGCGTACAGACGGAGGTCATCGCCGCCTGTGTGGACGTCGATCCCCAGTGAGTAAAGTGTCGTGGTTTGGGAGAGGGGGACCGGCTGGTGAACTACCCGGCGGTGGACCAGTATCAACAGCCCTCGGTAAGCCTTTCCGAGGGGGGATACTTCGTCCTTGCGGTAGGCCAGGTAGTTCGGGATTTTAAATGGCTCCTGTGGGCTCAGGTGGGTCTCATTGATCAGGGCGATGTCGATATCCTGCTCGCGAAGGAAGTTTGCGAGCAGGCGCCGCTTTGTCGACAACGACTGGGCGTTCCAATAAACCAACCTGAGCTTATGGGCCATCTGTTCTGCCGGTCCGCGTGGTTGTCTTGGTGGCGGCCCTGTTGTCTCTGCATTCGTTGAGCAGCTTGAGCGCCAGCTCGATTTTTGCGTCGACAGTCAGGTCCGGGCTCACATCGATGGGCGTAGTTGTGTGTTGGGCAGTCGGCGCTTGGGCGGGCGGCGCTCGCGTAGTTGGCCGGGTGGACTGCGTCTGGGCGGGCTGCGGCTTTGTGGGCGGCGCCTGGGTGGACGGCACTTGGAGGGGACGCGTCTGGGCGGGTGGTACCTGAGTTCGGTGCGACCGGGCGGGCGGCGCCTGAGCTGGCGGCACTTGGGCGGATTGGGCCTGGGCGGTCTGCGCCTGGGCAGACTGCTTGTTGGTCCTGCCCCCGCGCTTCCTCTTCCTGCGGGGGGCGGTAGGCTGCGTGGCGGCTGTTTGGTTGCGTCTCGGCGGGTCGTTGGCCGGCGCCATCAGCGATGACGGCGCCGCCTCTTCTACTTGTGGGCGACTTACCGAGGCGCGGGACGGTGGGCCTAGGCGAGCCACAGTTCCGGCCTTCTTGTAGCGTGACTCGCGCTTGAAGACCGGACATGAAGTGTGGTTCGCCGGGTGTGCGCCTCCGCAGTTCGCACAGGTCGGCGGGTCCTCTCGGGGGCGCGGGCAGTCGGCGGCGGCGTGCGGGCCTCCGCAGCGCACGCACGCGATGGGGCGGTGGCACTGTTGCGAGGAGTGCCGAAAGGCCTGGCAGCGGTGGCACTGCGCTGGGCCCTTCTTGCCCCTCCATGCCTCGATCTTGATCCCCGGCATATAAAGAAGCTCCGTGATGGAGTATATGCCAGGGATCAGGTTGGGGGTTTTGGCGAGGGACACATGGAAAAGACATCCGGGGCGGCCAGCGCGAGCCCGAATGTGTCTCACATGCGTCGGGGCGAAGCCCTTGCCTTCAAGGGCTTTCTTGATTTCCTCGGGGTCGGTGGTTGTGAGGAGGCCACGAATGGCCACTTTGAGGCCCCTCTCCTCGGGGGGCGTGTACGAGAACCAGCTCACACCCTCCTCCCTCTCCAGTTTGGAGAGGTAGGATTGGATGAGCCGGTACTCATTGCCCTCCGGCGGGGTGAAGCGAACACCCTCACCGTAGGGGCGGGCGTTCGGGGGGTGGCCCAGCTGCTCTGCCAGGGCCGCGAAGTGCGCCGTCCAGTTGGGCAGCTTCTCCACCACGAGTGGTGGGTAGTGCCCTTTCGGAGCGGCGGCGGCGCTAGCAGCAGTGGCGGCGGCAGTGGTGGTGGTGGCGGCGGTGGCGGCGGCGGCAGTGGTGGTGGTGGTGGTGGCAGTGGCGGCGGCGGCGGCGGCGGCGACAGTAGTGGTCGCTGCTGCGGCGTTTCCTGCAGGCGGCGGCGGGGGCGGTGGACCAGTGAGCGCTCCCGCGTAAGTCGCGGCTGGTCTCACTGGCCGTGGGGCAGGCCCTGGCGCCCTCGCTGGGGCGGCGGGTTTCGGCGTCGGCGGCGGACGCGCCTGTTTAGGTTCAGGGGGTGCTACGGCTCTGGGAGCTGGCCCTGGGTGTAGCAAAGGCCACTTGGGCCAGTGTGGTGGGACGGTGAATGAAGGGCCCGGGGCCTCAGTCCTCTGTAGCCCGGGAAGCGGCGGGGCAGACGGCGGGCGAAGAACTGGCGACTTCACGCCGCCGCGGCGCTCCGGCGCCGGCGGCGCGCCGCCCTCGGGCGCACTGGGCTTGGCCGCAGGGGTCGGAATGCGCGACTCCCGCTTCTCGCGCTGCGGCTTTGGAGGTTGGGGTGGTGGGGGCATGGGCTCTTGTGGTCCCTGCCTCGGCGCCGGGGGACCGGGCGGGCGGGGGGCGGATTGGGGTGGCGGTATGGAAGTAACGGGCTTACGCCCGGTACTTACCGACCTGCTGCGTCGGGGGTCCCTCGGATATAGGGGGACGGGGGCTCGCTGAGGGCGCTTGGCGGCTGTGGCGGGCGGCGAGGTTCCCTCCTCACGCTCCTTCCGCTTCTGGCGGACAGGGGGGAGGGTGACCTCCAGTGAACGAGAAAGCGAGAGGAATATACAAGAGACAAATATATTAAATTAGTTACCGATACGAATGAAATTGGTAGTTTGGCAATTTATCAGCCAATGAAAAGCTGCCATACCTTTATCATTCAGTGGTAAAATATCATTCATTTTCAACATCCACTTTTGCTATTGCATTCAATATCACTATCGCATTGAATTATCGCAATCACTATCATTATCTCTATCGCAGTTAGGGAATAAGCTTCTGCAGTGCGAGCTCGCTGTCGCTGTGATTAGACTCATCGGAATAAGAAGAAGTAGAAAGTGTATCAAGTGGCACAGAAGATGCCAATTTTTTACATACTTCCTGATATTTGCGCAAAGATTCTTGCTGTTGGAATTTCCTTTTAAAGATTTCCTAGCTTGACTTGTGGTGGCGATATGGAGTGGCATAAAACTTCATTGTAATATCTTCAGAATGTAATATATTTTCTTTCAAGTTACAAATTTCACCAAACAGGGGACTTTTTGGTCAAGTTTTGAATGCTTTCCATAGTAACAACGAGACAAAAACAACCTACGACTTCATTAGCTTCCGTGTTACTGACGTGAGAAATGTGTCGTGCTAAGTGCAATCGGTGACCCCCCTCATGCCTCAAATAGCTAACGACTAGAGGTTTATTGGACTTATTTAGCAAAATGACAATATGTTAGGTCAAACGGCGTTATAAAATATTTAAAATCCTGAGTATAATTAATAACTAAAGCTCTAGAAGTTACCTCCTTTAACCATAATTTCAAAAACTTTGAAGTAAATCCGGAGGCAGTTAATCATATGCAAAAGTAATAATATTTAAAACATGTCATTTATAGTCCATTTTGCACCCTTCTGTCGCTATTAGAATACAGGAATCAAGAAAAAAAAATTTGACCCACCCTAGTGTACGTGTCTGTGCCTGCGTACTTCCCTTTACTTTAAACAAATTTGGCTTTTTCAGGCACTTGGCGCTTAAAGTTGTGTGACAATAACATCGTATCAGACCAACAAAAAACGCACAGGAAAAAGATCTGCTGCAATAATTAAACAAGTGTTATGATGCCCTCAACTATTTTAGCTATAAAATATTTACTTTTAATAACTCTGCAAGAAAAATCTAAAAAAAAAGTTAGTTTTTGCATCGTTTAAGTTAAACAGTCGATTAACAGTCTTCATCAATGGTTAGTGCTTGGTGAACAGCAAAATTATTGTTAAACAGATGTTTAAGATTTAAACATCTGTTTAAAATTTAAACGACTGTTGGTGAACACGGGCCTAAGAGTTATTTGGTTATGTCTGTTCTGTATGATAAAATAAATATAAAAAACTTTGCATTCATACTTAAAATCAATTATGAAATCCGATCCCTAAATAAACATAAATAATATCGATTAGTATACATCAATAAAATCAATAAGCACCTATCACAGAGTTAAACGTTACTAGACGTGTAAGAAAAGATAACACCCCCGTAGGGAAAATAAAGCAGGTCACCCACGACGAGACATCCATGTCTATAGACGAGCAACTGAACTGTCAAAATATTTCAGGGCACACACTAGATACCACATAGCTATCCCCTAAATCAGAAGGTGAAACGCAGCGTGTAAATGTCACAAATAGATCTGATCAACAACCCTTCCTGAATCAAATAAGTATGATGCTAGATTCAAAGTTGGCGCATAACAACCGTTTAATTCTATCAGAAATAAAAGACACTATAAAAATCGAAATCATGAAAGCTACAACTGAATTCAAGCTAGAAATCACGTAAACTGTGAACGACCTAAAACAAGAACAATTAAAAATAAATAACAATCTAGATACAATCAATCAGAAAATAAAAGAACTAGAAGAAGAACACGGAAAATTAAAACGTGAAATCCAAAACATTCAAGACATTCAAAAAAACAACGCATCCCTCGAAAATCATGATATTAATTGTAAAAAAATTGAGCTATACGGCTTAAACGAATGTCGAGAAAGTGAAAGGGAAACTGAAGACCGAATAATTTACGCATTTAAAGATATATTGCAGGTAGATTTAAATGGATACATAGAGGATTTCAAACGAATAGGAAACAAAGGACCGAGACGACCGTTAAGTATCGAATTAATAAGCAAACGAATGACCAATTACATACTAGATAAAAACTGGTGCTTTAAAAATACTGGACTTTATGTTTCGAAGTTTTTAGATAGGAAATTACTACAAGAAAGGAGAAGCCAAAGAAAACAAGATAATAATAAAAATACTACGCACAACGAATACAGACAAAACAAAAGCATTTCGCCAATTACATCTAGAAATAGCAACATACCTTCTCAAAACATAACGCAACTACAACCGAACTTGAACGAGACATGCACAAACCAAAATAACAACCACAACACAGACACTCATAAGCAAAGCCGAAACACTTTTCGAGACCAACACTGACTTAAAAGTATTATTCCAAAATATGCAAAGCTTATCTAATAAAAAAACAATATTTGAATCCTTCCTGCAACAATATCATTCGTCATATCATGTATATTGTTTATCGGAAACCTGGCTATCACAAAACAAATTGGAACTGCTAAATCTAAACGGATACCAGGTAGCTACTTCATATTGCAGAAAAAACTACAGTGGAGGTGGGGTTAGCATTATCGTAAGAGACGACATTGAGTACATTGAAAAAAAGGATATTACGGATATGACAATAGAATTTGTGATAGAATTATGTGCAATTGAACTATGTAACGAAAATATATTGATAATTTCTGTATACTGGAACGACAAACAGATTAACATTTTTTTTACACAATTATAGCGAATTTTAAATTATTTGAAACAAAAATACAATGATAAAAAAATTATGTTTGGCGGTGACTTTAATATTGATGTATTAGTAAAAAATTACGAATCCCAAAAGTTATTACAATTAATGGCAGAAAGCAACTACTCGTATTTCCAACACATAAAAGAACCCACAAGAGTAACAAAAAATTCTTCTACCTGTATTGATTTAATATTTACCAATTTTACAGACAACACTATAAATTCAAATTCAACATCAGTAATAGACTACGGGTTCTCAGATCATAAAAGCACACTTATCCACCTATTCTTAATAGTTAGACAAAAATCCCAGGGATGGGAAAAACAAAAAAAAACCGGCCAAGAGCGTGTCGGGCCACGCGCATTGTAGGGTTCCGTAGAACTACGAAAAAAAACATCGCCTTTTCACGTGTATGGGAAACACACGAAAAAAATTTTTTTTCAAAATTTTTTATTTTAGATCTGTCGGCGCAATCAATATCCATGACCATGCCAAAATTCAGCTCTGTAGTAACAAGGATCTTATATTAGTAAATATATTCTTATTAATCCCAACAGTGTTTGGCACTTGGTCGACTATTACTCGCAAACTTGAAGGACCAAGTTATGTGTGATAGTTTTCCTTTTAATTTCGTTGTGTATTCTACCAACGTGAATTTTTTCACATTTTTAGAAACAACCGTTTAGCAGGTATAGGGCCCCCCCCTTGTGTTTGACAAAAAATTTTCACTTTAAAAATTTATATTTCGCAAACGGAATGCTGAATCGAAAAACGTTTGTAGTAAACCCCTTCTATCTTTTAAAATGCTATCCTATGACACCCCATTCAATGATATTGGCGACAAAAAAAAATATCATCGCCCTTTCACGTCTATGGGAGACACCAGAAAAATTTTTTTTTCCAAGATTTTACTCTACAGTTCTGTTGGCGTAATTCATATGTATAATCATGCTAAGTTTCAGCTCTGTAGTACCAAGGGTTTCTTAGGAAATCTGCGGACAGACGGACAGACGGACAGATGGACATGGCGAAACTATAAGGGTTCGTAGATTACTACGGAACCCTAAAAAGATATTTTAATGACACAAATCTCAATAAATTTCAACAAGAATTAAGAAAAATAGACTGGAATAAAATCATTGATTGCAACAAAAACATTAACGAAAACTATGGTAAATTTGAGAAAACGATACAAGTAATATTAAATAAATGCATACCGAAAAAAACTATTAAATACAAAACTGATAAAAAAAAGACCTGGCTCATAAAAGGCATCCAAAAAGCGTGCAAAAATAAAAGACTTTTAAGAATACTTGTGAATTATTCAAAGAGTAAGATTATAAGAAACTATTATAAAAACTACGAAAAAACTCTAAAGAAATGTATAATTAAATCCAAAAAGCTTAGTTACATAAATAAAATTAAAAACAGTAATAACATTACTAAAACCATGTGGCATATAATAAAAGAACGTACTAACAAATTACCGAAACAGAAATACCAAAATATAAAATTGCGTATCCACAATAACCTTACGTCGTCGGAACCAAAAGCAGTAGCAAACCGGTTTAATGAGTACTTTGCATCGGTAGGGAGGATAGACCCGAGCGCATCGAGCCGACCGCGCGGCCGGCCAGTGCTGCATGCGACCGAGAACACCTTGTACTTGCACCCCGTCGAGCCGAAAGAAGTTTACGAGATATTACGAAGCCTCAAAAGCAAAAATAGTCTGGTTCACAAGTGCCATTTTCCTCGAAACCTGTTCGCCACCACCGAAAATTATGATTTTGGTCTCATTCGATTCGGAATGGCATCTAGAAAGTTCTATCAAAATTTCAAGAGGGGCTGAAAAAAAATGCAATAGTTATAAACAATATAGTAAAACAAAAAATAAGGGTTTGGTTTTTTTGAAATATCTCAAAAACTATTTGAGATAATCGAAATTTGAAAAAAGATCCTTAAAGAGCAGGAAATTTCCTAAAAAAAAACTCCTACCTCCCGGAACTGTACCAACAACCCTTATAATTTTAATTAAGTGGCGAAAATAACGGTAAAAACGCGTGGTTCGGCTGCCGCGCGCATCGCCCCAATCTGACACATGAACTAAAAAAATTATTTTTACCGATTAAATATTAATATTAAGGAATAAAAAAAATTGAGTACTAAGTAGACATATGAATAAACAATAATCCGTAAAAAAAAAATTTTATCACAATTTTTTTATTAATTATGCTTTTGTTAATTAGTTACTTTGCACCGTTTTAATGTTAACATAAAAACGCTGATTATTACAAAACAAGAAATCTAGAATTTTTTTTGATTTTTTCGAGCTAATCTTAAAAGGGTTTAAAAGAGATTCCCGTTGGAAAAATTTCAAAATTTTGATTGTTTATTTATTAACGACGAATAAACAAGTCTTGAAATGTTCTTATGATATTTTCATTAGTTTATGAGATATTTGAACTAAAAAGTAAAAAAAAAGTAAAATTCTGGTAAATTTAATAAATAACAATAAAAAAAGTTAATAAACAATTGAGTTAGAGGTTCGTTTTAGAGCCGAATTTGTTTAATAATTAATAACGAACAAAAAAGTCTTGAAGTGTTTTTATCGTATCTTTAATAGTTTATAAGTTAAAAATCAAAATTTTGGAATTTTTCCAACGGGAATCTCTTTTAAACCCTTTTAAGATTAGCTCGAAAAAATCAAAAAAAATTCTAGATTTCTTGTTTTGTAATAATCAGCGTTTTTATGTTAACATTAAAACGGTGCAAAGTAACTAATTAACAAAAGCATAATTAATAAAAAAATTGTGATAAAAATTTTTTTTTTACGGATTATTGTTTATTCATATGTCTACTTAGTACTCAATTTTTTTTATTCCTTAATATTAATATTTAATCGGTAAAAATAATTTTTTTAGTACATGTGTCAGATTGGGGCGATGCGCGCGGCAGCCGAACCACGCGTTTTTACCGTTATTTTCGCCACTTAATTAAAATTATAAGGGTTGTTGGTACAGTTCCGGGAGGTAGGAGTTTTTTTTAGGAAATTTCCTGCTCTTTAAGGATCTTTTTTCAAATTTTGATTATCTCAAATAGTTTTTGAGATATTTCAAAAAAACCAAACCCTTATTTTTTGTTTTACTATATTGTTTATAACTATTGCATTTTTTTTCAGCCACTCTTGAAATTTTGATAGAACTTTCTAGATGCCATTCCGAATCGAATGAGACCAAAATCATAATTTTCGGTGGTGGCGAACAGGTTTCGAGGAAAATGGCACTTGTGAACCAGACTAAAAGTAGCTATGGAATCGATGAAATACCACCCGTAGTGGTTAAAAAATGCGCGAATGAACTTACTCTTCCATTTTATCCCATGATTAACCAATCTTTTCGGGAAGGTAGCTTTCCAGACCGCCTCAAAATTGCTATAATAAAGCCAATATATAAAAAAGGTGCAAAGATTGACACGACAAACTGTCGACCTATTACATTACTCCCTACAGCCTCAAAAAAAGCAATGTATCGCCGGGTCTATTCATTCTGTGAGAAATTTAACATTTTTGACGATTGCCAAAACGGATTTAGAAGAAATAGATCAACAGTATTAGCGACATTTAAATATATACAGGAAATTTTGACATTACTTGATAACAAAAAATATGGCATAGGTATCTTATTAGACATGACAAAGGCATACGAAAAAGTCAAATATAATCTATTACTCGACAAATTATACAGTATAGGAATAAGGGGAATTACATTCAACTGGTTTCAGTCATATCTGAAGGATAGAATGCAGTGCGTGGAGATAGAATATTACAACTATGATGATCAAATCAGCACAACGGAACGTTCAGACTTTCAAAAGACCAACTGGTCTATTCCCCAAGGAAGCGTTTTGGGATGTTTTATGTTTTTAATTTATATAAACGACCTACCGAAAATAATAAGTGAAACGTGCGTACTGTTTGCTGACGACATTTCTTTACTTACACCCTACACAATTAGCGAGAATCTAGGAGAAAAACTAAATAAAATATTAAATACAGTAGTTGACTGGCTGACAGATCATAACCTAGAAGTTAATTTCGCGAAAACAAAAATCATGCAGTTTAGACCTTACCAAAAAACTCCCATTAATATGAATATATCCTTCAATGGAACAAAATTAGAATGCACTAACATATTTAGCTTGCTAGGATTGGATATAGATACGAATTTGAACCACATTGATAAAATAGCCATGAAACTGTCCCGGTTTACATACGCATTATGGGAACTTAAAAAAACGACCGAACAGAAAACTGCACTTAAAGCATATTATGCTTACGCACATGCTTGGTTAAATTATGGGATTATCCTCTGGGGAGATAGTACTGACGTAGACACTCTGTTCATCCTCCAAAAGAAATGTATACGCATCATTGTAAACATTGACAACCTTCATAGTTGTAGACCCCATTTTATTCGTCTGAACGTGTTAACGTTAACGTCTATGTATATTCTGGAGGCCTGCAAATTTGTACGTAAATATCCGCACTTCTACAAGAAACAGGGAGACGTACCGCGGCGTTACCCAACCAGAGACAAAAACAAATTATTACTACCTTGCTCTAAATTAAAGATTTTTGACTCGGGACCCCTTGTTATGACCACCAAAATTTACAATGCCTTGCCTAAATATATAAAAAACGAAACAAACAACACATCCTTCTGCTGTAAATTAAAACATTTCTTACTAGAAAAATGTTATTATAATTTAGACGAATATTTATCTGAGAAATTTTAAAATTTTAACACTTTGACACATTAATTATACATAATTTATTTTGACATTCACAATTTTTATTATTATTAGCTACAATATTTTATATTTGACATCTAATTTGTACTTGATATTAATTCTGACAGAAACCAATTCTTTACTAATTCTTTACTAATGACATTTTAATTAACAGTTTATAGACATACTATTTGCATTTATACTCATTCTGACATTTTAATTCTAACATTGACATTTACACACAACAATGAAATAAAACATATTTGACATATTATATAGAATAGAATAACTAATAATGATAACTTAAGCTAATAGTACTAATATTGACATCGCATATTATTTAACCTCATATTTATTTTATTATTCAAAATATTATGCAAATACATTATTTCGATAAATTAATAAATTTTACAAATAATTTAACAAAAATGCCAGTCTGCCTGCCGTTCCACTTTTGCAATGCCCGACAGGGTTCATATGTATATAGAAGAACATATTGTAGATAAGACCTTTTATACTCTGTACATATGAATAGCAATAAATGATTGAATTGAATTGAATTGAAGTACATCATTTTGACTGTCAAATTGAAAGTTATCGGTGTATAATTTACTGTACCGTTTACGTAGAATTTACTGAAACTACACTGAAAAAAAGAAATAGCTGAACCGGTTTTGCTAATTCCAAATTCCTTTAGTAGATACCAAACTTTTGTTCTAATTAGCAGAACTAATATAATTGCATGCCCCAAACTAGGTGAGCTAATCAGTTCTTATTTATCAGTAGTCAAAATTTTAGCTAATAATTATTAAAACAAACTAATCAAACTCGTTTAGTTGCAAGAACAAATTTTTCTATAGCTGGTAACTAAACACATGGGCTTGTATGGTAACTAAACACATGAGTCAGTAGGATTAGAGATACGAATGCGTATGTATGTATTTAAATCCTTTAATGTATGTTTGTATGTATTTCATTGTAATCTTGACTTGTTTTAAGTGACATCCTGAATGTCCTATAAAATAAAGATTTTTTCTATTCTATTCTATTCTATACAATGTTTATTAAAACATTGTCAAGTATTTATTTATAAATACCGCAATGAAATTTATCAATTTTAACTTAATCAATTTATTTATTTGTAGCATTCTTTTCTTACCAAATATTAAATTAATATTTAACTAATACTTGCAAAATGGATTGGATGAAGTGTACAATCAAAATTTGAGTCGTATCACGAAACAGTTTAGCAATTTGTTGTTAAAATATTGTTAGTCATTTGTTTATTGTTAATCAACCGTCTCCCCCGCGCTAATGTCATGTTGAAACTTGTCTGTTTCCTCGTGGCTGGTAGCGCATCATTTCATTTGTTAATTTCACTTGTGCATCATTGTTTTCTAAAGGATAAAAAACAGATTTTACATATATCTACCTACCTACGTAAAAAAACTTTGTGAACTAGGTATTTGGTGGAAAAAGTGCAATGGAGAACAACGAGACTCCCGTTGATCCTATGAGTGACTAGCTACATGCGCTCGTAGGGTCTTGAAATGTATATCAATTTATTCAAAGGTATGTGAATGTTTCATTTTTCTTTAGATAACAAGGTTGGTGTTAGTTTAATCTAGGGTCGAGCTCTTATCAAACGTTTACGCGGTGAGAGTAGGTAGGTATCGCAGAGGGCTGCTGATTCGGGTGTCGCGAAGGCGGCGGGGTAGCCCCGTCGCTCCGCCCGGGCTGCCTATGGAACTTAATTGTTTTTAAGTCATTTTAAATTAAAATACATAAATATACAAAGCATTCAGGTCTTATAATAAGCGGGGGCCAGAAAAATTTAAAAAAATTCAAAGGGTTGTGGTATTAAGATGACCCCCGCTTTCTCGCCGGAATAGGATAGAGGACCGTTCTAGGAACAATGTTCGGATGGGCTTCTTTTTGATTGGGCTCCAACAGGGCCCTCCTCTATTGGAGACTTGGGGCTCCCTCGGTTTTTTTGCGCGAATCGACGCAGTTTGCCATGTTGATCATCCGCCCCATACTTCACTTTGCGCTCCTGGGCCTGCTGAGGGCCCCATGAGGCCTATGGCCCCTTAGAGAAATAAGTGTTGTTCGGCGGGACTTAGAAAAATTTCGAAGTGTTGAGGTGTCAAGATTACACTTTCTCGCCGAAAATAGATAGAGAACCCTCCTAGGAACAACGTTTGTACGGGTCACTTTTTGATTGGGCCCCAACAGCCCCCCTGACCCATACATGAAGGCCCGGGAGTACGAAGTGATGTACGGAACGGTAGATCAGCATTGCAAACTGCGTCGATAAAACCGGGGGGCCTAGTCTCCAGAAGAGGGGGGCCCTGGGCCTACCTGTTGGGGCCCAATCAAAAAGTGGTCCTATATGGACGTTGTGCCTTGAAGAGTCCTCTATCCATTTCCGGCGAGAAAATGGGGGATCATTATGACCAATACCTCCCTGTTGGGGCGCAATTATAAGGAGCCCTTTTTTTTTCTGTTTGCTTAGTTTTGGGATAGCCTCTTTTTGATACATCGACCCTGTCTGTCTCAGGCTAATTATCTGTAATCATATAAAGCAGCTCTAAATGTTCTAATGTATTTTTCTTTAGTATCTATATTTACTGATTTATTTTTCAGTTATTGAAAGACTTCAAAATGTTGTATCTGGATACTGACAACAAATTAAACAATGAAATCAGAATAATAAGAATGCAAAGGACAAAGCTGATGAAGTATAAAAGGACATATTAAGAAGCTGCAATGGTAAAATATCTTAGATAATAACCTACTTTTTATTTTAGACTAAGTGTTATAAATTGCGTGTAAAATCAGATTATTGTTGAATCAATTATGATATTATGTTTAATGTTTGAAATAATTAAAATACATACTATTTTATTCATTATTGTATGTGACCTGCCTTCCTGTGTTATGGCGGCTATGAAATATATAATTATATATCCACGAGTCAGGATACCATTATTCAATAATAAATACTTATAATAATCCATTTTTTTACAGGTTGCGGTTCTAGCCTGTGGTTCTAGGTCCAATAGCCAATCTAGCGCGAACTACTAGAACCACTAAACTACTAAGGCCCGAGTTCACCAACTTCAACTTAATCATTGATTACGTAACCGCCCCGTTAACATTTAACAGTTGTTTAACCAAACCGCGTTTTTTTAATGTTCACCATCCATTTCTAACCAACGGTTAGCTAAACAAACGTTTTTGAATGAATAGGTCGTAAATGATTGAATGGTTTAGTATTCCTTTGTAAAGATGGTTATGTACCTGCATAAGTTTGCTTTTACGCGACTGAAATCCAAAAATCGCAGCGTAACAATATTATACTACGAAATGAAATGCCGACTATTGTTAACGCAATGTACCTGCGTGAATGTCTTTATTATTTAGCATGCTTTTTCTATACTCGTCTGTCACGTAAATTTCATTGTTGATTTTATTTTCGTTGAAAATAAAAATATGGAAGATAATCTAACGAAAACGAACAACAAATTTCACTCAAGATGAGAAAGCATTAATTACGCTACATAAAGACGCTACAACCAATGCCGAAAAAGCAAGTGGTTGGAAGCGTCTTACCCAAGAATTTAACGCTCACGGTTCATACTGTGGACGTACTCCCGAAAGTTTAAAGACTTGCTGGGAGAATATTAAACGCCAATCAAAGAAACAATCTGCAACTCGCAAACGGGAGCTATTTAAGACTGGTAAGTAGAACATTTTGTATAGGTTACCGAAAATGTGCTAAATTTCTGAATTATATAGAATTCCTAGTAAATGTATGTACTTAATGTAAAATACGCCGCCGTGGCGATAATCTTTAGGACTAACGGAGCTCCTCGGTGGAACCTAACAGAATCTACATCATACTTATCTCATTTGGATTTACCACAGTGAGTTTTATTTCCCTTTATTTTATACATTTCCTAGGAATGGTATACAATTATGGATTACATACATTTCCGTTGACATATACACTATAAAATAAATATTTCTTCGCCTGTAGTTTTTCTGTGATTCTTTCTGTTTTTGAAGATATATTGGGGCCCGCTTTGGAAGGATTAGAAAATCAGTATGACAGTGACGCTTTACTAGATGTAAGTATTTACCCACTGAGAAACTTTAGTAAATTATACTATATCTCAAGATTTAGGTCCTTACCTTACTACTTCTAATACTGGCTCTTAATAAATAAATTAATGCATTTTCAGGATAAAGAAAAAGGTGCTACAAATTCAAACACAGATGATTACACCCAAGGCTCCAGCACTGAGATATGCTCAGAAAATGTACTCACTGAAATTGTTGTAGTTGAGAGTGACCCTTTGACTTTCCCCTTAACTGGAATAACCTTACAGAATAAGGTTTGAAACATAACCGGTTGCTTGGAAGAAATTGCTCTATAGCAATAAGGCCACCGCTTTGAACACTACATGATGAACATTTGTTTTTGTTTTATTGTTATGTTTTTTTTTCTGTGCAATAAAGAGTAATGTATTGTATTTAAGTGTTCGAATCTATTAATTGAATAATTATTATAATAAAATGATAAACTGAGTTTCTGATTTATTCTTTTGTATTTACCCAACTACCTATCTAGATGCCAAATTTCAATTTCATCTGGAACTGGATTATAGTTTAAGTCTGAACCCCCGGATCGTGTTTATGTAATTTGGACCAAATATTTATCTCGCGGGTTCCAATATATGAGCCAAATTTGACATTTTATGTGGTTTTGAGTTATTAGGGGGTCAAAAGTGGCTCCAAATTGTTCGTGTAAAATTACACACGGTGCTGCTCGCCAGTTTCTTGAACTTGGCTTTGACACGCTACCGCGTGTCTAGATGAAAGAAATAAAACAAACTTAATTAAATACTCATTGCTTTTATTATCTATTCACTACTATGAATTGGTCATTATGAATTTTTTAATGTTTTAAAATAATTATTAATTAGCCTTCTCCTCGCGGGGTTAATATCTCTCGCTTCTGTACTATTACCATGTTCACGAGACCGCTGCTGCCTTATCCTGCCTTGTTCTATTATAGACTCCCATGGAGCAGGTAGTTCTAAATCAGGGTCGTCAGGAAGGCACTCTTCTCCCTTGGATTGGAGAATATTGTGCAGAATAGCTGTAGCTACAATTATAGGTAGGCAGTTTTTTAAATGAACATGAATTCCCAGTGCAAGTACTGGAAACCGTCTCTTCCATATCCCAAACAACCTTTCAATTGGATTCCGAGTTCATAACTGGGATTCATTGTATAATGTCTCTTCAGCAGTCTAAATCTGATCAAGGGGCATCATCAAGTAACTTCTGTTCATATAGCCACTATCTGCTACAAGAATTGAGTCGTTGTATGTGCCCAACTCGAACATTGCATTTTTACGAGATGCACTAAAAATGCGTTCATCATGAGTGCTACCCGGCCACCTAGCTACAAGATCAGAGATTATAAGCTTCGCATTGCATATAGCCTGAACGTTTATTGACATATAGCCTTTTCTGTTTCGAAAAGCTTCGGCATGATTACCTCCAGGTGAAATAATTTTGGTATGGGTACAGTCCAATGCTCCTATTACTTTGGGGAATTTGGCTATTTTATAAAAGTCCATCTGAGTTTCACGGATTTCTTATTAAGTCCTTATTTAGAGAGGCAATTGCAGCAGTCACCCGATGGATCACTATATTCGCCGTGGTTCTGCTAACACCAGCAAAGTCTCCCATTGTCAGCTGGTGACTCCCTGTGGCATAGTACCTCAAAGTGAGAAGCAGCTGATTTATGGGTGACAGAGAATTGTTCCTGAAAATAATCTTATAATATACATAAGTTTGTATTATACAAGTATACATAGTAACTGCCTACTTATATCGACCCTTCGTTTCTCAAATGTCGTAAAAGCCATTTTGGCCAAATTGGACTAAGAATGCCATCTTACTCAGTTTTTCGAGCTCTATCGATCTGTATATTTAAAAAAATTCTATCTCAAAATTTATGTCTTTTACGACATAGATTTTTTTGCCTTCAAAATCAGATTTTTTACATATTTACAGTCGTATCGACCTTTCTCGGTATCATTCAATATCGTAAATGACGTCTTTTTTTAGCATGGCTGATACAACATTTTATTTTTATAAAAACCAGCATTAAAAAATCGCGTTTTTGTCGTAACAGACCTATAATTTTATACCATGGCTTTTACAACAATATTTCAAATGGGAAACTTTAAAGTCATTCAATAACACTTTTTCGTAAAAGACAACGCGTTTTTAATAATACTACTTACAACGTTACTATAAAATATGAAAACTTGCCAGTTAATCTCGAAGAGTAATTAAAAACATTATCGTTTGATAGCTACTCATTTGATGAAACTGAATGAAAAACTATCCACTATCGAGTCTCAATTGTAGTGAAAGTAAACCAACAAAACAATAAGGGAAACGCAAAAAAACAAAATTGGGAAAAAACTTTTCATTGCATTTCTTTTAGTTTTGGAGCTATATTTTAAACACAATTCAGATAAATATGATTGTAAACTTGCCAGTTAGCATCGAATTTCAAAATATGATTTTTATCTTATTTATAGTTGTATCGACCTTTCTTAGTATTAGTCAATGTTGTAAATGATGTCTTTTTTTTAGCATTTGCTGATACAACAATTTTCTGTTTATTATAACCACTAAAACGAAATCGCGTTTTTGTCGTAACAGTCCTATAATTTCATGCTATGGCTTTTACAACAAAATTTCAGATAGGAAACTTGAGATTCATTCCAAGTCACTTTGTCGTAAAAGACAACGACTCTATAACAATACCGCTTACAACGTTGTTTCTATAAAATATGAAAACTTGCCAGTTGGCTTCGAATAGTAGTAAGCAACATTATTTTTTGATAGATGGCTGATAAACTATCGATGTAATAAAACTAAATGAAAATTATCTTGTAATAGACAAATAATAATACTGTGATCTTTACTGGTTATAATAATTCTGCATTCAAACTAATGTAATTGGTTATTAAAAAAACTAAAACAACTAACAGTTAGAGTAGACACTAAAAAAGTGGTTTGTATTTATCTGGGCTTGCATTTTATTTACCACGGAGTTTTACTATATCCGAATTGCGCCCGAGTCTTACTATCTCACTCGCTCGCTCGCTCACGCCTCACTACTTTGCATCCATTGTTTAGTGCCACGTGAACTTTCTTAGCGGAAGGATGCGTCGCGTGCCACAACTTTCTTATATTTTTTTATTGTGAACAATAAGTAATAATGGAAGAAAAAAGTCGTGCCTTTGATGCGTTATCGCGAAGGAAAGAAAAGTTGAAGTCGTTACAGTCCCACCTTCAGCGCAGAGATAGAAGGTAAGTTTAATTAAGTATTTACTTTTGGACGGTTTTTAGTTCTTAAACGTGGTTGACAGTAAAATTGAATTTTATTGTTTCATATTTTAGTTTAGAAATAATAATATTATGATGATTATAATGTAGGTAAAGTGCATACTTTATTCGCTGTTCATGATACCAGATAATTACCTACCTACTTAGGTATTATGTAATAATAATGTACTATATTAAATTTTTAAGTTAAAAAAATGAACAGGTAGGGACTAGTACATGATTTAAAATACCTATTAAATTATTCCACCGACCCGCATTAGGCCAGCGGGGTGGACTATGGCCTGAATCCCGTTCATGTTTCTAAGGGAGGCTCGCACTTTTTGGTAGAGACATTTTGATGGACTTTTGAGAGATAATAGTAGATTATGTGCCGAGGGAATAAAGCAGTGTCTTATGTCACGGGCGGCACATTGAACCCCGAGAGCTACGAGGGATTCTAGAGTTAACTCCTGAGATTAAATAAACTTTTTCTTATCATGTAGGTATAGTCAAGCATGTGGTAAACTTGACTTAACCTAGTGTCAGTTTTCGAACTTTGCTTAACCAATGAACAAAGCTCATTAACTAATTATTAAAACCTACTATACATTACATAAATCGAAGTTATCTTTTGATTTTAGCTCAAAATGAAAGGCGTGTTAGAAATCTTGTTTCTTTTTGCATATAAAATGTTATGTTTTACTACATGGTGTTAAAAACTGTTGAACATAACATTGTCTTTTACCACATAATTAATCTCAAAATAGATTTACTTTGGTTTCTACTGCTAACAGTTCCTTTGTCTTTTACTACATTATGCCGATTTTTTTTAAGGCAAGGATAGGCTCTTACTACAAAATACAAAAACAAATATTTTTATTTGGTCTTTACTACCTAAAATTATTTTGTGTTTTACCACTTACGTTCACTAGACTGGAAAATTAGTGTAGCTATACTTACTCCGAACCGAAATAGAAAAAGTTTTTTGAAATTTAGTTACTGCGATCAACTATCGCTTACAATAGCTTTCTTTATAAAAATATTTTATTTTGTGTACAAAGTTTTATAAAAATCCAGTTTCATAGCTTTTTACGTATAAGGTACCCGAATGAAAGTTACCTAATAAATTTTATTTGAAACCGTACGATGTTGATTATAACTTAAATTTTCTGAGAAATTGATGTCAATCCCTATTTCTTACTTACTTTACGTTCAAGTTACTAACTTGAGACTTCGCCTCGGTATAATTATATTTATTTTTACGTTTTCGTGAAGATAAATGTTATTTTTACTCTTTTCAGATCAGTTTCAAGAAAAAGCATAGACGTGATAGAAAATAGTGATTATGAATACGAGACTCCAACTAAACGCCCCAGAAAATTACCTGAAACTCCAATCAAAAACCCAAGAAAGAAATCCCAAACCCTAGCAAAATCTACAAGAAAAACTCCAGCAAAATTCCCTAAAAAGCCACCTCAAACACCAAGTAAATACTACAGAAAACTACCTAATACGCCAGTCAAAGTAACAGAATCCGAATATGAATCTGAAATAAGTTCAAATGGGAAAATTGACAATAATATTTTTACTACATCAACGTTTTTATTACCAAGCTCCCATGATTACTTCAAAGAAAACACACCATCCAACAGCCCCTTCAAAATTATCGTAAATGATGGGCTCATTGAAACAGGATCAAAAACAGATCAAATAGTTGCAACTAGGCGGAGTACGTTGTCTGAAGCCAACATGAACATCAAGGATAGTTTTTATTCACCTTTAAAGACACGATTGGAAACATCTAGTAAAGTAATGAATTACACTCACGTAGATGCAGATGGACCTGCCACTCGACTGGAGACAGTCAGTATAGAAGTTGGTACCACTTGTCTTAGCACGGAGGATCCGCATCGGCCGCTTCCTGGAATAAGATCTGAGACAGCCAGCGTTACGTCGACCAGCACTTGTAATTATTCATCTGAATTTACTTCAGGTATAGAAAACACTCACCGCCAGACCTCTGGGAAAGAACTAGAGACTGCCAGTGAAAAGGTGGATGATACTTGTGCTTCAACTGCACCCGCTATTAACTTAGACTTAAAGAACATAGAGGATACTTCTCCTTCACTTCTTGAAATGAGAACTGAGACAGTCAGCGTAGACGTAACTAGAACCTGGAGTTCATGTGAACTTAATATTGGAATAGGAGATAATCCCTGTTTGCCCCCTGAGATAGAATCAGAGACAGCCGGTTTAAAGGAGGGTAGTCCCTGGTCTTTTATCTGCATCCACTATTAGCACAGACGATACTTATCCATTAACTGATAAAAGATCTCAGACTGTCAGCGTAGAGATGAATTACAGCAGTGGTTTATATGAGCATGCTGCTGGTACAGAAAATACTAACTGTTCACTTCCTGAAACAAGATTGAAGACGACCATCGAGGTAGACGCAGCCAACACTTCTAATTCATCAGCAATTTCTGTTGGCATGGAAGACACTCATCTTCCATTTATTGAAACAGGACCAGAAATAGTCAGCGAAGAGGCGACTTGTTCATCTTCAATTGCTGTTGCCGGTTACCCGCTTCTTGAAACTGACCTAGACTCTAATAATGTAAAAAATAATAGCCCCAACACCACCGCAACGGTACTGACTATTGAGATGAAATCTAAAAATGTTGTAAGTTTGACTAAATCCCAAAAACGAAGAAAGCGGCGTAAAGCTACTAAAGTCTTCAGAAAATCTTGCATGGACTTTGAGAGCGACAAAGAAAATCAAGATTTTTCTGCAGGTAGTTCTGACGTTTGGTCATGTAGTAATGATTCAGATTCGTCAGAGTCATCTGATGACCAAAAAAGTACTAAAAACAAACGTAAAAATAAACAAAATGTTACTTCTGAAGATAAAATTAAGAAAAAGGAAAGAAAAAAAAATGTAAGGAAGATCAACAAACAAAAAAAAGATGATGGAAAGGAGTACACTACAAGGAAAGGTAAGGTCATTGAAGAAAAGCAAATGTTACAGAACCCTTGTGTTGAAGGTAAGTGTAAACGAAGTTGCTACAAAATAAGCGAAGAGAGACGTAGATCACTCTTTTCATTCTATTGGAACCTTGATGTACAACGGCGACGCGATTGGCTAGTTCGTTGCACAAAAGAAATGCCCATAAAAAGAAAACGAGTAGACAGTAATCGGAGAAACTGTACCTATGAATATTTCATAAATGAAGGTGATGACCACAAACAAGTACCTATGCCAAAAGTTTTTAATAAATACCTTGAATATAACACAGAGGCAATTGTTATATATTTTGTCTAAAGCAGACGAAGAAGGTATGGCTCAAAAAGAAATGAGGAAACCGCATTGTGCTAACAAATATTCTAAATCAGCAAAAGCATATGTGCGAAATTTTATAGAAAAGCTTCCCGCCTGCCCATCACACTATAATAGGAAAAAATCCAAACGAATGTATCTGCCACAAGAATTTAAAAATTTATCGAATTTGTTCAGAATTTATATTCAAGATAGTAAAGATCACGGTGAAGAATCAGTAAGTGAAACTATTTTTAGAAATATTTTCAATGGCGAATATGATCTCGGTTTCCACACACCGAAAAAGGACAAATGTGTTTTATGCACTAAATTAGAAAATAAATCAAGTGAAATGACTGAAGAAGACAAAGAGAAATTGAAAATACACTTGGAAGAAAAAAAAGCGACATACAAGCGATTTAAAGCTCACCAGAAGTTGAAAGATGCTGATACTGTGACATGTAGCTTTGACTTACAAAAAGTTCTTAATACCCCTTTTGGTGAAAGTATGCTTTTGTACTACTCCCGAAAGTACGCAGTCTTTAATCTCACTTTTTATGAGAGTAGAACACAAAATGTTTTCTGTTTCACGTGGGGAGAGTGCGATGGAAAAAGGGGAAGTATTGAAATAGCGTCCTGTCTGTATCTTTATCTTAAAGAACTGGACAAGAAAGGTGTTAAGAATGCCCTTTTGTATTGTGACTCTTGTACTGGGCAAAATAAAAATAGAACAGTTTTGTCAGTTCTTAACTTCTTTCTATATTCTTCTGAAAATTTACAAGTAATTCAAATAAATTACTTACTCCCTGGACATACTTATATGCCTGCTGACTCAGTCCACGCAACTATTGAAGCCGAGGTTAAAAAACTAATAGTGTGGGCTCCTTCCCAATGGGCTTCATACTTTGAAAGTGCTAAAAAAAAGCCAAAGCCTTACAATGTGACAGTATTGGAGCATTCAGATTTTATTAATTGGGAACAGTTAGCAGCAAAAACATTCACAAAAGAAACGACTAAAAACATAAAATTTAAAGATATTCGGGTCGCTACCTTCAGGAAGAAGAAAACAAACCAAATGGAGATTAAATATTCTGTGAAAGAAGATGCAATAACTGAGACTGTTACACTTTTTGAAAAATCACGAATTAAGGGAAAAGGTAAAGGGAAAGGGAAAGGAAAAAAAAGGAAGATATAATAAATACAGGACAAGGACAAGAAACAGAGCATCAACAAGATTTAAACGATTTCCAAATGCAGCCAAATTATGCAAAAAAACTACCAATATCTTTACAAAAATTCAAAGATTTAAAAAACTATGTTCAGATATTACTATTCCCAAACGATTCCACAGAGAATACTTGGAAATGCCTTACGATGGCAATAAAATCGATATACTAATTGAAACTGATGAGGAAGATGAAAGAAATGAGGAAGATAACGAATAGAATTAAAATTAGTTTTTAGTTTTTCTAGTTCTATGATTTATAAAAATTATGATTTTAAACAGTAAGCCAAACTTTACCTCTGAGTTTATATACCATACCAATTATTAACAATTAACAATGATCGTTTTAAAATCAACATTTCATAAGTTCAATTATGTTTTTCCAATTATCAGAAAAAGAAAGATTTTTATGTTCTTATTTTAAATGATTAATAGTACTTTATGCTACACCTGCTCGGAAAGTACGCTCATACTTGTGCACAAACTGATGAGAAAGTTTGACTTTATTAACTTTCAAATAAGAGGAAAGAAAAATTGTATGAAAATCCATTATTAACCTGCTAAGCAGGGAAGAAAAGTTTTAAGAAAATCCATTACTAATGAGTTTTATGTATTTTTTTAATTTTGGAAAAAAGAGCACTAGTGTTCTCTTTATTTCAATTAAAAAATAATAATAATTCACTTAAATAATGGATTTTCATACAAATTTTCTTCCCTGCTTGCCAGGTTAATAATGGATTTTCAGAAAATTTTTCTTTCCTCTTATTTTAAGGGCAATAAATACGAACTTTCTTATCAGTTCTTGAACAAAAATCAGCGTTCTTTCCAAGCAAGTGCAGTATAAAATACTATTATCATAATTACACTCATTATCTTTCAATTATTAATGAAAGATTCATTCTTTGTTTGGGTTTATATAGTGCTATTTTATTTTGGTGTTATAAGGTAGAAAGGAAGATTTTGTTTTCGTATTACAAATAATTACGTTGATTGTTATTGAAAAATCGTTTTTGTTAAAGTTAATTTTATAGTATCGTTTTAGTTTTTGTAAAAGAAAGGAAGATTTCTAAGAAAGTCCGTTGGTATTCATATTTCTTAACATAATAAGTAATACTGAAATACTTTCATGGTTTCGGTAAATATATTAGTTTAATGTCATATTATAGCATAAGAATACTTTTAAAGTGTCAAATTTTTTTTAAAAAAAGGTACTAGCAAAGAAATCTTATTATTTTCATTAGATGTAGTTTCAAATGAATCGTTTCAAATGAAAGAATCAGACAAAAATGCTTTATTTTAAAGATTTGTCATACCTTATACTACAATAAATTACTTGATTGAGAATCTAACCTGGTCTTTTACTACACAAACTTTGTTTTTTTTTTACCAAATACGTATTTACAACAAATTGGTAGCTCCCATTACTGAATATTTTTGTCGTAAAAACCATTTTTTGTAAAAAAAAATGTAGTAAAAGCCATGCTAACTCTTTTATTATTATAGTTACCTATTCCGCGTGTATCTGATATTGTTAAGATTTGAATTCTAAATAACATATCTAAATTGTGTTTTTATAGCTCAAAAACTTAAACAGATATAGTGAAAAGTTTTTTCCCAATTTTAGTTTTTTGCGTTTTCCCTAAAGTCGTATTTTGGCTTTTACTACAATTGAGACTCGAAGGGTCGATATTTAGAACACTTCTTTATCATATATCAAGTATTCGCTACCTATAGGTAAAATACATAAATATAACCTCAAATTATCTCATTGAATAACTACACGTAAGTATAGAAACACGCTTTCTATACTTACGTGTATAGAAAGCGGAAGTTGGAATATCCAAGCGACAGGTATGTATATTTTATACGTAAATAAGTGTAAAACTCACTACATAAAACTACATAACATAAAACTCACTGTGGTAAATCATAGTAGTGAATAGATAATAAAAGCAATGAGTATTTAATTAAGTTTGTTTTATTTCTTTCATCTAGACACGCGGTAGCGTGTCAAAGCCAAGTTCAAGAAACTGGCGAGCAGCACCGTGTGTAATTTTACACGAACAATTTGGAGCCACTTTTGACCCCCTAATAACTCAAAACCACATAAAATGTCAAATTTGGCTCATATATTGGAACCCGCGAGATAAATATTTGGTCCAAATTACATAAACACGATCCGGGGGTTCAGACTTAAACTATAATCCAGTTCCAGATGAAATTGAAATTTGGCATCTAGATAGGTAGTTGGGTAAATACAAAAGAATAAATCAGAAACTCAGTTTATCATTTTATTATAATAATTATTCAATTAATAGATTCGAACACTTAAATACAATACATTACTCTTTATTGCACAGAAAAAAAAACATAACAATAAAACAAAAACAAATGTTCATCATGTAGTGTTCAAAGCGGTGGCCTTATTGCTATAGAGCAATTTCTTCCAAGCAACCGGTTATGTTTCAAACCTTATTCTGTAAGGTTATTCCAGTTAAGGGGAAAGTCAAAGGGTCACTCTCAACTACAACAATTTCAGTGAGTACATTTTCTGAGCATATCTCAGTGCTGGAGCCTTGGGTGTAATCATCTGTGTTTGAATTTGTAGCACCTTTTTCTTTATCCTGAAAATGCATTAATTTATTTATTAAGAGCCAGTATTAGAAGTAGTAAGGTAAGGACCTAAATCTTGAGATATAGTATAATTTACTAAAGTTTCTCAGTGGGTAAATACTTACATCTAGTAAAGCGTCACTGTCATACTGATTTTCTAATCCTTCCAAAGCGGGCCCCAATATATCTTCAAAAACAGAAAGAATCACAGAAAAACTACAGGCGAAGAAATATTTATTTTATAGTGTATATGTCAACGGAAATGTATGTAATCCATAATTGTATACCATTCCTAGGAAATGTATAAAATAAAGGGAAATAAAACTCACTGTGGTAAATCCAAATGAGATAAGTATGATGTAGATTCTGTTAGGTTCCACCGAGGAGCTCCGTTAGTCCTAAAGATTATCGCCACGGCGGCGTATTTTACATTAAGTACATACATTTACTAGGAATTCTATATAATTCAGAAATTTAGCACATTTTCGGTAACCTATACAAAATGTTCTACTTACCAGTCTTAAATAGCTCCCGTTTGCGAGTTGCAGATTGTTTCTTTGATTGGCGTTTAATATTCTCCCAGCAAGTCTTTAAACTTTCGGGAGTACGTCCACAGTATGAACCGTGAGCGTTAAATTCTTGGGTAAGACGCTTCCAACCACTTGCTTTTTCGGCATTGGTTGTAGGGTCTTTACTTTATTTTCTATTAGTTTCTTGTACTTTACTACAAGTTCCGTAAGTAATGCTTTCTCATCTTGAGTGAAATTTGTTGTTCGTTTTCGTTTATCTTCCATATTTTTATTTTCAACGAAAATAAAATCTATTCTATTCTATTCTTGTGCATATATGGGAAAATAAAATCAACAATGTGGAGGTAGATCCACGGTTAAAGGTGGTGGAGGGTAAGAAAAAACGCTAATTTATGTTCGCCGGTTTATTTGCATTCAATCTACGCTCAGTACAGAGGTTTCCATCAGTTTCCACGCAGTGGATTGATCGTATCGGGGAGCCTTATTTGACTGACGCCTTAGGGTTTGGCCAAAAGAAAAGAATAAAATTGCACGGATGGTGCCTATGCTCAGAGGTGTCAGAGATGGACTGCTGGCGCTATCGCATCTCCTAACCTTACTGCCTTGGAGTGGACTGCGGGAGCTATCGCACTCTTGGGCCTAATCAAGTTACTAAAGGACTGCTGGCGCTATCGCTTAAGTAACTCGCTAGCTACTGATGATGTGTTCGGCTGCGGGGCTGCTTTTATACTCGTCGGCCGGTCGCTGGTGGTTTGGTGTCGTGTGCAAAAGTCTTCGGGATTGGTTCGTTGGTGGCCTGGTGCCGTGTGCAGCGTCTTCGGAAGTGTAGTGCAAAGTATGTTTTCAATGTGTTGGTGAGGTAATGTGTTCTTGCTACAACAATAGGTACCTAAACAATGAAATTGACGTGACAGACGAGTAGAAAAAGCATGCTAAATAATAAAGACATTCACGCACGTACATTGCGTTAACAATAGTTGGCATTTCATTTCGTGGTATAATATTGTTACGCTGCGATTTTTGGATGCCAGTCGCGTAAAAGCAAACTTATGCAGGTACATAACCATCTTTACAAAATAATACTAAACCATTCAATCATTTACGACTTATTCATTCAAAAACGTTTGTTTAGCTAACCGTTGGTTAGAAATGGATGGTGAACATTAAAAAGACGCGGTTTGGTTAAACAACTGTTAAATGTTAACGGGGCGGTTACGTAATCAATGATTAAGTTGAAGTTGGTGAACTCGAGCCTTATTCTACTGACTGATAACCGGTCGATCGAAAAGTGGGATTATAGAAATTTTAAATAAATTTGGAATCTATAGTGACAACAATTACCCCGACGAAATGAGTAGATACTTAAGGGTTTTATTCTAACTCAATCTATTGGCCAGTTAATAAAAACAGTTTAATAAAATCGTTAATCTCATATGAAAGTTGTAAATTTAGAATAGTTTAGAATGTATCATTGTAGGTCGCATATTGTAGTTCATAAGAGTGGTATATCGGTTTAATCTGGATTAGAATCTTGAACTAAAAGACTCATTGAAAATATACATTTTTGACTTGTCCTATCCTTGGTACATCTACTGAATGGGCCTCTATTATTCTAAATTAACCCTATGTTTTATTGTGTAATAAACAAGTTTAACGCGCTTCGCGGTGCAATGCAATTTACTCGCAGTAAAATGTCAAATTGACAACGCCAGAGGGCGGACAAACGTTGCGCAGCGCTCTAGGTAATACATACTATCTGTGGCTCTTATGAAGAATCACCGCCATCCGAGCGACGCAACACACGAGTTTGTCGCGGGCTTTGCTAGCTATGCGTTTTACTAACTCGGTAAAATGTTGTAGAAGGTATTGTAGAACATTAGATATACTGATTCTCAACGCAAATGCAAATATAAATATTTATACGGCTAAAACTGCAAATCACAGGTCTTCACAAAAGATGAATATTGTTGCAACTAGTAAGCAATAAAATATTAAAATTAGTTGCGTTAGCAATTCTAACATTAGTATTTGACAATGCTACAAATAAACAAAAACTTAATACCTTGACATGGTAACCTATCCTTTAAGTCACAATAAATCTGCTTTGTTAAACTGAACTATCAAAAATAAAGTATATATTTTATTTTTAGGCAGTTCAGGAAATATATCTGTAGGTTATGTAAACCAGTTTGTTTTTTTTTACTAAATGAAAAGTCAAATTTCCAAAAGAGTCGTACTAAAACGGGTTAGTCTTTGGAGGGTCTCCTTGTAGGTAACACTTAAGATAGACTAGAGGAAACAAATTTAATAATGCGGGTAAGAGCTTATCCGCATAATAAACTAAACTAAATAACAACTCTTCCATGCATTAACTTTGTTAAGCTAGATCTTATTATTTACATTTCTCTTTAGTGAACAAAATTGGGCATCAAACTTATACATTTTTTTTGTTAATTCAAATTATTACGAAAACTCAGATATCACCTCCATTGCGTGCTTCCTGGTTAGGGTACCTTAATGAGAAACCTCCATCCCTGATTGGTCTATTGTCATTGCCGCATTCCATCTCTACTTACCTACACTGGGCAGCGTTTTACTCTGAAATCATAAACTTCTCTGAGTAGACATCCATTCCAATAGTTGACCTTAAGACTTTCAATATCTTGTAGGTCTAAACAAGCACCTTAATTCGTTAAAACAGTTAACGAGAACAAGTAACATAGCTGCTTATAAAAATCGTACCTATTTTTTTAATTTTTGTATTTTTTACTATACTAAAGTAACTAAGTACTCATTGACAAACTATATTTACAAGAAAAAAATTCTAGTAACATGGGCATCATGTCACCACTTACATAAAATCTCAATCCAGCTATAAGTTTATTGGCGAAAATTGGCTGATATTATTTTTCTTGTGATAAACTGGACAAACGATATAGTTGTCACTACGAAATTAACTTAGTAGAATAATGTAGTGAAAACAAATCCGTGACAGTATGAAATTAAAGAAATATTCTCATAAGTATCATTAAATAACTCGTTGTTTTTAAACTCTTGAGGACACACACTAAGTCCATAATGATAAAAGAAACTGATTGTTTGCACTAACGCACATGTCCAACTTCAAATGGCGCGCAAGGCTGAATTTAGCTAAAGTAAAATTAAATCTGAATTATTCCCGTTGTAGTAGCACACCTACATGGCTGCGGGATTAAATAGCGCCACACATGTATGGCCGCAAAATTTACTAGCAGCGCACCTACATGGCCGTGAGTTCGACCAGCAGCTCACCTATATGGCTGCGGCATCGAACAGCAGCACACCTACATGGCTGCGGCAGCAAACCTACATGGCTGCGGAACGGAACACCTACATGGCCGTGAGTTCGACCAGCAGCTCACCTACATGGCTGCGGCATCGAACAGCAGCACACCTACATGGCTGCGGCAGCACACCTACATGGCTGCGGAACGGCACACCTACATGACCGTGAGTTTGACCAACAGCTCACCTACATGGCTGCGGCATCGAACAGCAGCACACCTACATGGCTGTGGCAGCACACCTACATGGCTGTGGCAGCACACCTACATGGCTGCGGAACGGCACAACTACATGGCCGTGAGTTCAACCAGCAGCTCACGTACATGGCTACGGAATCAACTAAGGGCACACCTACATGGCCGTGTCACTTTCTAAGACTAAAATGGATAGTGAGCAGGAGTTAAATTTTAAAAATCTTCTGGTTTATTGTTAATTCAAATAATCGCAGTAGGGTGATGGCTTGTTTAAAATAGTTACGATACGACTATCAGAGAGTTGCCCCGACCTAGTTTTATCGTACCAAGTCATGATAATACAAAACCTACAACGAAATCCTATCGGGGAGTCGCCCCGATCACGGTTTCGCATGCATAAGTACCTACCGCATGCATCAACACTTAACATTACTTACAATACAACGATAAGCCTATCGGGGAGTCGCTCCGATCACGGTATCGATCGTATAATATTTAACGTTACTTACGTCGCTTTACATAATCAAGGAGTGGCCCTGATCTTATGTAACTACCACTGGTCACAGTCACCTTAATGCGAATGTCAGGTAAATCAATTCGAATTCTGATTAAATTCATGCAATTAACTGCTCACTAACCAAACTAGATTTTTTTTAAATATATAAAACTACTTACAGTTTTCATCAGACATGGCTCGTAAACTCTTCTTCGTAAAAACCAAATCCTTGTGGGCGTAAAAAGCACGTAACACTTCTGAAGTTTCATAACGCCAGTAAAACCCATCATAACTCGTACAAATTTGATTTATTTCTTCACTTTGACTACTTGTAACATCACAATTTAAGTATAGTTCTTAACAATTCTAACTCATTATTCAACTGTTCGGTTCTAACGCTAGCTAAAAACTGACTGCCCGGGCTCGACCAACGGCCGTAATCCCCTCTCCCTTACTCTAAAATGACGTGCTTGGCACGTGGTTGGTTGGCGTTTCACCAATCACGAGCCAAGAACTGTGCCTTTGTTCGGACAATTATGTCTCGAAATATCTTTGAAAATATAGAATCACGACAATTGCAAGTCTTAATCAGGTACGCCGACACGTATAGTGCCCTATTACAGTCATACTGAAAGTACCTATCTATCTGATATAGCCAAAATAGTGTATGTAATCATTAAATAGCACTTACATATTTTAGTAGGTGTATTTATCTAACTATAACTTTCCAATTCCCATAAATCCTGTGTTTTAGAATTTCAAATCATTGTTTTAAACTAACTCTATAAAAAGAAGGTTTTTGTTGGTATATGTTAGTCTAATATTAGTGCTCCACATAAGTGTAGTATGTATGAATGTCCGAGCATATCTCTACTATTATGCGTTATTCCCAAATTAGGAACAGTGCATGTCTCATCAAAATCGTTTCAATGGTTACACAATAAAACATAATACATATAAGTAGGTAATAATAAATAGGTATGAGGTTCAGATAAACAGTTTGTATGAAGAAAGAATATTTATTATTTACCTACAAAGATTTTGACTCTGTCAGAACCATACTCCAAAATAATTTTATTAATTTTATAAAATGCATGTTCTTTTGTTCCAGGATTAACAGCCAATTTGCCTTTGAAAACCAACATCTGTTCTTCAAAAGCAGAGTTAATCAGCTGCCTCAAGTTCCTCTTGATAATTTTGTATTAACAGTGTTCAGGGATGAACAAGGATCCTACAAGGGATGAATTAGTGGAAAATCCCCCATCTCTCCAAACAATAAACAAAAAATACTAGAAAGATTGTAAAATAAGTGTTCATTCGGATGTAATATCATAAAACAAAGTCTTTTTATTCATATACAATAAAATAAAATAAAACAAACGTCGAACTCATTGTTTTGGTGAAATCATGGATCTAATATCTAAGGATAGAAATCTTCGAGCTCAAACGTGGGCCGAGGAAGAGATAGAGCAACAAGGCAGAACGTCTCATTCTAGTAGGGTGACAATGCGATTACTCGTATTATAATATTTTTTTTGGGAGGGAAAAGTATACGTAACAGACAAATACAGGCTTCCATTTAAGGATAGAAGTTTTCCTGTAATTTTATTTTTATATAACAAACCATCAGCAACATTCACGTTACTACATTTACGTTACACAAAAACTCACCTTTCGTCTCATCTTATAATCAAATAATTAAAACATGATTTTAACTTAATTTCATAACTTTTCCCATGAAAACATTTTCCCCAAGCAATCCATATTGGATTTTTGTAAAATTAGAGTTTTATGCTTAGAATTTCTTTTTTCCTATTTTATCTAACGGACCTTAGGGAGAGCCCGTTTAGTTCCATAGGGAAACCAGTATCTATAAGTTAATTCTGATCTTATGTTAATTTTTAATAGAAAATTAAATGATTAAATAATAAATTTTTACAATTCCCCCTTTCACAGAATAGAATAGAATAGAAAAAATCTTTATTTTAAAGGACATACAGGATGCCACTTAATACAAGTCAAGATTTCATGAAATACATACAAACAAACATTAAAGGATTTAAATACATACATACGCATTCGTTCTATTGACCCTACTGACTCTACGCCTATTCGCAAAGGTGCAGTCTTCCCCAGAGAAAAACAGGCAAGAAACTCTGAGGGTGCTCTTTTTAAATCGCATTAAAAATTTTCTTATTTTCTAATTTTAACTAATTCTGAAATAACTCTAGAGCTGAGCAGTCATTCCCATGGCTCCATGTCAGGTAGGTAATCAGAAATTTTGTAATAGCCCTTTTTGTAAAGTTTTTGTTTAATTACTGTCTTAAATTTCTCTAAAGGTAAACTATAAAGGTAAACATATTCTTTCCCTTCCCAGTTTGTATATATCTGAAATATGTATCTTTGTTAACAAAAATTTGCATCTGTTTAAGAAGTTTAAAGATGGACATGATGGCAGACTAGTAAGACAACAATATAAACATACTCTCACTGTTGGTTTGCAAATATTAAAAGTCTTCCAGAGTAATGTCTACGGCATGGCCGTTAGAATTTACAATAAACTACCAAATGCATTTAAGATCTTTCCGCAACATATATTTAAGAAAAGAGTGATAAATTTCTTTACAGATAAATGCTATTATGACATAAATGAATTTCTGAATGAGGATAATATTCAAAGTATATATTAATCTGTCGTAGTGGTAATTTTAATTATATGACCAAATTATATTAATGTTATTTTATGTTATGCTTGACAATTATTGTTTTATTGTTTTTTCATTTTTTTTTCATTCAACTCTTGACATGTTTTGATTTTTATTTTTGTGTATGATATATGACATTGAGAATGGTTGTAAAATTTGATTATTTTATTGGGAAATGATAATTATTTTTTAATAGATATAATTATTAATGTATTAAATATTTGCACGCCATAGTAAAGGGCAGAGCATGACGGATAACTATTATATTAGCAGCTGTACTACCATGTTTCTTGCAAATAAACGTCTTTGATTTGATTTGATTTGAACTTTGAATACCGTGACGCAACTTTGAAATTTCACTCTCAACGCGCCCAAAGAAGTTTCATTTCAAAAACTCCAAGTTTGAAAAGGATGATGATGCTAACTGTACTTGGACGGGGGCGGTTTGGAATGAGAGCGGAATAAATTAACCCTGGATAGTGATTCGTCTTTTAATTCGTATTTAATAGTTATCACTTGCTCAGCCGTGAAGGGAAATATTGTAAGGAAACCCGTACCTCCAAAGGTTATTTCCGAAAGACGCATGGTCCACCAACCCGCATTTTAGGCCAATGTGGTGGACTATGGCCTGAATCCCCCTTCAGTGTTTGAGGGAGGCTCGTGCCACTCGGTAGGGACTTTGCATTTAAAACTATAACTGTTAAGTAGTATTTTATAGGTCTACAAAGATCTTGTGGCCGACGGGTGACAGTTGTAACTAAAAGAACTTGTATTGTAATAAAGGCGTCACTATGGAAACCGCGGGCCAAAAGATCTTTGTAGACCTGTAACATGTATTTATGGTGTGTTGGTGTGCGAATACAAAAAAATACAATTTCGCAATAGTAAATAGTTTTTACCGTTGGAGGAATAGGCAGTAATTGCATTCACTTTGAGTAACTGGTGGGAATTTTCAGCATAAAAGCAAGTTGGCACAAAGTGCCGGCTGCATACAACGGAATTTTTTGTTATCTATTGTCTAATTTCAACGCTGTTGAGCCGTTTTTGTCTTTGTTCTGAATCTTTAGGCACTCTGCAATAAAATAGCACAGCATTGTTGAGAACCTTTCTCCGCCAAACACAAGAAATCATGGACAACATAGTAATAGATTTATAAGAAATTATTTTAGCTTACTTGTGAAAAGATATGTTACAGCCACCATACGATTCACTTGAACAAGTGTGAACACAACATCTTTTGACCATTTAGTCAGTATTTTAATTTTAAAAACTGGTATAATCCTTACAGTTACGAATTATTTTTATACGATTTAAAGCATGCCACAATGACATTACGATGACACTTTACGGGATGCCAGTAGAAATAAATGGTTTGAAAAAATTTACGTTTTCTTTTGGTAATTTAGGAAAAGATGACGAAGTTATTATGATTACAATTAATTTACATCAATTTGAACTGAAATTCATTTCAAATGCAGCGTATTTCTTCGTTATTAACTTCATTGTCAAAGCCAGACTTTTTTGATTAATGAAGTTTTTTTAAATTGGCAAGAAAAAAGAAAGAGACAATCCGCCTCGCTTATCGGTGTCCCTTTCGGCTTCAATAGAGGCTGTCGGAAAAGCAGTCGAAAATGTACCTTATTGCTATGGGATTAAGTTTCATATTCCTTAATACGATTTTTCTAAGTAATCGGTCCTTTAAAAGAGAAAGTACTAAGTCCATGGGTGAAATTAACAAAAAGACAAGAGGCTCCAGATCTCTAGCTTTCTGTGCCCCATTTGCAGCCACCTCCTGCCCTGTCTCCAGCCACCACGCAAACATACAATGTTTATTATTTTTTTATATGTTGGGTTAAAAGTAGGCTTATCGCTACCTCTTGATCGACGGGTCCTGGGTTCGATTCCCAGTGGGGGCAACTCTTTGTGTATGTTCCAAAAGGGACCCACAACATAAGAAAGAGCTTAGTGTGGACCTTTGAGTGTGAAACGATTATTATTATTTTTATTAACATGAAGACTCAACGACACGTCAATAAACCTATCCGTTTTATTTTTCGGTGGTGTATTTCTTAACTTATACCTATGTTATACCTACCTACCGAGAGGGAACTCTGTCTTTACAGTAAAGAGCACGAGAAGTTTGACAATAGCGTCCTTAATGTACTGCAATAAGATTGATTGGAAGTATCTTAAGATGCTCATGACTTAGGCCAAATAAGTATGAACACAAATGAAAAAATGACTTGTCTGAAAAAATTCCTCAAAAAATTAAAATAACTCGAAAACTATAAAAAATCGCGGAACATACATGGGGATGTTTCGGATGCTCCAAAGGGTGTTCTACCTCAGGACTTCCGCTTGAAACAATTTTTTGGGACAGGGTGTATTTGATTTCAAAAAATTTGTACTAAATCTAATACATAAAATTCTTGTGTCCCGGTGTATGTTACTAAACTCCGATTTTTATGAAATGTGTGCATATTGGGTTGGTCTGAGAATCGGGAAAACACCTTTAAAAGATTTGTGTATGTATGAAAAAATACAAAAACACTTGTGTTCCACGCAAGTGCAGCCGCGGGCGGAAAGCTAGTATTAAACAAAGATGTGGGAGTGTTGTCCGAGCGTTGGACGATAGTAGAGTCGAGTAGGGGAGAAGTAATACGCTTGAGTGCGCTGTCTGTACAGTCGAATGCGTGTGCCTACAATTTTGGTTTTTTATATTTTGAAATAATTTCGACTTTCTCTGCAGTCGGTGCTATCCCTTCACTTGTCACTTTATAACCAAGGAAGTTGATTTCGTGTTGGCTGAATTCGCACTTATTTACGTTTAATGCTAAGCCGTATTCGTGTAATTGCGATAATACTAGTTGCAGTAGTAGTTTCGCTTTTGTCATCCAAGGAATCCATGTTAAAACTCTGTTCGAGCAAAAAAATTACGATTGTCTGCAATTTCTTCGAGTTATTTTCTAGAAAGGATTGGATTTTTCACTTAATTGGCCATAACATTGGTCTAGCTAGCGACATACATACAATGCAACTGGTACCCACAAAGGTTTCAAAAAACAAATGAAGAATACTAATAGAAGTTATGAAATATTTAACAGCTGTCATGTCATGACAAAGTCATGTCAAAGCATCAGTCATCTTGATGGTCAAGAAATACCTAAAATAACAAAATATCCTTTTCACGTCTCTAACCTTGCAAACTAACTTTCCTCTCACGTCTCGAACATCGTTTTCACCGAAATTAGTGAGTAAAGTCTACTTTTACTCACTGTTTTAAAGAGTGAGTTAAAGTACCGGATATCCGGCTGTCAATTCAAATTCAAAACCAATAAGATTCAAAACCTCCTTGCTTCGGTTTGAAATTGTTTGAAAAGTTTTTATCAAAAAGTTTTTAGTTTGGAAACGTTCTAAAACTATTGTTGGGATTTCCATTATGCTGCCACCACAGCAGAATATTTAAAAAAATAGTCTGGAAATTCACCTGGAATTGTTCCAAAGAATATTATTAGAATTACGTCAAAATCCTAAAATAGTGGATAATTATTAATATAAATAAAATATTATCTCTAAATATCAAAACATCTTTTTGTAAAAGTTTTATCGGAAACAAGTTTAAGAACGCACCCTAAAAAAAATGATACTTATTATTTAAATTACTGATTTGTACTCATATAACTACATTGTTGCCTGTTTCCTTTGCTCGCTTAGAGAGGTGAAAAGTTCTGTACATCAACACGAGAGGAAGTTTTTTGCATCTCGCTCTGTGAATGTCTCGATACGAAAAATATTATGTCAGTGTTTAAGCTACTCGCTACGGTCATGGCTCAACACACTGACATAATTTCGTATCTCGACATTCACCGTCGCTCGCAGCAAAATCTAACTTTCCTCTCTTGTTGTGTAAATAACTATTATATGTATCCACTAGAATGTCTATTGAATGTATACAAATGTATACATATTAATGACAAATTTCATGGATAGTTAAAAATGACATTGGAATGAGAAGTTATTTCTGATCTTGTTTCGAATATATTATTATGGAATAAATGTATACCTAATTTTGACATAGTTTAATGGTTAGATAAATTTGAAACAAATTGTTGTAAACTTCATTCTGGATTGGTAAAGGTCCAGATATTTTAGACACTGTGACAACGTATATATATTATTGCTCGTGACTGTACATCTTATAAAAACACATAAGCAAGCTACTTTGCGTCTATGAGCTAGAGTTTGGAGCTTATCCTTCACCTGATTTGTATCACTGATAAGCAGCCTGGCTCTGCATCCACCGAGTCCAGTGCAGCTAGTTGGTATTTGGCCGAACCAAAAGGTGGCTACAATACTCTATGCACGATCAGACCTGTGTCTTTTATAGGATAAGAAGTTGATCTGGCGTGAAGTACCTAGCGCTTAACCTTGTTAAAGATGCCCAGTTTTTGGCCGCAGTCTGAGCCTTAGACTCGATGGAGGTGCAGAAGTTAAGGTTGGCAGACAACTTAATGCCACGGAGTTCTAGCTCATTGGTTATAGACAAAAATGTACTCCGGAAAGTAGGAGTCATGTTGAATGGACTCTTTTTAGCGGACAAAGGCACGCTTGCGTTTCGGTGGCATTGAAACTCACTAAATCTCAAGGTTGAGCTTATTCGCTCAACCGTTACCTCCCTCTCATTTCGAATTTCATCCCTACCAGTTCTTGTACTAGACAGATAGACTATGCTGTCATCCGCGTACGCAACCGTTCCAAGCAAAAGCATTTCGTTGATATGCAGCAGGAAAAAAGTCGCAGAAAGAACAGACCCCTAAGGAACTCCGGCATTAATAGCCATAAGGTCAGAGGAGCAGCCATCGACGACTACTTGGATCGACTGTTCATTTAGGAAGTCAGCAATGCAGCTACAAATACTGGCAGGGACGCCGTACACAGGACACTTGCGTGCCAAACCCTGTCAAAAGCCTTCGAGATATCAAGTGACACGGCGAGAGCTTCACCGTGTTTCTCGATGGCTTTGCCCGAGCAGCAGCAGTGCGTGACTACACTAAAAGATCCCCAGTTGATCTTCCCCGGCGATAGCCATTTTGGTGATCACAACAGGTCGTTAGCTTCTAGGTATGTCCGCAGCTTGCTGTTCAGTACTCTTTTCATAACCTTACAGAGTATGGAAGTGATGGCAATAGGACGGTAGTTACAGGGGTCAGTACGACTACCCTTCTTGGGTTAGCTAGTTTCCAGGACTTAGGAGGGTGCAACCCTCGGATATTAATGAGTCACGTTAAATGACCCGAAATCTTGAAAATTATATCGAGAGCGGAACTCACAAATTGGGAGGTTTTTAAGCCATACGCTTCCAGGTCCTGTACCTGCAAACTTCGCATTTCTGCATAAATCGACCCATATTCAAAAACTAGACGCTTTTAAATATGCACCATTTTTCTCAACACTGCAATGCAATCTAAAACACAATTTCGCAACCAAATACCAAATACTGACTCATGTCTTTAAAGTATTTATTAAATAAAATATTTGTAAATGTTGATCATAATATGTTTGAATATTTATTCTACATTGTTAATACATATACATAAATCTTAATAATTTCAATTAACATTAAAGCATAAAAAATATATTTTAAGTAGTTGCTTACTTTAAAAAAAAATTGTTCAAGTATGGTGGAAAGTTTACCGAACTGCAACTACACTTACTTCCCGCCAAATTACTGACAACCACTTTACTTTAAAAGAAAAGCGGTGTTTAGTCTTTGCAAAAAAATAACAGGATATTTGTTAACATTAATACCGCTTATGTTTATAATTATTATAATCTACTATCTGTCGGCCCGCAACTTCATTTTTGTTGGAATTGTCATGGTGGATTTTCCTTTTTTTAAAATATAAACCTGGTCGTGATAATAAGGAACACAACAAAAAAAGAATCATACAAATAGGTCTAGCCGTTCTCGAGTTTTACGCTTAGCAACAGATTTAGTGATTCATTTTTATAGATGTAGACAGATAATTAAGTGAGCTTGCTAGAGTTTGGCGCCAGCTGTGGATAGGGTATTTTCCCCTACTTTTGTTATTATGATTACAAGTCATAGACATAGAAAAAATAAGGTTATTACAAGTAGATGCCAAAACGACTTGTTCCCATGCTCGAAAATATTTCCAAAAGTAAAAAGCAAATCTTCATTTCTGGGCCAAAGGTCTTGTAACGAGGTCTCTTTCTTTTTTCTTGCCAATTTAAAAAAACTTCATTAATCAAAAAAGTCTGGCTTTGACAATGAAGTTAATAACGAAGAAATACGTTGCATTTGTAATGAATTTCAGTTCAAATTGATGTAAATTAATTGTAATCATAATAACTTCGTCATCTTTTCATAAATTACCAAAAGAAAACGTAATTTTTTTTCAAACCATTTCTTTCTACTGGCATCCCGTAAAGTGTCATCGTAATGTCATGGTGGCATGCTTTAAATCGTATAAGAATAATTCGTAACGGTAAGGATTATACCAGTTTTATAAATTAAAATACTGACAAAATGGTAAAAAGATGTTGTGTTCCCACTTGTTCAAGTGAATCGTATGGTGGCTGTAACATATCTTTTCACATGTAAGCTAAAAAAAATTCTCATAAATCTATTACTATGTTGTCTATGATTTCTTGTGTTTGGCGGAGAAAGGTTCTCAACAATGCTGTGCTATTTTATTGCAGAGTGCCTAAAGATTCAGAACAAAGACAAAAATGGCTCAACAGCGTTGAAATAAGACAAAAGATAACAAGAAATTCCGCTGTATGCAGCCGGCACTTTGTGCCAACTTGCTTTTATGCTGGAAATTCCCGCCAGTTACTCAAAGTAAACGCAATTCCTACTATTCCTCCAACGGTAAAAACTATTTACTATTGCGAAATTGTATTTTTTTGTATTCGCACACCAACACACCATAAATACAAGTTACAGGTCTACAAAGATCTCTTGGCCCGCGGTTTCCATAGTGACGCCTTTATTTACAATACAAGTTCTTCTAGCTACAACTGTCACCCGCCGGCCACAAGATCTTTGTAGACCTATAAAATACTACTTAAAAGTTATAGTTTTAAATGCAAAGTCCCCACCGAGTGGCACGAGCCTCCCTCGAACAGTGAAGGGGGATTCAGGCCATAGTCCACCACACTGGCCTAAAATGCGGGTTGGTGGACCATGCGTCTTTCGGAAATAACCTTTAGAGTTCCTCACGATGTTTCCCTTCACCGCTGAGCAAGTGATAACTATTAAATACGAATTAAAAGACGAATGTATAGTGATACAGGCCTCAACCTGGCATCGACCCCATGACCCTCCGCTCACAGGTCCCACTCACTATCCAGGGTTAGTTTATTCTGCCCTCATTCCAAACCGCCCCGTCCAAGTACAGTTAGCATCATCATCCTTTTCAAACTTGGAGTTTTTGAAATGAAACTTCTTTGGGCGCGTTGAGAGTAAAATTTCAAAGTTGCGTCACGTTATTCAAAGTTTACCTTTAGAGAAATTTAAGACAGTAATTAAACAAAAACTTTACAAAAAGGGCTATTACAAAATTTCTGATTACCTAACTGACATGGAGCCATGGGAATGACTGCTCAGCCCTAGAGTTATTTCAGAATTAGTTAAAATTAGAAAATAATATTTTTTTTAATGCGATTTAAAAATAGCACCCTCAGAGTTTCTTACCTGTTTTTCTCTGGGGAAGACTGCACCTTTGCGAATAGGTGTAGAGTCAGTAGGGTCAATAGAACGAATGCGTATGTATGTATTGAAATCCTTTAATGTTTGTTTGTATGTATTGCATGTAATCTTGACTTGTTTTAAGTGGCATCCTGTATGTCCTTTAAAATAAAGATTTTTTCTATTCTATTCTATTCTGTGAAAGGGGGAATTGACAAAATTTATTATTTAATAATTTCTAATAAAAATTAACATAAGATCAAAATTAACTTATAGATACTGATTTCCCTATGAAACTAAACGGGCTCTCCCTTAGGTCCGTTAGATAAAATAGGAAAAAAGAAATTTTAAGCAAAAAACTCAAATTTTACAAAAATCCAATGTGGATTGCTTGGGGAAAATGTTTTCATGGGAAAAGTTTTGAAATTAAGTTAAAAGCATGTTTTAATGATTTGATTATAAGATGAGACGAAAGGTGAGTTTTTGTTTTATTTTTTCGCAACCTAACTTTACATTCCCGATGTCCACTACTCTGTGTCCTCCTTGTATATTATTATACAATTTGGTGTTTCATAACAAAAATGTAGTAACGTAAATGTTGCTGATGGTTTGTTATATAAAAATAAAATTACAGGAAAACTTCTATCCTTAAATGGAAGCCTGTATTTGTCTGTTACGCATACTTCGCCCTCCCAAAAAAATAAATTATAATACGAGTAATCGCATTGTCACCCTACTAGAATGAGACGTTCTGCCTCGTTGCTCTATCTCTTCTTCGGCCCGCGTTTGAGCTCGAAGATTTCTATCCTTATGTATTAGATCCATGAGACAAGCTTACAATTACAAATTAAATGCTGTGACAATGCTGTGACGAATGCGTGATTCGACAGTTCTGGCGAACACGAATGTCAAATTTTGTGACAAGTCTCATAAAGAATCACACAAGCAGAGATTGCAAACATAAATTTTCCATTTGTTGTTATACCTATTTTATTTGTTAAAACTAAGTTAGAGTCCATTTTCGCGGTCTGGCGACATTCGTTCGGGAATGGAGAACCGACACCTAATAGTTCTTACACTTCTTGACATTAGCAACGCTGACTATGACATTCTACTAGGGTTGCTGGATTCACCTAATTTATCGCCGACAGTGATTACTTGGTTTCAAAGTTACCTGCACGGACGACGGCGCAGTGAATTCGCATCGACGACTCTGTGTCGTCATAGTGCGATATCGCTTCTGGCGTCTCGCAGGGTGGCATGCTGTCTCCTCTTCTCTTTGCCATCTTTATCAGCTCTATCACATCCTCACTCTCTTCTTCCTACTTATCACATGTATGCAGACGACCTACAAATCTACACTCAGGCGTCTCTGCTCTGGTCAATCTAGCCGATGCTATAGTTACCACCAATAGTGATATTTCTTTAATCCTCTTTTGGCCTTCAGTAAATCTCAGCATGACAGAGACCATAATAATTGGCAGCTCAGGTTGAATATCTAGAGTTAGCTTTTTCTCTTCTTTGTTTCTCTTCTCCAGTTGCCTTGAAAAAATTGCTGTTTAGCAATGTTCAACTTTTTCTCCGCTCAATATTCAGAGCAATTATTAAAAGTCATAGAATAGAATAGAAAAAATCTTTATTTTATAGGACATTCAGGATGCCACTTAAAACAAGTCAAGATTACATGAAATAGGTAGGTACATTATAAACATACATCAAAGGATTTAAATACATAAATCCGCATTCGTTCTATTGACCCTACTGACTCTACGATTATTCTGAAAGGTGTAGTCTTCCCCACCAGTCATATCGAATATTAAACTAAAAAACAAACGGCTATTTCTGTTTTTTTTTATATATTGTTAGGACCACTACCAGTATCGTATATCCAAGTTTGCAGCTTCGAAAAGCCTGTGCAAATTTCCGTAGATTTCAGGTAAATTACTAGGGAAATAGAGAAATTTTATTATTATTATTATTATTATTTAACTCTTTATTTGCACACACATAAATAGAACACAGACAAAAACAAACAAAACAAGAAAGTGTACAGAAGGGCGGCCTTATTGCTAAAAAGCAATCTCTTCCAGGCAACCTTGGGGTAAAGGAGAAATAATAAGTAAGTAAAACAGAAGCGGGTGGTGCAAATATTTGATTAAAAATTAAAAGCTTAAGTAGTATAATAGTTTAATAGGTACCTATTTAAAATACGTAGACATACTAATCGAATATAAGTATATTATATAAATATAAGTATATAACTATAAATATATATTACATATACATATATATATATATATACATACATACACACATACATACATACATAGCGTAAACAAGAGGACGAGAGAAACACGAGTTGATTAAATAAATAATTACTTCAGGAAATGCGCATCATATTACGACTAATGCTGTCGCCACCGATGGAATTTGAAGAAATGGAGCGGATATTCCTCTCAACATCACTGCTAGTGAATCGACGAAGAAAGAAAGGGGGAAAGGCCGGGATTGGTAATGATCCTAAAGACCGAAGTGTAGCAGCCTTGGTACCGTCATCAAGGTGAGAAGCAGATGAAAAATGTTTATTTAAACTATCCAAGTCTACACTACCTGGAGGAACGCTGTTATGAGATTTACCAATCTCGAGTGATTTGAGGTGAGTCCCCGGCAGAGTAGAATAGGACCACCTTCTTTCCTACCGAGGTGTCGTACAAGGCGACTAAGGTAAACATGCAAGCAAGTTCATCTGCACACAGAGAAGGAAAACTCTGCAATTATATCAAAACCCTTGCCAACCCGTCTGCCAAGCGTGGTGAGTATGGCATTTACCCCTCATGTTATTGAGGGAGGCCCGTGTCCCAGCAGTGGGGACGTATATGGGCTGATGAAGATACTTACCTAAAACAACATTTTATTTAGATTAGTAAAAAAATAATATAGTTTAGGTAGGGGTGATAGCCCAGTTGGTAATGAGCCAGACTTGTAATCAGAAGGTCGTGGGTTCAAATCCTGGTGCGGGCCTGTACCACTAAATTCGTCTTTTCGGATTTATGTACGGATTTTTAATTATCACTTGCTCAACGGTGAAAGAAAACATCGTGATGAAACCCGCCCGTCCAAGAAAATTCATTTTCGAAAGACGAGCGTTCCACCAACCCGCATTGGGCCAGCGTGGTGGACTATGGCCTAAATCCCCTTCGTGTTTCGAAGGGAGGCCCGTGCCCCTCGGTGGGGACGTATATGGGCTGGTAAAGAGTGATTTGAGGAAGTGCCAGACCTTAGCTGGATCTCCATTTGCAAAATTTTTCTTACTCATGACAGCCCTGATGTCATCATTCAGCCACGGAGCAGGAAGATGCTTGACCCTTATAGGCCGTACGGCTGCATGCACATCATACAAATTGATAAGACACGAATTGAAAACCTCAATTTGGTCATCAACTGACTGAGTTTCTGCAATAGGTGACCAATCAATCCTACTGGCATCCTCGCGCAGCTGCTCAAGATTCATACTACTAAAATAACGCAAGAGAAGAGTTTTGGGCTTAGGCTTAGGGGGACGGACTTTATAAGATAAGAAAATTAAATCATGATAGGAAAAGGCCAGAGCCGCAAATTGACCATAGTGATGAATGTGATCGATAGAAGAAACAAAAATCAGATCGAGGAGAGAAGGGTTACAATTTGGAGAGTGGTGAGCTGCATTTAACGGGACAATATGAAAATTAGTAGAAGATACTAAGGACCTAAGGTTATGCGCGTGATAGCCACGCCACACCACCGGCGTGCGTTTAAATATAGTTAATCGTAAGCGTATAGAAATAAGGTTGTAGTTCAAGTAAGTAGTTGTCTAAGGTTGACTTAAGTCCTTTGTTATTTGTCATTGATATGGTAGAACTAAGATGTACTCATAGGTTTAACAAAACAGTCTGAATTAGAGAGCGATTAGAACTGACGCGTGACGTTTTATTTCGAATTATAATTTACCCCTTCTATCATCAGAAGTGGGATTCGCGCACCACAATTTAAAAATAAAATATAAGTAAGGACAATAATAAAAGTTTAAGTGGACAATAAATTTTTTAGTTTGTAAAAATGAGTGATAAAAATAGAAAAAGAAAGAATAACAATCGTGATAGTGTAGTGACTGAAGTGATTGAACTAGAAACACAACCATTTTTTAACTCTACAAGTAAAGCTATTGCATTGCCAACTTTTAATCCTACTATCGGAGCTATCGAGGCCCATGAATGGTGCAGTGAAGTGCAAGCTTTAGCAAATAGACACAAATGGGATGATGTTGAAACAATCGCAAGGTGTGTACCGTTTCTGGCGGGACCAGCAAAAGATCTTTACAAGGAGTGGACCCCAGTTAATCGGACCTGGCCAGCACTTAAGGAAGATTTGACAACCACTTTTCCAAAATGTAGAGACTTGCACAGAGACTTCAAGATTGCTGCAAATATGAGAAGTGATCAATACTCTACAGTGTCGATTTATGCTGCAAAGAAACATCGAATTCTGAAACAGTTGAGACTTAAATTTGAAGAAAGTGAGATAATTGAGCTGATTACAGGAGGCATCACCGATCCTCATGCAAAATCAATTGCGAGTAGTGCCATTACAATCCCAATGCTCTATGAGAAGTTAGCTCGTTATATCCCAACTTTTCCAACAATTAATACAAACACAGAAAAAAACAGCGAGGATAATTCTGAATCATTTTATGATTCAAAAGGTTTTAAACGACCGAGAATTATGCGAGAATTGAAGCGGTGTCATCGATGCAATCGAATTGGACATCTTTTACGTGAATGCCGAACGAGTGTGGACAAGCTGCCAAATAAAGCAATTACGCAGAGTACCGACATAAGCGATGGACCTTCAACAAGTAGACAAGACGTGAAAATGAAATCTGAGAACTGTACATTTTGCCACAAGAGAGGCCACAATACGGAACAGTGCTGGACAAAACAACGAATGGATAAACGAACCAAAGATATCAACTCTGTTTCCAACGGACGGGTATGTACCACTCCTATTATAGTAAATGGAAAACTCATATATGTTCTAATTGACAGCGGAGCATCGTGTTCTTTGATAAAAGAATCATTAGCGAAATCTTTGGGTGTACACCGGCAGCCTTCGCATATTTACCTTTGTGGACTTTCCAATGAGATACTAACTTCTACGGAAAAAATTACTGTCATAATCCAGTTAGAAAATGTCTCATTAGAAACTGATTTTTATATTGTGCAAGACAAAGAAATACGGTACGACGCAATAGTAGGCAGAGACGCTATAACTTCAACCGATATAATGTTCATAACTTCCTGCAAAGGTACTACAATTGTTCGACGCTCCCAGTTCCAGAAATATGAAACTGTTTATAACTTGGAGGACGCTATACAAAACTGTGTTAGTCACGTTCCTGTACAAGCTCAAGCTCAGTTACGAGAACTGTTGATAAAGTACTCTGGACTTATTGCTTCAAAGAACAAAATCCGTGAAATCAAAACAGGCAGCATGGAAATTAGAACCACGACTTGTGAACCAATTGTTTACCATCCATACCGTTTGTCGGCATCTGAACGTTCTAAAGTACAAGAAATAATAACCGAGCTCCTTAATAATAATATTATACGAGAGTCCACTTCACCTTACGCGTCGCCTATAATATTAGTAAAGAAAAAGGACTCAAGCGACAGATTGTGCGTAGATTATCGTGCACTGAATCGTGTTACTGTAAAGGATAGATATCCGTTACCTCTGATTGACGATCAGTTGGACAGATTGGGAAAAGCGCGATTTTACACTGTTCTTGACATGGCTTCCGGTTTTCATGGTATACCTATCAAAGGAAAAGAATCAATTGAGAAAACTGCCTTCGTCACACCGGACGGACACTATGAGTGGATGAGAGTTCCTTTTGGCTTATGTAACGGACCCAGTACCTTTCAAAGGGCCGCTAATACTGCGCTCAAAGGGTTGAAAGATGACATCGCCCTCTCATACATTGATGACGTAATAATACCTTCCATGACCATAGAGCAAGGCCTAGAACGTCTAGACTTAGTTCTCAAAGCATTAGATGATGCTGGATTTACTTTAAACTTGAAAAAGTGCAAATTCTTGCAAGAGGAAATTGAGTATTTGGGTCGAGTTGTATCTAAAGATGGAATTCGTCCTGGAAATGCAAAGATTGAAGCTTTGAAAAATGCTCCAGTACCAACAAATGTAAAAAAAGTTAGACAATTGATGGGCTTAGCTGGTTACTTCCGTAAATATATACCAGAGTTTGCGACAAAAACAGCATGTATTACCAATCTGCTGAGAAAGGATATAAAATTCAACTGGACCGAAGAATGTGAAATATCACGAAAGTACTTGATAGAAAAATTAACTAGCCAACCATTGTTGGTAGTCTTTGATCCTGACCGTGAAACAGAATCGCATTCAGATGCAAGCAGCCTAGGATTTGGGGCAATACTATTTCAAAGACATGACAAAGATCTACGGGTGGTATCATATTATAGCAAAAAGGCTTCCCCGGAAGAATCTAAATATCACAGCTATGAACTCGAGACACTTGCAATCGTATATGCTTTAAAATACTTCCGAGTGTACTTATTAGGCATCAAGTTCAAGCTAGTTACAGACTGCAATGCTGTTAAAGCGACATCAAAGAAAAGAGACTTATTGCCAAAAGTAGCGAGATGGTGGGCATACATACAAGATTTTAATTTTGATATAGAGTACAGGAAAGGCAGTAGCATACAGCATGTAGACTTTCTGAGTAGAAATCCAGTAACTGAGAAGGACCAATCAAGATCAAGAGTTGACACAGAAAATGTTCTAATAAATGATCAAGTGACATGGCTGGAAGCTACACAAAAGGGAGATCCAGAAACAATGGATTTAATGAGACGAGTACAAGAAAACCCTGATGAACTGAAAGAATATACGATAAAAGATGGAATATTGATGAGAAAAAATGAGAATATAACACGGTATTATGTACCGTCTTCGATGAGATTTAACCTTACTCGACTGTATCACGATGAACAATGCCACATCGGCGTAGACAAAACAATAGAATCATTGAAAGCCAAATATTGGTTTCCTAAAATGACATCTTTCGTGAGAAAATATATCGGCCACTGTATCACCTGTTTATCTGCAAAACGCCCGAGTGGACCAAAACAAGGATTGCTACACCCAATAGAAAAACTACCAATCCCTTTTCACACAGTACACGCTGACTGTACAGGTCCATTCGGTACATCGAATGATCTTTATAGATACATATTATTACTCGTGGATGCCTATACCAAATTCATTATATTGGTTCCACTGGAGAGCCTCACGAGCTCGCAACTTGTCAAAGCCTTAGAACCACAACTCAGCTTGTTTGGAACCACAAAAAGAATCATTACTGACAAAGGAACAAATTTTTCAAGCAGAGAAACAAAAGAACTTCTCAAAAGAATGGACATTGAAGTACATTATATAGCAACCGGCGCCAGCAGAACAAATGGCCAAGCTGAAAGATACGTTGCTACAGTTTTAAACTTACTGGCTTGCGAAGTAGAAAAAGGATCAGAATGGTCGAGCGTTCTATGGAAATTACAATTAACACTTAACACAACGTTACAAAAAAGCATCGGTTGCACACCGATAGAATTATTAACAGGCATTCGTTCGGAAGTACCTGCTTTGAGGCGATTAAGTGCCAATTTACCTGATATTGAGTCAGCTGTTGATGTTCATCAATTACGAGTTACAGCAGAGGAAAGACTCAGAAATAATGCATTGAAATCAAAGCAAAGGTTTGATAAATTGCGAAGAAACAACTTGCAATTGAAAGAAGGCGACATTGTTTACGTTCAGCAACAACGAACCCGCTTGAGCAAACTAGACCCACGTTATAAAGGGCCATTTTTAATTATCAAGAGCTTGCCTAAAGATAGGTACAAAGTCAGAAATGTACAAAAAAAGACAATACAGATTGTACCCAAAGATAGAATCAGGCTTTGGCACAGAGAAGCTGGCGAAAATGTTGGGACCGTGATAGCCCAATAGATAAGGTAAAGCCCAATAGATAAGGTAAATTAAAAAAAAAAAGAAAAAAAAAATATAAAGTGTAGCGCGAGCGGCTGACACAGTGCGCTAGGACCGCAACAAAAAAAAAAAAAAAATTAAATAAAATATAAAGTGTAGCGCGAGCGGCTGATACAGTGCGCTAGGACCGTATAAAAAATACTATTAATAAACAAAGCGTAAGCGACTATTCGAAATAGTGCGCTGGGATCGCAGTTCAGTAACAATAAAATAATTAAGTGGCGTAAGCAACTTACAAAATATGTAAGTGTGCCAGAATCGCAAAACAAAAATAATACTCAAATGTAAAAAAAGGTGCTGAGGGAACTGCACCTGGCAGTTCAACAAAAAAATGTACTTCAGTAGGGTCGTAGACCGCGCCTGAATTATGACAAAAAAGCACTTATGAATCGGGTCGTTGACCGAGCCAAATAATAATATGACAAAAGAAGTGTCCCTCAGATACTTCTAAATATGTTTTGTATGCATTTGTTTTAATATTTTTCTGTTTTTAGGTAAAATAGAGACAAGCTTTGAGAGCAAAGCTTGGGGCAGGAAGGCCGTGATAGCCACGCCACACCACCGGCGTGCGTTTAAATATAGTTAATCGTAAGCGTATAGAAATAAGGTTGTAGTTCAAGTAAGTAGTTGTCTAAGGTTGACTTAAGTCCTTTGTTATTTGTCATTGATATGGTAGAACTAAGATGTACTCATAGGTTTAACAAAACAGTCTAAATTAGAGAGCGATTAGAACTGACGCGTGACGTTTTATTTCGAATTATAATTTACCCCTTCTATCACGCGCGAGCATTATCTTTCAAGAGGCATGTATTAAAATCACCCATGATAATCGTGTGTGCATAAGCAGGACATAAGTCTTCGAGGAGCGTTTCGAAAGAGGCAAAGTAGTTTACCTTGTCCGAAGGACTGTAGTAAACTCCTAACAAAATATTAGTGTGATTCAACACCACCTCAAGAAAGAGATGCTCGGCGGACCCAGGGGGTGGCGGCTGAGGTGACTTACTTAATATTGTGAAAGGAATGTGCGAGCGAAGATAGATGGCAACGCCACCATGAGAAGTGCTGGTCCGATCGTTGCGGATGAGAATGAAGCCAGGTAAGGAGTAGGACGTAGTAGGAAGAGAAGGATGAAGCCAAGACTCAGATATAAGGACAGCGTGAATGTTTTTACTAAAATGTAACGTAGTTTCTGAGGGAAACTAGAGTTACTAGTAGGGGGGAGGTGACTACGGGTGGCTGAGGCCGCTCGTAGAGGGTACGGTTGAGTAAAACAACTCCTACAAGCAGTAAAGGTTGGTTTATTTGTTATTTACAATGGTGAATCCAATCTTATAGCTAACGTACTTATGATTACGGTAGGGCGTTGAGGGCGCGTACGCGGGAGGGGACGCGACGAGTGCCCTTGGCGTAAAATCGCGGTCGCGGCGGTGGCGGCGCGGTTGCCGGGACGCGGGAAGGTTAACGGGAACCGGACGGGATGGGCCGCGCGTGCGGCGCTCGGACGGGAAGCTGGAAGGGCCGTGTGCAACAGCGCCCAAAGGGCGGTGCACCACTGCACCCAGGACAGGAAGCCGGAAGGGCCGTGTGCAACAGCGCCCGAAGGGCGGTGCACCACTGCACCCAGGAAGGGTCGGAAGGGATCGGGAAGGGCCGTGTGCAACAGCGTCCTAGGGACGGTGCACCACTGCACCCTGGGGGCGGCAAGTCGCTAAAAGTCTGAAGGCTTATTGCCTCGTGAGCAGACTCTGAGCGACTGCTGGCTGCGAGCCAGCCGAGAGGGCTTATATTGACGGCGTGTGGAGTGGGGAGTGTGTCTTGATTGGTGCCGTGGCCAAAACCGGTTGTCCCGTCCCGTCGCACCGCCGCAACCGGTCAGGAAGCCGGAAGGGCCGTGTGCAACAGCGCCCGAAGGGCGGTGCACCACTGCACCCAGGAAAGGAGCCGGAAGGGATCGGGAAGGGCCGTGTGCAACAGCGTCCTAGGGACGGTGCACCACTGCACCCAGGAAGGGTCGGAAGGGATCGGGAAGGGCCGTGTGCAACAGCGTCCTAGGGACGGTGCACCACTGCACCCTGGGGGCGGCAAGTCGCTAAAAGTCTGAAGGCTTCTTGCCTCGGGAGCAGACTTTGAGCGACTGCTGGCTGCAAGCCAGCCGAGAGGGCTTATATTGAGAGCGTGTGGAGTGGGGAGTGTGTCTTGATTGGTGCCGTGGCCAAAAAGATGTTGTGTTCCTACTTGTTCAAGTGAATCGTATGGTGGCTGTAACATATCTTTTCACATGTAAGCTAAAAAAAAATCTTATAAATCTATTACTATGTTGTCTATGATTTCTTGTGTTTGGCGGAGAAAGGTTCTCAAGAATGCTGTGCTATTTTATTGCAGAGTGCATAAAGATTCAGAACAAAGACAAAAATGGCTCAACAGCGTTGAAATAAGACAAAAGATAACAAGAAATTCCGTTGTATGCAGCCGGCACTTTGTGCCAACTTGCTTTTATGCTGGAAATTCCCGCCAGTTACTCAAAGTAAACGCAATTCCTACTATTCCTCCAACGGTAAAAACTATTTACTATTGCGAAATTGTATTTTTTTGTATTCGCACACCAACACACCATAAATACAAGTTACAGGTCTACAAAGATCTCTTGGCCCGCGGTTTCCATAGTGACGCCTTTATTTACAATACAAGTTCTTCTAGCTACAACTGTCACCCGCCGGCCACAAGATCTTTGTAGACCTATAAAATACTACTTAAAAGTTATAGTTTTAAATGCAAAGTCCCCACCGAGTGGCACGAGCCTCCCTCGAACAGTGAAGGGGGATTCAGGCCATAGTCCACCACACTGGCCTAAAATGCGGGTTGGTGGACCATGCGTCTTTCGGAAATAACCTTTAGAGTTCCTCACGATGTTTCCCTTCACCGCTGAGCAAGTGATAACTATTAAATACGAATTAAAAGACGAATGTATAGTGATACAGGCCTCAACCTGGCATCGACCCCATGACCCTCCGCTCACAGGTCCCACTCACTATCCAGGGTTAGTTTATTCTGCCCTCATTCCAAACCGCCCCGTCCAAGTGCAGTTAGCATCATCATCCTTTTCAAACTTGGAGTTTTTGAAATGAAACTTCTTTGGGCGCGTTGAGAGTAAAATTTCAAAGTTGCGTCACGTTATTCAAAGTTTACCTTTAGAGAAATTTAAGACAGTAATTAAACAAAAACTTTACAAAAAGGGCTATTACAAAATTTCTGATTACCTAACTGACATGGAGCCATGGGAATGACTGCTCAGCCCTAGAGTTATTTCAGAATTAGTTAAAATTAGAAAATAAGAATTTTTTTAATGCGATTTAAAAATAGCACCCTCAGAGTTTCTTACCTGTTTTTCTCTGGGGAAGACTGCACCTTTGCGAATAGGTGTAGAGTCAGTAGGGTCAATAGAACGAATGCGTATGTATGTATTGAAATCCTTTAATGTTTGTTTGTATGTATTGCATGTAATCTTGACTTGTTTTAAGTGGCATCCTGTATGTCCTTTAAAATAAAGATTTTTTCTATTCTATTCTATTCTGTGAAAGGGGGAATTGACGAAATTTATTATTTAATAATTTCTAATAAAAATTAACATAAAATCAAAATTAACTTATAGATACTGATTTCCCTATGAAACTAAACGGGCTCTCCCTTAGGTCCGTTAGATAAAATAGGAAAAAAGAAATTTTAAGCAAAAAACTCAAATTTTACAAAAATACAATGTGGATTGCTTGGGGAAAATGTTTTCATGGGAAAAGTTTTGAAATTAAGTTAAAAGCATGTTTTAATGATTTGATTATAAGATGAGACGAAAGGTGAGTTTTTGTTTTATTTTTTCGCAACCTAACTTCACATTCCCGATGTCCACTACTCTGTGTCCTCCTTGTATATTATTATACAATTTGGTGTTTCATAACAAAAATGTAGTAACGTAAATGTTGCTGATGGTTTGTTATATAAAAATAAAATTACAGGAAAACTTCTATCCTTAAATGGAAGCCTGTATTTGTCTGTTACGCATACTTCACCCTCCCAAAAAAATAAATTATAATACGAGTAATCGCATTGTCACCCTACTAGAATGAGACGTTCTGCCTCGTTGCTCTATCTCTTCTTCGGCCCGCGTTTGAGCTCGAAGATTTCTATCCTTATGTATTAGATCCATGAGACAAGCTTACAATTACAAATTAAACGCTGTGACAATGCTGTGACGAATGCGTGATTCGACAGTTCTGGCGAACACGAATGTCAAATTTTGTGACAAGTCTCATAAAGAATCACACAAGCAGAGATTGCAAACATAAATTTTCCATTTGTTGTTATACCTATTTTATTTGTTAAAACTAAGTTAGAGTCCATTTTCGCGGTCTGGCGACATTCGTTCGGGAATGGAGAACCGACACCTAATAGTTCTTACACTTCTTGACATTAGCAACGCTGACTATGACATTCTACTAGGGTTGCTGGATTCACCTAATTTATCGCCGACAGTGATTACTTGGTTTCAAAGTTACCTGCACGGACGACGGCGCAGTGAATTCGCATCGACGACTCTGTGTCGTCATAGTGCGATATCGCTTCTGGCGTCTCGCAGGGTGGCATGCTGTCTCCTCTTCTCTTTGCCATCTTTATCAGCTCTATCACATCCTCACTCTCTTCTTCCTACTTATCACATGTATGCAGACGACCTACAAATCTACACTCAGGCGTCTCTGCTCTGGTCAATCTAGCCGATGCTATAGTTACCACCAATAGTGATATTTCTTTAATCCTCTTTTGGCCTTCAGTAAATCTCAGCATGACAGAGACCATAATAATTGGCAGCTCAGGTTGAATATCTAGAGTTAGCTTTTTCTCTTCTTTGTTTCTCTTCTCCAGTTGCCTTGAAAAAATTGCTGTTTAGCAATGTTCAACTTTTTCTCCGCTCAATATTCAGAGCAATTATTAAAAGTCATAGAATAGAATAGAAAAAATCTTTATTTTATAGGACATTCAGGATGCCACTTAAAACAAGTCAAGATTACATGAAATAGGTAGGTACATTATAAACATACATCAAAGGATTTAAATACATAAATCCGCATTCGTTCTATTGACCCTACTGACTCTACGATTATTCTGAAAGGTGTAGTCTTCCCCACCAGTCATATCGAATATTAAACTAAAAAACAAACGGCTATTTCTGTTTTTTTTATATATTGTTAGGACCACTACCAGTATCGTATATCCAAGTTTGCAGCTTCGAAAAGCCTGTGCAAATTTCCGTAGATTTCAGGTAAATTACTAGGGAAATCGAGAAATTTTATTATTATTATTATTATTTAACTCTTTATTTGCACACACATAAATAGAACACAGACAAAAACAAACAAAACAAGAAAGTGTACAGAAGGGCGGCCTTATTACTAAAAAGCAATCTCTTCCAGGCAACCTTGGGGTAAAGGAGAAATAATAAGTAAGTAAAACAGAAGCGGGTGGTGCAAATATTTGATTAAAAATTAAAAGCTTAAGTAGTATAATAGTATAATAGGTACCTATTTAAAATACGTAGACATACTAATCGAATATAAGTATATTATATAAATATAAGTATATAACTATAAATATATATTACATATACATATATATATATATATATACATACATACACACATACATACATACATAGCGTAAACAAGAGGACGAGAGAAACACGAGTTGATTAAATAAATAATTACTTCAGGAAATGCGCATCATATTACGACTAATGCTGTCGCCACCGATGGAATTTGAAGAAATGGAGCGGATATTCCTCTCAACATCACTGCTAGTGAATCGACGAAGAAAGAAAGGGGGAAAGGCCGGGATTGGTAATGATCCTAAAGACCGAAGTGTAGCAGCCTTGGTACCGTCATCAAGGTGAGAAGCAGATGAAAAATGTTTATTTAAACTATCCAAGTCTACACTACCTGGAGGAACGCTGTTATGAGATTTACCAATCTCGAGTGATTTGAGGTGAGTCCCCGGCAGAGTAGAATAGGACCACCTTCTTTCCTACCGAGGTGTCGTACAAGGCGACTAAGGTAAACATGCAAGCAAGTTCATCTGCACACAGAGAAGGAAAACTCTGCAATTATATCAAAACCCTTGCCAACCCGTCTGCCAAGCGTGGTGAGTATGGCATTTACCCCTCATGTTATTGAGGGAGGCCCGTGCCCCAGCAGTGGGGACGTATATGGGCTGATGAAGATACTTACCTAAAACAACATTTTATTTAGATTAGTAAAAAAATAATATAGTTTAGGTAGGGGTGATAGCCCAGTTGGTAATGAGCCAGACTTGTAATCAGAAGGTCGTGGGTTCAAATCCTGGTGCGGGCCTGTACCACTAAATTCGTCTTTTCGGATTTATGTACGGATTTTTAATTATCACTTGCTCAACGGTGAAAGAAAACATCGTGATGAAACCCGCCCGTCCAAGAAAATTCATTTTCGAAAGACGAGCGTTCCACCAACCCGCATTGGGCCAGCGTGGTGGACTATGGCCTAAATCCCCTTCGTGTTTCGAAGGGAGGCCCGTGCCCCTCGGTGGGGACGTATATGGGCTGGTAAAGAGTGATTTGAGGAAGTTCCAGACCTTAGCTGGATCTCCATTTGCAAAATTTTTCTTACTCATGACAGCCCTGATGTCATCATTCAGCCACGGAGCAGGAAGATGCTTGACCCTTATAGGCCGTACGGCTGCATGCACATCATACAAATTGATAAGACACGAATCGAAAACCTCAATTTGGTCATCAACTGACTGAGTTTCTGCAATAGGTGACCAATCAATCCTACTGGCATCCTCGCGCAGCCGCTCAAGATTCATACTACTAAAATAACGCAAGAGAAGAGTTTTGGGCTTAGGCTTAGGGGGACGGACTTTATAAGATAAGAAAATTAAATCATGATAGGAAAAGGCCAGAGCCGCAAATTGACCATAGTGATGAATGTGATCGATAGAAGAAACAAAAATCAGATCGAGGAGAGAAGGGTTACAATTTGGAGAGTGGTGAGTTGCATTTAACGGGACAATATGAAAATTAGTAGAAGATACTAAGGACCTAAGGTTATGCGCGCGAGCATTATCTTTCAAGAGGCATGTATTAAAATCACCCATGATAATCGTGTGTGCATAAGCAGGACATAAGTCTTCGAGGAGCGTTTCGAAAGAGGCAAAGTAGTTTACCTTGTCCGAAGGACTGTAGTAAACTCCTAACAAAATCTTAGTGTGATTCAACACCACCTCAAGAAAGAGATGCTCGGCGGACCCAGGGGGTGGCGGCTGAGGTGACTTACTTAATATTGTGAAAGGAATGTGCGAGCGAAGATAGATGGCAACGCCACCATGAGAAGTGCTGGTCCGATCGTTGCGGATGAGAATGAAGCCAGGTAAGGAGTAGGACGTAGTAGGAAGAGAAGGATGAAGCCAAGACTCAGATATAAGGACAGCGTGAATGTTTTTACTGTCAAAAGAAGTGAGCATGTCTGAGTAATGAGCAGGAATGCTTTGCGCATTGATATGTACAACGTTAAAATTTTTGGGTACTTTATCAAAGGTGTTAATAAGTAAATCCCCGAGTGGGGGTTCCAGACTTTGGAAACTGTCGTCTTCAGATGCACTTGAAGAACAAGATATAAATAAGTCGCTATTAAAAGAGATATCCATTGTTTATAAAATAATATAATATAATCTATTTAATAAATAAAAAATTATCAGTAAATGTTATAAAATATAAATAAAGATAGGTACTAATATTATTTATGTTGCAAGTATTTACCTGCCAGTAGCCTGAAAGAGAAGTTACTATGGATTGCATTTAAAATTTATAAAAGCTAGAAGAAATACATAATAACACTTATACTAATTAACCATAACCTAACGTAAAGAATTCACTGAAACGTGTAAAAAACTTAAAATCAGTGACTATATTACATTCTTGCAAATTTGGCTGTATGAGCAAACAGCCCATTGCACTGCTGAAACGTATGATGCGATGCGACTCGGCGAGGACTCGACATACTGCAGTAGGCACTGCAATGTAACAGATACATTACTTGTACAAAGTGTATTATCAACTAGTAGTGCCGCTCATATGCCGCAATGTTCGCAGTGCAATCTACACCGTTTGACAAATAAACGAACTGCGTTTGCCTTAAACATTTAAGTATTCAAGATAACAGAGAAAGTTATAGGTTAAGTGCACATCTATTAAGACTACGACAGAGAGAAACAGAGAGGTCTAATACAGGTTATACAAAAACAAAAACATAATACAAAACAAAAAACAAAAACAACTAAGGCATCGTCACACACAAGATAAAATAGAATGGTAAGTTAAATGGAGATACAATAGTGTAAAAATGATCTAATAATGATACTGAAAAAGTTACCTACGCACTAAAATATATCTACACCTTTTTAGGAGCCGCACGGCGTGTTCTGGATGCTGAGGCATTTGAAACAGCCGCAGGACCCTTGTTGCTTCCCCCCGCCTGTGTAGCACGGAGAGCCTGAGCAGCAGCAGCAGCCCCAACCACAGGAGGCACTAATGGTGTGCAAGGAATTAACTCCAAATCCATAAGAGAGGATATCCTGTGCCGCTTACCATCATCGCTGCAGACAACGATGCGACCACCTTGGGTCCAGCATTTTGAGACACCAAACTTTTCTCTTGCCATTCTAAATAACCTATGTCTCCTCTTGGTAAGGAATTCAGACAAAGTGATCCCACTGCCCTTAAGTCCTGTTTTTGAATACCAGGCCTCATCTCGCAGCTCCTGAGCGTGAAACTTGACCACAATGGGCCGGGGCCTATCTGCACGAGGACGGCTCATGCGATGAGCCCGGCTTAGATCACCTACTTGCAAGTCAGGAAGATTCAGATGCTGCCTAGCGATGTCCACAACTGTGGATAATGAATCTTCATCTTTTTTCTCCATCACACCGTGAAGAAGTAGTATCTTCCTGCGACTCCTCATCTCAGCATTGTCATACTCGACACTGAGCATGTCTGTTTGCTTCTGGAGCCCAGCAAGCGCATCCAAGACGAAATGCCGAAATGACTTAAAGTCAGCACAGAGCGACGCCACGGAGGGGGAGTCTGAGGGTGAGGCCTTCTTGAGCTGCTCCTCGAATGCTGTCATCCTAGTCAAGAATGTTCGAGACAGGTCTTCGACAGTGCCCTTGAAGTGGTCCATATTCTGATAGTGCTTGGTGCAAGTGCTTGATTCTTGGTGTTGTGTAGCAAGTTGAAATAGGGAAAGGAGAACCAAGACCACTAGCAGGTATGCTCTTTTATAGCCTTATAGGTGAAAATCACGTAAATTCGAGTTGTAATTATTTAATAGTTAATTTATTTATTAAAGACAAAAACGGAACACGTATTATTTTTTTTGCACCTACCCGCCAAATTTTAGCATTTTTTTGGTTAAAAATATTGCGTGAAACGAAACATATTGTTCGTTTGAAATTTGGCAGCCACCTGTTTTTATCGGGTTTTTTAAAAATGTCACTTTCTTTGTAAAAAAAACTTTTTTTTGTAATTTCTCGGTTAGTAGAGCAGGTTCTCGCAATTTTTTTCTTCTTTAAAAAAGTTTAAATTTTAATTTTAAACGCATACTTTAGAATTAATATTGAGAATACTAAAAAAATGCGAAAATTTCGCGGTTTTTCGAGTGCTGCAAAATTAGCACAGGTCTTTCGAAGCTGCAAACTTGTATACTGGAAAGTGGTCCTAACAACATATATTAAAATCAGAATTAGCCGTTAGTTTGTTGGTTTAGACATTACTCGTGTGAAATATGACTGGCGTATAATTTTTGTTAAGTAAAACAAAAATATATTATAAGTGGCACAGTTTGGGCCTATTTTATTTCAACTCTTTAATTTGTTTTTTGTTTGTAAAAAAATGTTTACTACCAATGTTTCTTTGTTTATATTTACATGATTTCTAATGCTTATTAAAAGGAAAATATTTATTTCCCAGTACGCTGATGATTTTGTGGTTTACTGCTACTGCAAGTTTGCTTCTGAAGGCAAGGTGAAGATCCAAGAGTCGTTGAATTGATTAAAAAGTTATTTATTGTTTGAAATACGTCTAGAAATATCTCCAAGTAAAAGTAAAATGTGTTTATTTAAAAGTGGGTTTAAAAAAGAGCATGTCGATATCTAGCTTCACAATTAGCCCTTGCCAGAAGTGGATTAGGTTAAATACTTGGGACTTTGGCTGGATAAAGGTTTAAGGTGGAGTAAGCATATCAATGAAATTAAAGAAAAGGCTCTAAAGTATGTGAACGTGTTTAGAGCGCTTGCTGGCTCTGGTTTTGGAATTCATCCTACTCAGCTTAGACGCTTATACATAGCAATTGTTCGGAGTCGATTAGTTTATGCCAGTTTCTTATATTCTTATAGTGCAATGTCTTATTTGAGAAAGTTAGAATATGGTTTAGAATGCTTGTTTACGTGTGATTGGTGGATTTATTAAGAGCACGCCAATTCAGGTTATGGAGGCTGAGCTTTCTTCGCCTCCTTTATTCATACGTCGGCGGTATCTTGCAGGCAGATTTTGGTTAAGATGTAAGTTGTTTACTGAAAATATGTTGAGTGAAATTACAGATTTTTCAAATTCTTCGGAAGCTTCTTTTTGGAAAAACAAGCCACTTTTGATTGATATTTGTGAGAATATCTCACCTGTGCCCGTTTATACCAGTAACGTGATTGGAATGCTTTCTTTGGAAATGTGGGTTACCAGTATAAACCGAACAAATGTTTTAAAACGTGAAATAGGTGGGATGCTTAAACCAAAGTCTGCATATACGCGTGTTTAGTTGAAGTCGGTTTGCATGGATGCATTGTGTGGGACCTATTCTAATTCTTACAACATTTTTACAAATGGATCAAAATCGGATCTAGAGAAAATGGTGCTGCATTTTTAGATTGGCAAACAGGATTATATGATGTTTTGTATTGACTCCGGCATTTCTATTAAGGCTTTAGAAGTGATTGCAATCTTTGAGGCGCTGTCGTGAGAGTGTTCCTCATGACAATTTTGTGATCTTCACATATTCAAAAAGTACGGTGCAATATCTTAGTCGGTGCACATTTCCTTTTCGTGGCATTCCATTGGCATTTTCGAATATTAAAATTATTCCGAAATTGTTATCATCTAAAAGGCTTGTTGTAGTTCAGTGGATTCCATCTCACACGGGTGTTGTAGGGAACGACGAAGTAGACCTTTTTTTTAATAAATAAATAAATAAATCATTTATTTCAGTAATCACTGTTACAGACAATTAATGAGACTTCCCAGAAAGTAGTCGAAGGACACTTGTGTTGGGAATGACTCGCTACTTCCCATTGTAGGATCTGATTACAGAAACGTTAACAACTTACATATATTAACTTACAATTTTAGTTTAGTAATTTGCACTTGCAAGAAAATTTTAAACAGAAATAACGAGATATGAACTATAATTACTAGTAAGCATGCTAAGGTTAATTTAGGATGTTAAAATGTGTGAGTGTGTATGTGTGTGTGTGTGTGTGTGTGTGTGTGTAGATGTGATATAATGTAGATATATATGACTTACACAAAAAGTAAAGAAAAATTTTTTAGATGATATTTATAAGATCAGAAAAATTATTCAATATTTATTTATATCCTTACATTAAATTATCTAAATTCAGACAATTCTTAGTAGGAGATTTTCAACCTCATCATAGGTGAGCGTACCCAACCATTGCATCAGCTTATTCTTACACATGTATAATTGCAAGGGGTATTATTTTAAGTGTTTTATTTAATCTATACATATAATAAAACTGTAGAGGTCGAATTTCTGTACATAGAAAAAAAATGCTAAAAACCGAGTCAGGGGGATGTAAGAAGAGAAATAAAACAAATCCTGATTTTTTTTGATTTTTTTGTTTCTCTGTTTGTCTATTTGTCTGTTTGTCTGTTTGTCTGTTTGTCTGTTTGTCTGTTTGTCTGTTTGTCTGTTTGTCTGTTTGTCTGTTTGTCTGTTTGTCTGTTTGTCTGTTTGTCTGTTTGTCTGTTTGTCTGTTTGTCTGTTTGTCTGTTTGTCTGTTTGTCTGTTTGTCTGTTTGTCTGTTTGTCTGTTTGTCTGTTTGTATGTTTGTCTGTTTGTCTGTTTGTCTGTTTGTCTGTTTGTCTGTTTGTCTGTTTGTCTGTTTGTCTGTTTGTCTGTTTGTCTGTTTGTCTGTTTGTCTGTTTGTCTGTTTGTCTGTTTGTCTGTTTGTCTGTTTGTCTGTTTGTCTGTTTGTCTGTTTGTCTGTTTGTCTGTTTGTCTGTTTGTCTGTTTGTCTGTTTGTCTGTTTGTCTGTTTGTCTGTTTGTCTGTTTGTCTGTTTGTCTGTTTGTCTGTTTGTCTGTTTGTCTGTTTGTCTGTTTGTCTGTTTGCACGGGCTAATCTCCGTAACTGTTGGACCGATTTAAATGAAATTTTGCATAGGGGTACCTTATATCCCCGGTCAACATTTAGGTTACATAAAATCTCGAAATTTAGCCAGTAAATATAAAACCAACAACAAAAACCCCTGAAAAAATTCAAAGCTAGGTGTTTTTCAGAACATTTTACTCATACCATAGAGATCAACGTATTTTTGACATATACATGGGCTAAAAGCATAGACATAGAAAAAATAAGTTAAATACCACTAGACTGGCTGTTGTCAAATCAAAAACGAGACCATTTGATTTTCGCCATTTTGGCGCTTTAGGCGGCAGCGGCAGAAAACCGAACTCGACGTAGTGAGGCCAAAAGTCGATTAGTCGACAAACTATATGTATTTCCCAGCGGGGTAGGCAGTTAACTACAATCATGAAAAATAAAATAAATAAATGCGTAAGTTTCAAAAACAATAATATTTAAAGCTGTGTTACTTTATAAAAAGTTAATTTTTCAAAACTGGTACATGTTTCTATCGTGACATGTTTCTAGTAACCCTTATGTACGAGTATAACCTTTACCTTGAACATTTTCTTCAAATATTGTAGAAACACTACCAAATTTTAACAATTTCCTACTTCCTATAAAATATTTAGGGTCAAAATGTTTCGAACATATTTCGTGGCTTTTCTTTGATGTCCAATTCTTCGAAACATTCATATTTTGAAGCCATTTTTTTTAAAACTTTGTCGGTTCGAAATCTGTTGTAAGAGATTTGGTTGGTTAGGTATTCTGTCTTACTGTTCTTATGAAGATTAGTAAACTCTTAAATATTTATCTAAAATCATTCAAGAGCGTGTCGAGCGACGCGCAATTTAATCAAACATTACTTGTTATCTTGAAAAGCTTAGGTACTAAGGTGTGATTACAGTTTTGTAGTATCAAGGGTCTCTTAGAAAATTGCGAGTAGACGGATATGGCGAAACTATAACTTTGTAGTCTACTACATAACCCTAAAAAAGTAATCTAGGTACTCAACAAAATAAAAACGGTTTTGTTTGCCATTGTACGTAACATTAAGTAATATTTTACACTAATATACCTATAACATGTTTCTATCGACATTGTTTTTATCGACTGGCTTTTGGAAGCACTAGCGAAATAAAGCAGGCGAATCAAGCGAAATTGAAAATGCGAAAATTTTATCTTTTATAGTCATTTTAACATTACTATATATATAATTAGAAAAAGAGGAATGTCTTTCCGACAATTTCTCATCATTTAAAGTAGAATTAAGACGTTTTAAAACAACATTATTTAATAAAACAGTTGGTAAAAAACATACTTGTACATTGACCGATTATCTCCTTTTTCTGTTTATATTTACAAACCAAGCATATTCTCATGGTCACAAAATTGAATATTAATAAAACTTTATACAAAAATTCACTTATTCTTTAAAATTTTAACAAGTTTTTCAAATATTTCAAATTGTTTACAATTCACTGCGTCAAGTTCCGTTCAATTTGTCAAAATTCCTGCGAATTTGTCACTTTCAATGCATCCTAGAGACAAATTCTGTAATTTATAGAGGACTGCCAGTCCATACACTTTATGTCAGTGGCTAAAAGCAAGGACATGTTGTTTTTTAAATTTATCTCTTTCGAGAAAGGCAAAGGAATCTGCATCCATACAGCCAGGTCTTCAATATATGTATTTCTTAGCTATGTCTTCAATTTATATTTCTTTATTTACTTCTCTCATTCTCCGTAAGCCGATAGTGTTTTGTTTACGAAGAACTATGGCGGCGAGAAGCACTGCCGCTGGATCGGAGGAGATACACTGTATCACTTGAATTACTTTTTAACAGACTTCCAAAAAGGAGGAGGTTTTATGTTCGACTGTATACAGGTTGGAATTTTGTAATGCCACCTGAAGGGAAAGTACTCTTAATACTGCAGATAGAAAATTGTACTCAAAGAAAACATTCCTTTATTTTTGAAAAGAAAGAAAACTGCATTCAAGAATTTTCGAAAATTCGCTTGCCCCAACCGGGAATCGAACCGACTAAAATCTGTAAGAATACCCTGTACTTTTATTGCGTCGAACGTTATGGTCATATATAAGGATGAATGAATTTCTAACAAACTTGGTAAATTAAATGAAAGGAAGACTACGAAATCTTAAACCATTGTATATCTTTATTTTATGTATGTTCACCGATTTCTCCGCCATTTGGACCGATTTTCAAAATTCTTTTTTTTTGTTCGAAAGAGTATACTCCAGAAGTGGTCTTATTGTCACCAAGTCAGGATCTGATGGAATCCCATCAAAATCAAGGGCAACCCTTGAATGGAATAGGCACTTACAATGTTTCTCAAGTTCTTTCTATTATTTACGCCAAACATAGAAAAATATACACATCAACACTGTCTAGGGATATTGCATGATTTTTCATACAAAAGAGGTCTGTTTAAGAAGCTATAATACCATACTCGAGATACACGGAGTGATATAATTTTCAGATGAGCAAGTGCTAAACATGAATTTTCAATTTTTATCAATGAATTTAATTTTTCTTGAAATTTGTGAAAACGTGACTAAAATGAAAAAAAAATTGCGCTAATTCCACCATTTTCATACAAAAAGCTGAAAAAAGTGCATTTTTGTTTTCGTTTACGTCACGTTTAAAAAAAAACAATTTAAACAAAATTCATTGACGAGAATTGAAAATTCAGGTTTAACACTTGCTCATCTTAAAATTATATCCCTCCATGTGTCTCGAGTATGCTTTTATAGCTTCTCAAACACAACTTTTTGTATGAAAAATTAAGCAATATCCCTAGACAGTGTTGATATTTAACTTATTTTTTCTATGTCTATGAGTACGTAGCATTTGATAAAAGGACCGGATTGAGATTTAAGAGATATTTTGTATAAAAGATCCTTTCTTAATTTTTTGTCGGAAGTTTGGTTGAGTAGTAGAGTTGCACAGCCTGTGAATCGACGGTTTCTGGGTTCGATTTCCGGTTTGGGCAAACAAACCATACGAGGGAAACTTTAGTGCAGAAAGTTACAGTGTGAAGTGCTAATTAATTGATTTTATGATAGATAGATAGATAGATAGATTGACACTTTATTCAATTGACATAAAACAGCACAACACAGTAATAGACAAATAACAAACATACAAGTAAACATGAATCAGCAAGCAAACAATGAAGTAAACAGAGTAAGAAACAGAAACAAATAATTTGATAAAACTATTTTACACCGTGTTATCTGTATCATGCCAATCAAATTGGCGCTGACTCAGCATATTGCTGCAGTACCAGACTGCAGCGCTGGTATTCTGCCATGATGCTACTTATTGAGTTTTCTTGGTAGGTAATATTAACCTTTTTCTAACTTCATAAATTCACCTTTAAAAAAGTTATTTATAAAGAAAATATGAGGGTGCTGCTCTATAATTAGATAGATGTTATTTTTAAGAGCTAAGTATCGTCGAATATAAGTGAGTCGGAAGAAATTAAAATTATTGTAACTGACCCACAAATATCCAAAAATAAAACAAAAACTTCTGTGCTGAACTGGCACTGAACAAAAAATTTGGAATGTGCCAGCTGCCAACCAAATACATTGCATTGTTGGTACAGAGGCCAGCGCATCAGGTTACTCCATTTTCATTGCAAAACCGCTCTTATCACAACAGCACAGAGTGCACGCGTGTGGTAACCTGAGTTGGGGCCGTCTGTGCATTGCAAAATTTAGACAACGTATTATATACTCATAAACAATACGCCATTTTTTTAATTTTCATGACATGTAAAGATAAGTGACTTATGTTACCCCAACGAGGATTATAGGCGTATAATATCTAAAATATCGAAACTTTTGTCAGCTTCCCCATTAATAGTTCGGCTATTCTGCACTTTTTTAACGAACCAAAACTAAATACTTTTAATACAGTGTTAATAAGAACGAAGTTGATTAAGTATTTAGTCTTCAAATCTTAATTCGGCCCTAATTAAATGAAATTATTCAATCTTCAGGATATCACTTTTTGAAAACAATAAAACGGCTTATTTTTATTTTTAAGCAAAGGAATCTATGGCCGTACAGCCGGTGTTTTCAATGCATTTCTTATTTTTAAAGGCGGGAAACTCAATATAAACTGACAATTGACATTTGTTTTATTAAAACCACTATGAATATGGTCTTATATAGGATATAGGTTTGATCTATGACTTTGATGTTCTGACTTGAAATATTTACATGCAATTAATTGATTTTTTGATTTTAGTTTACATCAAGCGTAGCATTGCGTATATAAGCCATGGATAAATATTATAATTTTACTATTCTAATAAGTTTCTTAGTTTGGATCAAGCACTGACACCTTTGCTTATTTCTACAAATGTCCATTGAAGGGAAAAGCTTAGTCATTTCTATCTTAAATTTATTTTTTTATTGAATCATTTTTACACAGTTATCGCAAAGCACAATAAAAGCAGCGTGCTAGCTAAAATCTCAAATGCACGGGGGTTGTCTTAGATACTGACATAGGTGACCTGTTTCAGAAACTTCTATTCCACTGAAAATCAAAAATAAGTCCGTAATTAGCACTAAGGAATTCGTGTGCCATTTATTGTACTTACCTAAGTAATAGGTCTTTCAACATACAATTTTCATAAATTTTTTACTCCACATATTTTTATTTTATCAAAATTGATTTTTTATAAGTACAAAATCCTTACGTTTTTCACAGAAACGCGAAATACAATATTAATTAACCACTTTTTTTGGGATTGTTAAGACAACAAGATGTTTTAGAGGCACCACTGACTCATGTTAAGTGTTGATTGTCTATCTCTCTCAGTATCAAAAAATAAAAAACGACTGCTACTTAAGTATAGATCTGAGTCTGAGTCGCGTTCTATTATACGGACCTTAATCTATCAAAAGCAGTAACAATGGTATAGAAAATATAAGCGATAGAGGAAACAACTATGTTTGACCTTTGTTTTCGGATCCGAAGTAATGTATTAAGTATCAACCTTATATGACATAGTTAGCCAAGTTTTCAAATAAAAAATATTTTTAGAAATTGCTTTTCCTTATATGAACGAAATAGTTGCTATTCGTTCATATAACGAAAATATGAACGAAATAGTTGCTTCAATAAAAAACGGCAATTCATGTATCTGTAGTTGTGTCAAAGTACAAACTCGGTCTTTAAAAATACATACAACACGCAGACGAAGTTGCGGGCATCAGCTAGTTTATTATATAAGTAAACAGACTGGCATGGGTACTGCCTTCTTGCAAAGACGGTACGCACAAAATGAGGTGGAGCAACAATATCGTTACGTCTCTTTCTTTGTAGTGATTCATCGTAAGGTAGGTGTTTGTGGAATGTTAGGGTTATATTAAGAATATATAGTTTCCTGACAGATAGAAGATTACTAATCTGATATAAGGTGTTTGTAGGGAATCTGTAGGGTTTGTAGTACATACGTAACCGATTTATTAATATTTATACTGTTATATGTTCTTTTAAGTTTAGTTATAAAGTTAGAACAGAAGTTACGATATCGTTTGTATGTGATTTTTAAAATTAAATTATGTGGATCATTTTTAAGCTTAATGTACATGCTATTTCTGACCTTTTGGCAAAGGATGCTGTCTATAAAGGGATCCCATTTCACTATGTTTCATGGTTTACGGAAGTGATTGGTAAAGTTCGGGATAATTGTTTTAAGAGATGGGCAGTATACTTTGACGAAAGGTCGCTTACGAAAGGCATATGGTATAAGACCATCCAACCTAGTCTTCCAAGGTTCCTGTGGTTTAACCCGTGTGAGTTGGATCGCCAGGATTTAGGACATATATCATGTTACAATTACAATGGAGTGTGGTCGGAGTAAAGCGATGTGAACGCAGCTTGTTATACGTAGCCCCAAAATCGGCATGGTGAACAGAATCTTGGACCTTCCAGAATCTGGTTTGGCCAAGATGCTTATCTGTTTATATAAAAAAAAAATTAGAAGCGAGGGATTAATTTTGGTTCTAGGCTAAGTTTTCTCTATGATTGTCACGATGAGGGTGACATTTTATAAAACCCTAAATAAATAAAATTAGATTAAAAAATATATTTTTAATGCTTAAAAAAAATGAACTGTAAGCCTTGATTAAGATAGTATAGTAGTAGTTTTCTTTTATCTATTACGATAGGCAAAGTAGAGACCCATACAGCTAATAAAAACTAAAAGGAATTACAGGAAAGAGACATTAATTAAAATGACTGCTATCTGGCTCTAACATATTATTAAAGGTTTGTTTCTGGTAATTAGTTTTGTAAACCATAAAACAAAAAAACTTAAAAAAAACTAAGTGTTCAAAAAAAAAAATTTAGGGTTCCGTACCCAAAAGATAAAAACTGGACCCTATTACTAAGACTCTGCTGTCCATCCGTCTGTCTATCACCAGGCTGTATTAGTTGAAATTTTCACAGATGATGTATTTTTGATAATCCTAAAACATTTTGGAAAAATCTGAAATATTTTTTTATTGTTTCTAATAAATATAATTGCTTACCTCATTTCCTTAGTAATCCCAATAAGATAAATAATAAATTTTTAGACGTTCCCGGATCTTTTTCGGTTTCTCTATCAGAACTCACGTATTTCGAGTTTCAAAAATTTGGAAAATCCGCAATGACACTTTTACCGGTTGAAGAAAGTGAAGATTAAATCGAAAACTACTGGAATAGACGAAATTAGCAGAGAGATGATTCTGCTTACGCTACCTCGGACACTCACTATTTTAACGGCCATAGTAAATAGATCTTTAATATCAGAAGTTGTTTCCTCGTTGTGGAAAGCAGCCATTGTTACTCCTCTGCCCAAGGTAGTCAATCCTTCGGATTTTAAGGACTTGCGTCCCATAAGTTTTCTACCGTTTCTTGCATACAACAAACGTGATTTTTTTTGCCGTTGTTATAGATAAATGGTACGAAACCCTTCGTGCGCGAGTCCGACTCGCACTTGGCCGGTTTAAAAAAAAATAAATTCGATCTCACTAAAGTAAAATTGAACTCCATACAGCCGAGTAGTTGACAGCGCCTTTTATGGAATTTTCTTCAAAGCTGGCCCAGATAATTCCTCATTAAAATTATTTTCACATAAATAACTTTTCTAAGCTTAGATTCCTAATATTATTTCTCAATTTAATCTTTGAAGTGTAAAAAAGAAACGAAACTTTTTTAAGAGGTGGTTACCGTATGTACGGAGGGCCGCATATCACTCTTTGGCCACATATCACGCGTGCACTCTTTGCTGTTGCGATAAGAGCGGTATTGCAACGAAAATGGAGTAACCTGATACGCTGGCCTCTGTACAGCTTGCCACAATACATTTTTAAAATACATGGGCGACATTTTGGAGAAGGCTTTTCGTCCCAGTGTCCATCTATCTTCAAACTTTGGAGCTGTTGCGCTATGATAGCTCGATCCTTTTATTTTTGGTAGGTCAATCTAGCCTAGGTCAGTCTTCCTGCGTTTCCTGCACTTATGCTGGCTCCGAGGTGATCAGAGCACACATAGCTTACCATAGAATACCTTTACTTGAATCTTTTGTTACTCATTTTTATATTATTTTATTAAATGTAGGTATAACTACTTAGTACAATTAAATCATCTTTCATCTTTAAAAAATTAAGCCTTCACGCCGGATCAACTTCTTACCCTTTATAAGGCGCAAATCCGATCGTGTATGGAGTATTGTAGCCACCTTTGGGATGGTTCGGCCAAATACCAACTAGCCGCTCTGGACTCGGTGGATCGCAGAGCCAGGAGGCTTATTGGTGATAAAAAGCTGGTTAAGGATAAGCTACAAAGCCTAGCTCATAGACGCAAAGTAGCTTGCGCCTATGTGTTTTATATAGGATGTACTATCATGTTCATATATGGAGGCATAGTCAATACAAAACGCAGAAAACAAGTCGCTTGCGGCCGCTCGTGTACTCACACATGGCCGCTCACTGTACTCACAATGACATATACCGCATACCCCACTACGCTTGTTGCTCTGATAACAAGCATAATTTCACGAGCCAAAGCATAAGCCTTGGTGGCGCAGCGGAAACACTGTCTGCCTGCTGTAGCAAGGCGCGGGTTCGAACCCAACTGTCGCCTAATAGCTACGAAGTTTTGTTAGATATGTTTTGGTTTTCAAACATTTTTATAGTCATAGACCATACCATACAAAAATTGAATGCAATGAAGTTAGTTTAGATTCATTCGGTTCGGTGTTCATGAGCAACCTGTTTGTCATTGCTAGATCATAAGCGAAGGTGCTCGTGTGTTCTTACCGTATCGGCAGTTTACTGTGATTTCTTTTTTCGACATGCATACAAATACTTAATAAGTTTGCAGGAGAGGCAGTGTATTATTGCACTGCACATTAAAGGATATAATATATCCCAAATTGCTAATAAGACAGGTCTTACAGTGAGTATTCTAATGTTTACTTAGTATTAACACTGTTTTTAAATTTATAATTTATTTTGAGAACGTAAACATATCATCTAAATGATAAGCTTAACTATTGTAATGCATTTTATTAGTGGTGCATAGTTTTTGTTCCTTATTATATTAATCTTGTTATTTTGGTTTTAGTGAAGGATGAGTGAATCATTACGGAATGAGGGTACCGTGTAATCTCGGCCGCGCAGTGGACGATCGCGAGTTATCAATGAATCAGCGTGTGGTGCAAATGTATGAAAATAATGGATTCATACGGAAGATAAATGGAGTTCATCGATTTTAAGGCTTAACAAGTTTAATTAAATATTGTTATGTGTAAAATTGTGATATTCATCTATAACTTATTCTTTTGTTATTATAAAATATATATCTACTGCCTTGTAGTGCAAGTTGAATATTAATTTTTGTTGAGGTTTAGCTTCAATACTCTTTTCTTCACGAAAACGAATTCTTAAGCTATAACCTTAATAAAACTGTAAGTGATCAAGTTGCAGAAAAAAAATGTGATTTTGTTAGTAAAAAATAAAATTACCTAGTCGAATTTCATATTTGTTTTATTCAAATACTTTATCACTGATACAATAATGTAACATTATTATTATTAATGTAATATTATGTGTGAAAATAGTTGTTAATGCTTTATTAAACAAAAATAAATTACAAAAAGAAATAAAGATACACTACGTCATTTACATTACCGATTGTTTGATATGACTCAACAGCAGCGGTGAATGGAGGACAGTGCAATGTCGGGTGAATGCGTCCTACAAAAACTTCACCGAGGAGCCAAGAGATGTCGCTTAGCAAAATTATGTTCTTAGAGGAGGCTACAAGCTTGTGTGCGTGAGAAATCGTTGGAACTATGTCCATAGGAACATGGTCCCTATTGCAACGCGCTAAGTAGTTTAACTATGACTCCATTAAAGAACGCTACTGTACTTCAGAGAGTGTGCTCAGAGGCTTCATGAGCTCATTCCGCCTGCCCCTTTTTTCCATCGGACGTCCAGACGCACTACGGGGTACCACCCTTATCTTGTCGAGATCCCTCGGATACGTACTGAGCGCTATTCTTCATCTTTTATATTGCGCACTGCCAGGGAGTGGAATTCCCTGCCGGCGTCTGTATTTCCGAGTTCATACAACCCAAATATCTTTAAAGTGCGAGTGAATAGGCTTCTTCTGGGTGAACTCGCTACATCCTCGACCACATCTTTGCCCTAAGCTAGATTGTGGTCAAGAGCAAAACCATTCTTAATAAAAAAATATAAAAAATATGGCTAGATCAAAATTAAAATAATTTTAATTATAGACGGTGATAGCCCAGTTGGTAATTAGCTGACTTGTTATCCGAAGGTTGTAGGTTCAAATCCTGATGCCAACCTGTACCACTTAATTCGTCTTTTCGGATTTATGAACGGATTGCTAATTATCACTTGCTCAACGGTGAAGGAAACATCGTGATGAAACAAACTCGCCCGTCCAAGAATATTTTCGAAAGACGAGCATTGGGTTAGCGTGGTGGACTATGGCCTAAATCCCCTTCGTGTTTCGAAGGGAGGCCCGTGCCCCTTGGTGGGGACGTAATAAGTATATATATATATATGGGCTAGTAAAAAAAAATATTAAGACGTTAATTAATATACTGTTAAATACGCGGCTAAGAAAGCCACTTATACCTTTCTACCCGTCGCGTTTGAGACCGCGGGACCCTGGGGCAGATAGGCCAAGGCGTTTGTCAGGGATACCGGCAAAAGATTAACGGACAGAGGGGCTGATCCGTGCGTCGGGTCTTTCCTGGTCCAAAGGCTCTCCATCGCGATTCAACGCGGCGGTAACGCTGCGAGCGTGATGGGTACCTTTGCTCCGGGTGAGCCTCGGGCCGGATTTTAACTTGAACTTTGTGTTTTAAATTTAATTTTATTAGTTTTAAGTTATGAAATTTCATTTTATTTTAATGTATTGTTAGAATTGATTTTGAAAAACGTTATCAACATGTATTAATATTATAATTAATTATATAATTATAATTATACTTATTAGTTTATTTATCTAAGAATACCTAACCATTACAACTGAAACTTAATCTATTATCTATACAAATATTATTAAGAGGAAATATTTGTATTTTTGTATGTAAAAATAGGCTCCGACTCCGAAACGACTGGACCGATTTTGAAAATTCTTTCACCATTAGGATGCTACATTATCCCTGAGTAACATACGAGTAGGCTACATAATTTTCCCGAATTCTCACGGAAACGAAGTCCCGAGTGGGATGCTAGTAAGTGTATATATACAAAAAGATACATAAAGTCGAACATAGAACCTCCTCCTTTTTTGAAGTCGGTAGCCGTGTGGTGGTTGGTTGAGAATAACACCACCTGATTTCTTTCCGTGGGTGTCGTAAGAGCCGACTAAGGAAACACAAATGAGACCTGCCTCCTATTAATCTGCCCCAGACAACGACACCTCAATTTGTTCTGAATCTGAGGTGGCGTCCTATGGTCTCATGCGGTGTGGTAGGCTCTGTGAAGGGCCGTCTGTTTCGCGACCACCCTCCTACCGAAGTCCGACGCCAAACAGCTTGCTGTGTTCCATCGGTGCGTAGAAGTACCAATTCCTTGATAGGCATTTTCAGGGTTAACTCGCTCCATCCTCGACCTTATCTATGACCTTGGTCAAGATTGAGGTCAAGAGTTGACCCATCTTATAATAATAAAAAAAGAATCCCCCTTTTCCTTCTAGTTATGATATAACTTGAGAACGGCTTGATCGATTTGGATGTTTCCTTTTTTTGTTGTGTTCCTAAATGTCACGTTCAGGAACGAAGTCGCGGGCGGACAGCTAGTACTAAATAATAATTACCCGACTATTTGGCACTATCTATTTAATTACCGAAAATATGAGTTTATATAATCTTAGATAAAATTTACTCGTTGCCTCTGTATCTAAATCAACCATTTTGTTTCGTTTTATACAAATAATTTACGTTTTCTACTCGTTTTCTGCAGGGTTTCAGTGTACGCTAGTTTTCTGCAGCGTTTTTGTCAAGTTTCTATTGATAGAAGCGCTAACTTTCGATAGCGATTGTCAAAAAGAGCAGCTTGGCTAGCAATTTTTGTTCCACGCATTCGACAAAATGCCGTTTTTTTGATTTTTATTTAAGTTATAGTATTTGAGAAAGAAAAAAAAAGCTCCTCTAGCTTTGTCTCTTTCTATTAACCTGTATGCGCAAACATTTCAAAACAAAATTTTACTATTTTTTCTATGTCTATGCTGCAGTAACTACTGTTTTTTTACTTTTTTTTAAGATGAAGTATATGAGAAAGAAAAAGACGCTCTTATGGACGCTATGTAGCTTTTTTCTTTCTACCTCACTCAGATGCGCAAGAACCGTCACGCGTCAAACGAAATTTGACACTTGAATTGTAGAAAAACCATAGAGCCGAGCGTATCACGCATGATCACGCATTAGAAAATTTGAAAACGCCACGGCGTTTACGAATGTAGAAATAGAATAGATCGACAGAAAGGGTTCCAAACCACTACATCATATTCTAATACAGGCCGAATGAGCGTAGAAAATAAGTAAAGATATGTTTCAGACTTTTTGAAACGTCGAGCTGTTTGAGACACAAAACAATACTACCAACATGGGCATCAAGAGTAAGCTTTGAATCGAGCAATATGCCTAGGTCCCTAATATGATTAACCCTAACCAAATGCACACTATCTATTGTGTATTGATACATTATAGGTGTTAACTTCTTAGTGAATGTTATCACATTACATTTTGAGTGACTCAGCTGAAGCTTATTTTTATGATAGTACCTACTCGCCAAGAGGTTATAGTCTTCGAGAGTTCTTATTTCCTTAAAGATTTTCAAGTCATCAGCATAAATAACGAAATTCGAGTTTTTTATGTAATCGGCTTTATCATTAATATATAAAACAAATAAGAATGGACTCAAAATTGAGCCCTGCGGAATGCCCGATGATACTGAGTAAAAATCCGATTCATAACCATTCACTACAACTCGCTGTATTCTATTGTCTATATACGATGAAAACAGTATTAAATGTTCAACCCTATCAAAAGCCATCTTAAAGTCTGTGTACACGGCATCAACCTGTATTCCCTCGTGCAAAGCTTCAAATAGGTGGGACGTATAAAGTACCAAATTACTAACAGTTGAAGGTCTTCTTACGAAACTGTGTTGATTACTGATAATATGTTTTTTCTAATAATGAGTACAAGGCTCCGTGCACAAGCCTCTCGAAGACCTTTGACAAGGTTGACAAAATAGAAATTGGTCGATAATTAGTAACTACAATTTCGCTATCATTTTTATGCACCGGTGTGATATTTGCTATCTTCCACAAAGCGAGAAACACGACCCGTTCAAGACTCTTGTTCATAATTATGTACAGAGGGAGGGCCAAAGCCTTAGCAGTACGCTTCAAAAAATATGGAGGTAAACCGTCTGGACCTGGCCCCTTGCTGCAATCCAATGACTTTAATTCTTTTTCAATTTGAGCAAGCGATACTGGTAGTGAAGATATGATGTCAAACTTATCACCTATTATATTAGTAGGTTCGAAGTTCTGCAAATCTAATTGTGTGGGCTCGTTAGCTGAACGGAAGAATCGAGAAAACAGGGAACAAACATCAACGGGGTTATTCGCTTATTACTTAGTTTAGGTATCATAATATAGCTCTGACCTACTTACCATTTTGTAATAAAAATTTAGTATGTAGCATTATTTAATAAGCATTTGTACTACTTAATTAAGTTGATAATTTAAAAATTTGTTAATTATACATTTTTGTATTTTGGCTTAAGTTTTTATGAAATAAAATATCTTATCATATCTTACCTTACCTATGCCAAATATTTTCGACTCTTAGTTCAACTTGAGCGATCAGCTAATTTGCCTTGTATTTATTGAAGTTAAAATATTTTTCAAGATTTTTATATGGGCAAAATTTGTTCATATGGGCAAAAAGTTTTGTGCTCATCTTTAAGCGATGCAGCGAAAAGCGATTGTGTAACTTTTGCTTATCTTTTGTGTAGAACTAAACTTGACACTCAATATCAAGTTAAAGTTTTTATATAGTTTAATATACATAATTATCTTGTTGTTAAAAACTATCCAAGTCAAATCTTTAAAAAATCATCATAAGTTTGTAAAATCTTTAAAAATTCATCATAAGTTTGTAAACTTATGATGATTTTTTAAAGATTTGACTTGGATAGTTTTTAACAACAAGATAATTATGTCTACAGATTTTGGTTAAATTTGACTGTTCCATTGTAAGAAGTTACATTAAATCTAAAATCTACAGATTTTGGTTAAGTTTGACTGTTCCATTGTAAGAAGTTACATTTTGAAATAAAGTAAAAATATTTACATTGTTATATTAAAAAAAGAAACCAGCCAAGTGCGAGTTCCGTATACTCGCCCACCGAGGGTTCCGTATAAACCTGCTTAAAGGTATTATAGACCTGAGTATTTGATAATATGAATTTCAATTTAATACCTCTACGCGTTCATGAGGATAGGGGTAGTAAGTTTGAAATGATTAAAAATACTTTTATCATACAGGGTGTAAAGGACAGCTTAGCAAAAACTGAAACCCTGGACTCAGACAATCACTCTGAATGACTTTCCAGTGGGATTTTTTTCCTGGATTTTTTTCATGTTTTTTAATATTTTCTGCTTACATTTTTTATCATTTAACCGAATACAATACATTTTGCAATAAAAAACAATCGTAAGAACGTTAAACACGAAAACCAGCAATGTACATCGCACTCCGATAGCAGCGCAGCGCGAAGGGATCGCGCGCGGGGCGCGGTTTCACGATACGTTGCGTAGCGCCAAAGTAGGTAAATAATGAAAACTCCTTAACATTACGTTTCTGGGAAAAAAAACATTACTTATAGCTGATGATAGCTATAGGTAGATTCCACCATTTAAGTAATTGCTAAGCTGTCCTTCACACCCTGTATAATGTAACTAAAAATTTACGGTTTTCACAATTTTTCCTTTATCTGTGCTATAAGACGTGAATCACACAGCTGGTGAATGAAACTACTCGAGTACCAGATTTTGATGGACATACGCCCAATTGCCTCGACCTTCTTCTGACGACTGATCCAGACAATCACTCTATAGCGGTTTCAGCCCGCTGGGAACATCTAAGCCTTAAAGGCAGTAGGAGAGTTTGGCGATACGAGTCGGCAGACTGGGATGAGATATCCATGGCGATCCATGGCGGAAAATGTGCTTCTCTTCGAACGATCCTTTCTGTTTAGCCGATGCAATATCGGACTAATACGACAGGGAATGGAATTCTTCATTCCATTCTCCCATAATCCGCTCGGTCATAAAGCCCGGCCTTGGTTCAAAGCAGACTGTGCACGTGCTGAAGCACGTAAAGAAGCAGCATAACAGGCCTGGGTTAAAGCTCGTGACCGCGGAATCCGAGCTAGGAGGGATCGTTCGAAGAAAAGGGCATTCTACTTGCCGAGTCGTGCAAGCAGGTAATCTGTAATAGTAGAGTCAGTAAGCAGATCCACATTTTTTTACTGGATTAAAGCAAGCCACTCAGTATGATTGTTACTTAGGCTAAAATAAGCCGAAACTTACCACTCATTTGTAGCTACTAGGTTGAGTTTAAAATTAATATGATCTTATGTAACAGTCAACCTTATTGCAATTTTTTAAAGTTCAAAACAGTTTGTTAACTCGCAACTGAGCAAAAATATAATATATTTATAACTTAGTCTATTCAAGCCCGCATGCAACTAACTCCAAAGCGGTAACTTATTTCGTTTGCGTTCACTAACCACTGCGCAGCATAATGGTAAACGTAGTTGGCTAGAAAATATGAAAGATTTAGGTGACTATGGTCTCAAACTCTCGAGTAAAGCCATCATATTTTTCTTTTTTTTACTATTTTTTAAAATATTTTTATAATTATTATATTTTTATAAGTAATTGGTTTTTTTTTGGGGGTAGCCTGCAAAAGTGATACACATATTGAAATTGAGCTCTGCTTATTTTTTCAAATTTTATTGTTTATTTTTACACAATTATACTGTGAGGTGTATATATATGAAGAACTAACCTGTAGCTACCTGCCGCTAGTCCCAAATTCGACTTTCACTCCACTACCACATAACTGTCGCAGCACTGCCACATCATGGAATCTGTTAAAGCAACAGTTGAAAATTTGGCCACTACAATCTACAATCGGATGGCTGCATTTGAGGAGCAGATGAACAAAATCTTCAGCTAAGCCCAGTGAATCTCCTGTTCTGCCTGCTGAATACAAGGAATTCAAGTTGTTCGTTGTCTCCGCCTTGGATCTGATGCAGAGGCAAATTGAGCTGTTGGCGCTGGACATGGATCGACTTGAGATGCGTAATAGGCAGAACATTCTGCTCCTTCATGGACTTGAGGAGACTAAAGAGGAGGCCGACTCAACTAGTGTGTTGTTGGAATTAGCCCATGATCGCCTGGCTCTCCCAGACGTCTCACATGATGATTTTAGCAGAATTCATCGACGGGGTCGAGTCTCAAAGGGTAAGCCACGGCCTCTGCTCATAAAATTTAAGAATCTTGAAGACCGAAACAAATTCTGGTTAGCCAAAACTGGCCTCATGGGCACTGGAGTCACTCTGTCAGAATTCTTAACGAAGAGGCGCCATACGGTGTTCAAGGCAGCAAGGGAGCGCTTTGGGGTGACACGCTGTTGGACGAGGGATGGAGTGGTGTTTGTACTCGACCAAAACGATGTCAGACGCCGGGTGACGTGCCTTGCTGATTTAGATAAGATTAACTGCCATAAGCCTCCGGCAACAGACGTTCGCTCTGGTCCACCATTGAGCAGCTCGGCTTGTAGTAAACCCATTATGGCAGCTGCCACTACAAAAGAGTCTTCTGTTCCACAAAAACGTGCAAGACCGGTGAGAAAGTGAAGATTATCTTTCCTATTCTTGATTTAATTTTAGTAGTGTTTGTTACATCTTTTTATAAACTTCATCTCTTCGTATTTTGTAGCATAACACTCTTTAATTTTTGTTGAGCTACCGCTTTATTAATATCTGATTATTAACACATTTAATGTAGGTAATTCGCACTTATTAATTTATAAACTTGGGCTAAATTGTGGTCGAGTTAGAAAATATTGAGATAATAGTAAACAAACAGCTGTCACTTTAGGGGTGCGTTCATAATCTAGTGTTGGAAATGCTTGGTTTAGTGTTGCTTGGCTCGATTACGATTGCGCGATGCCCTATTACTTGATTATTACTATTTTTTAATATTGTATGGTTTAAAGCTTAAAAATACTGGAAATTACTGTTTGTTTGTTATCCTGTATTACATTTACCAGTCACCATTTACTGTCACAAGTTAATTTTTCGTTCGGGTAGACATGCATGATTTTGGAGCGCAGCCCAAGTGTGCTTTTCTTACATATTTTAAACGCTACTTTAATGTTTTTAGATGTAGTTTTGTTGTGTTTATAGTTTTGTGGTGGAACTGGAAAGTATTTTTAGTTACTTAAGTCTTTGTTCTTGTATGATTTCTGCTTTATTCACTTTGAAATTGGTTCTAATGTATAATTTCTGCTTTATTTAATTAGTAATTAGTAATTTTCTCCGGGACTACACTGGCGGGTGCGAGAAACTCAGACACCTCGTCTGTAACAGTTTAGTTAGGTATATTATTTTATTACTAAAATTATTATTTCATATATATTTTTTTGTATTTATGTACGATTTGATATCCGATGTATCTGATACTGAAGCTAGTGACAATTTTGTATCCCTCTCTTCGTCAAGTGATTCGTCGAGCAACGATAGCTTTTACAGCATTACTCCGCCTCTTAGCGAGCTACTGCAGAATGAATTTTCAACTTTCAATAAAAACTTTAATGCGGTACACATAAACGCGCAAAGCGTTCACGCTCATTATGCACAATTATTAGAAGTCTTTGGGAGCAATAAAAATATTCACGCTATTCTGATTTCTGAATCCTGGCTCCATCCATGCCTCCCTTCCACCTCCTACTCCTTACCTGGTTTTCAGCTGATCCGCAATGACCGCACCAGCTCTTCACACGGCGGCGTAGCCATTTACCTCCGCGCTCATATTCCTTTCACAGTAGTCAGTAAATCTCCCCAACTTCCCCCTCCAAATACTGCTGAACATCTCTTCTTGGAAGTAACTTTGTGTCACTCTAAACTTCTTCTAGGTGTTTATTACTGTCCCTCGCTTAAAATTAATTTTTTTCCTTCACTAGAGCAGCTGCTAGATCATATGGTGCCATCTTACAGTCATTCTATTATTATGGGTGACTTTAATACCTGCCTTCTCAAAAATGATGCAAGATCAAGCACCCTTACATCCCTTGTTCATTCCTACAACATGCACTTACTACCACTCTCTGCGACACACCATTTCCCAAACTCCAACCCTTCTCTCCTAGACCTAATATTTGTTACTTCCCCCAGTCTTGTGGCTAAGCATGGACAGTTTGAAGCCCTAGAATTCTCATACCACGATCTTGTGTATCTCTCCTACAAGATTCGTCCTCCTAAACTCAAACCCCGCATCCTCTACCAGCGTAATTTCAAGGAAATGGATCTCCCTAGTCTTCTAGCTGATGCTCGCAATATCGACTGGTCGTCGATTGATCTCGCTGATTCGGTGGATAGACAGGTAGAAATCTTCAACTCTTTGCTGACAGATTTGTACGATATGCACGCTCCTGTTCGCCCTGTTAGAGTTAAGCATCTTCCTGCTCCTTGGCTCTCAGAGGATATTAAGTTGCTCATGGACAAAAAAACCACAGCAAAAGCTAGATTTCGGATGAACTCTTGCGACAAAAATAGGGAACATTACAATAATGCGCGTAATCGGTGCAATACGGTGATAAGGGACGCTCAAAGACGCCATATTCATCAATCAGTAGAGAATGGAGATCCAGCCAAAGTGTGGAAATTTCTTAGAACACTGGGTATTGGTAAGTCGCGTACGGACTCCAATGCGAAAGATATCGATCTAGACTCCCTTAGCAATCACTTCTCTTCTGCATGTCCAATTGACGACAGTACTAAAACTGATACACTATTTTTCCTTTCTTCTTTACCTAAACCCAGTTTCTCATCTTTCAACTTCCGCCAATTCACCGATTGTGACGTTAAAAGGAGTATACTCTCTATCTCTTCGAATGCCGTCGGATGTGATAGCATTAGTCGTAACATGATTATTCCCTTAATTGATGTCCTGACTCCAGTAATCACTGTTATATTTAACAGATCGATCTCCTCGGGTATCTTTCCCTCTGCTTGGAAACAGGCTCAAATCATTCCTCTTCCAAAGAAATCTAACCCCACATCCTTTTCTGATTATCGTCCTATATCCATTCTCCCTTTCCTCTCTAAGGCCCTAGAACGGTTAATCCACAATCAGTTTAGCTCCTTCTTAAATGAACACAACCTCCTTAATCCTTTCCAATCTGGCTTCCGTCCCGCTCATAGTACGACTACTGCTCTCATTAAAATATCGGACGACATTCGTTGGGGTATGGAGAATAAGCAGCTCACAGTCCTGACGTTGCTAGACTTTAGCAACGCCTTCAACACAGTTGATTTTGATATCTTACTGGAGCTGCTTTGCTCCCTTAACGTATCTCCAACGGTAATTGACTGGTTTCATAGTTACCTGCGAGGACGTCAGCAGCGCATCAAGGTGGAGGATTCACTCTCCTCCTGGTGTGTAACGTCTGCTGGCGTCCCGCAGGGTGGCGTACTGTCCCCTCTACTCTTCGCAGTTTTCATAAACTCTATTACTCAATCCTTAACCACTTCTTACCACCTATATGCCGATGATCTTCAGATATATGCGCAAGCCCCTATGGATCGCCTTGAAGAAGCGGTGATTGCCACCAACACTAATCTGTCTCATATATCTGCTTGGAGCAATTCCTATGGACTGAAAGTTAATCCGGATAAGACACAGGTTATTGTTGTTGGTAGTCCTTGGTTTGTTGAGAGAGTCGATCTTAAGTCGCTTCCTCCGGTTACTTACGATAATTTTCAGATTCCTTTTAGTAAGCAAGTAAAAAATCTTGGCATTTTGTTTGATACTACATTCTCATGGAAACCTCAGATTGCCGAGGTTAGCAGGAGGGTGTTTGCATCTTTCTACTCACTCAGACGACTCCGTAATCTCTTGCCGACCAGTACGAGGTGTGCATTAGCGCAATCCCTACTTCTACCACTTCTTGATTATGCTGATACTTCCTATCCTGACCTTACGGAGGACATGCTTAACAAACTTGAGCGACTTCAAAATGTGTGCATAAGGTACATATTTGGACTTCGCAAATATGACCACATTAGCGAATATCGCATCAAATTAAAATGGCTACCCATTCGTCGACGTAGAGATCTTCACATCCTATCACTACTTTACTCTATCCTCTTCCATCCTTCTTCTCCTTCATACCTTAGAGAGAGATTTATTTTCTGCACTGATTCGCACAATCGTTCGCTGCGCTCTACTTCTGACCTGTCTCTTTCTTTCCCTACTTTTTCCACTAATTTCTACTCTAATTCCTTCACTGTCAAAGCTATTCGTTTATGGAATTCCCTCCCTGTGTCCTTAAGACGTTCTCCTTCTATCCATTCCTTCAAATCTAATCTAAAAGCTCATTTCCTATCCCTTCCTGATTAATACCTTCTCCTTAAACTTGCAAGTTGTCATTTACTAGCACCTTTCTTACGTTTTTTTTTTCTTTTTTTTTCACGTGTCTAGATATGTATGTATAGTAGATATGTATATATATATGTAATATTTAATGTTTTTCATTATTTATTTGTGTGTATGTATATGTTATATATTTAGGTATAGATATGTATAAGTTATATTAATTACTCTTTGCACGTCTACCGCTTCACCTTCTGTATCGGTTCCTTCACCCCCCGGTTGCCTGGAAGAAATTGCTCTGTAGCAATAAGGCTGCCGGATTGCACACTACATCATAAACATTTGTTTTTTTGTTTAATGTTATGTTTTATGTTTTTTTTTTTTGTGTGCAATAAAGAGTATTGTATTGTATTGTATTGTATTGTTAATTATGATTTCACTAGCTTTCTGCCCGGGACTCCGTTCCCGTGAGAATTTGAGAAAATTATGTAGCCTATGGCTGGACCAATTTTTGAATTAACAAATCCAGAGTGTCAGCTATCTGCAAACAAATTTTATCAAAATTGGTCCAGCCGTTTGAGTGTGAAAGAGTAACAAACAACCATCCATCCATAAATACATATCTACTAAACCTGCTGATCCACGGGGAACTTCTCGTAGATGTTCATGGGAATATTTAAAGACTCTATTTGAACCGTTAATATGCCGTAGTTTATAACGATCGTTATCTAAAACAGCGGTGATTTTAAAGGGGCCTTTATATTTTCGATCTAACTTTGTTTGATGTCTTTCTTCACTTTTGACAAATACAAAATCGCACACTGAAAAGGGTCTGATTTTAGCTCTACCTCTGTTGATATTCTAATAATGTAATTTGTTGGTTTATTGTAAAGATTCAAGATAAAGGCTGTCTACTTAGTTGTGAATTGGGTGAGTGACCCCCTCCAAAATTTCAGGCTGCGACCGCGCCCTCATACCCCACCCCCACCGCTCACTACACCAATATTCAAGATTCAAAACATTTATTTGACATACACACTACAACACAACAACAACGTTACATAAGCAATAACAACACAAAATAAAAAATAAAATAAAACATAAAATTAAAAACATATAAATTAAAATGGATGTAGTTGTGATGTAGTGCGATGACAAACAGGACTCACCTCAGCATGTGATGCAGCAAAGACCACAACGCTGGTTTTCAGTTGAGCCCCTTAGATCAGTGTATGTGTACTTACGTAGCTAGACGGGAATGAAGAAAATACATACCACACTTTATTAACCCGCAAACGACTTGATTTTTCATGCAATTTAGTAGACGTTGGTGACTTAAATTAGTTTGCAAAAACTAAGGACTTGAACCAGCCCACGAAACTGAATGACTTTCCTAGTGTGGTGATCGGTTGAGAGTAACACCACCCCATCTCTTTCCGTGGGTGTCGTAAGAGGCGACTAAGGAAACACAAATGAGACCTGCCTCCTAGTAATCCATCCCAGGCAACGACACTTCATTTTTTTCTGAATCTGAGGTGTCGTCCTATGGTCTCATGTGTGGTAGGCTCTATGAAGGGCCGTCTGGTTTGCGACCACCCTCATACCGAAGTCCGACGCCAAACAGCATTTTGTGTTCCTCTCGGTGCGTGGGAGTACCAGTGCCTTTATAGGCATTTTCTGGGTTAACTCGCTCCATCGTCGACCTCATCTTTGACATTTATGGTCAAGATTGAGGTCAAGAGTTAACCCATCTTATACTAAAAAACCGGCCAAGAGCGTATCGGGACACGCGCATTGTAGGGTTCCGTAGCAGCATGGTTCAAATATGCAGCTGGCTCCTTAATTCTACGAGCATATGGACGGTTAAATCGCTAATAATGTCTAATAAAAACGAGGTCATAAAGAAAGAAGGTAACTAAAGGAGAAATGTAGATTCCAGCGCCACAAAGAAAAAAAAACCATATGTTTAATAACCACCTCGCGTGAATGCAAATGGTTGTATAAAAATTGTTACATTACGTATTCATTTAAAACGGGTGTACTATCGTTACGGTCGTAGTTAGAGATGAAAGAGACTGTCTTTTAAGGCTTATTAAAAAGACTCGCCTCCATCTTACAGGACTTGACTCTAAAATTAAGACTGAAAGTTCGAGTTTTTATTAATAAGACTTAGTAGTTTATTAAAAGATTAAAAACTGAAACGACTCGAGTTGTTTTCAAAATACTAAAAGACTTAAAAGACTCAAGTTCTTTTATGTAAAAGGGATCGCACCGCAGTTTGTGTGTGATATTAAATATATTTTTTGTAACCTATCAACCAAAAGGAACAATTCACGCCTAAACCACTAAATACATTTTGATAACATTTGACAAGGAGATAAAATGAGATATTTACATTCTATCAACACATACCTTACGACTGTCGACTTCCCAGATAATGAGTCGCCAGTCTTTTAAGTCCTTTAAGCTGTTTAAGTAACAGCTCAGTTTTTTACGTTAAAAGACTTCAACTACAAAAGCTAGTCTTATGACTAAAGGTTGGGAACTAAAAGACTGAATCAGTCGCGAGGCGTAAAAAATAAGGTGAGTCTTTATTAAAAGCCTTAAAAGACTGAGTATCTTTCATCACTAGTCATAGTCGATGTTAAAATCTCCAAATACTATAGTATAAAAAACAAATGTATTAAAGAGTTTATAGTTTCAGAAATAACTTTAGTTTTTGGTCTAAACACTAAGTACATAATGAAATTATAAAATTCGCGAGCGAAGCGAGCGAAATTTTTTTTTTTTGCGACAATATTATTAGAAATAATATAGACCTGCTGATAAAATTTCATTTTCGTTATTAACACCACCAAAACCTATTTAACGACACCTAAAATGTCAATATGTTACAGCCTGGCTTTTGACCTCGCCTCACTTTTAGTATTGAACCTTGTAAACATATTCTTATTAATTCCAAAAACGTTTGGCACTTGGTGGACTATCACTCGCAAACTTGAAAGGCCAACTTATGTGTGATAGTTTTTCTTTTAATTTCGTTTTATATTCTACCAACGAGAATTTTTTCTCATTTTTAGAAACAACCGTTTAGCTGGTAGAGGGGGGGGGACACTAACTTTAGTATTGGGCTAAATATAACAGAATGGAAGTATTTAATCCGCGAGCGAAGCGAGCGCGAATTTTTTTTGACGTAAAAAAAAATTTTTTTATTTTAATTTTTTAGCAACAAAAGTATTGTTAGGAATAATTTCGAGCTGGTGCTAAAAAGCAGGTCGCGCGGCGATTGTGTATAATTTTGATGTCATTTTCGTAATTAACACCCCCAAAAACTTATAACGACACATGAAATGTCAATATGTTACAGCTTGGCTTTCGACCTTGCCTCACTTTTAGCGTGGAACTTTGTATGGCAGTTGTTTTGGATTAGGCTGAACTTCGTCGTAAATGCTAAATGCTCGTGAAATATTTAACATTTTTTTTCATTTTAAAAATTAATTTTTCGCAAACTGACTGCTGAATCGAAAAACGTTCGTAGTAAACTCCTTCTATCTTTTAAAAAACTATCCTATGACATCCCACTCGGTGATATCGGCGAGAAAAAAACATCCATCGCCCTTTCACATGTATGGGAAACACCCGAAAAATTTTTTTTTACAAAATTTTATTTTTTCTATTTGTCGGCGCAATTAATATGTATGAACATGCCAAATTGCAGCTCTGTAGTACCAAGGATCTAATATTAGTAAATATATTCTTATTAATCCCAACAATGTTTGGCACTTGGTCTACCATTACTCGCAAACTTGAAGGACCAACTTATGTTTTATAGTTTTCCTTTTAAATTTGATGTATATTCTACCTCTGTAAATTTTTTCACATTTTTAGAAACAACCGTTTAGCTGGTAGAGGGTGGGGACACTTGTGTTTGACAAAAATTTACACTTTAAAAATTTATGATACGCAAGCAGAGTGCTAAATCGAAAAACGTTCTTAGTAAACCCCTTCTATCTTTTAAAAAGCAATTCTATGACACCCCATTCGATGATATTGGCGAGAAAAAAAAAAAACATCGCCCTTTCACGTCTATGGGAGACACCCGAAAAAAATTTGTTTTCTAAGGTTTTACTCTACAGTTCTGTCGGCGTGATTAATATGTATAACTATGCCAAATTTCAGCTCTGTAGTACCAAAGGTTTCTTAGAAAACCCGCGGGCAAACGGACAGACGGACAGACGGACATGGCGAAACTATAAGGGTTCGTAGATTACTACGGAACCCTAAAAAAAGGTCGGAAAATGAAAAATAATGTTCGCCTCTCCATACAACTTGTCCGATCAGTCGTTTTTTTTTTCATATAAGTTCCTTGGGGTGAGTTGTTCAGTTTCGGTAACGACGACGTAACGTTCCTTCTTAACTAACTAACATATAACGTTCACCTCAGCTCGAGCACGATGACGACAATGTTGACATTTTCCATCGTACTCGAGCTGCTGCAGTCAATCAGCACTATCACAACACAAAGTGGTCGATCGATATCTCTGCCCGAAATGTAGTGTTGAAGTTAGGTATACAGGTTGTAAAAGACAGCTTAGCAAAAACTGAAACCCTGGGACTCACAATCATTCTGAAAGATTTTCCACTTTAATTTTTCTCCGGAAAATGTTCAATTTTTTTTGGATTTAAATATTTTCTGCTTTTATTTTTTTATGATTTAATCGAATACACTCCATTTTGCAATAAAAAAACAATCATAACAACATAAAACACGAAAGCCAGCAATGTGCCTCGCACAACGATAGCAACGCGGCGCGGGGAGATCGCGCGCGGGGCGCGGTATCACGATACTTTGCGTAGCGCCAATCTAGGTAAATAAATAAATAGGACAGAACATGAAAAAAAATCCGCCTTTTTGTACCAACGTAAGCGACAAGCTGATCTTCGTTAGACTTGAAAAGTTGGTAAAAAACATCACACAGCCGGCTTAGTATTTTTTTGAGAATTCCCATAGATTTCTCGGGGAAAGTAGTTTAGTAAGTTTAGCTTATTTAAAGCCGCCCTGTAAATGTATTTAAAACCTTCGATCAACTATAAAGAACTAGATACACAATCCACAACAAAAAAGTTCCTTCACTAAATGATCACCCACTTGACGTTTTGGGTTGTCTTTTCGTTTAGTAGCATTCGTTCGTTCCGAAAGTAACCATGCCGCAGTGCGCAGTGAAAAATTGTAAAAATCACACCTCCAGAACATTAAAGGAATATGGAATGACATTTTTTAAATAAGTAGTTTTGTAATTATTATATGTGAATTGAAATTATCTTGGTATTTGGCCAAGAAAAGGTTATAAAACATTTTTTTAGTTTAATTTAATAACATTCGGCGAGAGTATAACCCTTTAAATTGAATAGACACTAGCGGAACTTACAAATCCATACCGTTGTATTTCAACATCATTTGTTCGGGTTATGCAGTGACTCTGTTCTAAAACAAATAGAGACGCTTTTTTTTCTATTGTTTTTTTTTTCATTTTCATCTGTGTTATAAAATTTAAGTGTAAAGAGTATATATATTAATTCTGTTTTCTATACTTACATTAAAGGTATTATGGCAAAACCATTAATCATATAAAATTGAATTAATAAAAAATTTAACGTGCGTGACGTTTACAAACATAAAGTTTTATTGGATTTTTAGTTTTCCTAGAGATCCTGTGCGATGTGGACAGTGGACATACGTGGTCGCACGTCAAAGATGTGAAGATTTTTTCTAGCCGTCGCAAAGTAGTGTCTTTTGCTCCAAGCATTTTTTAGAAAGTGACTCGTATGTCATTACAAAAGGAGTCAAAAGGTTACAGAAAACAGCTGCACCTCAAATAGTATGTACCTTTTTATCACTTTTGATTTGGAGTTTCTTGTATTGAATAAAATAAAAAAAATATGTTTCATCTTCAGGACAAAGATGATGACAGCGAAGAAGACAAATGTTTTTTTTTTGAGTTAGTTGCTTTTTTTTAAAATAAATTATTACTTGTACTTAAATATCTATTTAGTTTCATAGCTAATTTCCTCTCTTAAATCTCAATAGGTCATTTCTGTTCAAAAAAATATACTAAGTTTTAAATAAGCAAAACATAATATATGTGTAATCGTTCTTTTTTTATAAGTTATTTCATATTTCATAAAAAAATAAACATAGAATATTAGGTTTATAAGCAATAATTAAGAAGAATGGCTGCGATTATCAATTGTAATGTATATTAATCGTCTGTTAATTTGAAATGAATGTGATTTTTTTAATAATAAAAAACCATAAAAACTAACATAAAAGTAAGCGGCTGAACCAATTTTGATAAATCATATCTGAAATCCAGCGCAAGAAGAAGCTTTCGAATAAAATAAACTGCACCATTACTAGGCAACGTGGCGATCTCGAAAGTTAGGGACTTCAGGCACTGTTCAGCATTTTTATTCATAATTGAAAAAGCTATAAGAATAAAACATCTGCCTAAAAATGAATCATCTTTTATGTAGGCCTTATCCGGCATTTATACACGATCAAAATTCGCCGCATGGAAATAAACAAATAAATATTCAGCCTGAGTGGCTGGCTAATTTAGTCCTTTGATGCAGGCATAATCCTTGAGATGACTCAGAATGCATCCTATACTCAGAATGTTGCTCCTTTTGACTGGGATATAAATACTCGATGCACTCAAGTAATTTCATTTGGCAAGAAACCACTGTATACTCTGATCGCGTGAACAGGACATCCTCCCCACAGCAACAATGGAAATGGAAAAGATACCCTGTTTTGTTCCAACAAGTTGGACAGACTACCCGTCTGTGTTTCTGGAACTGATGGTTTATAATCAGCTCTCGAGGTATTGGGAGGTGCATCAAACGCTAAGCGGGGTTCAAATAGAATTAAATCAAGTGAAGGCTATCTCTGAGATGATTGATACCGCAGGAATAGTTTGGTTCAGAATGGTCGGCGACGTTAACGGCCTACTGCATCCAGATTTCTATAGCCTGATATTCATTTAGAAGACAGAGTGATTGTGTGTATTTAAATGTGACGTTTAAGTGTTTAGGTTACGTTAATTTTAAGGATATAAAAATATGTCGAGTGTAAAGAATATGATAGAATTAAATGTGAAGAGAAATTTTCTAGTTCTTTATTTAATATCATTTGATGTGCACCCTTAAAAAAAAAATTAGTAAAAGGTTTGACTCTAAAGGCCATCCCTATACTTTTCCCCTAATTTCAAATGCAAAGCGGTCGTAATGTAGCTTTTTGTAACGTTTTTGAGCTCAAAAATACAATTTATCTATTATATTGAGCTCTTTGAGTTATAATTTCTAAAGCTCTGGTAAATTCCAAGACGTTATTTTCCGAGTTGAATAACAGGTTTACTTCTTCCCCCCGTTGAGACACTCTTCGCACGGAAAAAAGAAAAATGTAAAATTTACAGTATATAAAATGTAACTTAGCGCTCCGTAAACCAAACTGTAAAAATTACAGTATACTGTAAAAATTACATTTGAAAAGTGGAAAATCACATTAAAAACTGTAAAAATTAATATTTAAAAAGTAAATTGGAAAAAAATTGGAAAGATGTTATTTCAAACTGTAATTTTTACAGTTTGGTTTACGGAGGGCAGCTTATACTCTATAAAATGCAATCATTGCATTTTTCTTTTTTCCGTGCGGTTACTTTTACTGGACTCTGATTGCGGCCCAATGAGACGTCGTTTCATTCCTTTCGGCAGCTGCGAATTCTCAGTGACGTCATAGCTCGAGGTCATCGATTCTATGATCGAGCAATCGTAATCAGCAGGATTATGCATTTTACTTCACAGTTGCGACTGCCAGCTGTTATGACAAAATGTAAACTGAACTCCTGTAAAAGTGCAGTATTTATTTATACACATGCTACTAAAGGCGATTCGGAAACATGTGAATAAAGTATGCGTTTTATCTTATACGGGTAAATATTAATTGCTGTTAAACAATATAAAGTAAGAGCTTGGTAAAAGTTTTATTTTTCTACGTAACTGCAGAGCGCATGTGTTTACGTGCTGTCTTATTATTTTTCATTGCTATTAAACGTTATAGAAATATTCTTTACAATGTTGTTAATAAACAGTTTTGGACTCTTGCGTCTAAATCTGTGTTATTTTAGACCTTATCAGGTATCACAGAAACAGAGAAAAACGAAAAAATTTATAGTTTTAATCAAATTATATGCATTGTTGGTGTGAAAATAAGTACTATCGTCAGAAAAAGGGTTTTTATTTTTAAAACCAAAACATCAGTTACATGAATAATAATGTACAAAAATTTTCTAAAAAGTGGAGTAGTTTCTACGCAACTAGTAGTTTCATTCGTCTACCTGAAATAAGGAAAAATATTATCATCATTAAAAGCAGAAATGTTAATTTGAATATGTTTAGTTTAGTTTAGTTTCATTTATTTCATGATATAGATAACATTTACAATATGTAATTACATGTAGTGTCACTCCATATTATGATCGTCATTAAAAATAATAAAAACAATAATTTATATGTATAGTTAATCAAAGAAAGAGAAAAAGGAAAAAACAATATTTGAGAACAGATAACATAATGTCAATATTTAAAATAAATGTAAATCTATAAGTATGCTACATACTATAACAATGTCAAAAAATTCAAAAATAAATAAATAAATAACATTCCCAATGGAACAATGTCAAAAGGTATTACTTACTTGAATGTATCTTCAAGAAACTCCTCCACTGAATAATATTCTTTTTTCAACAAAAGGTTTTTCAGTCTTTGAGCAAACGCTTCGTCATTTTTTATGTCTTTAACATCAGAGGGCAATCGCTCATAGAACTTTGGGCCGATAACGCGGGGATTTTTTAAAGCAAGCTCAGTTTGCCGCTGCACTACTTGTAATCGACCCACACTCCGGAGCGAGTACCCACCACCGTCACGAACTTCAAATTGTGACAGGCTGCGTCGCACGTACATAACTACTTCGTAAATGTATAGTGAATAAAGTGTCATTATCCCAAATTCAGCAAAGTGAGTGCGACACGACTCTCTGGCTTTAATCCCAATGAGAGTTCGCATTGCCCTCTTTTGAAGAATAAAGACACGGTTAGCGTCAGTTGTGTTGCCCCATAGTATGATGCCATATAACATTATGGAGTGGAAGTGCGCAAAGTATGTTTGCCTTAAGACTTGTGTTGATAATAGTGGACGTAACTTTCTTAGAGCGTACGCTGCACCGCTAAGTCTGTCACAAAGTGAATGTAAGTGTGGTTTCCAACACAGCGTTGAGTCTAACACAAAACCTAGGAATTTGGACTGATCGCAGATAGGAATGGGACTCTGAAACCCATGCGGCCGTTGCACGGTCCTCCCTGAGAACAATATAACATTCGACTTGGACATATTCATAATAAGACCGTTCGACATAAACCACTCTTTTAATTCATCGCAAGCTTTGTAGATTTTTTGTTGAAGCTGCTCAAATGTGCGCGCACAGACGACAACAGTAGTATCATCTGCGAATAAAACAACCAAGCCATCAGTGATATACGACGGCAAGTCATTTATGAACATCAAGAATAAGGTATTTCCAAGTGCCGACCCTTGTGGTATTCCGAGCCTTATTTGTCCTGTTTTAGATCTTATCTTTCTTCCACCTGCTATCACCTCAACAGTTTGCTGGCGCTCATGCAGAAACGATTTTAGCAGAGAATGTGTACTACCTTGTATTCCGTAGTGTTCTAACTTATCTAACAACAAATCATTTTTTATAACGTCAAAAGCCTTCGACAAGTCACAAAATATTGCGGCTGTCTTGTATTTACTGTCCATGCTGGTTAACAACGTATCTATGACCTGATGTGCCGCTGCTGTTGTAGATTTATTTTTTCGGTAGGCAAACTGCCGATCAGTCAGTAGTTCATTGGCCTCTAGGTGACGTATTAACTCTGATGACACAATTGATTCAATTATTTTTGATAAATTTGGTACTATGGTGATTGGACGATGGTTGTCTACCATCGTCTTTTCTCCCTTCCCCTTATACACAGGACATACTCGCGTGCTTTTAAGCGCATCTGGGTACACCCCCGTGACGAACATTTCGTTTATTAGAGCTACCAGTATGTCTGATATTATTGGCCAGATGGACAGCAACACATTAACAGACATGTCATAGATGTCCAAGGTTTTTGACGCTTTTAACATACTTTTAATAATTTTATTAAGAATATTATTTGTGACTATAGGCAACACACATTTAGGGATACTCTGTTCTTTTAAGTAATTAAGCAGGTATGCAATAGATTTATCCTTGTTTGTGTTAACCGTCAGATTAGAAGCGATGGTCAAAAAGTGATCATTGAACCGTTCTGGAATTTGTGCTGCCGGCACATCGATACCATTCTCTTTGATATTTATGCACCTGCATCTTGAGATTTGGGAAACTTCCTCGTTGACAATTTTCCATACTTCTTTTTGTTTATTTTTTGAATTGCTGATTCTCGAATCAAAATGGGACCTTTTGTCCCTTAAGATAGTTGATTTAATAATTTCTGAATAAAATGAAATACACGCGTTTATTTTATTATGGTCAGGGTACTGGCGCCTTATTTCACATAAGTCATCAAATTTTTGAATATAACTTGATAGTTCATCGCTTATCCAAGGTAATTTATTTGATTTTCTGTTTCTAATTAATTTTAATGGAAAATGAATATTGATTTTACATGTCAGAATATCTATAAACTTATTAAATTTTTCATTTATATTGATGTCAGAATGAATAAAATTGAAATCGTAATAAAGAATGTCAGTGTAAAATGAATGTATTGACAGTTCTGTGAATAATCGCCGTTCTATTAAATTCTGTTTTGAAGTCGGCGACTTATTGAAAATCAATGTAAATATCTGCGCACTATGGTCGCTTATGGCAGTATTAAGCGGGGTGGCGGTGACGTCATAATCTCCACAAAACACTATACCACAGTCCAAGGACGTGGTTATTCGAGTAGGGAAATCTACAATATTATGCATGTTAAAACTTTTCAATAAGTCGTCTAATCGTCGTCTGTCACAGTTATCAGATAAATAATCAACGTTTACATCACCAACAATGAGAAACCTTTTGTTTTTGTCAATAATTTTAGATAATAGTAACTCAAAATTTTGTAGAAATACATTCAAGTCACCTTTTCCTGTTCTATACATACAAATAATAATTAAATTCAAATTACATATTTCAATTATTGCAAATTCAGCATGGTACTCAACACTAAGGCTCTGTAAGTCATTTCGTTGCCTATACTGTAGCGAGCTACGTATGTATAGTGCAACACCGCCGTGTTCAATACGCCGCCTGCAGTATGCATTTGCTAAGTCGTACGCATACAATCTCACGCGCTTTATTTCGCTACTTTTGCACCATGTTTCCGACACTGCAAGAACATCAGGCTCGTGTTTCTTTAGTAAGATATCTAGCAGGCCAGTTTTACTGGTAATAGACCTTACATTTTGGTGTATTATTGTAAAAGTGCTAGTAGTTTTTTGCGGATGGACTTATGTATTGTGCGTGTTTAACCTTACTGCGTTTGATGAGGTTATGTTGTGGCTTGTTGTGACAATGGACTGTTCAAGTTTTTTGTGCTCACAACGTTGAACTTTCGTACGGAGACTCCTGTTGGCCATAGTTTGATATCACGAACAGTGAGCAGTTTAGACATTGGGATATCCAGCCTGAACGACGAGTAGTTCCCGCGGGTGCGCAGCTTCTCACACTGTATACCATTACTCAACCCTATTTTCGCTTTCAAATGGACTAATATATCCTCGGGGGAGGTTTCCTCACTAAAATTGAATAAGTGGAGACTTGCGAGACGGGATGTGCGTGGAGGAGCCGCCCGGAGGCCGCTGCCGCCTCCGCTCACTCCAGATGCTGTCTCCTTGTCTCCAGCAATATGGGGCGATGATTGAGAGGATGATCGTGGAGGTGATGATGTACCTGTTGAAACGGCTGGCGGCACCGTCTCCCACCTACGACGTCGCGTACCTGCATCTACTCCTGCTGGTTCCTGGATGGACGAATTTACCTCGCTCATGGGTTGACGTTGGGGGGTGGAGGTGTATTTATTGGGATGTGGTGTAAGTGTCGCAATTAATCCTTGAGGACCGGAGTTGTTCAGTGTCGTACTTATCGGCCTTAACCTATCTGGTACTCGAAAGCTGGTGATCAGCACTGAATCGCCACCTGGATGGCTCATGGACGTGGACCCTGGTGAGTTACTTTTGTTGTTTTTCTTATTTTTCTTCTTATTTTTGTTTTTGTTTTTAACATCATTTTCGAAACTTTTTTCTTGGATTTTTTTAATAATGTAATTATTTTCTTGTAGAATTTCGTAGTATTTTTGTTTTTGCTTTTGTTGTTCTTCTAATATTCCATGGCAAATTGATAATTTAGTTTCTAAATTCGAAACTTTGTCCTCCAACTTTAAAATAACCGACATCAACCTTTCGATGTTCTCAGATGATACTGCTGCTCTCGTTATCGGTGCCATTTTTCAATTGAATTTTATTAATTCACTTAATACTTAATAGGTCAATACTTAATAATTAATATTATTGTTATATAATTAATTTAAAATAAAAATATTTACGGAGCCAATATAAAAGCTTTTGACAGCAGTGACTATGAATCATTTAATTATCTTGTGTTTGTTTTCAAGGAACCTTAAAAGAGCATCACTGCATTAGTGCATCGCGCCATTAGTTTGGAATGCACGACGAATTTTATTATGAGGCTAATAACCTCCAAGAAAGCTCTTATGCTTTAATTCGGCGTCGATAAATATGGAAACAATTAAACGATAACAAAATAAAGTTAATTCAGTTTACGAGACGTAGATCTACATAAAATTGAATAAGGTATTCGCTATTAGACGTCTACGTCGAACAGTGGTTACTTACAGGCTTTGTTTATGGATATGTTGGGCTATCAGCCTTATTCATCATCAGGACTTACGTATTCTTCTATCCATAGAGGCAAGCTGCAAGAGTATTTTCATGTTAGTAACTTATTATGTCATTCAAAATGGTACAGCTGTGCCGTATCTAAAAAAAACGTCGCTCAACATCTCTTGTAACGTTTGCTTTATCTATTTAATGCCCGTAGTTATCAAAAATGATATGCTCCAGCATTAATTGAAAAGAAACGGGTCAATCATAACTCAAACAACTGATAAGGCGGTATCATAAATAGACACTTACGAGAATAGCTGCGCTCGTAGTATACATAAAGGCTCTCTACTTCTGGCCCATAACGAGCTCTCCTGGGACGATTCAGGACCACTTCCGCTGGATTCCATAATCTCGTTATTGTTTTCATCCACTGGCGAAATTATGTCATAAACTTTACCTTCAATCACCTGTCTGAAATGGAAACAAATCAATTTACTTTCTGTTGAACTAAGATCTTTGTTTAAAAAATTATGAGACGTTACTTACTCTGTGGGCACCAATTCGAAGACGAATGGAAATCCATTGGGGTGGTTCCTGACCAACTGAGCCGGAACGTTGTTTATTCTAATGATGGGATTCACTTGTTGACTGATTTCTATTATTCTTCTTATGGATCTTAAAACAAAACTTTCCGCCCGATAAATTGACCAGGTAAGAGGAACTGAAATGTCAGGCGCGAGTAGAATGTAAAGAATAGTCGCGTTTTGTTCTTCCATAGTTGGTGAAAATAAACGTCTAGACTCCGCAAGCTTAACTCTTGAAATGAATAAAATCTAGGAACAATCGGACTAATATCAATTTTAGGTCATGAATAGATGTAAAAGGTGAAAAAGTTAAGTTAAGTGTGTGGTACATAAGACGTCATACGATAGGATTTTTATTTATAGGAAGCTTTAAGGAACTCAAATTAGGGACTGTGGGTTCAAAAATTAGTAAACTTTACTTATGTCCTTAAGATATAATTATTTGGAAACTTTAAAAGTCAGTATGCATGGACAGTAACACTTACAGTAATCGATTTGCCGATAAGAAGCTTTTTTTAGAGCAATTAATTTTCTACAAAAATATGTATTGTTTATTTCATAATGCTCTTTATTTGGTATCATTTGGTTAATCTTCCTAGCAACCAATTTTTCAGTGTTGAAAGTGAAAAAAAAAATAGTCCTGATTTATGACACTCTTTAGTATTTATCTCGTAAGTTTCTCAAAAGACCCGCAATTTTTCGATTTTATGAATTAAAAATCAACTCAGTTGACAGCTTCTGAAAAGTCATGAATGTCTACGAGAAGTTTCTATTAGACTCTTATAAGTAATTCAGTGAAGATCACATGAACTAGTCCAAAACGTTATATTAGCCATAGCGATGTACAGACGAAAATGCTACAAACGCGACGTATGTCCTTGGACCATACCATAATACTTGGATTTTTGTCGAAGCAAGCCAAGACGACAAAGAAAACTTAACTTAGGTCAACACCCGAAATATTGCTCACAAAAGTCGCTAACCCTGAATCGAGTAAAAAAAAAAAAAAAATAATAATGGTTCTATTTAATCTCTGCAGAAAAATGCATAGACCTAAAAATAATTTTCTACGATGTTAGGTTAATGGACGCGATATACTTGATTTAACCATACCTTAATAAATTTTACGATGACGTTTACATCCTCAGTGGTGGTCGTTGCCTCGTTCTTTGTTGACTAAGATAAGTTAAAGGCCTTCTGTGTCAATGATTCGTTGGATAATTATTGTAAATATTAGGCAAAACCGGTCTGCTGCAGCACATTATTATCTTGTGTAAACAAATGGTTATGAATGAAACGTTTTCTGGCGCACGCCGCGTGACGTACCGCCTAAGCATCGTAATCTTGGCATCTGCAGATGTTTTGATGCTAATGTGCCGAAATGTTGCATAATTGCATCGGTTTATGTATTTTACTCTTCTTATGCAATATTCTCAAGTATAAAACGATCAACACTTACAATAAGATAATACGTTGCATCGGTTAGTATGTTTATCTTTCGATCTCTGATTTAAATCTCCAATTTTATTGAACTCTCAAACTATTTTTAGAAATGCAATAAATAATTTACTGTCTTCATTTTCATAAACTTAACATAAAAGTAAGTGTTGACGTTTTAATGCATCGTATAAGATACAAACAAATTAAGTATGATGTATCAACGTATTAGTATGAATAATAACAAAGTATTTTTGTTCGTGCCTTTCACAACAAACGGAATAAATTATGGTTTAACGAACTTGGCTTGTTTATTGATCAGTTTAATTTAATGTTCAGTTATATTTCACGTGGATTCAGGGCAAGACGCTTGCAGCAACGTCGTAAGTTATGGAGGAAAACGGATTTAAAAACGGCCATGAGTTTTTTGAGCCGACTAATCGCACAGGCGATGCTTTTCATTACATCTGCCGTGTAGGGAATGTGGAAGAGTTAATGAAAGCTCTGGAAACCCTGCGACGCCGTGACGTATTGTTCCAGTATGACTTCGGTGGTAGACAACCGATTCATGCAGTGGCTGAGTGTGACCAGGTGAACGCTATATCAAAAATCGAAGTACTTTTGATAATGGGCGCTGATATAAATGCAAAGGAACTTGTAATGGGCAATACGTTGCTTCATATTGCGGTGTCTACTAGAAATTACCTGTTGGCCGAATGGATTTGCAAAAAGCCCGATGCTAATCTGGGAGCGATAAACTTTCAGTACAAGACCGCCTATCAAGTTGCTTGTCGAATTGGGGACCTCAGGATGATGGAGGTTTTGAGGACTAACGGCGCGGTGTGCGACGATTCTGACGATACAATTGAAACTATTCATTAACCCTCTATAGTCTGGCCTTGAAATTCCACTCTTAATTTTAATTTTATGTCCTCTTCTTAAAGTGAAAGAGACAGAGCCTATTTTGTAGAGAGGGGGCTAGAAAATTAGTAGAAGGAGACGCATAGACACACTACTACAGCTAAGCCGTCTCTCACATAAACGTATTACGAGTTCTGATTGGTTTTGCCCCCTAATACGTCACACGTAGACGTTTCAAGATCCTCTCACTATAAAGGGTTATTCTTTGAGGTAATTGTCAGTGATTTTTGGCTTCGGTATGATGAACAAAATACCTGATAATGTTAACCTGTGGTCAATTTAAATAAACAATTATGACTTTCGCATGAACCTGTTATCATGCGCCGACACATATATAACGAATGACCTCATAGATAATTATTCACTTGCACTATTACAGTCAAACTAGAAACATTAGCGACATGTTCAACAAAAAAAAAAAAAATATTCATCACTGGAGCCAAAAATGAACAAGGCGAAAATCTGTTCCACTACCTGTGCCGCAGGGGTAATATAAGTGAGTTATTGTTCCTGCATGATATAATCAATGACGAAAACAGGCACTACTTATGGGAATATAATAGTAAACAGCAACAATGCGTCCATATCGTCTTTTCCAAGCACAAAGACACCGTAGAAAAGTTTAAGTTACTGGTACTATGGGGTGCAGACATCAATGCAAAGGAATTGAAGAAGGGCGACACAGCTTTGCACATTGCCGTGAGGGTAAGAAATTACACGTTGGCAGAATGGCTGTGTCAGCAGCCCAATATCATGAAGGAAGTCTTGAATAATGATTGCATGACGGCATATCACATCGCTTTTTTCAACAGAGTCGACAAAATGATGGACATCTTGATGAAAAACGGAGTGGATTGCAGAGTCCCTATGCAATCGGAAACAAATTCTTCTAGTGAAGACTAGAATTCATGGTTTAACAGTGTAGTATCGAGGCGATTGTGATAAATAAAAAATCTTTTAGAGTAGTTTATTGCCAAGATAGTTTTTAGTAGATGTGTTTCTGAGCAATTGCTCATCACTGGCTCGTGAAAAAGTGATTTAGTAAGTAACTTAAGTGTTTTGATGATTACTAATTTAATTAGTTTTAGGTACTACTTATACTCAGGATATTTTTGTAACCTAATATAAACATAAATGTTGGTTGACTGATTAAATCGTCGAAAATGCGACTGACTTTTATTTAAAATTCACTGAGTTATTTTTATTACCATTATTTATGGTAATAATTTACGACCTTTGAAATGTAAAAACTGCATTAAGTCTGGCTTCGTTTCAAGAATTGCATTAAAGATTCGCAGATAAGGGCGGGTGTTTATTTTCCACAACGGTCGACGCGCTTACAACTGGCAAAAAAACAAGGTTTTAAAAGGCCTGACTGGTGAAATTCCATTTGTAAAATGAATTTCTACTCTCATAAAAACGTTAAAACAGGTTGTCGAACAAAGAAAAGACTCAAAGGTATTCGAAGGTAAAGGGAATTCATGAATATAATACGATAATAAATTAGTTTGAGTACCTACGTGATATGCAAAAACTCAGAACAGCGACAAAATTTGCTTGCATAACTGGTTCCAACACCATCAAGAACCTCATTTAGATGCACCTGCCGTACTTTTTTTTTCCTCATGCAATAACATTTTTGTGCATAAGAGTTGTAAATATTATTATGTTATAAAAAACATATTATGCAATTATATTACGTGCCTTAAGGTTGCATGCAATAAAATTTCGTAATATAAATAAATAAACAGGACAAATTGAAGTAGATAGTTGAAGCGAAGAAATGTACTTTTAACTCGATTGCTGTTTTTATAAAAGAAATTGTTTCTTATGGCTTATGATGCAAATATTTATTCTCGTCACCGGGCCGAAAGCGACTACTTTCGTTTCGCTATGCGAAACGAAGTTGTCGCTTTTCGGCTCTGTCAACGAGAAAAATCGTGTACACTCCTCGGGCAGTAAATAAGAAAGCCTCGGCTTCGCCTCGGATGACAATTACATGAGATCTAGGACCTTCCTTATTTTACTGCCCTCGGTGTGTAATATAATATTAAGCATGCCTAGTGACGTAAACACTGAAACGTTAGAACCATTCAATTTTATAACTAATTTTTTTTTTATAATTGGAAAATACAAAACAAACTTTGAGACTTAACCTGCCGTGTGTACACTGAGTCTTTTAAGGAACAGTCGAAATTTAAAACTTGAATTTCTTTATCATGAATAGAGTGGGAGTTTCAGTTATCCCCCCTAAAAAATCTAAGCAGAGACTGGGCCTTATAGTAGACACTTTGAAGAAGTTACCTTGAATTGTTTAACATTTTTCGAAAGACTCTAAAACTTTGAAAATGTGGCTGTTCTCTAGAAGACGCCGTGCTCTAAAAAATATAGTGTACACACAAAGATTTAAATAAAAAGTTTAAAGTTCAATAAAACTCAGATGAGTTATTTATGTAGAGATTACATACTAGAATTTATTTATCATTACGACAGTTACTCATTACTCATTTAGTTAAGGATATTAAATTATTGCTTCTATAAATTTTATTTATTGAACTGATTATTTTTCTTATAAATGAGCGCGCTTAAGACATGTACATTTGGAATTACTAAATTTTTTTGCATCTTGAGCCGTACAGGATGCACATCTTATTATAATTGCATGCCCAGAAAAAATAGTGTTGAAAATATAGTATCACATATATTGACTGTGTTAAGGTTTACATTGTTTTTCTATAAATATTCTTAAGAGAAAACATTGGCCAGGAGCACGTTAGGTGCTGCCCTCATTTTTCATGCTTTTCCTATGTTAAATCAAAGGGAGTAAGTTAGTTACAGTGGCCGCCATTAGCGTGAAATGATGCTGTTCCCGTAAGGTTTACACGTAAAAGTGGTAATCAGCGCCAGCCCTCCCCACCACATACTACGCACCCTGCCAATAGCTACTGTCAGATTTTTGGTATAAAATCTACTAAGAACTTAGTAAGCTTGAACGGACACAGTACTTCCTATAAACTTATTATACTATGGCACAGCACTTACTATAGGACTGAGCTTGATCATATGCGTCATCTGATATAAAATGGGTATCATTTTTTTTACGTGTATCCCTAATTATAAACCTTTATGATTTCTAAAATATTAATCAAATTTCTTTAGACTTTACCGATACTGCTACCAGAGATACATCAAAATAGATAGAAATAGTAAAAGTTCAAAGGAATCAAATTTAAGAATTTACATCGGTTTTATCTGAAACGAAATAATGCGCAGGCTACAAAAACTCACACTGAGAGGTTAGCTTGTTGATTGACCTCACTGACGCCTATCTAATAAATGTCAACCTAATTAACGACGTTAATAAATGCTTTATGTACAATTAACTATTCACAGTAAATTGCTTGATAATAAGTGATGTTATTGTGAGTTGTTTTAATTAACTTGTACATTTATTTAAGAGCTAGTGCTTTATTTTCATCAAGGTAGAGTTCAATAAAGCATAGTTAAGTAACCATAAAACAAAAGTTTATGAACAAAATAAATTTATATTTAAAATCTACGCCTTAACATGTAATGAGTCGAAAGTTATAACGGATTTTTGTGGGAACTTTTCAATCATGAGCCGATGAGCTTGGAAGAAATGACTGACTTTTATGATTGAACGAAATAAAGTAAGTCATAACACTGCAAGTCAACATTTTATTCTGTAACGTTCCGGAAGGATTGAAGTCCTCACCGCGATCTAACTCACGGTTTCCCCCGTGCTCTAGCTCGCCAGATTCCAAGATTCAGGTGGGGGATCACGTAACACAGATAAATATTAAAATTTGTTTAATTGACTTGAATTTTTTTTATTAATAAACATAAAATAAATAAAATACAATATAAAATACAAACAATAATCAGAATACTAAGATATGACATTACATACAAAAGATGTAGAATTCTTATACATACAGTTACAAACATATGAGCCTTTACCATTTACTTTACTTTACAAATTCCCTATATACTATAATGACAAGCCACGACTCTCTCACACACTACTAGGACTACTAGCGCAGCCTATCTCAATGTCGCGTCGCGACCGCGGTTCTTTAACCCTCACGCTGCTAAATTAGCTAGTACCCACAATTGCCCTATCAGCCGAGAGAAGCCCGTGCTGCAATATTCTAGAGACGCCAGACTCACAGAGCACCTCCGTGTATCCGCTACGCCTTCTCCTAAGTTCACGGTCAAGGAGCACCTCTTCGTCCACGTGTTAACTCCCTAGTATCTGTGCAAAACACCTATCCGCAGTTCTAATGATCAGTTCCAAAACATATCAATGTAACAATTAACTGGGAGATTAGCCCAGTGCCGCATCTGTGACCCTGATAGGTATACTACGAACCTATCCGCAGTTATGGTGAGTTCAGGTACCCCGATCTCAAACCATCTGCCTAATCCCGGTCTAAACAGCTTCACACTGCAACAGCGGCACCCCCCGCCATAGGTGTGAACGGAACGTTCGACGAACAAAAAGTGTGTAAGGAGTTTTATGCCTTCACTCCTTACCAGTCCCGACCTCGAGCTGATGCACCACCAACTCCACAGAGCGGACTGGACGATTTCGTCGTCATGCGAATCGCTTAAGACACCTCTAGTACAAGTGTCGTAGTAGGAACAAGCATCGCGACAATCGCCACCATGCGGCGATCGCTCAATTAGATTCCCTACTCTTGCCGAGTCCCCACTCTTGCTGTCTCTTTCCCGCGCAGCTCTCTCACTTTCGCGCTGGGCTCGCTTGCTCTCTCTCTCTTTCTCTTTTATTTCCATATATAGGCTCTGCGCTAAGTCCCTTTTTTGGCTCTATTTTTATACTTTTAAACAATAAATTCATAAATTTACAAGGCACGTCACAATTTTTTAATATTTATTTCTTCTTCGTCAATATTTAATAAAAACAGCTACGTCTAAATATACCAGCTAATGAGAATTTAGCGTATTTAAAGCTCAAACTTGAAAAATCAATGCTGTCTTCTAAAGAGCATCCGAAAGTATCAGAAAAATGCGAAATTCTTATAAGTGTCGACGTTTTAGATTGATTAGATTGTCGTCACTGTCTAGATTGAGGTTTTTATTTTCAGATATTTTTAACAGGCTTATTGATTCCCTTTCTAGAATGAAGTGTACCGAACAAATAAAACACAATGGGATTTTATTTAATTTCTTTATTAAAAGCTACAGATCATTCTATTCTTATGTCTACTTAGAGGCATTAAAATCTGACTAAACGACATTTTCGTGAATGGTAGGCAAATAAGACTTCCGTTTCACGCGCTTTTCATTTCTATGGTCACTTTTTGGGGACAGGTGTACGCAAGAGGAATAGAACTCCAATACTTTTGCTTCATTTCTTGAAAGTTGGTGTCGTTGAGCTGATTGACGAGCTTGCTGTACTTGTCGAAATTTTCGATGCTCTGATTTACTTGGCAAATGCCTTTCCCGAACTTGAAGCACGTTGTTGGTACCGAGCCCAGCCCTAGGTAGCTCTTTTGATAAACCAGCGTGCAGCAGGGATTTTTCGACTTTATGCACTGAAAGATTAAAAAATATATTATGAGTACTCCAGTAGTTGAGCATCTTAAATAAGTTTGTAAATATACTCAATGGTTTTCCCAATGGTAGGCAAACGGCTAGCTTCTGTGATTTCACAGTTTGTGGAGATTTCATGATGTACCGTGGATCTCCCATCACTGGAGCAGATATGATGATGAGGCTCATGAGAACATTGATGATTGCAACCATTTTCCTGGGTATTATCTATGGAAAAGAATAAAAATTAGCACTAGGTTTAATTCTCCTGTTTCCACCTCACATCGAACGAGGTTAGTAAAATTCTTCAACTTACATCCAGCCCAAGAGCGAATATTCAGGAAGAAACGTTGCAACATTTACTTCGATTTCGAAAAGTTAAGTAACTTCCGAAAGCAGTTACAGCTCTTTTTATTCATCGCTAGTTCCGGGGGTTGGGGGATTTAATAATTTGTTATTCATTTATTTGCCAAAAAAAAATTAATTCAAGGAAAAAATACACAAAAAATAAGGAAAATGCGTAGAAATTGGGAATTTCATTTTTATTAGTTCCAGTTCAATAAGTATTCATTGTTTCACAAATGTCAATGCGCATCATTATGAATAATTAATGATGCGGATTAATCAGGAAATGTTATTTGAAAGATCATTTTTAATAATATATATTTGGAGAAGTTTTCGATGCTTGACTTTGCTTTGCAAGTTCCCTTCCCGAACTTGAAGCACGACATGGGTCCGAAGTCACTATCATACATGACTGGGCAACAGGGAAGCTTCGACGTTAAATACTGAAATATAACATTGTTTGTTACTTCAATGAACTTTGCGTTACGTACACTTACAGCATAGAATTGCACGCCTCAAAGCGGCAGTAAAATAGTTACTCACAGATTTTCCTACCGTCAGACACGTTTTGCGGGCTTTCGGATGCCTGCAGGCGTATTCAGGAGCGTTCGACTATTTTCCGTTCGACTATTTTCCGAATTCGACTCGAGTCGAAGACGAGTCGAATGCCACGGAAATCTTTATTCACAACGACGTTCGATTCGTCTTCGACTCGTTTCCGTCTTCGGAAACTATGTGACATAGATAACACGTTTATGCAAGCATTTACGGAGATAATAGATTTGATTGAACGAATAACTGAGTGAATGAAAAATTATAACATTTATAAAATATCATTTTATTTCTTTAATTTAATTCTTAGATGAATTTCTGGCCTAGAGAAAATATAGTTTTACTTTTTAAATGGTTTTTAACCATAGTAACCTTAATAATTCTTCATTATAAAAACTTGTTTTAAAATTTACGAAATGTCTTTGTAAACGAGATGTAAAGTGTCAAGATCTTGCTTTGCTTTGTTGTGGCGGTTTATTTTGTGTTTTCTTGAAACTAACTTGAAACGTACAACATACTGATTCCCGTAGGAATTTGGGAAATTTTACAGTTTATGTACTATTCCGACGTCGCTATATTAATTGGACATTTCATCAAAATCCGTCCGAGAGTTTTAGCGTGAAGAAGGAACAAATATCCATCCATACTTACAAGCTTTCGTATCTAAAATATTAGTAGGATACTTATGTGTTTTAATCTGTTTAAGATGGTGTGTTGAAGCTACAATATGAAGCTACAATAGGGTTTAATAATTTAGCTTCTAGGTACTCACTGTTCCACTACTTAACTATTGTTATTAATGAGAAATGAGTATTCAATGTTTGTAAGAATACCTAACTACTGTTGTAAATAAACCCAAGCGATTTAAATAAACTGTGTATTATAATATGTTCAGTTTTATTCAAGATTTTTTTTAATAAGTAACAATACAATTATATACTTGCAATAAGTACTATCACAGAAAAAAAAGGTTTGCATCGCAAGTGAACAATAAAGTATGCTAAACTACTTAAAAATAGACACAGTCAATCTTCATAAGTAAATGTTCTTAATGGGGATAAGCAGAGCATTCAGTAGGTACTAGCATAAGTGCTCTCAGAACCATTTACCTCGAGAGTTAAGAAATAAGTATTATGAGCATTTTACATGTCATGTTTGTGATTTTTGCCCAGTCAGCCCAATAACTATGGAGTGATTTCAATTTATTTGTAAAACAACGCCAAGGCCTTTTAATACTCCAAACACCTTTCGATGCAGTTTATGGACTTCATGTGCATTTTATTAAATTTTTCTTCAGGACTGTTCATGTCAGCCTGCGAAATCGGGGTCATCAGGCTAGGTTGGGTAGCCTGAATACTCTGAAAATAGTCAAAAATTTGGATATTAGTACATATATCTAGTTATTTTATTTCTATGAAGGCAATTTAAATATAAAGTTAATTATAAGCAACTAGCTTTCCGCCCGCGGCTCCGCCTATAGGTTATATCGTGCCCAACTGTGGGATAAGATGTAGCCTATGTCCTTTCCCAGGCTCTAATCTATCTCTGTACCAAATTTCATCAAAATCGGTTCAACAGTTTAGGCGTGAAAGACGACAGACAGATAGACAGACAGAGTTACTTTCGCATTTATAATATTAATAAGTAAGGATAAAGAATTACACAGATAAGCAAATCTTATTTTTAACAAAACATTTCCTACTTGATAGTGAATGCTATGAAATCACATCCACATCCTCATAACTTCTGGCGCATTCAGTGCCTGAGTTCTTTGCGTTATTGATGTAGACATTGATGCCTGGCCCTTTGTTACAAAATTTCTGTTAACTATCTTGTGCCAGAAAGTGCAAGGCTGTAAAAAAAATTAGAGCTATTTGTAACAAGATCTTACCACAATTTTTGTTTAATAATGTGTCTCCGATGCCTCTGTATCTTGTGAAAATAAAGGCAAGAATCTGTATTTTAAATTACACCTTACTTACTTTGAATTCCACGGGAATGGCTAATATCTTGGTGGTTGGTGGATAATATGTTTACAAATTACTCAACAAAGTGAGATATTCGCAAGGAAGCGACTTTTAAATGATATATGTTTTGAAAATTGGTATCTTGAAAAGTATTAGAAAAATCCCTTATCTCCATGTTGGAAGACATTGTCTCCGGTCCTTGTTTTGCTCTTTCTTTATTTCTCACTCGGATTGTAACGTAAAACTGAATTTTAACTTGATTCTAGCACAAAATGTTTGTTTACATGTGTAAGTCGAATGCTCAGAAGCAATCGTGAACTTTTCCGAATTTGGATCCGAATTAGAATGTCAAATTTGACATTCGGATCGAGCCGAACGCTGCAGAATACGGTGAGTCGAAGGCATTCGAAAACGGATCGAATTTCGATCCGTTCTCGATAGTCGAACGCTCCTGAATACCCCTGCTGATCAGGTATTGCGACGTCACAGGCGTCCCAATCATTATCACGATAAAAATCGTTAGGCCAATCATGGTATTCATTTTTAAACTGTTTTTGTTACCAAATAATGAAGAATCGTTAGACAAAAAAAAATATTCCCCACGCAACGTTGGAGAACATATCTTAACAAAATTCAGACAAATATGATTTCTGATTATTAATCCCGACTCTTTTATACGGTTTCAGTCTTAATCGATATTCATACCTGTCTAAAGCGATATGTGTTAGCTAAGATCTTACCGTAACCATTTCAACCAAGTCTAAACTGGCGCCAAGTTACTAACGAACGATAATTACTTCCGTTTCGCTTTAAATCGCGTCTAGTCTCTACTAACTTATGTGCTCTCAAAAATTATAGATTTTCGAATTTCCATTCATTAGTTGGAATACTTATTGAATAAAACTATGCTTAAAACTATTTATTCTTGTGTAATTACATTAACTGGGATTAAATGTATTCCAAGAATGTAGTTAGAAATCGCTATCACTATAAAATTGAGCCACAACCCTAAATAAATTATCTCTCGCAAAATGCTAAGCCATCTGTCTGTGCTCAGAAAATAAGACGTCAGTACTTCTAAGAGACAATTATTTCTTGTGACAAGGCTGTTTGCCAACCTTTTATCCGGCCTTTATTTAGTTTAATATATTATTATTTAGTTCAAAATTGCTCTCTCTCAATCTAAACATAGCAAATATCCTATACAGCGGTTACTTGCACCCCAAAATTTTAATTCGATAGCATTAAGGCAATTTTTATCGTAAAAATACATTTTCTTTTTTATTTTAACGTCAGAGAGTGTGAGAAATCTTGTCGTCTAGTATAAAATGACGTGCAATATAATATAATATTACTTGAAAAAAAATGCATTTAAAAATATAACCAAAACTTAAACCAGTTCTAATGAAATTCTGGAAAAAATTTTATCCAAGAAATTTTAATCAAGCTGCATCTATTTACAGCGTTCATTTGCAAACTAGTAAATTATACAAAGAAATGATTATGTATTGTACCATTATCCTGTTACGATGATGTCATCGGATACTAAATTCGAAAAGAATAGAAATTCTGTGTTTAGAAAAAATAGTTTTAATTAGTTTAAATAAAATAAAAAAAGTCGAGCTCCTTGCTTTCAGTTTTTGGGATTTTTCGACTCCTCTTTCTTTGGCTCGTTGGTGGGGTTTAAATTTGTTTGTTTTTTTTGATTGTCAGGACGCTGTGGGACTCTGGAACAAGATAAAAAAAAAGTCGGTAATGGGCAACAATAGTGTGACTGTGCAGTGTAGAAGTAATACCAATTTCAAAATCAAAAGGACATCTCGAGATGGCATAGCTCTGTAATCTAGTCCTGGATTGATAAGACTCCTGGGCAGTTGAGTTGGGACTGATGTTTATAAAATATAATATTTAATACTGAAAAAAATCGTGGAGGCCTAGTTTTGATCATAAACCTAAACTTAGTCTACTACTTTCATTTGAATTATAAATTTTCTATAAAAAGATGAAAAATAGTCTAAGTACTCACGGTCCTTTCCCACAACAAGCGCAGAACGCTGAAGTGCGCGGGCGCATTTCCTTCATTTTTTCTTCAATTGTATTTATTTAGCAGTGAATTTAAATAAGAAACTTTCAAAGCGACGTTTTCACTCGTCCCAGTCGTTGTCACTCGTCTGGCTTATTAAGTACTGAGTAACCGGTTTATATTATTTCAGCAGGATAAAATATGCACGATAAGAAAAGAAAGAATGTTCTTGTTTTTAGGTATTAGTAAACAACGAACAATGGGGGGTTTATTCTAACCACATCGCTATATATGGTGTTTCTTGTTGCCTTTTGATATAAATTGATGTATTTTTAAAGTGTGCTGTATAACTATAGTAACCGTTATTATTTCCTCCAACTGTAGCTTACAAAATATATTAAAAAAATTCAGGATCATATGCGTTATACGTTAGGAGCGAACACGCCTGTAAAGCAACAACGAACTGTATTATCTCTCTTAAGGTAGTTGTTGTACAATATATAGATTCTTCTATTGGTTTATTTTTCCCTCGCTAGTGCTGCCTCTCTCATCCGTTATCGCCAACTCGCTCATACTCATGATCATTTTTGATTACTTTACTACTTTAATTATAATTTCTAAAAAACTATATGATAAATCATTCCTAAATTTCTTCCTTCTATTACCAATACAGTAATCTATGAAATAGGTATCAGTTTTTTACAAAAATCTGACTGTTCATTCAATGCATAAACTAAGAGTTTTGCGGTTTTCTCACTCTTTTTCTATACCACCTGTATAGAAAATGGCATTTTAAAGTGCACTTATCTGACGTTTCGGACCGTCAATTAACTTCACATTTTAAGGGCTGATGTACTTTATTATCCTCAATAAGTATACAAAAAAAGTTTGGTAAATCCAAATGTGCATGCCGTAAGCACTTATGCCATACGTAAATTGTTTAAATTGTGTAAATTGTTTAAAAGCGCTATCGCGCTTACGGCATGCAATTTAGAATTTTCTGACACTATGCCTTAACTCCAACAACTACCTTAATGAAGTGAGGCTTTTACTTTAATTGGTGCGTGATCGAGTATTTAGGGATAAACACTATCTTCAATAACGTCATGGCTACCTGAAATACTAGGCATAAATACATTCATACTCTACCTACATACGAATTCTATAGTGTAGGGAAGAGTCAAAAAACACATATGTATCAAAATATGATCCAATAATTCGACAAATGACTACTTACATGATATATCCTTGTAGAAGTACAATATAAGTATATTAACCCGTCAGCACTCACGTGAACCTTCCGGTAAACCTTACTCTCGTGATGAGAGATTTGCTCACGTATGTTTACGGTGCGACCGAAACGCCATCCATTTACGAAGGCGCACGAATTGGCCCGAATGTCACCGAAAGTGAATTTTTTTTTGTTACACCTATAATCCCGTGATGAGAAGAATGCTCACAATTTCTGACGCGCATGAGAAAAATATTTTTTTATAAATTATATATAATATTAAGGCATTCAAAAAGTTCATAATTTGAAAATAGATGAAATTACTCGAAGGTAGAAAAAATTTCATCTTCCCTTTCCATTTGAAAAAAAAAAGTTATCATTGTTTTAAATCGAGCGTGAGCAAAATGCTCATAACGTGAGTGCTGACGGGTTAAATAAGATAGCACCGTGACTCGAGGAGAATATTGTTCAGGAGAATGTTCGAATACAACAAATTGAGACAGTTAGTCGCTATTTTGTTTTTTTTTTTTGTTTTTAGTGCGCAACAAGTAGCTTAATCTGCTGCAGGTAGGAAGAGACTAGAAAAGGCTGCGTTCGGTACTTAAAGACAAATTGTGACTTTACTTATATAGACTTTTTTTTTAACATAGTACGAACAAGAGGACCTCGAGTTCCTCTAAAGAATGTGGCTCGATTCTTTTTTAAGTGATTAACTGTACTTTCACGCGAAGTAAAAACAACTCTGACCTTCACCTACAATAACCACGTTGCTAGACGCTTACTATGATTGCTAGACGCACACTATTGACGTGACTCATTCATTCAGATGCGAACCGAGTAACTGAATTAGCAACAGTGGCACAGTTGTGTGTCAACAATAGTAATTTATGTAAATCGCCGGCATTTAGAGTCTTTAACGTTGGATGTGTATCTTTCAACTATTTGAATTAGTTTTGATTTTTAATGACATTATATCGCGTCCCTAAAGGTATAAAAGGGCGTATACCAACTTATGCGCCCTTTTACCTTTGCAAATATATTATCCCGACTACATGTTCTTACAAGAAAAATTTATTGATAAATATGTATAGTGTAGCACCTATCTGTCATAGGGCTGAATTGTATTTCGGTGTCCGACGTAAGTTATCTTCTAGTCAATGCTGTTTTAATAAAAAATGCTTTAGTATTTGCACGATAGGATTTATTATCAGTCAACAAATAATATGAAATACCTTAAGCTTATCTATTAATTATAATAATAATAATAACAACAAACAATACGAATGGATATTTCCAGGAACGAGTATAAACTTATACTACAGTTATAACTAAAATATATTCTTACATTCTACGAATAAATGCTTACTTATTAGAAAAAACAAGAGTTAACATAAATTAATACTTTTTTTTTGATATTTTCAACTCGTAGCGTAAAGCTCTAATGATGGACCGCTCATTCGACTGTGGCCAATTCTGAATGTACCCATAAAACAGGACAAATCTCACAATAGCGTTCGTCGCCTCTACATTTAGTTGGAGATCCTTTTTCTTCAATAATTTACTTACATACATACACTTCCTCAAGGCAGACTCTGAAAAAATATGTCTGGTCAACCCCCGTGCCAACTGAGTACATTTTTTTGAATTTTTTAAACAATAATAGAGTTCTTCCTCCCCAATGTATATACCAGTTTCGAGCACGAGCTCAACTAGCCCCGGTGCATACTCACGGTACTTTAACGTCCATCTAGGGTCTATAACTTTAGATTTAAGACTAAGATCTTGAGCAACCTCATCCGCATAGTAGTTTTTGTCTTCAGCATTGGCACTTCTCAATGCACTAGATTGCAAGCTCGAAAGCCCAACCGTTTCATTCACCATTGAATTGCAAAAGTTTGAAAGCCTAAACAACCAGTTCTGTATCTCTAAGCAATTAATGTTGTTTCCGTTAATTTCGGAGCTCAACGACTCCTCGCGCGACGTTGAACGCCAAGGATTTCTAACTTCTACAGCGAGCGCTGTAGCGTTGTTATGTTCTTCGGCGTTATCGTCGCAATTCTTGGCGTATCGGTCCACGGTGTTGAAATAATCTGCAACAAAAACGTCATTGTCAAATAGAATTGGTCGCTAAACTTTCATAGTAGGAAGGGGGAGGAGGGCAATTGAATCAGTCGACTTACGAATTCGATTATAATGGAAAAAAGGTTGGAAAATCCAAAGGTACACGCCGCACACGCTCACTATATTATAGTTTCACATCTCTATAGTTGTGAAAATATCTCTTTTTATATAGATTTCACGTCCAATTTGTGGTATATGCCGTTTTGAGGCGTGCCAAAAATGAACCATCTTCTTAGAATTACTTAATTTTTCCTTCCAATTGTTCAACTTTAAAAACGTTTATGAAAAATAATAAACCTATTACTCACTGTGGCTTTCGCTGACTCGCGCCAAGTGCAGTTTCCAGTTTTTCCCAGACATCTGAATTAATCAAATTAAAGGATCTAAACATAATCCGACTAAGCAAAGCCTGACGGTATATTGGTGGGTTAAGAACGATAGTGACTATAAGATTACCTCAACAACCGAAGTGTAAAGCGTTTTTAAATGTAAACCCTCGGCTATTGTGTAGTGAATATCGACCCGTTATCAGCTTTATTCAGTGAATCTAAATAAATTTAAATAACAAATTCAACACGATTTCGCGCCAGACGACGTCCTGTTGGAAGCGAGCGGGTAATACAATGAGCGAACATCAGTTTGGGCGGTACTTTTTATCATTCACGCCTCATGTTTCCTAGTAAAACCAATAGGTATTCAGCTTATCAGTTTTTTTTTGCTAACTCGTTACGTTTGACCAATCAGAATCACTACGTATTAGTTTAATGTTTTCTTTATGTATCATGTATCATGTGCAACACTGGACTGAAATAAGGTTTTTTTATGAACTATAGTTGGTTTTATTTGAGAAAGTGTTATATTGGCCGGTTTAATATCGACACGTTTTCATTTGAAAATTTAAAACTACGTGCAAGTTTTGAATAATCACTCATTATTACCTTAGTTTCACATGCTTAAGACAAGGAAAAAGAATCAGATTCGGGTCTTAAAAAGAAAAAGTAAACCTACCTTAAAAAAACAGTAGCTATGTAGTTGATTACTTTAACAGTTTAATATAAAACGACTAAAAGACTCACAGAGACGGAGCCTTTTCAAATATTGGGAGTTTCGATTATCTAGTTGTTAGTTCTACTTGATTATCTAGTTGCCGGTCCTACGGTCAAGCGGTTATGTCGCTTGCTTGGGGACCGGTGAGTCGTGGGTTCGAACCCGGGCGTCGGCAGTTTTTTCAGCAATTTCCGTGGCTCGTTCCTCACGCCGGGCTGTGCGGGCTTGGGTTTTTTGATAGTTTCCCTATTTAAGCCACTGTGCTACCGGTGGGGCACAGGCGAATGCGTTCGGTTTCCCTAAAGTCGGTCCATCGCCGCACTTACTCTTCAGGCTGAAAAGTATACAGCCACCCCCATTGAGACAGAAGTCTGTAAAGCGGGGTAATCAATAGAAAAAAAAAAAAAAATTATTTAGTTTTTAGAAAAATTCAGGTACTACTCTTCGGGTCAGATGACTTGATAGCATAACGCAATTTGGATCTGCAGCAGATAAACTAAGAAAAAATATCTAATGCATTCTACGTAGACCGATTGAGCTGATGCATGGTGAGTCGCAGGTTCGAATCCCAGTGAGAGTCAAAATAATTATTCACAAAAAACTCAAGGTTAAACAGTTCTAAAAAAAGGCTTAAAAGCTCTGCGGTTTCAATGAACACTCACCTTTCGGGTTAGAGTTCTTGGGATGTCGTAGTTGCAACACTGTTTCGGACCGTACGTCAGTACGTTCGTGGTCGGGACCTCCGAATATTTCCACGTTCACTAGCATCGAGTATGCGTAGACTACCGAAATTTGGAACATTATTGGGTGGTGGTGTGAAAATTCCGGGAGGGCTTGCACTTGGGTTAGGAACTTGCAAATGTGGCGCATGTTCCCGTTCGTTAACGCAACGAATCATTGTGCAGTAATTGTCTGCAACAAATGAAGTCATTTATTTTATATTGAACGTGAATTAAAAAAAAACATATGCAGTGGACGAGAGAAAAGAATAAATGAAATAACATCATGTATAAAGTAATTCAAAATTAATAACAAAAAACGAACTTGAAAGATTTATGGGACCGATTAATTGGTATTCATGTGTAAAATTAAGTATTTTTCTTGGTGCAATAGTCGTTTATTTTTCTACAAATGTGGTTTTTATCTTATTTATATGTATATTCGTTCGTGTTAAAGCATGCAATAACCATAAATCCTAAAACTCACCACACGAAGCTCGAATCCTTGCAAAGTAGGTGTTCCAACCTTGTTGGGGATTCTCGTAGTTTTTAACACGATCCCTGATAACTTCCCAGGTCTCTTCGGGGCATGCCAATAAGACTACCCCGTTTTCTCCGATCCATCGGGCCCATGTCGCTGGGACACTGTATACTGGACTCAAAGTGCTCGGATTTATTCCAAATGATACTAAGAAGTACGGCCGGTTCTGCATCGTGTCCATCTAAAAAATTTCAAGACATTTTTATTAAATACAGAATCCATGTAAGCATCCAAAGTCGTGATTTTTGTTATGTATGACGATAGTACGGAACTCTAAAAACTACCAGTACAATTACCGCAGTAAGCAGCGCCAAACGATGATTCAAGGTTACGTAACACTATTAATAGTAAGGTTCGTTGAACTAGACCTACCTCAAAAAGACTATTAACCCACTTCGCAATCTAGTCACACATCGCAAGAGCGTGCCGTATTTTTCTATCGTAAACAAACAATAGAATTGAAAACACCATGAAACTTAAAAAACGTCACTATGAAAAAGGATAGTCTGTTGACAACTTTTATATGTATTAAAAGAATAGTATTATGGGTATAAATACTTACTTTTTTAGATTAATGTTCAGCGGTCCGCACGTCCGCACACAATATGAGCTCACCTTATGAATGTCGAAATTCCAAATCTTATAGCCATTATATTTATAGCGCGTTCGCGGCATTGTATGCCGTAAGCGCGACAGCGCTGAGGTATGTTCTATTAGCGCCTGAAAATCAGCTCGTTTTAGGTCTGCATGGAGGGGTTAACACGATAACTATCGAAAAAATCAATATTTTTACTAAATTATTTTTTTAATTTGATTATCAAACTTAGGGGAATGCAAGGAATAAAAAATCACACCTCAGTATCGTTTAGTTTAATTATAATTAATTTATTTCCGTTAGCAATCGGTGGCAGATTTTCTGTTTACGAGCGGCCATATATATTAAGTTTTCTTTAAATACAGCTTGACGGCAGAACTATAGTAAATTGTTTAGTTGTTGTATATAGTTTAGTGACTGCTGGTAATACAGTTAAAAATCGATTTGCTTGGTGGCTCACGTAGAGGGCATTCAAATCGTCTAAAAGTATAATATACTATTAGCGGAAAAATCAAAATGAACTGTCAAATCAAATTGCAAATAAAATTAATTTTTTCTTTCTGCTATTGATATTAGATCATTTTTTTATTGATATTGAATATTAAATTATCGAAAACTTTAAATTAATACCAAGGTTCTTAACAAGAAATTTTTGGGTACATGAACTTTTAATTTAAACAATTTACGTATGGCATGAGTGCTTACGGCATGCATATTTGGATTTACCAAACTTTTTTACTTATATGAGCTTAAATATAAAGAACTGCGCACCATTTGAAACAAAAATTTTATTTTGTAAACTTTTAAAAAATGTTCCGTAGATTAGTAACCAAAATTCAATTTACTGCTATGAAAACTGAAGTGACAATTCAATGGTATGATTTTGGTAGAGTTCAGATTGAATGACTCTAAGTACTATAACTTACTAGAGCTGTATTTTATTCACTCCTTGCTGAAAACAGTAAACTGTTACATAAAAGGATATTCCAGTATAAGTACACGGTATATTATTTCAATGTATTAAGTCTCATGTATAGAAGCAATATATGAATTAATTTAAATTCCGACCACCCATAACCTCAGGGCAGTTAGCTGAAATTAGTGCTTATCGGACGAATGTGACCTTTTTTATGATTCCGCGAAGTTGATAAAAACAACTGCTGTCTTTAGAAATAAGTGAGTGTTTATTAAAAAACAATTCTATTAAGATTAAATGGTTACCTATTATCAGCTGTTGTTTAATGCGACTGAAAATTGCGTGACCATTATTTTAGTGTTGCGCTAGAAATGGTAAATTGTTGCATCGACGTCATGCGTAGCTACGTCATCAAATTCGACTTAGACATTCATACGACTCATTTTATTTTCTAAAAATTTGATGTATAGGGTTAACCCCGGCTCTAAACATTAATCGTGTTCCTTCTTGCAAGATTCCATGCGCTTGATCATCTCATTTGACGATATCTGGGATCACATATACCGATATGGGATGTAACTCATTGATGAACCAAAGACTAGACGAGACGAATGTATGAACATTTATTATTCTGACTATGTTACACATTTTAGTAGAAAGTATACAAGGATAGCGACGACGTCACTTTGTTAGAATCGATGGTTGGCAGGTTTTCTTCCACTCCAAAAATTTATTTTCAACGAACCGCGACCCATCAAGCAAGTCATCTGCAAACAACCCAACCAGACAACTGAGTAGACGTCGTTTATCAAATTATTCAAATTATGTTCAAAGTCGTATTAAAAGATACAATAACCTGTTTCATACTCTATTGTCGCTGAGTACACTTCGGAAATGCTCTCAAAAAGAGTGCCTGATGGCACTATGTTCGGCGGAGGATACGCTACCATCACATTTCTGTCGGTACGAGTTACGATCCACGATCTATGAAGGCACTTATACGGGAAACAACGTAACATGTTTGGAATGCTAAAGTACTTAATAATTAAATACTCTCTGTTGAATACTGTTTGTGACATAGTTATCAATTTGTCTGTAACAACGTCTCTTTGTATCGACAGTCAAAATAATATTAAGATAAAAAGAATGACAGTTAACTTGTTTTTGAAACTCAAACAAATACGCACTGTAATGCGATGATAAGAATGCAGTTGACGTCACCACATGTTTTATGCTTATTACTAAAGTGGTGTTCCTTAAAAAGACGAGCTGAGTGTGTTATTAAAAAGTGTTTAGGTTTTTAATTTGTATTGTTCGTATCTGTCTAATTTTCTAGCAGTTCAGCTCTAAAAGGCTGATGGTTCTCACCTCTAACTGATGGTTAGGTATTAAAATGAAATAGAACAAATAGGAAAAATATTCTGATAATGTGAGGATATTATTTTTAAATTGTAGTTCGGTGTTCGACGTAAGGTATATTTTAGCCTATGGTGTTTGAAATAAATAGTACATTAGTGTTTGAAATAATTAGTATATTAGGCTATGCTTCGGCCATCATACCCCATACGCCAGGAAATCCAACTTTCTGGCCTTGGGTCGTATACTATTTAGTTAGTTAGTAATTCTTAAGGCTCTGGGAACTTTGCCCATTCGGCCGTTGGTAGATGTGTGAATAGGTAGCTGTGTTGGTTAAGAAGTTACCTTAACCTAGGCGGCGCTGGAGCGAATCTCAGAGAACTGAAAGATATCAGCATGTGAGAAATGTGAAAAATCTTTCGACTCGCTGGGGATTCGAACCCGCGCCTTGCCACTGAGTTGTACGAACGGACCAATGCTTTGGATCGCTCGGCCAAAGTCGAGGCCGCGCCACGAAAATATGAAAGAAAGCGTGGGTCTGTGCTGCTGGGCCACAAAATATGCGTAGCGCGCATGCGCTAGAGCAGGCCACAAAAGTAGCTTTTTCTTGAGTAAAATGCGGCACGGAAGTGCGTACTTTCGGCTAGGAGAGCAAAAAATAGTATATTACTGCCCAAGGCCAGAAAGTTGGCTCTATATTTCATGCGGCAGAGCATACAACTTTTTGGCCGTGGGTTGTATACTATTTTTCTTGCTCTCCAGCCGAAAGTACGCACTTACGGGCACATTTTTGCAAATCCGAGGCGAAGCCGAGGTTTTGCTGGGTGTGAGGGGGGCGCCGCCCGACTTTTGTAAATCCGAGGCGAAGCCGAGGTTTTACTGGTCGGGGCGGATATTAAAAAAATGCAAAAATTAAGTAACAAAATTTAAATAAACAATTTTGTTTTAGTTTTATTACAGCAAGAAATTCCATATTTAAAATGGCTATCTAATTCAATGTCGTTTAATTTTGATTAATAAAAATTGACAGGTCCTTTGTGTAATTGAAGTGACGATGCAATGATATGATTCTGGTAGAGTTTAGATTAAATGGTTGTGAGTACTATAACATACTAGAGATGTACTTCATTCTCTCCTGGCTGAACAAAGACAACCGTTGAATAAATAAGTACATGTTATATAAATTTTAGATATCAAGACGAATTTTCGACAGATATTGCACATTCGGATGTAAATACTGCTCACTCGATCGATTTAGAATTCTAAATAGATCTGACTTTATGAATTTTCTATAACATCTAAGAATTATTTTTAGAAAGTATAGATACCTAAAATCTATTGTACTTTTAAGGATTCCTAAAACAGACTGTAAACAGACTTTTACTCTCAGTTCTAAGAATATGAAATCCTTTCCACATTTAAAACTTAACTGAGAATTATTATGGTCTATATGCCATTAAAAGACTGCGTATTGTTCACAGTCCTTGAAGTTATACCTACTAAAACTCGTTCCCGTGTTCCGTAGGTACTTCATGGAAGTGGAGCAAACAAAGGTAGTATTATACTTATCAACAAAGGGTCACCTATGAGCTCATGGTGCGACGTTTAGATATGCATGAATAGCGTGTAGTCAATTAGGCAGCGGAAAAGGGGTCACCTTTCAACAGTCAATTCTCAGACTAATTATACGCGTTATCGGAGGAGGTATGAAGTTGCGGTTTCATTTTGCGTACTATTGGCCGGTGTTATTACTTACTGGAAACATTAATTTCAACTAAACAAAGCTGCTCTGATCCTGCTCTTCGAGTATAATGAGAGTACTGTTTCAAATACCACAACTGCGATAAGCATTCAAAAATAACAATCTAGGATATATAAGACTCGGTCAATCGTACCAGCCCCATAACAATTTGGAGAGTAAAGGAACCATGTCGTTCAATATGGCTAGATTAGTGGTGTTCATCGCTATTATTAGTCCCTTCTTTCAAGAGATCAACACATCACCCGTTAAAGACTCATCGAACCAAGCAAAAAACAACAAAATATCTGCTCCAGGCGCTCCTTATGTTGACAGATCTTCAACATCGCAAGCCAGCAACAGGTATCTGACTACAGCAAAAGCCGAGGACATCTATATAATAACGCCTGGACTCGATGGGCCACTGGCTAATTCGATTCCAGGATGCACCATGCAACAGAATAATAACGCAGGCGGATGGATTTTCGATCTTAATGATCCATCAGCAAGACACCTGAAAGAGTTTATTATTACATTCAACATCTTACATCAGTCATTTAATCGCATCGTGCAATTGACAAGACCCTTTCTCGCGGCGAATGAAGTGAATACCCTGTTACAAAAAGAAGGCAAAAGTGATTTTATCCGGCAGACAAAGGAAATAAAGTGGTTGACGAAAGTTACCTCGTACAAGATGAAGCTGATCAAGTTGTATGAGCAACTTACTTTCATGTACAACAATCTCAACTCGGGGTTGGGATTAACCTCCCAAGACTTACAAGCTGTGAAGAGGAAAGAAAATAATTTGTATGATGCAGAAGCGCGACTGAAGAGAATAACTGAAGAATTTGTTTCGTACGTTCTTTTAAATTAACTTTACCTATGAATTTTTTTTTTTTTAATACCAGCGAAATACAGATATTCATCTGTCCTACAGAGATGTTGCCATCTGTACGTAGGTCTGGTATGCGGCGATGGCTCGATTTTTTTTAGCGGGAAGTTAAAAAAGTTTTTTGTTTCAAGCCAATTGATAGTAAATGAGCTTTAGCAGTAAATAAGCCACAAAATTATTATTTTTCAATATAACAAATCTGAGTGCGTAATTTTTGGGGCATTGTAAGATTTTGAGTTGTGTTTAAAAATTAAATTGGTTAAGAGACTAAAGTTAGCTGAGTTTGGAAAATATATAATTGATAAAATATGAATGCTAACAATATTTAGTGATTTTTTTATAGCTTTTCTCTAGGTAATAATACTTTCTTTAGGGGTTATACAGTTAGGAATTTTTTTTTTTAATACCAGCGAAATACAGATATTCATCTGCCCTACAGAGATGTTGCCATCTGTATGTAGGTCTGGTATGCGGCGGTGGCCTGACTTTGAGAAAATGTACGCATTTGCCTGTGCCGAGGCACTGTGACTTAAATAGGAAACCACCGAAAACCCAAGTCCGCATAGCCGGCGAAGAGCTCGAGTTACGAAGACCGCTGAAAAAATCAAATATTCCCTCAGCCGTCACCGGGGCTCGAACCCACGCCTCCCGGTCCCAAGTCTTGCGCTATACCACACGGCTACGGGACCGGTTCGAAATGATTTTTTTTTCATTAAAATTAAGCATACTATATTCTATTGATTATAAGATTTAGTTTATAAGTTAAAATGAAATTTAGTTTTTAAGTTTATGATTAAAAAATTAAACCTTTGTACACAAAAATGTTGTTTTATTTTTCTGATAGGCGAATTATGAATGTCATTTGTTAATGAAATATATTATGATTTTTCATGTCTTTATTAAACGATATCTATTGAAGATATGGCTATTCTCAAGTAAGCGTGCACAGAAAACCTATTATATTATCCTATCCGATACTATAGCATCGTGATTAACTGCGTAGTATCGTATAGTATAAGATAACAGCATAGGTTTTCCGTGCAACGCTTACGTAAGAGTGGTTACAACCATTTAGTTATTCTCGAATGGCATCTAGTAAGCATAGGACACAATGGTATGTCGCGTCCCAAATGCCAAAAAAAAGTTTTCCAAAGCCAAAAGGGCGTATGTCTCAAATTATACGCCCTTTTGGCTTTAAGACATCGAAAATTTGATGATCTAATGCCAAAAGGGCGTATAATATAAGACATACGCCTTTTTGGCTTTGGCACGCGATGTGAGGATCAATAAGTCACACATTGCAATAAATTCTTGTTTGTTGATAGCAACAGGAATATTGCTATAGTATTTAAACGTATCGCCTTTAGTCTTATACTTTTTTTTCAGTGAACATTAATTTTTATTAGTGTTTCAAAGAAACCATTTAAATTTTTCGATAGTATCAAAAAAGTTCATCGAATACCTCAGGATTCGAACAAGCTTCGAAAACTAGGGAATCATGGTATATAAAAGGCTTGTTAATCTTAGCAGCCCCATAACAATCTGAGAAGTCAACGCAACATGTCACTCAAGATGGCTGCAGTAGTGGTGCTAACCACAATTCTGAGTATCATCCTTCAAGGGATCAACTCATCTTTTATTGGAGAAACAAGTGGTTCATTAGCTTCAGAAAATCAAACTGCCAACGGATCTGCAGCAAAGGCCAAGGACATCTATTTAAGGATACCAAGCATCAACGGACCACTGGCAGATTCGATTCCCGTGTGCGACACGCTACAGAATAGTAATACAGGGGGACTGGCTCTCAATTCGAATAATCCGTCGGCGAGACAGATACAGAGATTTATAAGGACCTTCAACATTTTCCAGCAGACATTTGATCGAATTATACGATTGGCAAGACCCTTTCTTTCCGCCAATGAAGTGAGTCCTCATCTACGACAAGAAGGCAAAGAGGACATTATTCGGCAAACGATCGAAATAAAATGGTTGACTAGGGTCGCGATGCACAGGATGAAGCTGATAAAGTTGTATGAGCTTCTAACATTTTTATACAATAATATCAAGTCAGGGCTGGAGCTGTCTTCTCAAGACGTAGAAGCTGCAAAAAGAAAAGAAGATAATTTAAAGGGTTCGGAAGTGAAATTGAAGGAAAAAACGGAAAACTTTGTCACGTATGTCTTGTTAAATTAGATTTTAATTTTTTGTATTGTTTCGTATTAATATTAACCCTTCGTAGGCCGCGTGTGTAGGCACGGTGCCACCCGTGTTAAAAATTAATTTTTTCTACTGTTTTTAGAATATTTAGTGGCACATTTATGGTATTAAAACGTTTAGAAAGGTTGAAAGAAAGAACTTGATTTTTTCCAAAGCTTTTCTTAAAAAAATTTTTAAGAAAAAATAATGAAATTTAAAAAAGGCGGCGCTCCGCTCATTGTGCGACCTACGAAGGGTTAAGCTAAAAGAAATAGACAGTCAACATTTTAACCATAACCGTGTCCACTTTTTCACTAATAATAACATATATTTAGGATTATGGATGTAAACATTATTTTTTAATTATTAATCGTAGTCTTTTTTTATTGATTGTTAGGTTTAGTTTATAAATTTATTCGATATAATAAAACCATTACATAACAATATTGTTTTCTTCATCTGTCTAGCAAACTATCCTAACCGGACGGCCTACAGCTAGACTTTGAAGTGCCGTCACATTAATCCAATAATGGTCCGACTTAAAGATCTATCACGTGTTCAATTGATTGGTAATTGTCTTTTCTGAACTAAAATGTCAAAATCTCAAGCCTTTATTAAAAAAAAAAAAATTAAAATTTCTCTACGAGATATAGTCTGGTTTACAACTAACTAAAAAACATTCGATTTACTCTATAACACCAGCCGCAAACATAACTGACCATAGAAGCAAGCCGAACACATTCGGGCTAATCAATCTCAACGTTGTTTGGTCAACATACAGCTGAGCAGCATGTCAAAAGTAGAACATCCCTACACACTAGAGCGTTCGAGGTGTGCAAAAAATTAGCAGAAAAAAAACAATTGTAAGTAGTTTTATCAGATTTTAAAATGCACTTTCTGATCTCAAACTTATTCTCTTTTAATCGTACAATCTTATGGCTAAAAAATGTCTTGCAAATTCCTACTATTTAGTCACCCCAGAAAGATGAGATTTGTTGATAAATAGCAGACAAATTGTGGCGGTGTAGTAGCGATTTGTCTCCTTCTTACGTCACTAGCGTAATAGTCTCGTAGCAATGACTTTAAGAGTAGGTATTTAGACAATTAGTTGCACATCATAGATGCTTCCGCAATCAAACTAAACGTCACTAAATTCGTTGCGAGTAAATTTATATGTGATTTAAATCTCGATTACTTTCTAAATTTCGACTTCGAGTACTCTCCTGGTTAACATCATCCGTTTTAGAGCTATGATGCTCCTATACATACACAACACAATCAGGGGTTAAAAAGAAAACCACACCATTTCGTAGCATTTTGAATTTGTTATAAAGTTTAGACGAAGATTTTTTTATGTGAAATCGACCCGACTAATATATTTTTAAAATTAACAAAGGCAACTCCACTCCTCCCATGTTTTACGTGACAGCCAGTGTCATCAAATTGTCTTACGTTATCCTTTGTTCAAAACCAAAAGTGGTATTTTACAAATTAAACAGATTTTATTTTCGACCTTATAATATTACGTTAAGGTTTAAATTAGATTAAAATGTTTGACACTTTAGAACTCTTTCATAATACATGAAGTGGTATACAACTATCTAAGTACGTATTGTAGTTGGGACACTTTTAAATTTCATTTTGTATGGGACTGTGTATCTAGTTTTATATAGTTGATCGAAGTTTAAAACATACAACTCCTCGATACTGAGTTACCGAAAGTTCATATAATATGTATAAGAGCATTACAATTTACCCGGTCGCCCTAAACAATTAATAATTCAGCTAACTCACTAATTCTTACACGTTCAACTTTATTAACAGCTAACATCTTTTGCAATGCTTTCAGGAGAGTGTAGATACACCATTGGTAGAACGACGAAAAAACTGGTTTCAGAGACAGATATCAAGAATGGGGTCTGTTCGGTCCGCGTCCACTGCGTACTCGTCGGGGGGGCTGTTCGGCCGCGACCGACACAACTCGGTGGTGTACTGCAGCCCCGAGGCGGGCGCGCACCCCGCGCACGCCGCACACCCCGCGCACGCCGCGCCCGCGCACAAGATGTCGCTGTACGAGCGTCTCGTGGGCCGCAAGTCCGGCCGCGGACAGCATCGCCAGAACTCGAGACACGGTAATACACTATGTTATGTTATTACACGGTACCTACTATATGCCAGCGCCGTGCCGCGCGGCCTCGAGGGAAGCAGGTCAACCACTGTGACTGGGTTACGAGGTGGAAATCTCGCTGATTAAAAATTAGCTCCAAAGCCCAGCTCATAGAAGCAAAGTAGCTTGCCTGTTTTTTTCACAAGATGTACCTACTTCGGGAAGTGCGCTCTGGTGGTGTATGAGCTCTGTTCCTTTCTTCTATTGGACGTCCGGCCGCACCGCAGAGTACCATCCCTAGCTCGTTGAAATCCCGCGGATTCGCACCAAGCGCTTTTCATTATGTTTCTGCATTTCCTGTCTGCGTCTGCATTTCAGAGCTCGTATAACCCGAATCTTTTCAAAGTTCGAGTAAATACGCTTCTTCTAGGTGAACTTGCTACATCCTCGACCGCATTTATGCCGTTATGCTAGATTGCGGTTAAGAGCAAACCCATCTACACTAATATGTGTTATAAAGGGGAAAGATTTGTATTTTTGTATTGCATGTCTGTAACGAATAAACTCAGACTATACTGAACCGATTTCAAAAAATCTTTTACAATTACATAATTTCCCCGAAGTTCCAGACGGAAAGCTAATTATTACCTACCTTTAAAAAGGTTCAATTAACTAACGACAAGAACACTAACATCGCCACCGAACTTTCAGGGGGCCAGAAAAGCAACGGTTCGGCGGTCCCGATAACGCTGCGCAACCGGCCGCGCATCCCGACGCCGGACGTCACCAAGGAGATGATGGAGCGCGAGGGCCGGCTCGCCATGGGCGTGCAGAACATGGGCGTGATCATGGCGCAGGGCTACCAGAGCGAGGTGCCGGTGCTGGGCGCGCTGGTGCTGTCTCCCATCCAGGAGCTGGACGGCGGCTCGGTCAACAACACGCTGCACGCGGAACAGCCCGCCACCGCCGCGCTAGCGCAGGGCGTGCTAGCCGCCGCACCGCTCACCCTCTCGCTGGTGTCGGGCACCCCCCCACCCCCCGCCACCGTAACCGAGCTGCCCGCCTCCGACCGCGACTCCACCGGCTCCGGCACTCCCCCGCGCCGCACCCCCAGCCCCGTCGCCCGCCCCCTCGCACGCCCCCACCCCGCAGCCCTCCAAGCGCGGCGAGGTCTACGTCTAGCTCGGCGGGTGCTCCGTCCACGAGGACTGGTGCTTTACCGATTGTGATTCTTAGAATAATGTTAACATGTACAGGATGTTTTAGAGTGACGGACGTGAGCGATTTGACTCAACAGAATATCTGTGTTATAGATTTGAGAGTTTAACTGAACGGAACCGAAACTACACGAAGTAGAGGTATAATGACATAGTATGTAATGTGGTGCTGGTGTTCCTACGGTCGCCGCGCAGCTTAGTTAGACGATCGAGGTGTGCAAGTGCATCTGGATTGAGGGCCCATTTTTCAAATTATTGCGAAACAAAAATAACATTTACAGGGATAATAGTAAAAAAATTGGTAAAACTCTTTAAAGCAAAGATTCTTTAATTTGTAAAATGTGAATCAAAACCGTTATAGTCAAATAACTTGGGCCCTCAATCCAGACGCCTACATAAAGTGGCATAGCCTAAATGTCAGAAAATATTCCCTCTGGGTTAATATTTTTTATTTAAGAACTAGCTTTCCGCCCGGGACTTCGTTCGCGTGGGAATTCGGGAAAATCATGCACCCATTGTTCATTATGGATAATGTAGGATTCAAATGGTGAAAGAATTTTTCAAATAGGTCCAGTAGTTTCGGAGCCTATTCAATGCAAACAAACAATCAAATCTTTCCTGTTATAACTAGGACCAAGAATCCCTATGGACTTGACACGGAATAATTATACCAAAGAGGAAACAGGATACATACATTGAGATCTGCATAAGAATGAAAGAGATGAAGATAATTTCTTTTGTCTTTATCCGAGTCTCGCTTTTTTTTGTCTGCCACAACCTGCACTTGATGGCAGACACATACGATATTTCGTTTTAAAGACCTGAAGAGACTAATTAGTGATTGAATTGTGTTAATCATAGTGCGCAAAGGACGCTAGGATGGTGATGGTGCACGATAATATTTGGCAGATATTTTGAAATTCGAATATAATGATTTGTAATTTTTTAGGTTATAGTAATACGACCATATTCAATAGGCGCCAAAAGTCACTCGAGTAGAGGTTTTGAAAGTTATTCGAAATTTGGCTGTGTTATATTATTGCTGTCCCTTTCGGGTGTACGCGTTTGTCAAGTCCAGGTGATTCTTGGTCCTTGGTCCTAGGTAATATTAGTATAGATTTTGTTAAATATATTCAGAAATTCAATATTGCCTAAAATTAGTCAATATTGCCGAAAACATTGAGCCCTCAGTTCAGACGTTTAAGGAATATTCGAATTTCATTTACTTTTTAACAATAAAATTTTGTGTCATTAATTCTTTTTTACAAATTCAACGAGATGTTGAACTCAAATATTTTAAATAAGTAATCTATTTCTTCAGATAAATTCATATTTTGCAGATTTCTCAGTGCAGATATTTACGAATTGAGGGCCCAAGTTAAAACCTCCAGAAATCTGTAATGTCGCATTCTAAAGGTTTGGGAATTTCTTAATAAGTATATTTAACAAAATCTTAACTGAAAATTATTAACTCAGAGAGAGTACTTTCTGAGATTTGAACTATACCACTTTATGTAGGCGTCTGGATTGAGGGCCTAAGTTATTTGACCATAACGGTTTTGATTCACGTTCTATAAATTTAAGAATCTTTGCTGTAAGTTTTACTTATTTTTTACTAATATCCCTGTAAGTGTTATTTAGTTTCGCAATAATTTGAAAAATGGGCGCTCAATACAGATGCACACACAATCGAGATAGCAGACAACACGTGTTGTTAGATATTTTATTTTATATGAAATTAGTATTGTTTAAGATAATTATAAAAATGAAACAGGGATTGAATTGTACCAAGGTATGTCTTTCTATACTTAAATATTTTTTTATGTTTGTTTTAACTTTTATTTTCCCCCATCCTGTCTAAAAATATGAAAAAGAAAAACGACTTCAAAAAAGCGAAAAATAAAGATAACATCATTAGGAACATTGTAAGTGCCTATTAAATTCGAGGGTTCCCCTCGATTTCCCTGGGATTCCATCATCCGATCCTGACTTGGTGACAATGGGACCGGACCACCTTTTGGTGATTATACTCTTTCGACCAAAAAAATGGTGAGAGAATGGAATATGTCCATGAGTACATATATCTCGGCCAAATTGTCTCCTTCCAGGCGAGACAAGAAATAAAGAAGTTGCTAGACGCATCCAAAACGCCTGGAAGATCTTTTGGTCGATGAAAGAGCACATGAAAGGCGATTTGCCTATTTCTTTAAAACGTAAGCTCATGGACATGTGCATTCTCCCTATCCTCACACATGGTGCACAAACATGGTCTTTGACAGAAGCTCAAAGGTCTAGCCTCGAGGTTTGCCAACGTGCGATGGAGCGTAGTATGCATGGCTTGAAATTAGCAGATCGAGTCCGAAATCAGAGCTAAGTACGCTCCCGTATCCAAATGTTGACGTAACCCAGGCGGCTGCAAAATTTAAATGCGACGGCGACGGCCAGTCGGGAAACGCCCATTGTCTTTGTCATTCTGTTTACAACCCACCATTATTAATTCGAGTTATTATTAAGACGAATTACAACCCACCATTATTAAGACGAAGTTATTAAGCATTGTTTGTGGATGGCGCTGCCAGAACGACGTCGCCCCAGCAGCGCCACGGCTAAATTGAATTTTGTGCTGGAATCCGAGTCAGAGGCGGCCTTAGGGGGTGGCGAACGGGGCAATCGCCCAGGGCCTCGCTCTTGCAGTGGCCTCGCGCAACAACCCAAGCAAATTTTATTAAATTATTTAGAATTTTGGATTTTGATCCTTAATTATTTATAAAGGTCATAACATAACTGTAAATTAAAATAAAGCTAGTTAACTAGTTGATAAGGGCACCCGTTTCCGCATTAAGGCTCTAAGATGGCCCTTTATGCGTGTAGGTCGGTGGCTATTCCATTCCAGCCACCTCAGCTGCGACCAGAAGCTCAGAATCCTCCTGGGGAATTCATAGGCTTCGCGAAGGTAGGATTTTTGTCCATTGGTCCGCCACTCCCACGCATTCCAGGATTACGTGGGCGACTGTTTCATCAGCCTCTTGGTGATGTTTAATACGAATAGGTGCTTGTTCAAAGCAGGGTACCCACTGTAAGGTACCCCCGTAAGGGTACCCACCATTATTCGTAGGTTATCTCTGGATAAAAGCAGTCTACGCGTCAGGCGCGGGGAGGGTCCAGTAAAGGCTTTCCCACCAGGCTTTGTGTTGCAAAAGGATGCGTGCTCGGATCCAGGTCCGTACTTGGCTAAATGGAATCGGGATAATCGGCACAGGGCCTGCCAAGATAGTGCCAAGATCCCTTCCTAGCCAATTCGTCTGCCGCATCATTACCTATGGAACCGCTATGCCCCTTAATTCATTGCAAGATGACCCTGTTGGCTGAAGATATTTTATTTAGCACTTGGTGGCATTCGGTGATAATGATAGGTCCGGAAGTATATGAGTAATTTTCTAGGGCGACAGGTGGTTAACGAGTACGTTTGCGAATCCAAGTACGAAATTGGCTAAAGGGCATTGGGATAATTAGCACAGGGCCTTCCAAGTTGGTATCTGATCCCTTCCTAGCCAAAATGTCGGCTGCGTCGTTACCCATCGATCCACTATGCTCCTTGATCCGTTGTAGGATGACCCTGTTGGCTGATGCTACTTTGTTCAGCGCTTGATGGCATCAAGTTAACTAATTCATTCATTCAAAACATAATTGAAAAATTAAGTATTATGTGTAAGTAGTATCTTGAAGATCGGTTTGCTATGCGAAGAAGATCACACTTAAAGAACAGTTTTTTAATCGCATAACACTCGGGTCAGCTCGGGAGTCGGGACATAATTTTCTGCTCCTCTATCTTTCAGCCCTTACTATTCTTTCAATCGAAAATGACGATTATTGTGTTTAATTAAAGAAAAGCCGCAAACATCAATTTTAAAATTTACCATCCTGTATTTGTTAATTTTGAAAATATTTCAAAAGCCGCAAACATCAATTTTAAAATTTATTATCTTTGTATTTGTTAATTTTGTAAATCTTTCAATGTAAAATATTTTAAAACTCAAATTATATTTATTTGTATAACTTTAGCATTTCTCGTCAAACATGACAAAATTTATAAACCAAACAACCAGACCTACTTTTTCATCACATACTTTTCACGAAGGACGAAGGGCCTCGCAAAGACCTGCCGCCCAGGGCCTCGCAATGGCTAAGGCCGCCTCTGATCCGAGTACTCGCAGGTTGAGTACTTTTGATTTAGAGAACTGTACTTAAAAGTAGAATTATGAAGATCCGTCGTGTAGAAATGGTTTTATAGCATCGAGAAGTATACTAACCTCAAAAAAATATTACTTAATTAGGCTTAATTAGGCTTAATAGACTTAATTAGGGCACCTACCAACTGTCAACAAACTGATTATCCCAACCCAACACATTGAGTGACATATCTATGCGATGCAAAGACTACAATATACACAGGGGATGGATGCGAGGCTGATCCCATAAAAATGATAGGTACCTACATTCGAGAAGAAAAGTTCATTTAACGATTCAAACTACTTTTTATATGGTCATCGTATTTTCCTTTTATTAGTACGGATCCTACCTGTAAATTAAACATTTAGATGCTTGTTCAGTTGTTTTTTTGTTTAGATACTTAACAACATATTTTCCAGGCATACACCTGGGTATTCCCGACAACGAACAACTTATAGGACCGATCTGTGGGACCGATTATAATCGCCATGTCGATCCCAATGTTTTGTTAGAATTTAAAAGGGTTTTGTGGCAGGGTCGTAGGTATTATTATTTATAACTTCTCAATTATGTCAATGTAAGTATGACTAATAATAATAATAATATAATAATAAAATCGTTTATTTCGGGCAGAGCCCATAAAAGTGTTAGTATACAATTTTTCTTACAAAACTAATGTTAGTAGGGTACATAATTACATTTAATAATAGTATTTCTAACCGTGTGGACCTCCATCCACCTCTTAAAGAGGGGGGAGTCCCACCGGTCAGATAACGCCGTCAGGATGCTGTTGTTGCTGCTCCTCGTGCGACTTAATAAGGAAGCGCAACGCTTCCTTATTATAGTAGAAAGTACTAATAATATAGTTATTCTTTTTTTTCAAATTCAAATTCAATAAAGAAATAACATAAGATGGTAATATACAATATAACGTGCGCTGTAACATACCATTATGGCATGCAATATTAATGGGTACATTTTTCCATATTTAATGTTTGTTAAATTATTCTAACTTAAACATATATAATTAACTTATTCTATACATATATTGCACTTTATTCTATATATTGCACTTTAAGATTATCTGCCAAATATTCCTCTGTGTTGTAATAACATTTACTAACTAACAAATTGTACAGTTTTTGTTTAAAATGTCTAATATTTAGGTCTTTTATACATACGGGGAGGTGATTATACAACTTAGGAGCCAACACGAAAGCTGTATTTTTATAAAATTGTAGTTTTGGGTGGTGTAACGGCATAACATCTATTTTGTTTCTAACTTTACGTGGGTGTCGGACTTCTACTAACTTAAAATTATTTGGATGCTAATGAATAAATACACATGCTTCAAAAATGAAGATACAAGCGAGAGGTAACACTTTTAATTTTTTGAAATAGGGTACGCAGCTATCCTGTTGACTTACACTAAACATAGCCCTTATAAATTTTTTTCTGCGTTCTAAACAGAGGCATCAGATGAATAGCAGCTGCATTACCCCAGTGTACTATACCATACCTCAAATTAGAATTGAGATATGCATGATAAGCACATAATGCAGCCCTCTGTGAAGTATTTTTGGTAATACTTCTCAAAACAAAAACATATCTGCTTAGTTTAGACATTAAGTTTTCAATAAGTATGACATTTCCAGTTTAAGTGACAGTCAAGAGTGACTCCTAGAAATTTTAAAGCTGACACATTTTCTATTGATTTGCCACCATATTCTATTTTTAAATCCAAGATGAGATTGAACTTGCATAATTTTATGGTATGACTTGATAAATTCCTTCCTATGTGCTGAACCATTCATTCCCTTTTTTCTTCCCTTTTCTAAATCTTTTCAACTATTCAAATTCAAAATTCTATCGTTCTATCTTTGTCTTTGGAAGTCCTGCATATAATAGTTATACTACCTTGGTATGTTATGTACTGCCTCCATAGAATGTCATAACTTATTGCAACAAAACTGGCTTGCGTTGGTTATTAATTTTAATACTTATATTTGTGCAGGTACGAGAAAGATCTTTCGGCGACTGGCCATTATAGGGACTAAAATCTGTGTCTACGCAATAAAATACTAAACTCCCGACTCCGTACTACCACGCACCGACGGAACACAGCAAGCTGTTTGGCGTCGGACTTCGGTAGGAGGGTTGTCGCGAACCAGACGGCCTTTATAGAGCTTTATAGAGCCTTCCACACCGCATGAGACCAAAGAACTACTCCTCAGATAAAAAAATAATAGGTGTCGTTGCCTAGGTTGAATTATTAGGAGGCAGGTCTCATTGTGATTCCTTATTCGCCTCTTACGACACCCACGCAAAGAGATGGGGTGGTGTTATCACCACATGGTAAAGTTAACTAACAAAAATATATCCTTACTATCCTTACTTCCTTTCCTTACTAATATTACAAACGCGAAAGTTTGTATGTATGTATGTATGGATGTTTGTTACTCTTTCACACTCAAACGGCTGGACCAATTTTGATAAAATTTGGTATGGTGGTAGCTGACACTCTAAATTAACACATAGGCTATATAATTTTCCCATATTCCCACGGGAACGAAGTCCCGGGCAGAAAGCTAGTACTAAAATAAAATCGTAAGTTCGAAAGTCCAAAAAAATGAGAAAAAAGTATTCAAGGTAACTCAGTTACTCACTTCGACATCGACTGTCCAGAAGGACATATAAAGACAGACATATAATTAGATAGATAGGGGATAATTGAGGTGTTCATATATCGTAATTTAACCGAGCTAGAGAAGCAGTCCGACTTTTATACAGCCTCGCATAGATGACACTCAATGTTGGTAAATCAGTTTGTTGACAGGTGCCCTAGTTCAGCGGTTCCCGAATGGTGTTCCGCGGAACCCTGGGGTTCCGTAAGAGGCTCTCAGGGGTTCCGCGAAAATTTAAGATTTTGATGTTTTCTTTCTAGTATAGCTTGATTTGTAAATCGCTTCACCTTTGATATATTTAGGTATTTATCTTAAAAGTCCTTTTTCTATATTTATATCTATATCTATCTATACATATTATAAAGAGGAAAGATTTGATTGTTTGTTTTCATCGAATAGGTAGGCTCCAAAACTACTGGACCGATTTGAAAAATTCTTTCACCATTAGAATCCTACATTATCCGGGATGAACATAGAGTCATTTTCCCGAATTCCCACGGGAACGAAGTGCCGCGAGGGAAGCTAGTTTATTATAAGATAGGATAACTCTTGACCTCAGTCTTGAACATAAGGTCTAAGATGAGGTCGACGATGGAGCGAGTTAACCCAGAAAATGCCTATAGAGGCACTGGTACTCCCACGCAACGACGGAACACAGCAAGCTGTTTGGCGTCTGACTTCAGTAGGAGGGTGGTCGCGAACCAGACGGCCCTTCACAGAGCCCACCACACCGCTTGAGACCATAGGACGAAACCTCAGATTCAGAAAAAAATTAAGTGTCGTTAGGCAGGTCTCATTTGTGTTTCCTTAGTCTTTATTTTTAAAAACAAACTATACATATCTACTTACAAGAACAAGATGTGAACACCTAGCCACAAAGCCTCGGTGTGGTGTGATTTCACGTAAAAAAAACAATGTTACAGTTAGTTAAATTCTTACTTGAGTTAGGGTTCCACCTAAAAGTGGTGAACCAAAAAGGGTTCCGTAGCCAAAGAATTCTGGAACCGCTGCCCTAGTTAAGTCTGTACTGGGGCCATATTTTTTTTGAGGTTAGGATAATTCGCAATGCTATAAAACCATTTCTACACGACGAATTTTCATAATTCTACTTTTACAGTTCGGATTCCAGCACAAAATTCAATTTGGCCGTGGCGCTACTGGGACGACGACGTCGTTCTGGCAGCGCCACATACAATGCTTAATAACTTCGTCGTTTGTTGGAGTTTACAGCTGGAATTGATACTGGTGGGTCGTAAAAAGAATGACAAGGCACTGGTGGAATCAGGAGACGTATTTTTGAAACAATAGAATTCCAATTCGCATACGAATTGACAAGATTTGTATGCGATTCTCATGCCAATCTTGTTAATTCGTATGCGAATTGGAATTCTATCGTTTCAAAAATACGTCTCCAGATTTTTAATATGTTATCTGTGGCGCTGCCAGGACGACATCGTTCCAACAGCGCCACAAACTCCCCCTCATTTCTTGGAAGCTAGTGAATGAGTCCACTTTTATAGGATTTGTAGTATTGACAAGAGGTATGTAAATTATGAAGCAAATCGGAGGTCGTGGCGCTGCTGGAACGAGACACACCTGGCTGCCCCGAAAAAAAGCGGCAGTGCGGTAGACCATGACCAGCTCGATCAATTCGATAAGAAATGGATGGAAAAGTTGCAGGAGAGGAATTTATGAAGGAAAGCAAGGGAGGCCTTTGCCCAGCAGTGGGACTCACTCGTCTAGACATAAGATAAGAACAAAAAAATAATTTTGAAAATCTTTCCACACCAATGGCAGAGAAATCGGTGAACATATATATATAGTCGAACATAGAATCTCCTCTTTTTTTAAATCTGTTACAAGAGGAGTTCTTTCAGAGCTCATACAGTATGAGTCATACTTATTATAAATTATCACTCAAGTCTTTTTATAGTTCTAATCAACAGGCTTTTAGAGTTTTGATACTATAAGTAAGTCTTAAGTTTTTTGCATTAAGGTTCGACAAAAGTGGCTGCTATTCTCTATAGGTACCGACATCCGATAATTAAAACTTCCAATAGTAGGAAGTATCGATAGTCTATCGGTACTATCGTAACCTTGAAAAACAGTAAGAATATCGATAGCCAATATTTTGCGGCACCTACTATTAATGAGAGACCAAACTATCGATACTATTGAATTCTAATCAAGCCCTGATTGACCCTTCGGCTAATTAGGCTGCAGCCTAGGGCGCGAGGATCGGGGGGGCGCGCTAAAATCGTGTCTTCGCATGCACCAGCATCATTGCATCTACCCTACATATATATCTTATAATTCGTGAGGTACTTTACCTTTATGTTCGGTCAGCTTAAAAAATGGTTTGCCAGTTGAATGTCATGCAGATTAGAGGACAACATTAGTTTCGCTTGCAGATCGATCTGAAAACTTTTATAGGTAAGTACTTAGAGATTCAAGACATTTATTTGACACAAAACACTACAACACAAAGAAAATAAAATAACATACAATATAAAACACTGGACAAGAACACATACAGGAGACGACAAAACAATGTATAATTGTGCTGTACTGCGATGTCAAAAAGGACACAGCTCGGTATGTGTTGAAGCCGAGGCCCCAACGCTGGTTTTCAGATAAATAAATAAATAGTCTGGACTACTCCCTTAGGTATGTAGTATGAACCATGTTAAATTTTTCACACTACTACTTTTTAGACCGTCTGTAATAGTACGGGAAAATTAGGTTTTGACCTAGACGTTGATAATTACTGAGCGGGACCTTTTGGAATGTGTTCGGACACCTTCTAGGATGATACTCTGCAAAGTCCCAAAACTAGTTTTTCGAGGAGCGGGCCTGAAGTCGTTACAAATAATGATCTTTTTTTTTCATTCAGTCGCTTTTATTACGGACAAGACATCTATGACTTTAGATTTACTTCCCGGTGTCAAAAAACCTGGAAAAACTGGTATTTTCTTTGAAATTGTTAGGCTTAGAGTGACGCCAGGACGCTATTTTTGATAGTAAACGACGGTTTAGGGTACTTTCTTTTATTTTGAATTATGTTTACGTTAAATATTTTCAATTCCTGGTTTCCGTGGTGCCTGGGATTTTGTTGGAACGAGCCTTTAAATCTTCAAAAAATTGTAATAAGATGATATTTTTTTGTGTATAATTTGCATTTTGCCTTGCGTTTAGCACTTGCATAAAACAGTATAGGATTTCTAGAAATCTTTGAAATTCGTCATGATACCTTATAATTCGTCTGAAAGAGAGTGTTTTATGATGTTTAATTCGAATCAAATGAATAGGGAAAGGTCTACCTAATTATAAATAATACAAATATTTTAAAATTTTCGAGCAATAGTTAATAATGAATCATAAGGTAATCTGTAAAAATGATCATGAGACATATTTTTGAAACGATAGAATTCCAATTCGCATACGAATTGACAAGATTTGTATGAGATTCTCATGCGAATCTTGTCAATTCGTATGCGAATTGGAATTCTATCGTTTCAAAAATATGTCTCATGACAAATTTCAACGATTTCTAGAAATTCCATTTTGCTATATGCAAGGGCCAAATGCAAGGCAAAATGCAAACTTGAAAATGAAAATGAAAAATGTTTTATTTCGTAACACTAAAGCCTTAAAATTGGTGGGTTGGGGTCTCCATTTAAGCGAACATAGCCTGTGTTTGGAGGCCCCGCTCTTCCATTGGAACTTACATAGGAAGGCTGTATGGTGTACAATACAATGTTGTGTTTAAAAATATTATGAAAACAAAAGAAAGAGAATCACAAACTTTATGCAGATACTAGATAATACTAGATAAAATACGACTAATAATAAGGAAATCAGATGTTTAAACAAAGAAAATGATATTGAAATCAATATACATATAATAAAACTGTAGAGGTCGAATTTCTGTACATAGAAAAAAAATGCTAAAAACCGAGTCAGGGGGATGTAAGAAGAGAAATAAAACAAATCCCGATTTTTTTTAATTTTTTTGTTTCTCTGTTTGTCTGTTTGCACGGGCTAATCTCCGAAACTGTTGGACCGATTTAAATGAAATTTTGCATGGTGGTACCTTATATCCCCGGTCAACATTTAGGCTAAATAAAATCTCGAAATTAAGTCAGTAAATATAAAACCAACAACAAAAACCCCTAAAAAATTTCAAAGCTAGGTGTTTTTAGTACATTTTACTCATACCATAGAGATCAACGTATTTTTGACATACATGAGCTAAAAACATGGACATGTTGTTTTTTAAATTTATCTCTTTCGAGAAAGGCAAAGGAATCTGTGTCCATACAGCCAGGTCTTCAATATATGTATATCTTAGCTAGGTCTTCAATTTATTTTTTCACTCCTCTAATTCTCCGTAAGCCGATAGTGTTTTGTTTACGAAGAACTATGGCGGCGAGAGGCACTGCCGCTGGATCTTTGCCGACTTCCAAAAAGGAGGAGATATGTTCGACTGTATACAATACAGGGTAGAATTTTGTAATGCCACCTGAAGGGAAAGTACTCTTAATACTGTAGATAGAAAATTATACTCAAAGAAAACATTCCTTTATTTTTGAAAAGAAAGAAAACTGCATTCAAGGATTTTCGAAAATTCGCTTGCCACAACCGGGAATCGAACAGACTAAAATCTGTAAGAATACCCTGTACTTTTATTGCGTCGATTATAAGGATGAAATCTTTCTAACAAACTTGGTAAATTAAATGAAAGAAAAACCATTAAATCTGTGAAATTCGGACTTATAAATTCAATGAGTAAATACCAACATGCTAATTCAATGGTTTAATTTAAGGTTTCATAGTTTTCCTTTCGCTTAATTTACCAAGTTTGTCAGAGAAATTTCATTCTTATAATTGACCTCGGGTGTGGTAAACGAATTTTCGAAAATCCTTGAATGCAGTTTTCTTTATTTTTTAAAAATAAAGGAATGTTTTCTTTGAGTACAATTTTCTATCTACAGTATTAAGAGTACTTTCCCTTCAGGTGGCATCACAATAAGTGAGTCGGAAGAAATTAAAATTATAGTAACTGACCCACAAATATAAAAGAAACTTCTATGCTGAACTGGCACTGAACAAAAAATTTGGGATGTGCCAGCTGCCAACAAAATACATTGCATTTTTGGTACAGAGGCCAGCGCAACAGGTTACTCCATTTTCATAGCAAAACCGCTCTTATCACAACAGCACAGAGTGCACGCGTGTAGTAACCTGAGTTGGGGCCGTCCGTACATTGCAAAATTTAGACAGCGTAACAAATACTCATATGCATCATGTCATTTTTAAAATTTTCATGAAATGTAAAGTTATGTGACTGCAGAAACATTTAATATCCTGCTTACCCCAACAAGGATTATAATGGGGAAGCTGAAAAAAGTCTCGATATCTTATAATATCTAAGATATCGAGACTTTTTTCAGCTTCCCCATTAATAGTTCGCCCATTGTGCACTTTTTTAACGAACCAAAACTAAATAGGTACTTAATACAGTGTTAATAAGAACAAAATTGATTAAGTATTCAGTCTTCAAATCTCAATTCGGCCCTGTCGGAGAAACTAAATATCTTCAGGATGTTACTTTTTGAAAACAATAAAACGGCTTATTTTTATTTTTAAGCAAAGTAATCTATGGCTGTACAGCCGGTTTTTTCAATGGATTTCTTATTTTTAAAGGCGGGAAGCTCAATAGAAACTGACAATTGACATTTGTTTTATTAAAACCACTATGAATATGGTCTATATAGGCTTGATCTATAGCTTTGATGTTATCACATGAAATAAGATGTACATTTGGATGTGTGGCCCTTAATCCTAGGATGAAAACTCCGAGAGATTCGCTCAGTGATGGATAAAAGACTTCATATTTGCATATTGAAATCATTTGTGACGCAATAGTTCAAGAATTATTGGCAAAAAAGTATGGGCCACACAACCAAATGCCTGCGATTCTCAGTAATGAAAATAAGATGAACCAGTTGACGGAGCCCCAATTTTATCATTAACATCTACAGTGACTCATAAAAAAATCGGTTCTGGGTATAAATCAACCCAAAAAACCTAATACTTTGGAAAATATTTACATTTATTTATGGGCCATATCTGGTAAACCAGCAGCCCGAGATAAAAATTAACGACGCTGGCTCTATCACATATAATATGTGACAGCATAATAGCGGCAAAAATCTTCTTATGAAACTCTCATCAGAGAGAAAAACGTGAATTAAATTCTGAAGCATTTGGATGGGTGGATCACGGAGTCTTGTTTGGCAAGCGGTCGAGGGCGGACGTCCCTGCACGTGCTCTCCTGTTATCCCAAACGTTGACGAAGTTTACGACACCCGCGCCCGCGCCTTTGTTCCCAAGTTCGGTCGGCTATTGTTATACTGCGTACCGTTTGCATTTTAATACTGTGGCTTAAGCGATAGATCATATTGAAAAGTTCTTAGATTTATCTAGCCTCTATAGAATAACTCGTGACTCACTAAACTATATCGCGACTAGTGCCTTTTGTACCCCATATAATAATATCAGTGCATTCCGGTTCCACTCGGTAATACCAACGTCGCGCATCGCGTGCGTCATCCACACATCCAGTGTAGTTGACAGTGGAACTTATTAACGACGACCTAGACACAGAAACTTGAGCTAAGAACAGTGCGTTACACGCGCAACATCTTGAGGAAGGCGGAGAACCTGGTGAGCTCGTTCCATTGTAAAAAATTTCTAGCCAAAAGGTATAATTTTTTTTTCCAGCATCAACTCACAAGGCGATCCGTTCCAGCAGCCTTTTGGATATAATTTTTTTTTCAGCATCAACTCACAAGGCGCCGATCTAACCGACATAATTATTATTGCAACTTGTAGGACCCGCAGCATACCGTTTAGTGTTCCTGACCGGCGCACCATATTCTTAAACCTAGCTTAACAATCCGGATAGGTGGTTACCTCTTAACTTACCCTATCTACACCTTACTCCAGCTTGAAAATCTAGGGTACTAGGGAAATACGTAGAACGGCAGCTAGTGATTCACTCAATTAACGCCTAAATAAAGGAGCTCGCCATAGAGAACTTATTAAGAATAAAATTTGAATACACTTTCATTTGCAATTTCACGCGCGTTGGACAGCACGACACCTAAATTAATTGAATATACACAGTAACACAAAATGACCCGTTGCGATACAAGTTTAGGTCTCTTACGAAACGCTAAAACTAGGAATCCATTAGCAGTATTGTGTGCTTCAAAGACATTACTACAATAAGCCACCTGACACACTTATAACATAATATATTATTCGCATAATGAATTTATCATATCTTACTGATATACCATACGAATCACTAATCACTTAGCCAATCGTAAAACACATCGCATAGGAATCGCTCAACTTGGGAATAATACCAATCTTATTTTACTATGTAAGTGCGTTTTTTTTAATTTAAAATAATACCGACTAAAAGCAAGCAAACGACCGAAGAACCATTAGTTTGCCTAAGTTTTACAATAGGGTACAGAGAAAAGGATAATAAAACAATAATACTATATCGGAGCCTGGGAAACGAAAGCTCATAAAGTTACATCCTGCTGTCTTTCAACTTAATGCGCCCGACAACTTTATAATTTTTAAAACTGCTAAACAAAAGACTCCACAGTCATTCGGTCAACATCTGGCTGACAGCAACCACCCGAAAACTATGGCAAGCCAGAACAATACAACCCTTTTTTTTTAAATGCATCGAAAAAGACGGCAACTGCTTATACAGATCCATCTGTAACCAAATAAATATTACGTTTTAACGTTTGACCACGCAATGATTAGGAAGGATCTAGCAACCTACGTGTCTGAAAACCGGCACGACCCACAAATAGAACTAGCACTACTTAATAACCTCACGGACACAACGCTTAGCATGGAACAATATATTAACCAACAATTCCAGGATGGATTCTGGGGAGGGGAAGATATATTATTAGCAGCTTCGGAATATTATAGGGCTAACGTCCATGTTTAAAACGAAAATCTATTGGAGCCACTCATTTATAAGCCCCGTGATGCACCAGTACCCGGAAACATCTATTTACACTTCGGAAACAACCATTACAGAAGCTTGATACCCACCGATCAAGGAGCTTTATCCAACTACGAAGATGAGAATGTTTATGATAAATGTAGTCCTGCAACTAACTCACATTTCCAAAAAGAAAACGATGGAAAACTCTTTTTGCAATCCAATGAAACAATACCCGCCACGTTTGATAATCAATGTCACATTTCTACAGATTGCACCGGCCAGCGTCTAATTAGGTCATCACGGCAAACACAACGCGATGTGCCTACCCCCTGTACAAATTTAAGAACCGGCACATGGAATGTAAGAGGCTGTTCTAAGCTAAAAGATAGACACCATATCGATCAAGAACTGTCTAATCGACAGATAATAATAGCGGGACTTCAAGAGACACACATGGCATCAGGAACTTTTTAATCAAATAACTACCATTGGATTCTTGGGGGCGGTAAACGCCCTAGGGAAAAAATAGGAATCGCCATTCTTATATCAAAAACGACTCAATATAAAATAATTTCAACCCATCGTAAAGGATGTAACACTCTAGCAGTGCACTTAAAGATCAAAATCGCTACAACCGACAGTCCAGTAGAACTTTTCATTAGTACCACCTACGTCCCTTCATCATCAAGCTCGTGTTGGTCTCAAATTGGAATTTTGATTCACCAAAAACCTAAAAAAGCATATCCGGTTATAATGGGTGACTTCAACGCACATATAGGCAAAAACGACTCTAAACAATGCACCTCTAAAAGAACCGGAGAAAACTTATACCACAAGCATAGCAACTTTAACGGCAACTTACTTTTAAGTTTTGTTGAACAACACGAGTTAAAACTTAGCAAGTTTGGATGTAACACCTTTAGCAGTTCACCTAAAAATACAAAATGCTACAATTAACAATCCAATAAAACTTTTATCGTCACTTCTCACGTCCCAACATTATCAAGCACATGTCTATTCCAGATTGCTACTTTACTACGCCGGAGACCTAAAAAAGCCTATCTTTAACGCACACATATAGGCATTAACTTTACAAAATAATGTAAAAGGACCGGGAACAACCTCTATCACAAAACCGCAATTTAAACGGTTATTTGCTTCTAAGCTTCTTACAACAGCACAATTAAAAACTAAGTAATACTTGGAGAAGGCCCTCGTGCTGGACTACTTGGTTTCGTGGAAACCAACATTCGCAAATTGATCATATTCTAACAAGTGTTAAGAAACCCGTATTTTTCAACTACGTTGTAGGAGAAAAAGGAAAACTAATAAACACAGATCACAAATTACTTTGGGGATCGATAGAAACCGCAGCTTTCTTACTTCAAACACCAAGATACTGCAATTAATATGGCATTTAACTACAAGAATTGCCACTAGGTATATGAACATTTACAAAGGGAATTCGTACAACACAAATTCCAAGGACTGATAACCAATAAGATGAAAATCTTACAAGAATCAAATACTTCCGCTCACACCCATTTAGACAAATTAGAAGTTTCCAATTGGAATGCTAGCTGGACTGATATCTACAACATACTCAAAGAAGCAGTTCAAGAACTACTGATGAAACCAACTCCGAGATCCCGAGAAAATTGCAGTCTTATTTATAAGATGCCTACAATGACTTATGGGCTCTATGTGGCAACATTAACCAAGTGTAACCGATCGAGATTAAGAAAATACGAAAGAAAAAATTTTTAAGGAAATGCTCAATGTATCAAAAGATTTCCACGAAATACAACAAAGCAAAACAATAACGAAAACATAAAAGTACGTAGAATTTTATACTACGGTCACATAAGCAGACGCCGGAAACCACATCTTCTACGCTTATAATTATAAGGAATATAGGAGAAAAGTTGGACGTCCGATCTTCACTTGTAGGGACCCCCTAAACCGAAATCGTATTGGAAAACGATTGCTGCAGATCGACAAAAAATAAAATAAGAAGCCGAGAATATATACAATGTTACAGAGACTAACATTGAAACGTAACCCGAAGACTTAGGTATTTTACTTCCAACCACATAATCAAGAATAAGAACAGTAAAATAGAAGATAAAACGAAGACACGTCGGTCGAAAGAAGAAACAATCCAGGACCATCAGTTACAGCAGCTCTATTCCCGCCCATTTATATATAACACACCAAGTATAGAATCTATCCTCCTTACGTTGGCTCGATGCTGGTATTCTTGTCGACTCACCTTTCCTATCCACTCCACATCCTGCTGCAACAGCCCCATACAGTCACAGACTCTATCTTATGGTGCCCCGTCGACCATTGACCGCGGCGATAGACAGATCGACTGTACTAGTTGGTACGAATGTCGGATCACTCAATCCATTACATTTTTGAAATGTAGCATGAATAGTGGGATTTGTGCATTCGTGCCACAGTGGCCAGACCGAGGTGATTATCGTCGTTGAGTCTTTGTGGCAGAACTGCTGGGCGGGGTGGCCATTGTAACGGTAACGGTAACGGTAACGGAAGCATTTGGATGGGTGGATCACGTTCAAAACCTTCTGCTTCAGCCAATACTGCGTCACATAAGTTGCGAAGGTGTTACAAATGAAGAGAAAAGGTGAGTATTAAAAAAAATGCAAAACATTCAGTATTTTAGGAGATATCGAGATTTCATTTTTGTATGGAAAATTCGTCAGGGTGACAATGACCTTCAGTAACGGAAATTCTCTTCATTTGTAACACCTTCGCAACTTATGTGACGCAGTATTGGCTGAAGCAGAAGGTTTTGAACGTGATCCACCCATCCAAATGCTTCAGAATTTGATTCACGGTTTTCTCTCTGATGAGAGTTTCTTAAGAAGATTTTTGCCGCTATATGCTGTCACATATTATATGTGATAGAGCCAGCGTCGTTAATTTTTATCTCAGGCTGCTGGCTTACCAGATATGAAGTGGGCCCTACGTAATCCTGTGGCCCATAAATAAATGTAAATATTTTATTTTATTTTATTTATTTATTAAGAAACAAACCGTTTTTTACATAACTTAATAAAAGAAACAAATATAATAAGAAACAAATAAAAAAAGAAACAAATATAATATTTTCCAAAGTATTAGGTGTTTTGGGTTGATTTATAGCCAGAACCGATTTTTTTATGAGTCACTGTAGATGTTATGATAAAATTGGGGCTCCGTCAACCGGTTCATCTTATTTTCATTACTGAGAATCGCAGGCATTTGGTTGTGTGGCCCATACTTTTTTGCCAATAATTCTTGAACTATTGCGTCACAAATGATTTCAATATGCAAATATGAAGTCTTTTATCCATCACTGAGCGAATCTCTCGGAGATTTCATCCTAGGATTAAGGGCCGCACATCCAAATGTACATGAAATAAGAGCTATTTATTGATTTTAGCGTAGTATCACTACATAGTATAAAATGAAGTCGCTTCCCGCTGTCTGTCTGTCTGTCCCTATGTATGCTTAGATCTTTAAAACTACGCAACGGATTTTGATGCGGTTTTCTTTAATAGATAGATTGATTCAAGAGGAAGGTTTATATGTATAATACATGCATAATATAGAAGAGAAACACTGATAATTTTAGAAGTTTCTAATGTGATGTCGTAAAACACACTTTTTTGATGTCGTATAAAACACTTTTTTTTGCGCTCACGAAAAAAAAATTTGAACTAATGACCAAATAACCCATTTATCAAATACCAAAATTCTACTTTGGTGGCTATTTTGTGATCCAGTGAAGTTATTTTTTTTTATCAAATGATGCATAAAAAGTATGTAAAAAGTGAATAAAATACTGACAAAAATGTATGACGCAATAAAGAGTAGCTGATTTGATAATCAGTGACACTTCTGACAAGTGACAGTATTACGTATTACCTTTTTCACAAAGCTTCATACTGGCAGTATAGAATGACAGCAAAGAGTTTTTTTGTCTAACAAAATAATTATTTCTGACGTAATCTTGATTTTCAGTGAAATCAAATTAATTATTTTACTTTTTTCATAAAACAAATCTTATTTTTAGCAAATTTGAACTATTTAATAATTTCTGTTATGTAGGCGTAACTGGCATTTTAATTGCTTAGCCTTTTCCTCATAATTGTGGAAAAAGATTTTACTCGCCATTTTATTTTGGCGGACATTTGAAATTATTTGTATAATAGGTAAAATATTCTTTTTGTTATTAAATGTATTAATATGAATACACAAAAATGGATTAAGGAATTATCCTTAATGTTTGTGTAATATCGTAAAGTTTTAGTGCACATTGTTAAATCGTATTCAGTTTGAGAACTTTTGATGTGAGTAAGTATGTACTTATAACCATGTAATAACGATGTATGTTTTTGACAACATTTCTTTTAGTTTCATTTCCTCGGCCACTGCATTGTAAAACGTTGAACAATATACGTGCCTTAAGTAAATCGTTAATAACTAACTATAAATACATTGTGCATTTAATATAGATCAATGTGCACATTGTTCAATCGTAAACACATTTTCAGTTAATTTTGATTGAAAATACTATATTTTAAGAACTTTGGATGTACAGACAGTAGCACGTCAGGTTACCCATTTGCACTACGAAAGCCGACGCTGTTACGAGCGAGTTAATGGCGACGTCAAGGTTAACATGTATAGCCTGATGTGCTGCCGTGTGTACCTGTAAGATGTAAGTTATTGACAACATTTTTTTTAGTTTCATTTCCTCTGCAACTGCATTGTAAAACGTTGAACAATATACGTGCCTTAAATATATCATTAATAATTAACTATAAATACATTGTGCATTTCATATAGGTCAATATGGCTCTTAACAGCATTTAATTTAAATGAATGTTAACAGGTTGGTAATTGAGAGTTAACACAAAGTGGTAGAAGGATTAACCTAGAAAACCTTTGTGTTTTGATAGACAACATCCAAGAGTTGGTCAACCATGTCTATCCCGACATTGATAACATAAGTTGTAAGACTATATCTTGGTTTAAAGAAAGAGCGATTCTGTCACCAACTAACGAACAAGTAGATAAGGTAAACAACTTGATTCTTTCAAGGATTGACCCGCCGTCGCAAATATACAACTCGGTCGATACTGTTCTCGATTTGGAAGAAGCAGTTCATTTTCCTACAGATTTGATATTGAAAGTAGGTTGACCTGTTATTTTATTAAGAAACCTGAATCCACCTACACTTTACAATGGCACGCATTTGCTGGTAAAATCTCTAAAAACTTTTATAATACAGTGCACAATACTCACTGGATGTGGTACAGGAGAAGATGTATTGATTCCCCGAATTCCTCTGATACCATCGGATTTACCGTTCTAATTTAAACGCCTACAATTTCAGATAAAGATATCTTTTGTAATGACCATTAAAAATCGCAGGGTCAAACTTACAACGTTGCAGGCTTAGATTTGAGCGTTGATTGTTTTTCACATGACCAATTATATGTCGCTCTTTCAAGAATCTAAGGAAAAATTGTTTGTTTTGTCTAATGACAAAAAAGCGGTGAACGTAGTATATACAGACATTTTGTAGTATATTTATTAGTTAAACCAGTTCTGCTTACTATTTTCTTATAAACATGTAACAATGAAGCATTTCTTTTTTATTTATCGCTTCCTACTTTCTGTCTGTCTGTGCCTATGTATGCTTAGATTTTTAAAACTACACAACGGATTTTGATGTCGTTATTTTTATAGATAGAGTGATTCAAGAGGAAGGTTTATATGTATAATATATGCCGGCGGCGCATGACAAAAGTGAACGTTGTATAAAATACATTCTTTAGTATATTCAGTAAGTATCAATAATTGCACCCGTGCGAAGCCGGGCGGGTCGCTAGTAGTGTATATAGTTAAGCCATGGATAAATATACACATCAACGCGGTCTGAGGATATTGCACGATTTTTCATAGAAAAGAGACCTGTTTGAGAAGCTATAAAAGTATACCCGAGATACATGGAGGGCTATAATTTCCAAACCAGCAAGTGCTAAACTTGAATTTTCAATTCTAGTCAATAAATTTTGTTTTACTTGAAATTTGTGAAAACGTGACGGAAACGAAAACGAAAATGCACTTTTTGCCTGCTTTTTGTATGAAAATGGTCAAATTTACGCAAATTTTTTTTTTCAATTTCATCACGTTTTCACAAATTTAAAGTAAAACAAAATTTATTGACTAGAATTGAAAATTCAGGTTTAGCACTTGCTCGTCTGAAAGTTATAGCCCTCTATGTATGTGGAGTATGCTTTTATAGCTTCTCAAACAGACCTCTTTTGTATGAAAAATCGTGCAATATCCCTAGACCGCGTTGATGTGTGTATAATAATATATTACTATTCTATAAGTTTCTTAGTTTGGATCAAGCATTGACACCTTTGCTTATTTCTTCAAATTTCCATTGAAGGGAAAAGCTTAGTCATTTCTAACTTAAATTTAAATTTGTGTTGAATCATTTTTACATAATTAACGCAAAGCACAATAAAAGCAGCGTGCTAGCTGAAATCTCAAATGCACGGGGGTTGTCTCAAATACTGACATAGATGACCTGTTTTAGAAACTTTTTTCCACTGAAAATCAAAAATAAGTCCGTAATCAGCACTTAGGAATTCGTGTGTCATTTATTGTACTTACCTAAGTAATAGGTCTTTCAACATACAATTTTCGTAAATTTTTTACTCCACATATTTTTATTATATCAAAATTGATTTTCTATACAAAATCTTTACGTTTTTCACAGAAACGCGAAAAACAATATTAACCACTTTTTGTGAGATTGTTAAGACAACATAAAACTTTTTAAAGAAGTTTTAGAGGCACCACTAAAGGAGACTCAAGTGTTGAGTTAAGTGTTGATTGTCTATCTCTCTCACTATTAAAATAACAAAAACGACTGCTACTTAAGTATAGATCAGAGTCTGAGTCGCGTTCTGTAATACGGACCTTAATCTATCAAAAGCAGCAAGTGTAACAATGGTATAGAAAATATAAGCGATAGAGGAAACAACTATGTTTGAGCTTTGTTTTCAGACCCAAAGTAATGTATTAAGTATCAACCTAATATGACATAGTTAGCCAAGTTTTCAAGTAAAAAATATTTTTAAAAAATATGAACGAAATTGTTGCTTTTAATAAAAAAACGGCAATTCATGTATCTGTAGTTGTGTCAGTGTTCAAATTCGGTCTATAAAGTCTGTACATGGACTTAGTACTTTCTCTTTTAAAGGACCAATTACTTAGAAAAATCGTATTAAGGAATATGAAACTTAACCCCATGGCAATAAGATACATTTTCGACTGCTTCTCCGACAGCCTCTATTGAAGCCGAAAGGGACACCGATGTGCGAGGCGGATTGTCTCTTTCTTTTTTCTTGCCAATTTAAAAAAACTTCATTAATCAAAAAAGTCCGGCTTTGACAATGAAGTTAATAACGAAGAAATACGTTGCATTTGAAATGAATTTCAGTTCAAATTGATGTAAATTAATTGTAATCATAATAACTTCGTCATCTTTTCCTAAATCACCAAAAGAAAACGAATTTTTTTTTCAAACCATTTATTACTACTGGCATCCCGTAAAGTGTCATCGTAATGTCATGGCGGCATGCTTTAAATCGTATAAAAATAATTCGTAACGGTAAGGATTATACCAGTTTTTTAAATTAAAATACTGACAAAATGGTAAAAAGATGTTGTGTTCACACTTGTTCAAGTGAATCGTATGGTGGATGTAACATATCTTTTCACAAGTAAGCTAAAATAATTTCTTATAAATCTATTACTATGTTGTCCATGATTTCTTGTGTTTGGCGGAGAAAGGTTCTCAACAATGCTGTGCTATTTTATTGCAGAGTGCATAAAGATTCAGAACAAAGACAAAAATGGCTCAACAGCGTTGAGATTAGACAAAAGATAACAAAAAATTCCGTTGTATGCAGCCGGCACTTTGTGCCAACTTGCTTTTATGCTGGGAATTCCCGCCAGTTACTCAAAATGAACGCAATTCCTACTATTCCTCCCACGGTAAAAACTATGTACTATTGCGAAATTGTACATATTCGCACACCAATACACCATAAATACACGTTACATGTCTACAAAGATCTTTTGGCCCGCGGTTTCCATGGTGACGCCTTTATTTACAATACAAGTTCTTCTAGCTACAACTGTCACTTTTGTAGACCTATAAAATACTACTTAACAGTTATAGTTTTAAATGTAAAGTCCCCACCGAGTGGCACGAGCCTCCCTCGAACAGTGAAGGGGGATTCAGGCCATAGTCCACAACACTGGCCTAAAATGCGGGTTGGTGGGTCTTTCGGAAATAACCTTTAGAGGTACGGGTTTCCTCACGATGTTTCCCTTCACCGCTGAGCAAGTGATAACTATTAAATACGAATTAAAATACGAATGTATAGTGATACAGGCCTCAACCTGGCATCGAACCCACGACCCTCCGCTTACAGGTCCCACTCACTATCCAGGGTTAGTTTATTCCGCCCTCATTCCAAACCGCCCCCGTCCAAGTACAGTTAGCATCATCATCCTTTTCAAACTTGGAGTATTTGAAATGAAACTTCTTTGGGCGCGTTGAGAGTGTAATTTCAAAGTTGCATCATGGTATTCAAAGTTTACCTTTAGAGAAATTTAAGACAGTAATTTAACAATGTAAAAATAATAATTAGGCCAGGTACACGGTTGTACCTACCTTGTAGTTTGAGAGCCTAGCGACCTTGCATTAAATCTGGTAGTTCTGATTTTTTGCTGACTTGTTTAGGATGTTACAACCTAATGAATAACCGCATATTTGGAAAATATACCTAGCCACAACGAATCGAAAAAAGGCAAGATTTTTTTTAAATGTACCTTTACCCAACACTGTGACGTCACTGGCGCGCGTTGACATCGGGTATATTTTCAAATTACTAAACGCGCGCGTAGGTATTTGAAAACATACCCGAACGCAACACGGCAACGCACTCACTCATTTAGATCAGAACGCCCGCTTAATTTTGACAACGAGTAACGAATTTTCATTAGGTACGTAAAAAGTTAAATAGAGTCATTAAACTTTAAGTTTCATTAAACTTAGTCTTTTAAACTTAAAGTCTCATTAAACTATAGTCCCATTAAACTAAAGTCTAATTAAACTGAAAGTCCCATTATTAAACTAAAATCCCATTATACTTAAAATCTCATTAAACTAATCCCATTAAACTAGTCGCATTAAACTTAAAATCCCATTAAACTTAAAGTCCCATTAAACTAAAGTCTCATTAAACTTAAAGGCCCATTAAACTGAAAATTTAAGCTTTTTCATAAACAACTTTTATCTACCTACATTTATAATTTTCAGTAGGGATAAAGGAATTTAGAAGTATATTTTGATATATTTTTTGCAATAACACAACACGGAATTTCCAGTTTGAAAATATACCCCGGAAACGCGTTGACGTCGGGTATATTTTTAAATCCCTAATATGGTAAAACATATTTTTAAAATATACCTGAGCCCAACACAATAATAGACTCAGCGCCGAACGACACCATGTCAAAATTAAATAAAAAAAAATAAAAAAAAGTGTTCAGTAAGTGATAGGTACTGGTTCAGGATTTTCATTTAAAGCTAGGAGGTTCTTTTTCAACCCGGATACATATATGCTCACATCAGTAATTCCTAAGGGGGTAGGCAGAGAATCAGTGGCTCATCTTTACCTATTTTCTTGATAAAGAAAATATTTATTACATAACTTCATCGTAACTCAACCTTGTGACATTTGAATGACCTATGGTAAGAAGTACTAGTCACAATTTCTAGTTTTGATTTTTGAGCGAAACAAAATCCAAGATCGGTTTTTAATACAACATTGCAAAGTGTTTTAAATTCCAATCATGTCCAAATGATAGTATCAGGGAGATCTTCAATTTAAACTTCAATTGATATTTTATAAAATACTCTATTTTTGAAGAAAACTACGAAAATGTGTAGCGTTCTTAAACAGCACCATCTATGGGTTTTTTTTGAAGCTTACCTCATTTTCCACTACCTCATTAAAAGTTACGTGTTAGACTCGAGTGCCACGATTTTTGACCTTGTGCTCTTTTGATTCTCTCGCTAACGCTCAGAATTCTAATTGTTGTAGCACTCGCTGCGCTTGTGATCCAATTTTAGAATCCTTCGCTTGGTCGGTCATCAAATTTGAGCACGCGGTTAAAAGCAACTTTGCACTCATGTATAACAAATATCTCTCTTACTCTCATCAGCCCATACAATGTCTCCACCGAGGGGCACGATGTGTTAAGTTTACCTTGCCCAATGTTAAACAGGTTAATACCAATGTCCTGTACCAAGAGTATCCAAGAATATAAAACTGGACGTTGTGGAATCTACTGTATTCTTAGGAATAACTCTTGATGCAAAGCTTCAATGGGGTCCTCATATTGATAAGTTAGCGAGCAGACTCAGTTCAGCAGCCTACGCAGTTAAACAAATCTGTCAATTATCGGACGTTGAAACCGCGAGAACCGTATATTCACTTACACAGCCTAATGTCATATAGCATTTTACTGTGGAGTAATGCTGCGGATATCAATAAGATCTTTGTTCTGCAGAAAAGGGCTATTCGCGCGATTTATCGAATGAGACCTAGAATGTCTCTTAGACAAATATTCAAAGAAATAAATATTCTGACTTCTGCATCCCAATATATGTGACAATCTTTTATATGTGAAGAAAAATGAACATTTGTTTAAGAAAAATAGCGATAGGCACAATATAAATACTAGGACCAAGCATAAACTGGAAGTACTAGACAGTCGTCTCCACAAGGTCACGAACGAAGGTATTCAAAATTTACCTTTGGATAAATTTAAGTCAGTAATTAAACAAAAACTTTACAAAAAGGGCTATTACAAAATTTCTGATGACCTAACTGACATGGAGCCATGGGAATGACTGCTCAGCTTTAGAGTTATTTCAGAATTAGTTAAAATTAGAAAATAGGATTTGTAATGCGATTAAAAAGAACACCCTCAGAGTTTCTTGCCTGTTCTTCTCTGGGGAAGACTGCACCTTTGCGAATAGGCGTAGAATCAGTAGGGTCAATAGAACGAATGCGTATGTATGTATTTAAATCCTTTAATGTTTGTTTGTATTGTATGTATTTGATGTAATCTTGACTTGTTTTAAGTGGCATCCTGAATATCCTATAAAACAAAGATTTTTTCTATTCTATTCTATTCTGTGAAAGGGGTAATTTATTATTTAATAGTTTCTAATAAAAAATAACATAAGATCAAAATTAACTTATATATACCTACGGAACTAAACGGGCTCCTATGGAACTAAGGTCCGTTAGATAAAATAGGAAAAAACAAATTCTAAGCATAAAACTCCAATTTTACAAAAATCCAATATGGATTGCTTGGGGAAAATGTTTTCATGGGAAAACTTTTGAAATTAAGTCAAAAGCATGTTTTAATGATTTGATTATAAGATGAGATGAAAGGTGAGTTTTTGTTTTATTTTTTCGCAACTTAACTACACAATTTTGTGCCGTGTGGTGATCGGCTTAGAATAACACCACCCCATTTCTTTCCGTGGGTGTCCTAAGAGGCGACTTAGGAAACACAAATGAGACATGCCTCCTATTAATCCATCTCAGGCAACAACACCTTATTTTTTTATGAATCTGAGGTGTTGTCCTATGGTCTCATGCGGTGTGGTAGGCTCTGTAAAGGGCCGCCTGGTTCGCGACCACCCTCCTACCGAAGTCCGACGCCAAACAGCTTGCTGTGTTCCGTCGGTGCGTGGGAGTACCGGTGCCTTATAGGCGTTTTCTGGGTTAACTCGCTTCATCGTCGACCTCATCTATGACCTTGGTCAAGATTGAGGTCAAGAGTTAACCCATCTTATAATAATAATAAAAAACATTCCCGATATCCACTACTCTGTGTCCTCCATGTATATTATCATACAATTTGGTGTTTCATAACAAAAATGTAGTAACGTAAATGTTGCTGATGGTTTGTTATAAAATTACAGGAAAACTTCTATCCTTAAATGGAAGCCTGTATTTGTCTGTTGCGTATACTTTGCCCTTCAAAAAAAATTATAATACGAGTAATCGCATTGTCACCCTACTAGAACGAGACGTTCTGCCTCGTTGCTCTATCTCTTCTTCGGCCCGCGTTTGAGCTCAAAGATTTCTATCCTGATGTATTAGATCCATGAGTCTGTACGGTATATTTAGTCTGTAAGGTATTTATCTATGGGCCTTAGATGCCTGATAATAAATGATTTTATTATTATTATTATAAAAATACATACAACACGCAGACGAAGTTGCGGGCATCAGCTAGTAAAAAATATGTGAAATTTCCCGTTTTCGAACTTTTATCTCTAGAGATCTGTTAAACATACAGAACTGTGGTTGCGCAAATAGTTGTGAAATGCATATTTTAGATGTTGTAAGTGAAAAAGTAAAAAAAGGGCGAAAATTCCTTGGTTTTTTGAGCACCACGAAGTTAGCACAGGTCTTTCGAGGTTGCAAATTTGGTTTTACACTATTGGTATCTAGCCTAACATCCCAAAAAATCAGAACGGGGCTATTTTTTGCGACCTGACGCGATTTATATGTCTACGGCGACTGGCGTAGTATACTCTAACAAATAAACGATTGATTTGATTTTATTTTAAACGAAGATTTACCGATGCCACCTATACAGGGCTTTAGGTAAATCTCTTTCAACCTCTCGGGTGGTCAATCACTGAACAACTTTCCGCCGATAATAGGTCGAAATACGAAAAAGAAAAATTTGAGTTCCCATAGAAACTTCATCAGCATATAGCGCATTTTGTATATTTTGTTTCGTATTTTGACCTATGTTCCTTGTAAGCCTGTTGTATGTAAGCCCTGTAACAGGGCTTAAGGATTTCTCTCTTTCAACCTCTCGGGTGGTTAATCCATAAAACTGAACAACTTTCCCAAGGAACATAGGTCAAAAAACGAAAAAAAAAAAAATGAGTTCCCATACAAGCTTCATCAGCATATAGCGCATTTTGACCTATGTTCCTTGGGGAAGTTGTTCAGTTTCATGGACTGATTAACCACACGAGAGGTTGAAAGAGAGATACCTAAAGCCCTGTATATGTTTTCATTGAATCAATAGATAATTATTCACATATACCTAACTGTTGTCGGTAATTACTGATTGATAATAAATATCAGTTATCGGTTGGTGATCTGGCTTCGATCGCGGGGCTTTGGGGCCCTACCCCATGCCCGGTGGTAAAGAGGGGCCGGGCCTGTGGAGACCAAAGTCCCAGACCCAAGCCTAATCTGTCAATTTGGGACGTACGTGTGACGCTATAAGTAACAAAATCCAAAGTTGTTTCAACCATAACGATACAATACTTTTTGAGAAATCTTGAAAAACAAAGTGGTAACAGACAGTCTGATATCAGGTTGGCTGAGCCACTCACTGACACGGTTTCACATTGTATCGGCAAAGTAAAATATTTCCAAGTAACGCGCCGGTAGTACAGCGAGCGCGGCCGGTCGGTGCGGGGCGTACAGACGTGTGATAGGTACGCCCCCCATAATAGGTACCCGGGCAGGGAAAATGATGGTCGTACGTCGATAAACGAAGAAATTGTGCATAGGTTGAAATAATATACATGTATATTCAATTTACTGTATGTATTGTTTTATTTTAAATTATTATTTTATTCATTTGTATTATTTTATTAATAAATAATAAAATTCATACATCTATTTTTTAAATGATTGTGTAATAAAAAGGCACCACTTTGTTAGCGGTCAATAAATTCAAAAGTGCAAAATGATGTCTGCGACATACAGTAGTAATTATTACGTTTTAATACGCAGCGTATTAAAATGTAATAATGACTACTGTCACAATGTTATGTTTTTTACAGTAGTAATTATTTCGTTTTAATACGCTAGCAGCGTATTGTGTCTGTGGCAGTAGTCATTATTACATTATACATTTCTTAATTATGCATATCTTTAGTGGCTTCTATCGTTGAGCTTATACTTTCGACTTACACTTAGCATAAAGTAACCCCAGTCTAGTCTGGTACATCGGGTGACTTTCAAGGATGTGAATCAGCCCACTAAACAGCAGTTTTCCCCAATGAAAAGAGGTTGAAGTGAAATATTAAAGATAATTTTCGCATAATATGAAAAAAATATGTATGGAGACAACTTGAGCGATCAGCTGATTATCTTAGTATGTGATCTTAACATGTCTTAACATATATTTTTTAATTATTTAATGAGTTTCTTCGGGGACAGTAGTTTATTTTCATGGGGAGAATCACCTCCTAAAATTTCACCCCATATTTAAAAAATCGGTACTTACCGATGTACACAATTTCTTAAATAATAAAGGTACTTCACATGCGATTAAACTAAATACAAAATTGTAAAAACTAACACAAACAAGAAAAAATACATTGAGTCCTAATTAAACATATATTTAGTTGGTTACAGGGCAAGGGGGGGAGTCCAGACAGGATGCAACCAGTGGCGTCCATTGGGCGTTTCCCGACTGGCCGGCACCGGCGACGGCGACGGCGAGAGTGACAGAGCTATACTAGGAAGCAAGAAATCGGTAGTCTGTCTCTTTTCCTAGTATAGCTCTGTCACTCTCACTGTTGCCGGCGCCGGCCGCCGTGCCGTCCAGTGGGGAAATGCCCATTATCGGCCGACATAATTGAGTAGATTCAAACTTTTGCGAGGGGTGCGAATACGATCGGAGAAGGGCCTAACCGACAATTTTGTGAAACCCCAAGCAAAAATAATAATTTATATAGTAAGCGGGGCCAAAGACTTAACTGTATTTCCGGTTGGGATGCTCCCCGGCCTCCTAAAGGCCTCCCGCTTGCCAACGGTCAGTTATGAACGAAGACGATTGTCGGAGTCGTGACATATGATAACATTGTAAAGTTCTATAACTAGCATTTAAAAAAACATGAAACATTATCTCATCAATTTATAAAACCAAAAGCATTCACACTATTTACAGCCTCTTCAAAATCTTGAAAACGGAAGGTATGTGATTCATTCGAAGTTACTTATCATAACATCTTTATGGTGTAGGTTACCAATAACTTAAACGCCAGGACCGACCGCTGACTTATACTGACGCTGAATATTAAAATAAACGTAAAAAATAATTTTGTCATGCGTAGAAAACGATTTTTTAAAATTGGTCAAAGTTAACCGTTTGTTGTGCTTTTTAACGTTAAACTCGTATTGACATACTACACATTAATGTCCTACACATTACCAACTTACACCAAACTAACCTTTTCGAATTGTAGCCGTACTCGCTCTTGATCAACAGCCGGTCGTCAATGACTCAAGTAACACAGAAACTAACATTTCGATCGTATCTTCAATTGTAATCACAAATAATCAATAACTAACATCTCAACTTTGTACACACATTCGTTGTAACAAACGACGAGTACGCTTCGGTTCATGTATCTCAGGCTAGCTGAGCCAACTCGCCTAGAGAGGTCTCGCATATCTAGGTCGATAACAAATCGTGAGTAAGAGACGCTTAAACTTTCGCCAAAAAATCAAAAAAACGTGGCTCAGGTGTTTTGGAGTTAACTTCAAATTAGAGTAACGGAGATGGACAATACACATTTCGATAGCGAGGGTTCTAATTGCAGCCAAACGGAAGGTTTTTTTGCCCCCAAGCAAAAAAAATCCGTATAGTGAACGGGGAAAAATACAAAAATAATCAAGTTTTTTAATTTTTTGACGAAAGTACGTTTTGTACTTTCACTTATGATGCAACCTTGATCGATTGCCGTCACTAACGATTTGTTATCGACCTAGATATGCGAGATCTCTCTTAAGAGAGCTGGCTCAGCCACCCTGAGATACATTTTGGTTCTCTTTTAATTGGCAATTACGTGACTTCGAAATAACCCTACAATACTTACATTTCTACAATAATGAAAATTTGTCAAGTGGCGAATTGTCATCAAATTAGAAATATTAAACTATTTAACTTATCCTAAATAAAACTATGTCTTGACTACTTAACATCGTTCGCGTCATTCCCGCACCATTTCCGTTTGAACTTAGGTGGTTCGCGTCATTCCCGCACCATTCCCGTTTGAACTTAGGTGGTTCGCGTCATTCCCGCACCATTCCCGTTTGAATTTAGGTGGTTCGCGTCATTCCCGCACCATTCCCGTTTGAACTTAGGTGGTTCGCGTCATTCCCGCACCATTCCCGTTTGAACTTAGGTGGTTCGCGTCATTCCCGCACCATTCCCGTTTGAACTTAGGTGGTTCGCGTCATTCCCGCACCATTCCCGTTTGAACTTAGGTGGTTCGCGTCATTCCCGCACCATTCCCGTTTGAACTTAGGTGGTTCGCGTCATTCCCGCACCATTCCCGTTTGAACTTAGGTGGTTCGCGTCGTTCCCGCACCATTTCCGTTTGAACGTAGGTGGTTCGCGTCATTCCCGTTTGAACTTAGGTGGTTCGCGTCATTCCCGCACCATTTTCATGTGAAATAAACGTTGTTGGTAGCACACTGTGAAGATATTGTTATTCGAGTCTTTTCGTCTGATACGACACATTGTATTTTGTTATGAATAAAGAACTAGAACTTGATATAAATATGTGAGTTATTGTGCACATTTGGGTATCATGAGTCTGATATTGTAGTGAGTAATGTGTCGTTACCGCGGGGCGGGGGGGGCTGGTCGAGGCGGCACACGGTGGCGGCCACCGCGACCACCTGCAGCCGGAGGGCGGTGCGCGCGGGGGGTGTGAGGGGGGTGCGGGGGGTGCGGGGGGTGCGGGACGTGGGCCGCGCCGCTCGAGGGGTTACGTCTCGCGCGTGCTCTCCTCAACGTGCGGCAGCTCCACGGGCCGGCACAACATCTTCGCCATCAGACCCACCAGGTTTGTTCCCTGCAAACGATTACATAATACATCATTATCTAACATTTAAGTGAATTTTCAAATCCACACAGTATGATGTAATCCGCTAGCCCAGGCTTTCTCAAACTTTTGGCTCCACGAACCCCTGTTAAAGTTTCCAGATGATAGCGAACCCCTTGACTAACCAATTAATCCCCCCCCCCGCTTTAGAAAATAGTAAAGGTTTTTATTTCTGTCGTGGACTCTTTGGAACACGTCATCTTTTGTAAATATTTTTTTTTCTATTGTTTTTCTACTTGACTTATGTCTTCGTTTTTGTTGTTATTTCCATTATAAAACTTGCTTTGATGAAGATCAGTTTATTTATTTAATAAGTGCATTAATTGAGTTTTGTATTGTATTGTATTGTAAAATCCTTTATTGCACATCAAACAAAGTAAATACATTAAAAACAAAAGAGATAAATATTAAATAAATTTAAGGTACAAAGGCGGACTTATCCCACAAGGGGATCTCTTCCAGTCAACCTACGAGAGAGCGAGAGGATTCATGATACGTAGGCGTACAACAGGAAAATAGTAGAGACAGAAATAGGTATTGAATATTATCATGGAAATAGATAAATAAATATTTGATATGTAACTAGTATCCTGAAATATTTAAATAAATACATAAATATAGTATAGATATATACACATAATATAAACATATACATATAATATTACGAGAGAGGAATAGTCTTAACTCAAAGCATCAGCGGTATAACCAAGGTGTTTTTTTAATCTGATTTTGAAACAAGCTGGGGAAGGAGCCCCACGGACAGAGACAGGCAGTTTATTCCACAGCCGCGCTGCGTGGACCGTGAACGACCTGTCATACGTGGAAGAGCTGTGCGTTGGAATGCTCAGTGAGAAATTTGAGCCCGAACGAAGGCGGTCACCAGTGATCTCAGATCGGAACTGAAACCTTTCACGCAGGTAAGAAGGAGCGGAAGGAGAAAAAAGAACGTTGTAAAGGAACGACAGAACATGTGAATCCCTACGCAGACGAATTGGAAGCCAGTTTAGTCTCCCACGAAACTCCGAGACATGATCGAACTTCCGCAGTCCAAATGCAAAACGTATGCACGTGTTTTGGAGTCTTTCTAATTTGGATGACAACTCCTCAGTTGCATCCAAAAAAACTACATCAGCGTAATCTAGCAGTGGCAGGAGAAGAGAACGAGCTAACATTGCTTTTGTTTCGAGAGGAAGAAAATTTTGCAAACGACGGAGAGAATGAAAAGAAGCATACAGTTTTCTGCTGATATCGTTGATGTGAGGAGCCCATGAAAGAGTTGAATCCATGATGACCCCCAGATTCTTGACGGTAGAGGAGAGAGGAATAGGGGTTCCGTTGAAAAGGATCTGGGGTAGACTCAAACTTTGGAGACGAGAGATAAAATAGTGACTACCTATTACAATAGCTTGGGATTTTGCCGCGTTGACAAGCAATCCGAAATCACGAGACCATTGAGAAATGCGTTCGAGGTCGGCATTCACTACTGCAAAGGCATTATTTAGTTGACCAAATGTAGCCGCAGAGTAAATCTGCAAGTCATCAGCGTACAGGTGGTAAGATGAAGAGAGAGAGGAGGAAATGCTGTTTATAAAAACGGAAAAAAGAATAGGGGAAAGAACGCCACCCTGTGGAACACCAGCGGTCAGGTCACACCAAGAAGAGTGACTATCACCAACTCGAACTAGCTGCCGGCGTCCAAACAAGTATGACTCAAACCACGACAGAGCCAGAGGAGGAATGTTCAAAGAACGAAGTATGGCCAGCAAAATGTCAAAGTCAACTGTGTTGAAAGCGCTACTAAAATCTAACAAGTTTTAAGCAGGAAAACTACAGCAAGCTAAGTATTCTGTTCGATCCCTCACATTCGCCCCTTTGTTCGCTTTATTTGGTCCATTCGATCCATTAATTTTTACCACTCCTATCTTTGTTTACATTCCACTCATTAGTTTTCATTCGCAGTATTTTATTTATTTTTCTTTGCGTTCCCTATGATCACTCGAAGTAAATTGAAAATGTCGGAAAACAAAACCGAAAACGTAGTAGACGTAGCTCTACCTCGCGATCTCCCACCAACAACAAGCGCTAATAGCATCAAATCGCAGTCATCTGGCTCAACAGTAAAAGCGAGAAAAGCCGCTGTCGAGGCACTCGCCCTCCGACGTCGCCTTGAGCGCGAACAGGAGTTAGCCAATCGTGAAAGAGAGCGAGAAAAGCGTTTAGCTTCATTGCAACGGGAGGTCGAGGAGAGTGAAATGCGAGCGGAACTCGCCGCAATAGAGGTAGACAGTCGTAGTCACAGTAGTCGACATAGTTCTCGAGTGAGCATAGAGAGAACTCAAAGGTGGGTTGAAAATATGGGATCTCAAGTTGTAGAGAATAGTGAGGGTCTTCCCGCAGCCGGGTGCGAGTTCGACACTGCTCCCCCCCAACTTTAGGGTCACTGGGTCCGCTGCACGCCCTGTTACTAATCATTTACATAATACTTTGTCTTTTTCTCAAGCTGTACCTAACAGGGATCATTTTGAAGCAGGGCATGGACAACATACCGTCCTGCCTCCCGAGTCAGCTTCATGTCCTTTGACTCAAACACAGCAAACTTCATTAATACAAGCAGTCGTGGACACCGCCGCTGCGGCCAAGGCTCTAGCGTCTAGTCGTAGCACCGGAGGGAAATTAGAACTCACTCCATTTAATGGCGATGCGGCACACTGGCTTCAATTTAAACGTATTTATGATATTACTAAAAAAGATTTTTCTCCTCTAGGAAACATAACGCGCCTACAGAGCACCCTCCGAGGCTCTGCACGGGAGGCCGTAGCCTCTCTGTTAATTTCCGCAGATGACCCCGAAATAATTATAAAAGCTCTGGAGGATAACTTTGCAAGACCGGAGGTGATAATTTATAAGGAAGTCCAGACTTTAAAAGGTTTGCCGAAGCTCGGATCGGATCTAAAAGAGCTAAGTATCATTTGTAACAAGGTACGCAATTCTATTTCTACTATTAAATTATTAAATCAGGTAGAATATTTATACGATCCCGAACTGTTTCATTTTGTTTTAGGGAAATTAAATCTAGCCGTAAAATTACGTTGGACCGATTTTGCCTCTTTAGACAAAACGGGACGTACTAAATTCGAAATTTTATCTGACTTTTTACAACATGAGTTACAAAAACATATTCGTTGGGGAATGTCACCGGAATCTAGTTTACTACAACCTCAAATTAATTCTAACAGTAAACCGAACAAACGCGAAAACGTGAATACTATTTCGCAATCGAGCCCTAAGGCCGCGTCCACACGTAAGACCACGTGCGTTTACTGTGACAAAGAACACAACGTTAAAAATTGTTCTGACTTTTTGGCTTTATCAGTCGATGATAGGTGGCAATGGTTACGTCAGGTTAAAGCTTGCTATAGGTGTCTTAGGCGCAGTTCACACCAGTTTAAGTCATGCAAAGTGAACCCATGTGGCGTCGATGGCTGCTCATTACGACACAATCCACTTCTTCATGGGAAGCGGGGCTCTTCTAGCGTCAACACTACTTGTGACACATCTGTCATTGAACATGATGAACAGACTTCTTCATCAGAACCTTCCAATGAAGAAAAAGTCATAGTCTCCACGACTTTTCAGCACCCCAACACGACCTTAGCCTCTCATCCTCGTGCTTATTTAAAAATTATTCCCGTTACTGTGACAGGCCTTTTAGGATCTTGTAATGTGTATGCACTACTTGACGATGGCAGTACAGCCACGCTCATAGATTCAAATATTGCCAACCGTATTGGAGCAACCGGTCCCAACCAAAACATTTCACTTTGTGGCATAGGTGGGCTCAACAAAAACATAACAATATCGTACGTAAATTTTTTACATTAAAGGTCGTGACACATCAGATACGTTTTTAGTCAAAAATGCAAGAGCGATGGAATCTTTGTCATTGCGCCCTCAAACTGTAAGACGGGATCTCATAGCTTCCTTTTCGCATTTAAAAGACATTGTCGAGTGTGTTACTTACGAAAATGCGACACCAACTGTTTTGATAGGAGCCGAACACTGGTATTTATCAATAAGCCGCGAAGTACGATCTGGGAGAAAAAACGACCCGGTCGAATGTTTGACTTCTCTAGGTTGGACTCTATATGGAGTTGCTTCTAGACAAACAAAGTTAGTAGAATTTATTAATCATGGTATCTGCACTGACTCATCTAACAATGATCAATTGGATAATTTGATTCGAGAACAATATAAAATTGATTCCTTAGGAATTTCCAAATTCGAAAATTTGCATACGACAAATGAAAAACGCGCTATAGAGATTTTAGAAACTACTGCGAGGCGCTTACCTGGGTCAGGCCGGTACGAAGTAGGCATGCCGTGGCGAGATGACATAAATAATGTCCCTGACAGCTATCCCCAAGCTATGTCGCGTTTTTTGAGTCTAGAGCGACGTATGGCACGGGACGCAAATTTCGCGAATGCTTATGACATATTCATGAACAACATGCTCGCTAAAGAATATGCCGAAGAGTGCGCTTCTGAGACATACTACACCAACTATAAGCCGGAAAATCCACCAAAAAATATAAGATTTTATTTACCACATTTTGGCGTGTACCACCCCCAGAAGCGCAAACTTCGTGTAGTTCACGATGCAGCAGCCACGAATAAGGGAGTCAGTCTTAATTCGATGCTTCTCCCGGGCCCTGATTTACTTCAGTCACTCCTGCACATTTTATTTCGTTTCCGCGAAGGTCGAGTAGCTCTCACAGCGGACATAAAGGAAATGTTCCCGCAGATCAGGATCCGTGAGCAAGATCGAGACGCACTCAGATACCTTTGGCGACCAAACAAATCTCAACCTCTAAAAGAATATAGGATGACGGCGGTCATATTTGGCGCTTCCTGTAGCCCCTTTATAGCACAGTTTATAAAAAACGAAAACGCTAGGGAACACGAAATTTTATATCCCAAAGCGGCTGATGCCATATTGCACAGCCATTACATGGACGATTATATCGATTCTTTAGATGACGCCGATGAAGCAGCGCAGTTGGCAGCAGACATTGTCACCGTCCATAAAGCTGCTTGTTTTGAAATGCGTGGATGGATTTCCAACGTTTCCAGTTCGCTGAATCTCGTCCCCGCCGACTTGCGCGCAACTCCGCCAACCGAAATTGATCTCACAAACCCCGCTAATAACGTTCGTGCACTGGGAATTTTGTGGAATCCGTTGACGGATGAGTTAGGTTTTCGGACGGCCATATCTGAAACTCTTCCGAATTCCCTGACTAAGCGTTCAGTTTTATCACACTTAATGCGTATTTACGACCCCCTTGGTCTATTAGGACCTCTTGTAGTGAAAGGCCGTATCCTCTTCCAACAAGCGTGGAGGTCAAACGTTGATTGGGACACCGAGCTCCCGACAATTGAAGCATTGAAATGGAAAGGCTGGTTTCAGGAGCTTTCCAAAATTACTTCTTTAAGAATTCCCCGTTGGTACTCAAAGTCAAGAGACTCTGAGCCACTGCAAAGAGAATTACACACCTTTGCCGATGCAAGCGAACTCGCCTACGCATGTGTTGCTTATTGGCGTCTGATATACCCCAATGACCACATCGAGCTCGTTCTCATCTCCAACAAGGCCAGAGTTTCACCCCTGAAACCCGTCTCTATCCCGCGGCTAGAACTGCAAGCCGCTCTAATTGCTTCTCGGCTAGCTACAACTATCAAGGACAGTCATCGCAAAAAACCAAACCGTTCCTTCTTTTGGATAGACTCGATGACCGTCCTGCAGTGGTTGCGAAGTGATGCACGGTCCTACAAGCCCTTTGTAGCCCACCGCCTAGGTGAAATTCTAGAAAACTCTTTCGTTAAAGACTGGCGGTGGGTGCCAACGAGCTTGAACGTGGCAGATGATGCCACAAGAACCAAAGATTTTATTTTCGACTTAAGTCATAGATGGTTTTGCGGCCCATCTTTCCTTCTTCAACACGAAGATGGTTGGCCGAAGGAACCTCTAAATGTCGCACCAGTTCGAGAGGAGTTAAAATGTAAGCCTAACGAACTGGTGGGATTAACTTCGGCTAATTTCCTTTTGCCAACGCCGGTCACGGCAAATTTTGACCGTTTTGATAATTGGTTGCGTCTTTTGCGCGCCACGGCTCGCGCTCTGCAAGCGGCAATGATATTTGGCAGGGTTTTGGATCGCGTTCGGGGTCCAAATTCAAATTCCAATCGCGTTTTGTATTTTCGACGTGTTTTGACCGCGTCAACCACCTTACCACCCCTTACTGCCGAACTCCTTCAAGCCGCTGAGAGGCACGTTCTGCAGCGCACGCAACTGGACAGCTTCAGCGAGGACTTTAAAAACGTCATGAACCACCAACCCCTACCCAAGAATAGTCGGCTCATCAAATTGTCGCCCACTATGGGAGAGGACAACCTCCTTAGGCTGGCTGGGAGAATCAAAGCCGTGACTGATGTAGATCCTACCACTCGGTCTCCTATTTTATTGGACGGTTGCCATCGAGTGGTCCAACTACTAGTTAAGTCCTACCACGTGAAGGCTGGCCATGCCAACAACAGCATGGTGATCAACGAGATTCGCCAAAGTTTTTGGCTGTTGCACCTAAGAAATACGGTTAGAACCATATCCGCACACTGTCTACTCTGCAAGATTCGCAAAGCGAAACCCATAACGCCCACAACCGGAGATTTACCACCTGAAAGACTGGCTCATCATAAACGTCCATTCACCTTTACCGGTCTTGATTACTTCGGCCCCATTACCGTCACTATTGGTCGACGGCATGAGAAGCGTTGGGTGGCACTTTTCACATGCCTAACAGTAAGAGCTCTTCATTTAGAAGTTGTGCATAGCCTTTCCGCTGATTCTGCAATCATGGCCATCCGTCGATTTATCGCCAGACGCGGAACACCTGAAACCATATTCTCGGACAACGGCACTGCATATGTTGGCGCTAACCGAATACTCAGAGAGTTTTATGATAATTCTGTCATGGACTTTGCAGCCAACAAGGGGATTAAGTGGAGCTTCATTCCACCATCCGCACCAAGCTTTGGAGGTTGTTCGGAGCGGCTAGTGCGCACTGTCAAAGTAGCCTTGAACGCTACCCTCAAGGAGGAAAATCCGAAGCCAGAGACACTGAACACACTCCTTTGCGAGGCAGAAGCAATCGTTAATTCTCGCCCTCTAGTCCACGTATCCACAGACCCGAATGACCCAACAACCCTCACACCTTTCCACTTCCTAATTGGAACAACGCCACAGAAACTGCCATCAACATTAAGCGAAAGGGATCTCATCGGCCGCGTAGATTAGAGAAAAGCGCTCCGTTTAGCCGATCATTTCTGGGCCCGCTGGGTGAAGGAAGTCCTACCAGAAATGCAGCCAAGAAATATTCCCAGAAGCGCCGAAGACCACGGAATAAAGGTTGGGGATGTGGTTATTGTAGTTGACGATACAATGCCACGAGGAGTATGGCCTCGAGGTCGGGTGTCAACCACATACCCTGGCAAAGATGGTGTGGTGAGGGTGGTTGATGTGGACACTCCAGGGTGTCCACTACGTCGGCCCACCAAAAAACTGGTGAAGCTGGCTATTTAAGGCAGTTCCGGCTGTCTTGGCTGGTGAAGCCAGTTGGTGCATTGCTGCACGGGGGGCAGGATGTCGTGGACTCTTTGGAACACGTCATCTTTTGTAAATATTTTTTTTTCTATTGTTTATCTACTTGACTTATGTCTTCGTTTTTGTTGTTATTTCCATTATAAAACTTGCTTTGATGAAGATCAGTTTATTTATTTAATTAGTGCATTAATTGAGTTTTAACCAGGAAAACTACAGCAAGCTAAGTATTCTGTTCGATCCCTCACGTTCGCCCCTTTGTTCGCTTTATTTTCAATAAAAGGTAAAAAATACAGTGTCAAAAGAAATATATTTTTTATATTAGTGTGATGGCTTTTTCTTGTAGCAATTGAGGCAATTTTAAGAGTCATTTTAACCTTAATTCTGACTCGGCTTCAAGTCGATTTCTGTATTTCGTTTTTAATACGATTTTTATACGTAAATGTTGCCGTGAATCCTCTACCGACGAATGGCGAACCCCTATACTAGAATCAATTAAGTAATTAAAAGAATGTAAACAAACATAAGCTGTCAAATCTAACAGATGCAAGGGTTCTAAAACTATCTTCAGGCACCTACGAGTATCTGCATTTTTTTTACTTTATATTTTTTGTTTTGAGCTTTTGGTTATGAAAATACACAACTTAAATATGTTTCAAAATAGTTTTATTGCAACATCTTACAAATCACATATTTTAGTCATAATTAAAAAAAATATATATATTCCGATTCTCATTCGGAGGATGAAGTTTCTCCAACGTTGATAATAAATCTATCGGTAATATCATCGATAATTTTATCTAACCCTCTCATTTTCTCCTCTTCCTTTATAACATGCTGTGTAATTTTTTTCCAGTTTTCAGCAGTCACTTGGTTTACAGCATCTGGAAGTAATAATTTTGGTTCGCTCATTTTAAAAGTTCTGTTTTGAGCTGCAATACTTCCCTTTACTTGAAGCCCATATGAGTTCTATGGGATTGAGTTCACAGTGACACCCTTTAGTTTTGCTTTTTCATCAATTACATATTTCATGTATCTATGTTTGACGATTTTTACTTTCTGCAGCAACTGTGCTCTAACTTCTTTATTTTCAAATGTTATGTTTTTGCTTGCCAGCTAAGATTGGATGTCTGCCTTTTTTGTCGCAGTGGTAGGTATCTTCTCCAACCTTCTCGAATGGTAAGGAGCATTGCCCAATACAACCACATCACCTGAATTCAGTTTTGATAAAATTGTATCAAACCAGCTTTCAAAATTTGTCGCGTCCATTTCATTACGGTAATCTCCATCACCTTGCTTGGAAGATTAGTGCTCCACCATCCAAGAAGCCAGTTGACAATCCTAAAAATGAAAATAAATAGTAATTAATAATCTGTATTATACCTACAATAATGTTTTTTATTGTATTTTATCCAGGGATCGGAACCGGTTTTGTAATACCGGTTGGTTCATAAAACCGGTATAATTCTGTTCATTTAATAACCGGTTAATCCAGTAAACGGTTTTTAAAAATACGAAAAAGTATTGTCATCAGCTCGCGCCGGCCGCCTACCTACCTATAGCGTTGCGCACTGTTGCCGTTTCAGCGCCTTTCGCGCTAGAACTGGTTATCAAATCATTTATTCGCTTAAAACACGGTATAAATAGATGTCATAAAAAAAAGTACAGTCATGTTTTGCTATTTAAAATCAGCATGCGAATGACATTATATAAATCAAGATATTAAAATTGAGACGAAATTAAAACTTACACATTTCTAAAAATAATGTAAAAATAAATAAAAGTCATGAATGAAATAAGAATTGAAATTATAAGATGTCATAAAATATTTAAAACCTACGCAACTCTAAATTTTTGTCAAACAGTTCTTTGATGTCATAAAAGTTTTGTGCACTACATTTAAATAATTTCTATTTGAATAATCTATTATTTAGTAATTTCAATTCGCTGAGTATATTATTATATATTTTTATACACAATGATAAGCAGCTATTTAAATATTTCGTAGATTTTGGAGCATTATCATAAACAAGTCTGTCTAGGTTTCTACGTGCTCGAGGATTTACATCAGTAATCTTAGTAAAGTGATCAGCATGTTTTTTTTTACGAAAATACATGTTTCGAAAATGTAGAGCGATGGAAGTGGTAACAAACCAAGCTTTTTAAACAGGGGTCTACATGATTCATTCATCGGAATGCTGCAAATTGCTCTGATGCATTTCTTTTGGGCAATAAATGCTCTATTTCTGTCGGTGCTGTTTCACTATATAGCAATACCATAGCGCAGTATGGACTCTACATACGCCCGGTAGGTCATTAGTGCCGTTTTTTGGGGTTGTTAAATTTTTGACTTGCTTTAGAGCATACACAAACTTGTTTATTCTGGAGCAGATATTGTCAATATGGCTTTTCCAATCTAAGTTCTCGTCAATCGTTACACCCAGGAATTTAGTGTTATTTCATTAATTTTAGTTATGTTTAAGGTAAAGTTAAATACCCTAAACATAACTGTTTTGATTTATTAAATTGCATGTATTTAGATTTATTCAGATTAATATTTAAATTATTGAGTTGTAGCCATTGTATTACTTTGTCAATTGTATTGTTAATGTCAAGTTCATGTTCTTTTACAGATGTCGTTTTTTTGTTTGAAGTCACAAGTATTGATATGTCATCACATCAGCAAATAAAATACATTTATGTCGCGTTATGTGGGTTATGTATGTCGTTAATATACAATAGGAATAATATCGGTCCGATGACACTTCCTTACGGAATACCATGTGTTTTTGTTCTATTTTCAGATTTATAAGAAACCGCTTCTTTTCCTGTCACTTTGGAAATTACAACATATTGCTGTCTATTTGATAGGTATGATGATATCCACTGCAAGGCAAGTCCTCTAATACCTATCACTTCTATTTTATTTAATAAAATGTCATGATTAACGTAGTCAAAAGGTTTTGAAAGGTCAAAGCTGTAATATATTTAGGTAAATAAAGTGAAACACGTCCAATCGTAACAACCGTATAATGCAGACTGAAACCTACCCTCACAATACTTACAACTTAACCTACATACCATTATTCCCCCCTTTAAAATAACCCCTTCTAACAATGGTAGGTACTTATGGTAATATACTATTTATAGTACTTATGATAAGATACATAGAACGTCTTCGTTGGTAGCAAAGTAACAAATACAGGTAAATATTACTGTCACTTATGCGTGAACTTCAATTTTATTCCAATGCTTATTAGTAGGTGAGATCGTTGCAAATTAAGTTTGCAAATTAAGCAATTTAAGTAAAAACAAAATTAAGTAAGGTTAAAAAAAAACATACACTTGTGCTAAAACAAAACAACTCAAATGTGTTTTTTTTCTTTTTTTTTTTCTTAAAAATATTCATCAAAACCGAATCGCAACGGAGGTCTCCTTGCGCGGTTGCTTTTTCGTGTGGCTTTCGTTTGTTCCTCATTTGTTGAGGTATTCTCACGAACATCACTTATGTTCAAGTCGGCGAAAGCCGCCCTTGCGGATACCTGAGGAATCGCGGCGCCCGCGCCCGCGTCCGCCCGCCCTGAGGCCGCCCCACACGAGCGCAACTGGTCGGCATGACGAGACCAACGTAAACCGTCCTCAGACTCGACTTCATACAAATTGCAACCCTTCCTGTGAATGATAACCCCATTAGTCCATTTTTTACCTTCGCGAAAATCCCGAATCCAGACTTGTGTCCCCGCTTCCCATTGCCTCTCTGAACCTAACTTGTTTTCGGCTCTTTTTTTTTATTCTCTCTGTTACCGATTCTACTAAGACGTTTTTTAACAAATCTAGTCTTGTCCTAAGAGTTCTTCCTAGTAACAATTTACTCGGCTTCTCACCCGTCGTGCTATGTACGCTATTTCGGTAGTCCATTAAAAACCTTTGTAAAAACGTGTTATGTGGTATTTTCATCACATCCGCTTTTTTTAATGCTCTTTTCACCGTGCGAACTGCGTTCTCTGCTTCGCCGTTCGACGATGGGTGATACGGGGCCGATGTTACGTGTTTAATCCCATTTTTATTTAAAAAATTACTGAACTCATCGCTTGTAAATGGGGGTCCGTTGTCGGACACCAATTTTTTTGGCAGGCCGAATCGCGAAAATATTTCTTTTAATTTTAAAATCGTATTACTCGCAGTGGTCGTGGTCATGTGAGCGACTTCAATCCATTTTGAATGTCCATCCACGAGCACTAAATATGTGTTACAATTATGGGTAAAAAAATCGATATTAACTCGTTCAAATGGTTCACTTGGCCACGACCACGGAACAATAACCGACTTCGGGGGCATGTCTGCAGTGAGGGCACACGTTCTGCAAGCGGCGCACATCCGTTCGATGTCTTCGTCGATCCGTGGCCACCATACGTAGCTACGCGCTACCCCCTTACACTTGACAATACCGAGGTGTGCACCGTGCACTTCCTCTAGCACCGCGGACCGCAGCCCTGCCAGCACCACAACGCGGTGTCCCCACAGCAGGCAGCCGCCCTCCACACACAGCTCGTGTCTTCGCCGCCACAAGGCGTTTAGCTCGACGTCCGCTCCTAACACTGAAGACACAGACGCCGGCCACCCATGTTTCGTGTACTCTAGCACTTTAGATATAGTTTTGTCCTTACTTGTTGCCACCCTTATTGCTGCCGCATCGATTGGAAAATTATCTTCGATAAATTTTATAAACATTTCATCGCAATTTCGTAAACTCTTCCCCTCGATCGGAAGACGGGACAATGCATCGGCATTATTCGATTCTGATTTAACATATTCTATGTCGTACCTGTACCCGGACAGTAGAATCGCCCAACGTATGAGCCGGCCGGCAGCTGTGTGTGGTAAATCTTTTTTTGAACCGAAAATAGTCGTCAACGGTTGATGATCGGTACGAAGTGTGAATTGTCGACCATACAAATAAGAATGAAATTTTTTGACACCAAATACGATGGCGAGCGCTTCGCGCTGTATCTGGCTATAATTAACCTCCGAGGCCGAGAGGGTACGCGACGCGTACGCCACCGGGCGCTCCGCCCCGTCCGCCTCGCGCTGCGTCAACACCGCGCCCACTCCCCGCGCGCTCGCGTCGCACCACAAAATAAGAGGAAGATTTTCATCGTAATGCCGTAGCACGGGGCAAGAAGTCAACGCTTTTTTAATGTTTTGAAATGATTCCTGCTGCTCATTTGCCCACTGCCAAGTCACCCCCTTTTTAAGTAACTTATAAAGCGGTGACAATATCTCGGAAAATTTGTTTATGAATTTTAAATAAAAATTCACCATACCAATGAAGGCTTTTAATTCACTGACATTGCTTGGTTCCGGGGCGTTTAATACCGCTTCTACTTTTTCCTTGTCCGTTCGGATTCCCTGCTCAGATATGATGAACCCTAAATAGCTAACCTCTTTAGCAAAAAACGTGCATTTTTCTTGTCGAATAGTTAACCCTTCTGCCGCTAATCTCTCAAAGACCGTTGTTAAATTACGGATGTGCTCTTCTTCCGTGGAACCGGTTATTAAAATATCGTCTAGGAAATTAGATACATGAGGGATGCCCGCAATCACCCGTTCCATTATCCTTTGGAAAATGGACGGTGCCGAAGCTAATCCGTACACTAATCGGTTATATACATATAATCCACGATGCGTATTCACTACGGTATATTTTTTAGATTCATCTAAACACACCTGACTGTAGGCTTCCGACAAATCGATTTTCGTGAATCGCTTCCCCCCACTTAAGTTATTGAAAAGGTATTCAGCTCGGGGAAGCGGATATTTATCTACTTCTAACACGGGATTAACGGTACTTTTGTAATCCCCACAAATTCTCAGAGTCCCATTGCTTTTTAATACCACCACCAAACAAGAAGCCCAGTCTGAGGACGTAATAGGAGAGATAATACCTTCGTTTTCCATGCGCTGCAGCTCAGCGTCAACGCGCAGCCTCAGCACCAGCGGCAGCGGCCGCGCACGCCGGTACACGGGGCGCGCGCCCTCGCGCACACGCAATGTCGCGCATTCACTAGTTAACTTTCCGAGCTTACCACTAAACACTGTAGGAAAGGTCTTTATGAAAGCTTCCTTATCAAACTGAATTCCCTTGTAAGATAGCGACCCAGTTTTAATGCACTTTTGAAGAGAGTTCACCACAATAACGTCCATGTTAAGCTCTTTCAGCCATTCTCGTCCTAATAATGGAACGCCACCCTTATAAATTACGTATAACTTAAGCGGTTTCCTATATTCACCGAACTTAACACTAACCTTAATATGTCCCAAGCACTTAATACAGTTTCCGTCATAACCTTTTAAACTATACTTTTCGTGGACGTCCAGAACACAATTCGCGAACATTTGATTGTACATTACGTCACTTATACACGAAATCGGTGAACCGGTGTCGACGTGCATACGTAAAGGTCGTCCTTCTACCTCGACCTCCGCTACGACGGGCTCACTGCCGCTCAGCTGCACCATGTACAGGCCGCTCGGGCCCTCGCCGCACCCGTCCTCATCCTCGCTGTATACACCGGCACCACCGAACGTCTCCTCCTCCACGTCCAACCGGAGCACTTGCTTTTCTTTGTTTTCACGACGTTTATTCGGACATACACGTTTCAAGTGCCCTTCTTTCAAACAGATTCTACATGAATAATCTTTGAATCTACAGTTATTTTTCATATGTCGATTACTACCACAACAATCACAATTGTTTTTCTGTAACGATGAACGAGCCTGCTGATCGCGCCCGGAGTTGGTGGCCGCGCCGCTTCCGCCGGCGCCGCCGGGCCCGCCAGCCCGCGCGCGCGCCGCGGCCGGCAAGCTGACCTTGCACCCGGTGCTCAGCGCATGCACCGCCCCCTCCGTCGCCCCCTTTCTAGATTGTTCGACCGCCGCTGCGTCGATCGCCGCTGTTTCCAACATACTCGCTATTTTATACGCCGATGCATAAGTCGGGTTTCCTTCACTGAATAATTTTTGTCGCGTATGTTCGTCATATAATCCACAGACAAACTGATCCCTTAGATTTTCGTCTAGATTTTGTTTAAAATCGCAGGCTAAGTGCTTTAGCGCCGCCGCAAACTGAGCGATAGATTCGGTCGTTGATTGTACTCGTTTCCTAAACTTATATCGCTCTGCGAGAATTGATGGAGTTGGTTCGACGTGTTGCTTAACAATGCTTATTAATTCCGAATACGGCACTTCCGCAGGTTTCTTAGGAGAACACAAATCAACCATTAAATCGTATGTTGTATCACCCACACTCGCGATTAACACTGCCACGTACAAATCCTCTTTGGTATTGTTGGCCTTGAAGTACTGCCCTAATCTGTCTATATATGTTTGCCACGAACCACTGTTCAACTGAAACTCCGACAATTTGCCTATGGGAGACATATTTCGCGTAATTAATTGCGTTAAGACTGCGCCACTGTAATATATTTAGGTAAATAAAGTGAAACACGTCCGATCGTAACAACCGTATAATGCAGACTGAAACCTACCCTCACAATACTTACAACTTAACCTACATACCATTATAAGCCAGTTGTTAATTTTTTCCCATTAGCCAATTAGCCAATGATCAAAATGGATTTCAAAGACAAAAGTCAACCTCTAATAGCCAATGAGGTTGACTTTTGTCTTTGAAATCCATTTTGATCAGGGCAAATAATACTGAACTTGTCACAGAAGTTGCTGAGCCTCTTATACATACATTTCTTAAATACCTTTGAGAAAATAGGTATTAACGTTATCGGGCGATAATTAGCTATGTCATCTTTTTTATCTTTCTTAAATAATGGTTTGACTATAGATAGTTTAAGTGATTCAGGAAAAATCTCTGTAGAGAATGATAAATTAATCAAATGAGTCAATATCTTACTAATCTCTTTTGCAGTATTTTTTACAACTTTTGTATTGATCTCATCGTATCCTTCAGCATTCGAGTTATTTAGTGACATAATTTGCCTTTTTACCTCATCTTCTGTCAAAGGTGCCAGGAAAATCGAGTTAGGTAGTGAGTTGGTCAGTTTACGAGTCACTATTGATGTCATTAAGTGATTAGTCTGATCTATGTCAACAAAGTAATTATTAAAGGCGTTAGCGATATCAATGGGATTTGTCAAATAAATTTAATTATTTATGCGAATGTCAGTGATATTAATGTCGCGTGTTGTGTTATTGATTTCATTATTAATAATTGTCCAAGTTGCTCTGCATTTATTTCTACTACTGTTTATATAAGGCATGTTTGAAATTTTCTTAGATGTAAAAATACATTTTTTTAGGATATTAGAAAAGGTGTTATATTTTGATTTGTTGGTGGCTGTTTTAGTGGTGTAATATTGGTATCTCAGTTTTCGTTTAGTTTTTGCGCTCTTTTTCAGGCCCGTACTTATCCAGCTTCGGTTATTCTTAACACTTAATATCTTTACCTTTATTTTTGGGAAATACAAGTTATAGAACAATCGATAGAGTTCATGAAATGTGTCGAATGCTGCATTTAAATCGGGCTCTGCATATACAGATGACCATGAAAGTGCCGATAGGCATTCTCTGAACTTTATGATATTCTCACGACAAAAATCCCGCTTCAAAGTAAAATAAGAGGTTGGAGTTACAGTTTAGTGTTGTACTGGGAAGCTAAGAATTTGTGCTGTGTCATGGTCTGAGAGATACAATGGCAGCACTGTAGCGGTAGCACCTTGAATGTTACTCAGAATGTGGTCTATGCAAGATTTCTTCCGAGTGGGGACGTTAATATGTATCTGCAAGTTATGATTTTGTGAGAGGTCTTTTAAATGCTTGGTGATTCTACTTCGTCTGATGATTCGTCTGATGTGTTATATAATCTGTAAGTATATGAGAGTCCTTACTTTTGTTAGGAGTTTGATTTATATTTTCATATTCCTCGGAAACTGGACTATTTTTCTGGGAAATAGGACTTTTTACTGAGATTTTATTTTTCTTCTTTTGTGTAACATGTGATGTATCAGTAATAGATTTATTTATCATTGGACATATCTTATGGCCATGTATACATGATTTGCATCTCCATTTCTCTCTTGAATTTGGTTTCATCATGTCAAATATTTTTTCTGGGAACCCTGCGCATTCAAATTCGAATGTTTTCTTTAAAAATTGAACATAGTGCTGTATTTCTCGAATCTATAATTTTTTTACATTTGTGACATTGGACTAACTCAGCCTTTTTAGTTTTATTGATCGATTCCATTTAAAAGTTATTGAAAAAAGCGCCCTCTAGTATATAATCTTGTTATTAAAATGTCACAAGTGACCTAAGCCGTCGGTAGATGTCGCTAGTATCGTTTTGTTATTTGTAATATCAAAACGTATGATGCGTGAACGCAGCCGTAGTACTTGTGTCGTTAATGTCACTTTACCTGTCAGGTAGGGTCATTGAACTTATACTCCAATCAGCTGATTCGTGTTGCAAAATGGATTCGTGATTTGTTCAATAAAGTGGCGAATGGTGGAGTGTTGTTCAAAATTTACGTTTTTAACAGATAAATTGCGGCGTACCTTGTCGGAAAATTGGTAGAAATCCTAGGATGTAGTCTCTGCAAACGATACGCGCACCCTCAGTATAATAGGGGCACATCTCTAAAAACACGTTTTTTGGGAAATCGCAAAAAAAGTTTATGAATTTTAAACTTTTGGTTTTGACTGTAATTATCAAAGATGTTTTGTGAAATATTCGACCATTTTATATTTTTCTATGGTAGTTTCATTTCTACTTTAACAGCCAATGTTGAAAAAAAAAGGAAATTTTCATTAATGTAATTTAAAAAAAAAAAAAAAAATTGAAAATATAAGCCTGTATCATTCCGAAACTTTTAATCGTATAGAGTTCTTTTTATATTTGTGCCTATTTAGTTTTGAAGTTTATAAGAAAATAGTGTCATATCTCTGAAAACTTCTCTACAATACTTAACTAATTATATAATTACGTGACGTTGTTTGAAATAATGCTTTATTGTATGAAAGGTGATCTAAATAATACACATTTTATTTTACTAATGAAAAGACTTTTAATTCTTTTACGTTGAAAAAGAATACAAATTAAAATTTTAAAACAAAAATCACTTATTCTTGATTAAATAAAAAATACGGAGATAAGTACTAATAAATTGTAATAAAGTACCTGCTACAGGTAGGTAATTAACAAAACAAACTAAAAAATATTCTCCTTAAAGTCACAAATACAAAAATTATTAGTAACAAAAGATGTTGCTTCAACAGCTTTTTTTTTGTCTGAGATCAATGTTAAAGAGGTAAAAAACTCTCACTTATCACCTTTTGACTTCAATTCTTAAAATTATTTATAAGTATTGTTATAGGTAAGGCACAATGAAGTTATTAAATATCTTTGAACATAATTCTCTTATATATTAACGTTATAGCTAAAAAAAATATTAAAATGTGACAAGTCACATATTATTAAAAAATAAGTTTATATTTTCGTATGTTATAAGTCGTATATATCTTTGGTAGTTTATATAAACATAATTATTGAGCAACATTCAGTAGAGTTTTATAAAAACAAGCATAATAGTGGGGCATTAAATTGTTTTCAACAAGGTGATATAAGTCATCATGTTTTCGTTTTGCTAAGTTTAGTGGCTTGGAGCATGCTCTCATCTTAATTATGTTCTCAATATCAGGCATCTTTTTTCTTTTGTTCCTCATATCAACATTGTTAAACTCAGTCTGACTGTATGATGTTTTAAACTGGAATTTCAATAAGTCTTCCTTTGTAAATTTTAGAACTCTTATGTCATTCCATATAATAATTTCACTGTTCTCAGCTTCTCTAAAATCAATATCGCTTAATGCCCAATAAGATTCAAATATTGTATTTCTGTCAGTTTCAGTAATGTTTTTTGTACATTTGAGTCTGCATTTGCTTGTACAGGGGTTTTTTACAGAACGAGCAGGAATTACTTTCTTAGATTTTGAAGTGTGAGAAACGTATTCCTTACCACTGTTTCTCAAAAGTTTTGCTTAGTTTTGTTTCCACGCTTGGGGATTTCTTTGACGCTTACGGGATTTATTAGGAACTTGCGAGTCTGTGGCTGTTGGCGTTATTGGTGTAATCGCTTCTGAAGCAGCAGAGGCAGAACTTGTTGAGCTAGAGCTACTACTGCTGCTGCTGCTGCTGCTGCTGCTACTGCTGCTACAAGAGCTACTACTAGAGGAAATCTTCTTACATGCACCGGCAAGACGTGAACGTGGTCTTCTTCTGTATGTAGGGTCATCATCGCTTAAGCCAGCATCACTCTCGTCTGTGTTCATAGGACTCTCGCGATAATTTTTCGGTGACCGAGCTACAGTGCGACAGACCCCTTTAGGTGTTAAAGGTTCCTCGAGTTTACTGTCATCAATGGGAAGTATGGAAGTACCGGTGGAAGATGAACTTATTGCATCGGCAGGGATGATTTTTTGGAGTAAATTGTCTCATTTTTATCAAGTAATAGCGATTGCTGAAACAGGTAATTAATTATGAGTATTTTGTACCAATGCGTCATTTGCGGCGCTCTGTTGCCGCATGAGGGAACGAGGAGGCGACCCCCGCTCCGGGTCGTTTCTCGCGCAAAGGTTGTTCATAGCTATACAGCGTGGAAACGCAGCAAGCGTCATGGGCACCTTTGCGCCAGGGACGATCAGGGGTGGGCTAATATAAATAGATGTTAAAAAACGAGTAAGTATATACTATCCTCACATATCATTATTATTAATTATAGTATAGTTTATGTAGGTATATTATGTATTTTGCACGCTCTATCTGCCTTTCCGATCAACTTTCCGTGGCTCGGGTTTGCTGGAAGAAATTTATTTTTAGAGATAAGCTAACCTTTTGTGTTGTATTTCTGTTTGTGATTTTATATATATTTGTCATGTGTGCAAAGGACTGTAAATAAATAAATAAATAAATCATTTACTGAGCATCAAAGTATGCTTAGGAAGAATATTCTAAACAACATAATAATTAATATAAAATATTGTAATACCACTTATCGACGGGGAAGTGCTGACAACTCCTAACTTACATTTTTTCCGAAAACGACGTATGAATGCAGTTCGATAGAGAATTTAATTGCGCATCTACTGGTATATGAATAAAGTTGAAATTCCGAAAATTGAATTAGCTAGGTACCGAAGAAATATCTCCTATATTCAGGTCCAGACAACCTGATTAATTTTGGCAGGAAATATATTCTAACTTACTAATGGAAACATCTCGTAACTTCATTTCATACAAAACTTTGAGCTAATATCTTCTATCTTCATGCGAACGAGACAAAAACGGTGCGTTTCTCGCAGTGTGAAAGGGATAGGATCCGGTGCACCGGCGGCGTGCGCGACATTTCGTCAGTCAGTGCGGTGTTTTTAATCTGTTTGCAAAGTTTTTAATTGTTTTCGAGTAAAGATTAGTGAAATACTGTGTTAATTGTGCTGAAAGATAATATTTTACTTGGATATTATAACAAAGGTATGTATAAACTTTTAACCGATTCAAGTTTCAAGAAGTCCTCTGTGTTAGATAGATGTTATTTCCAGCAGATACGAATAACGTTTTCGACCAATTTATTCTATCTTAACGCGCAAGTGTAGTTAGGAGTAGTTAGTTCGAATTTGTACATTGGTTTGGGTAAGAAATCACAAGTAACTGATATTGTAGTTCAGTTAGGAGGTATTCGTTGTATTTTGCGCCAAGTAATCTAAACTAATATCACTTAACTGTTAGTCAGCTGTAGATAGGAGTTATTGTGTTAAGTATCTTCAATCAACATTGAAAATGATTACATCTAACTAAATATTAAGTGTCAGATAGGAGGTATTTATGTTATTGCTTCGAATGTAGTGCGAGTGATTTTATTCTAAGTTATTAAACAGTAAAACGTATTTAACAGAATCATTATTACTTTATCCAAATATAAGTATGATTTTGACAGACTATTATTTTATTCTAGATAAAATGTCGTCTAAGAGGAAGAAAAATATCACAGAAGAACATCGCGCGAAAAAATTTTTTGCGTTATTAAAAGAAGACCAAGAAGATAATCCAAATAATAGGATCAAAAAAGGTAAGCTAAAAATTTACTAAGTATAATATTGTATGGTAAAAAGTTATTTTGATAATTTAGGACCATTATTTTATGTCAGGAAAATCAAAATTAAAAGAAAAAAGCATATATAGGTAAAGACGACAGCACCGAACAAAACATTACTAATGAAAATGATATTTCAAGTACAAGCAGTGGTAAGCTTAAGATTTTTACTTCTTCTTCACATTTAAGGGCACTTTTTACTGAATCTATCAAAACCATATTTATACTCTGGAAGAGTAGAGGTTTACTTATTGTTCACTTTTTACAGGTCATGGAAAAAACGTGAGTTCTCGGCGTTCCTGGTTGAGATTGGCCCACAAAGGAAACCCACATGTCAGTCTTGATCATAAAAAATGTAGAACGCGCAAAAAACGTTCAATCTCAGTAAAACATGAAGTTCCTTCAACACCTGTTAAACGTAATAAAACCGAATGTTCATTGGATGATTCGATAATAGAAAACTCTCCCGATTCCTCTTTAACCAAAATGGTTGCTTTGTCGAAGAAAATATTTTTGAAACCAGTCGTAGATAAACCAGCGGACGAGATATTGCCTCACAACACCCTAAAGCCTTTGCTCACTAATGATAATGACGATTATCTCTTAAGAAAAGTTGCGGAATCAGTAACTATATCTCATAACATAAAATCTGTTTCTCTTTCTGACTTGACTGATGATACCTATATGAATTTGAGAAATATGAGAAGACACCTTTCAGCTGAATCTTTCCCCTTTGCTGTTATTAGCTCGGGCTTAATAATGCACTGTAATCAAAAACCAGACGCTCAGGATACCACTGAAGGTATTGAGTGTGTATCTGCAATAAGACCGAAAATAAGGTCCCTCTCTCTGTCAGATTTGACAACGGATGTCAATAAAGAATGTCGTCGACGATGCATGTCATCTCCTGCAATGAATACATTATTTTCTCAAAGCAGCATTTTAGAATCTAAACCTGAAAATGACCTGATAACCGTAAATCAAGCTTTAAACATAAGTCAGGATGAAATATCAAGTGATCGCATATTTGTTGACAATGCCCACAGTTCGTTACTCACTGACACTGATAAGGATCTAATAAATAAAAAATCGCAGTCCGCCCATTATCTCGCGCAAAAGCTCTATCTCTTTCTGACTTGACTATGGACACCTTTACTGGGTCAAACAATATTAGACGATACAATTCCAGTGCATCAGTCTTTTCTCAAGTGCAGTCGGAGATGACAATGCCTTATAACCTAAAGCCAGTAAGAGAAAACGAGCCAAACTCCAAGCTTAATTTTCGTAGACAGGCTTTTAGGTCATATAGACAAGAGACCTTATTTCAGGATATCGAAGACAACATTGATTGTATGCAATTTTGACTCTGAATGGATGGATATACCCCAGAAAAGCATTGCTGTTCGTCAAACCGATCGCACCAATCTTCATGCGGCACCAATACCTATAAAGTTATCGAAATATAACCATCTTCAGCAGTTGAAATCAGTCCTGCCACGTGATTGTCATTCTTTTTATGAAAATCTGCCTCATGAATTAGATTAGATACTAATTTAATAAAAATTAATATTAAAATTAAAAAGTTTTGTTACTTAGTCATGTTTTTGTTATTCTGAACAGAAAGTTTAATGACCTAAAATAGTATTTTTTTTAACTGTTACATTTTTAAAGTTAATTTACGTTTGTAAGCGGAGAGACTGAAAATATTATGTGTACTTTTATAGAGTCTTAAGAGTAATCAGTTATTGTAAGAGTCATTAAAGAGTTATCTGTTACATTTAAAAGTTAATTTACGTTTGTAAACGGAGAGACTGAGAAGATTACGTGACGTACTTTTATAGTCTTGAGAGTCATTAGTTATTGTAAAAGTCATTAAAGAGTTATCTGTTACATTTAAAAGTTAATTTACGTTTGTAAACGGAGACACTAAAAAAGATTATGCATACTTATTTTTATAGAGAGTCCTAACAGTCATTAGTTATCATTAGAGTTTAATCACTCATTTCTTATGAGTTATTAGAGTAGAATACATTTCATACGGGTACTTGCCTAAAGTTAGATCATAAAAATTGTGATTAAACATTGATTTCTCAAAATTATTAACAGTTTTTCATTTTGAAAATACCTTCTATCTTAACCGATATTGTGATATAGAAAGACAATAACTCCTATCTTCAAAAAAATCGCCTGTTTTGATTAATTTCGTCTATTTTTAGTAATTTTTAGATTCATTTGTTATTTTATTGCCGAATATGATTGAAAACTTTAGCGGGAAACATTAATTTTCAATGATTTCTGTTATCTTTTTGAAGTGTGGAAATTATTCCTATCTTCAAATTTTCAGCCACACCAGATTGGTGAATCCTCCTATCTTACATCATCTCGCTAATTACTTATTCCAAGCAAATTTTGATTATTACCTGACATGCGGGACCATTTAAGTATATAAATTGCCATTACACTTTCTTTTTTTTTATTCTGAGAAAATTAAAAAACGTTTTTTTTGCCTCCTGTAAAATTTGATTTTTGTAAGTTAGGAGTAGTCAGCACTTCCCGTCTACGTCTACGTCATACGTCTACAACAATTTATTTTATTATTGTGTAGATACCAACCTTACTATCCTTTCTTACATTGTATAATGCCTGCAAGTACTTCTGATTGCAATCACTTTTTGGTGGTGTGTCCTCGATGATCGACGGACTAGATAGGTGAAAGTTTTCAACTCTCGAATCATCCTGAAGAAAAGTAAGGTATAAGTTTACTGATAAGAATTTGCAGCTAGAATATTTTAACACAACTGATCGATTAACAAAAATCTATCAATGATGTAAATATTGTAGACTAGCTTTTCACGCGGGACTTCGACTCCCCAAAATATAATTTTTCTACTTAACAAATATCAACCATTTTCAGTTAAATTATCGAAATTTTCATACGGAACCCTTATTTTTTTTCAAAATATTCTATAACCTATGTTAATCCCAAATAATGTAGCATTCTATTGGTGAAAGAATGTTTAAAATCGGTCTAGTAGTTTTAGAGTTTATTCATTACATGCATACATACACACACAAACAAATCTTTCCTCTTTATAATAATAGTGTAGGTGTAGATACTAACTTTACTGTATTGTATTCCGTTGCGTAACTCTTTCTCCAGATAACAGTCACTTGTTTGTGGTGTACACTCAAGAGCACGTCAAGCTTGACACTTTGGACTTTGGACCGGCTCTGCATTGTATGGCGCGCAGTATAAATCAGAGCTCAGCTTAAACTGGTAGTGTAAAGCGTGACCTGCTCTTGACTGTACCCTCAATGATTGACGGACTTGATCGATGATAATTTTCAATTTCTAAATCATCCTGGAAAAGAGAAGAGAATAAATTTACTGTAAAGTAAAAAAAAGGAATCTTCAAAAATACAAAAAAATTGAGGGTACCTATAATTTTGATCAACCTACTGAGCCAACCTCAGTAGGCCGGCCGCGCGAACATACCTAAACTAAACACCTTAATGATTATAGTTTAGGTACTTACCAAATCTTTCTTCCGCTTTCTTTGAGTTCCATCCTTACTCATTGGTTGGAAATTTTCTTTGTTGTTCGTCTGACTCTGTAAAAATAAAGTTTATTAACAAACAATTGAAAAGTTAAACCATCGAAACATAACATAGATACCTACTTACATTAATTTGATCACTTTTATTCAACAGGTCCATAATTATGTCCGCTCTTTTCTTCATTTTTCAAAATTACCTGAAGTAAGTTTTTGTAAAAGTTCTATAAATACCATTTCATTATCGGTCAAATACAGTCCAGATACATAAAAAGACCGCTAAACAATATGACGAAAAGATATTAAAAAGTCACAAGTAGAAATAATTACTTTGACCTATATAACTTATTAGAACAACACTGATACATTTCAATTTAAAATATATAACCATTACATTTTTTAATCATGAAAAGACCTATTTTTATTTACACCCAAAATTTTATAAAGTATTAAATATGACAAGGACGCAATCACAAATAAGTCCCATTATTATAAACTCCATTTAGTGCAATACAGACCTATTTCAAAAAGTGCCTTTTCTAAATTAAAAACAAAAATTGTACTTACCGAGTCCAATTAGTAATTTATAGGCACATTTAGTGTTGAGCCTGAACTTGCGAGAACTTACCCTTTTCACCTCTGACACTACACTGATTGCGTCTTGTTTCACACTGAACGGAGGGGGGAAGGGTCCCGGTGTAAGAGAGACGGAAGTATAATCTGTACTGGTTTTAACACTGATTCGCCTCTGTTTTAATTTTTATCGCATAGAACATGTCACGTTCACCGTGATTCTAATTGTGATTCCCGCTCGACTGCATAGCTTATTAACTCAAGCGTAAATGACGTACTTGCACATCACTAGCTGATCTGGGCGCGGCAACCGGTACCCGCGCAAACCGTGTTTCACTCGGTCGAGAGCTGTCCCGACGTGAGGTCTATGTTTCGGTGCGCAAGCGCACAGTACCTATTATTACGTTTTTCCTATCACTTCAGTACTTTTCACATTTAATTTAACTCGTAAAGTTTTATTAACCTTTTGTGAAGTGAACCCCGACTATGGGTAAGTCGTGCAGTTATTTTTAATATTAAAACTAGTCGATAATTTTGTAATTTTCGATGTGCTTGACCTACATTTATCATGCACAGCGGTAGATATTTCTTTGCTTTGCTTAGTACCTTAAGTCAAATAACGTAAATTTAGTAATAGTCTTAGATTAATAATTAAATTTAAAGTTTCCTTGCGTGCCTTTATTCTTTTATTGTGTAGGTACCTTCATTTTATTAATGTTAAGGGTTCAGCTTATTTTATACTGTAGTACTATTAGATTAGTTAATATTATTTAATTTATTCCTGTTTTACATGGATATCTTTAGATAGCACACGCTTTGTTGTTCATTCCAGCTAAAATCTATTGCATTCATCTTTTCTTTTTATTTCATTTTGTAAGTCCATCTGATTTCCGATGACGCCTACCTACCCTGTCTGCCGCATCACGATCGCTAATTAGTATTTATGTACCTGAACGGCACAACCTTCTTTTCGCTTCGCCAAGTCTCCACGCTTCCAGCATCGTTGAACATGTAGCAGTCAGGGTGAAATTATGGACACTTTAGTAACTGCCCAATGTACACAAATTACAGGGTTTTAGTACCGGGCGTACTAATCTACGTCTCACTGCTGCTTACGCTCCCGGACGTATCGGCGATAACCAGCTGCCAGACTCATCCACTCACGGCCCCTACGTAGTCGATAGTACGCTGCCTGACCCACACCTGCCTGACGCTTGCCTGCCCTTCGGACGCCAGGACGGTACTACTCCTGTTGTTATAAGAAATGACCTTGTGTATAGAATAAAGAATTCACGACCCTGTCTGTTTGACTTATAGTTTACTTCCTCTATTAGAATCTACGTAACAGTGGCGCCCTTCTCCGCGGTTCTTTTGGTCATTTCTGTAGCAATGGGTCTATTAGCTATTTAGTAATCATTGGTGTTGGTATGGACATGGTAGCTGCTTATTAACTGTACAACGATTGTGTTTTCTTCCAACTAGTGAGTTCTCAACCTTCGAAATCACTACTGTTCAATTATTCTAAAAAAAGAACAAATACTGTTAAACTCATTAGTTGGAATTGGTAACTAGCGGAGCAACAGTAGTTTTTTTTATTTTTTTTATTTTTCCTTTGCTTATTTCCTTTCTAGCATTTTTATTTGATATCACTTACGGTTATAACGTTTCTAATCATAAAAAAAAAACATCGTTAAGATTTTTAAGCTATGTAACAGAATGGACACTACTGAAGTAGCTTGATTAACCTTTGCTCGTAGTTATCTTAGAAATAAGCCAATCAAAATAAAATAATTGCACAACATACCGACATACAAAATGACTCACGAAATAAAGTTTCTGTCATTACAAAAAACGGAACTAGAGTACGAAGTAGGCTTACGCGGGGACACTCCAGCCGATAGTGTAGTCGAGCTGCGAAAGCAGATTACTAAATTGTCACGTAGCTTCGCATCTGAAGACATATTAGAATCACATTTAGAGGTATCCGATGATCTGAAAGGTACAAGAGAGTGCTTAATCAAAAGCCAAAGTTCAATTCAAAATCTAAAGACTAAATTCGAAAAAAACCTATATCTACGTACAGAAAACTTACTTAACCATGTACATCACCGTATATCTAGGATTACACCAAAAACTTCCGAGGAACACACAAGCCTGTCAGAACTAAATAAACATTACCAAACACAATCTAAAGAACTCAGTAAAATGTCTCCGAAGGACGGTGAAGGTCCTAAAGATGAAGGTGCCGGAGTAACCAATATTGCGGTAACCTGCGATCGGGGAATTAGCAGTGACATATTTAAACTAAAATACGACGGTAAGACTTGCGTACGGGCATTTATTCAGAAAGTCGAAGAATTTACTAAAGCACGTAATGTAAGTTCTGATAAAATTCTATCATTTGCAGCTGAGATATTTACAGATAATGCCTTACATTGGTATCGTAGCATTCAGGATACAGTTAAGTCTTGGGATGATGTAGTCACGCTTCTAAAACAGGATTTTAGTCAATATGATTACGATTACCGCCTAATGTCTGAAATTCGAACAAGATCTCAAGGTGAGAATGAAAACATTACAATTTACCTTTCAATTATGCACTGCATGTTTTCTCGACTATCTCGAACGGTATCGGAAGAAGAAAAATTGGAGATTATTCTACATAATATTAGGCCTACATATGCAGCCACCCTAGCCAACTGCCCTGAAATAAATACTATAGACGCCTTGAGAACCTACTGTCGTAACTTTGAAAAGATTCAGTCAAGAATGACACATTTCCAAGAGCCTCCCAGAGTTACACCCGAAACACTCGCACCAGAGTTTGCCTACAGCAGACCTAGTTCATCACAGAACAATCAAGGTAAAACAACCAACTCATGGCACACTTGGTAAATTGTTAAGCCTTTCTATGAATGTAGTTCATTTTCTCAAAATTTTGAGATGTGCCCCTATTATACTGAGGGTGAGTGATTCTTAATTAATCTGTAAGTACACTATATTTGTCCACTTCCTGGAGTTTGGAGCGTTTTTTCGTATTTTAATGTAATAAAAATTCGGCACAGGTTTGTTTACGTTTGAGCTTTGACAGGTGGATTTTGTAATCTTCTCGCGCGAAAACCGAAGGCTTTAGCTGGAAATAAAGGATTCTGGCGGATTTTTCCACTTAACTTTAAATAATTTTGGAAGATTAAAAATTCATGAGTTTCTAATAGTCTAAGATCCGAAATAGAAGCGATCTTCACCCATTAGTTTCTTGAATGAAAAGTATTTTTAACCGACTTCCAAAAAGGAGGAGGTTCTATGTTCGACTGCTACGTACCTACTGATCTGTTTGAAGTCGGTGCCAAGCAAAATAAGTTTGATAGGCTATCCTTACATCCACCTTTGCACCGACTTCAAACAGATCAGTAGGTACGTAGTACAATAAATGCAACGTTTTTATATTTCGCTTTTTGAGGTCGGTTTTCCTTTTTTAGTAAAAAGTTAATATACTTATTAAATTGTTCCGTAGTAAAAGGGTAATAGATCAAAAAAATACTTATATCTCCTAAACTAATAGTTATTTTTGAGTTGTTTGCAGGTATATTTACATTTAATGTAGGTAATTCGCACTTATTAATTTATAAACTTGGGTTAAATTGTGGTCGAGTTAGAAAACATTGAGATCATAGTAAACAAACAGCTGTCACTTTAGGGGTGCGTTCACAATCTAGTGTTGGAAATGCTTGGTTTAGTGTTGCTTGGCCCGATTACGATTGCGCGATGCCCGATTACTTGATTATTACTATTTTTTAATATTGTATGGTTTAAAGCTTAAAAATACTGGAAATTACTGTTTGTTTGTTATCCTGTATTACATTTACCAGTCACCATTTACTGTCACAAGTTAATTTTTTCGTTCGGGTAGACATGCATGATTTTGGAGCGCAGCCCAAGTGTGCTATTTTAAACGCTACTTTAATGTTTTTAGGTGTAGTTTTGTTGTGTTTATAGTTTTGTGGTGGAACTGGAAAGTATTTTTATTTACTTAAGTCTTTGTTCTTGTATGATTTCTGCCTCATTCACTTTGAAATTGGTTCTAATGTATAATTTCTGCTTTATTTAATTAGTAATTAGTAATTTTCTCCGGGACTACACTGGCGGGTGCGAGAAACTCAGACACCTTGTCTGTAACAGTTTAGTTAGGTATATTATTTTATTACTAAAATTATTATTTCATATATATTTTTTTGTATTTATGTACGATTTGATATCCGATGTATCTGATACTGAAGCTAGTGACAATTTTGTATCCCTCTCTTCGTCAAGTGATTCGTCGAGCAACGATAGCTTTTACAGCATTACTCCGCCTCTTAGCGAGCTACTGCAGAATGAATTTTCAACTTTCAATAAAAACTTTAATGCGGTACACATAAACGCGCAAAGCGTTCACGCTCATTATGCACAATTATTAGAAGTCTTTGGGAGCAATAAAAATATTCACGCTATTCTGATTTCTGAATCCTGGCTCCATCCATGCCTCCCTTCCACCTCCTACTCCTTACCTGGTTTTCAGCTGATCCGCAATGACCGCACCAGCTCTTCACACGGCGGCGTAGCCATTTACCTCCGTGCTCATATTCCTTTCACAGTAGTCAGTAAATCTCCCCAACTTCCCCCTCCAAATACTGCTGAACATCTCTTCTTGGAAGTAACTTTGTGTCACTCTAAACTCCTTCTAGGTGTTTATTACTGTCCCTCGCTTAAAATTATTTTTTTTCCTTCACTAGAGCAGCTGCTAGATCATATGGTGCCATCTTACAGTCATTCTATTATTATGGGTGACTTTAATACCTGCCTTCTCAAAAATGATGCAAGATCAAGCACCCTTACATCCCTTGTTCATTCCTACAACATGCACTTACTACCACTCTCTGCGACACACCATTTCCCAAACTCCAACCCTTCTCTCCTAGACCTAATATTTGTTACTTCCCCCAGTCTTGTGGCTAAGCATGGACAGTTTGAAGCCCTAGAATTCTCATACCACGATCTTGTGTATCTCTCCTACAAGATTCGTCCTCCTAAACTCAAACCCCGCATCCTCTACCAGCGTAATTTCAAGGAAATGGATCTCCCTAGTCTTCTAGCTGATGCTCGCAATATCGACTGGTCGTCGATTGATCTCGCTGATTCGGTGGATAGACAGGTAGAAATCTTCAACTCTTTGCTGACAGATTTGTACGATATGCACGCTCCTGTTCGCCCTGTTAGAGTTAAGCATCTTCCTGCTCCTTGGCTCTCAGAGGATATTAAGTTGCTCATGGACAAAAAAACCACAGCAAAAGCTAGATTTCGGATGAACTCTTGCGACAAAAATAGGGAACATTACAATAATGCGCGTAATCGGTGCAATACGGTGATAAGGGACGCTCAAAGACGCCATATTCATCAATCAGTAGAGAATGGAGATCCAGCCAAAGTGTGGAAATTTCTTAGAACACTGGGTATTGGTAAGTCGCGTACGGACTCCAATGCGAAAGATATCGATCTAGACTCCCTTAACAATCACTTCTCTTCTGCATGTCCAATTGACGACAGTACTAAAACTGATACACTATTTTTCCTTTCTTCTTTACCTAAACCCAGTTTCTCATCTTTCAACTTCCGCCAATTCACCGATTGTGACGTTAAAAGGAGTATACTCTCTATCTCTTCGAATGCCGTCGGATGTGATAGCATTAGTCGTAACATGATTATTCCCTTAATTGATGTCCTGACTCCAGTAATCACTGTTATATTTAACAGATCGATCTCCTCGGGTATCTTTCCCTCTGCTTGGAAACAGGCTCAAATCATTCCTCTTCCAAAGAAATCTAACCCCACATCCTTTTCTGATTATCGTCCTATATCCATTCTCCCTTTCCTCTCTAAGGCCCTAGAACGGTTAATCCACAATCAGTTTAGCTCCTTCTTAAATGAACACAACCTCCTTAATCCTTTCCAATCTGGCTTCCGTCCCGCTCATAGTACGACTACTGCTCTCATTAAAATATCGGACGACATTCGTTGGGGTATGGAGAATAAGCAGCTCACAGTCCTGACGTTGCTAGACTTTAGCAACGCCTTCAACACAGTTGATTTTGATATCTTACTGGAGCTGCTTTGCTCCCTTAACGTATCTCCAACGGTAATTGACTGGTTTCATAGTTACCTGCGAGGACGTCAGCAGCGCATCAAGGTGGAGGATTCACTCTCCTCCTGGTGTGTAACGTCTGCTGGCGTCCCGCAGGGTGGCGTACTGTCCCCTCTACTCTTCGCAGTTTTCATAAACTCTATTACTCAATCCTTAACCACTTCTTACCACCTATATGCCGATGATCTTCAGATATATGCGCAAGCCCCTATGGATCGCCTTGAAGAAGCGGTGATTGCCACCAACACTAATCTGTCTCATATATCTGCTTGGAGCAATTCCTATGGACTGAAAGTTAATCCGGATAAGACACAGGTTATTGTTGTTGGTAGTCCTTGGTTTGTTGAGAGAGTCGATCTTAAGTCGCTTCCTCCGGTCACTTACGATAATTTTCAGATTCCTTTTAGTAAGCAAGTAAAAAATCTTGGCATTTTGTTTGATACTACATTCTCATGGAAACCTCAGATTGCCGAGGTTAGCAGGAGGGTGTTTGCATCTTTCTACTCACTCAGACGACTCCGTAATCTCTTGCCGACCAGTACGAGGTGTGCATTAGCGCAATCCCTACTTCTACCACTTCTTGATTATGCTGATACTTCCTATCCTGACCTTACGGAGGACATGCTTAACAAACTTGAGCGACTTCAAAATGTGTGCATAAGGTACATATTTGGACTTCGCAAATATGACCACATTAGCGAATATCGCATCAAATTAAAATGGCTACCCATTCGTCGACGTAGAGATCTTCACATCCTATCACTACTTTACTCTATCCTCTTCAATCCTTCTTCTCCTTCATACCTTAGAGAGAGATTTATTTTCTGCACTGATTCGCACAATCGTTCGCTGCGCTCTACTTCTGACCTGTCTCTTTCTTTCCCTACTTTTTCCACTAATTTCTACTCTAATTCCTTCACTGTCAAAGCTATTCGTTTATGGAATTCCCTCCCTGTGTCCTTAAGACGTTCTCCTTCTATCCATTCCTTCAAATCTAATCTAAAAGCTCATTTCCTATCCCTTCCTGATTAATACCTTCTCCTTAAACTTGCAAGTTGTCATTTACTAGCACCTTTCTTACGTTTTTTTTTTTCTTTTTTTTTCACGTGTCTAGATATGTATGTATAGTAGATATGTATATATATATGTAATATTTAATGTTTTTCATTATTTATTTGTGTGTATGTATATGTTATATATTTAGGTATAGATATGTATAAGTTATATTAATTACTCTTTGCACGTCTACCGCTTCACCTTCTGTATCGGTTCCTTCACCCCCCGGTTGCCTGGAAGAAATTGCTCTATAGCAATAAGGCCGCCGGATTGCACACTACATCATGAACATTTGTTTTTTTGTTTAATGTTATGTTTTATGTTTTTTTTTGTGTGCAATAAAGAGTATTGTATTGTAATTATTATTAGTAACGTAATACTTACAATGTTTAAGATAAATAATAGTTTTTCGCTACGGGAAAAAGTGAAATTAAAAACGAAATAAACTATAAAAGTTATTATATTGCAATTTATATAATTACAAAATTCAGGACAAGTGCCTTCGACGAAGATGAAATCAGACAGACTAAAATTTTAAAGTAACGCAATAAAAAACTTGTTTATACAATAAAATAAAAAATGTATACGAAATTAACCTGAACCTTAATAAATACAGAGGCGAAAATGGTGTACAAAGATTAATGTGCGTACCCCACCACCTATGACGAGACCGTGGTATGACATACAAATCCAACGATTTGATTGGATCATACGATGCTATCGCGTGATTTTACAATATAACATAAATAAAGCTAGAGATAGCTTAAAATTATAACGATGTATAGATATCTATTTCTACATATAGTTAGGGACCGTGTCGCAGCTTCGAAGCGTGGACGTTTTGCTGACTCTACCAAGGCCCCAGCATAGAGGTGGCGTGGCGTCATCCTTGAGTAGAACGAGGTCGCCCACGCTTAGGTCTCTACTTCGCCATTTAGTGCGCTGCTGCAGCTCTGACAAGACCATCGCCTCCAGAAGTGCTGGCGTATTTCTACCAGGCGCTGAAACCGGTCCAGAGGGTTGGTGTTGCAGTCGGCCATTGAAAGTGCTAGTAGCGCAATAAGAGGCCTGCCAATCAAAAAGTTTCCCGGGGTAAGCGGCTGTAGGTCGGTAGGGGAAGGACTGAGAGGACATAAGGGGCCAGCTGTTAAGGATTACCTCTACTTGCGAAAACAAGGAAGACAGCTCTTCAAATATCAAATGCGCATTGCCCATGACTCTAGGCAAATTGAATTTTACTGACTTAACCCCGGCTTCAAAATAACCCCCAAAGTGAGGAGCGTATGCAGGCGAAAATTTAAATTTAATGCCTTGCTTAGCTGAAAAATCTGAAATGTGATCACTTATGTCCTTGGACTTAAAAAAATCTGAAATCTCTCGAGCGGCGGCCACAAAATTTCTGGCATTATCGCAAAAGTTCACCTTGGGAAGACCTCTGCGGGCAATGATCTGCTTCAAACACAGTAAAAAGGACTCTTTGGACAGCTCACTCACAGCCTCTAAATGAATGCACTTGTAGTTCAAACAAATGAATATACACAGGTAACACTTTGCTATTTTACAACCCCTCCCTTTACGGTCCGTGATAAAAAATGGCCCCGAAAAATCTGTCCCTACATTGGTAAAAGAGAAATCGGGGTTTAACCTTTCTGAAGGCAGATTCCCCATGATATTGATCATGTTTTCGCCCTTAAGCCTACAACATACGGGGCAGATGCGAGCAACACGTCGAGCAAATTCCGCCCGCCCACAGGCCAAAACGATCTCTTATTGAAGTGAGTAAAAGTTGTGGGCCAGCGTGCATTAGCCGTCTATGTTCCTGCTGAAAAATAATTTTGGTTAAATGGCTATTTGCATGCAAGAGTATAGGATGCTTCTTATCAAAATTACCCGAAGAATCCCTTCTGAATCAATATGCCTCCCTACCCGAAGAATCCCTTCTGAATCAATAAATGGGTTAAGTGACGCAAACTCCGCACCTGATTTCAGAAGTTTGTTTTCTGAGAGACTATTTAATTCCTTTTGAAATGACTCTCTTTGAGATATTTTAATAAAAACATCCATTCCTCGCTTTAACTCTTCAGGTTGCAAGGTTTTTACTAATTTTAAGCCTTTTAGAGTTATGAAACCACCTAAGAAGACGTGCATAAGCAAGCACGTTGAGCTACTGAGAGCTTAGAAAATCTTGAGAGGTCAACAAAAGCCACCTGTTTTAGTGCCGTGCAAGTTTTTGTCTCCGGTATCTCATCAACCTCGCTGGACACATGTGGAGGCCACAATGATTCCGCTAGAAGCAAGAAAGGAGGGCCCTGCCACCACAAGCAACCCTTATCCTTGAAGTCGCTAGCATCGATACCACGCGACACAAGGTCCGCTGGATTTAGAGCGGTGGAAACATGGTGCCAAGAGCGCGAATCAGTAAGTTCCCTTATAGCACCTACTCTATTTGCAACAAATGTCTTCAAGGACTTGGATGTATGTAGCCAGCAAAGAACCACCCTAGAGTCAGTCCAATAAAAACGGCGATTCATTTCAACACGTAGAGCGCTTGCCACAACCGCAGCCAACTGTGCCCCCAACAGGGCAGCACATAGCTCCAAACGAGGGATTGTAGTGGGTGTGACAGGGGCGACACGAGATTTGGAATAAAGCAAATTAACCAAACACTCGTCTTGCTATTAGTTGACCTTAAATAAATGCAAGCAACACATGACCTTTGTGAAGCATCACAAAAACAATGTAATTGAATGACAACTGAATCATCAACTAGAACCCTTCTGGGTATCCTTAGATCGACAATTTTAGGGAGAGTTAGTGCAAACCTTGACCAAGCAGATAGGATTCTTTCAGGCACGGGATCATCCCACCCTAGGTTGCGCTCGGCCCAGAGCTCCTGAAGAAGCATTTTCGGCTTTATTGTGCTCGGTGACAGCAGATCAAGAAGCTTCGTCTTCAAATGTTAAATCTTGTCCCGTTTATCAGGCGCAGCATCATTTGTGTGAGTGCTCAGTTTTTAAGGAAAAGTCGATAGGTGATAGAGTGTCTTTGGTTACCAGCTTAAATTTCTGTACTCTTTATCTAAGAAAGGGTCACAAGCGTTGTAATATGCGGGTCTCCTGCAAGGTTTGCAAGCAGCGCCATAATACCTTGTTGCACGAGCATCTCTACAAGGAAAACGTTGAGTCCGAAGGGAAGGAGGAGACTAACAATGAGTCTGTTGCTATGACAGCATTGTCTTCATCAGAGGTATTGCTTTGCACCGCCGATTCCTCCAGATACTAATTCAGATAGAAAAACTTATGAATATACTTAATTTTTTCATTTTCATGGATAAGCGAGGCAAAAATATCCAGAAACTCGAGCCACTTGGAGTTGGTACCACCAAAATTAGGTATTTTAAGCACCGGCAACTTGAAACCTAAAGGTTCGTGCTCCTCATGGTTATTCTCATGAAAAAATTTCGAATTTCCTTCATTTTCTATGACCGTATTGTTGTCAATTAACTGCTGGGCAGTGGTTAAACAGTCGAAAAAATCATGTTCCATTAACTCCCTAACAGATAACTCGGTATCCTGCGTGGAAAAATTTTAAACCTCAATCTGACCCTGTACTAAATCAAACTCTGCAAATAATGCCTCAAATTTATACAATCTAGTTTTAAGTTTCATAACTTAAAATCCAGAAATACATTCAAGGGTGTTTAAGGTGTGCAAATAGTTTTTGAACTTAGTGAGACAGCCCTTGATTGAGCTGCGCTTCGAATTTAACTCCTTGATACTCATTTCAGACTTAGAGGTGTCAGTCTCAGACATTTTAAGGGTAAAAAAGTCACTACTAAAGTTAAAACATTAATAAAAATTGCATACGATACGCTCCTCGCTTCGTGGACTATCCGAAAAGCTGGCGTGAAGGAACAGCTGATGCGCGTAACTGCTACAAGTAAGCTCTGCCGGCGTCGCCGTTTCAAAGCAGCCGTCTAACGGTCAAGCGGGCGGGGAAGTCGACAGCGATGCAGCGCTCGATGGCTGAAATAGAATGTTGCAAGCGGCTAATATATACAGTATGCACACTGCACACTGCAGTAATTATATTCTAAACATATTACCCCAGTAAAACTACGGTTAGGCAAATTATTTATTCGCAATAGGCTGTATTTTTGTATTTAAGCCTTTCATCCTATTTAAAATGACTATATTTACGAATCCAACTAAAAAATTATATCGATATACCTCAAAAAAGAAAAATGCGAATAAAGACCTAGAATTTTCAGCAAAAATAGTAATAACTAAGTGAACAGTTTTCATGATAGAGGTACCCGTAAGAAATATAAAAGTAACAGAATCTAACCAAAAAACATCACCCTATTTTAGTTTGTCAAAAAATTTAAATTTAATTGATTAGGATTAATGGTTCATGCGAAAAAATAATAATTAGCTGAACTGGTTAATAACCGATTTGGATACAGTTTATGATTGCATACGTATGAAAATCCAAATAAATTTGTTTAACTTTTGTACATTTTCATAAAATATAGCTATTACCGCTTGGCAAAAATGTAATAGTTATAAAAAATGGCAGACTTCTCTAACAATGCTGAATAAAAGGCAATATTGAAGGGTTTAGGGCGAAAAAAAAAAGGTTTAGGGCGAAAAAAAGGGTTTTGGCAAGAAGCACACACACAATAGACAATTCGTTTTTTTTCTTTAAACCTAAGGCGTTTAAACGTTTCGGATTACGTTCCAACACCAGCCCTTAAACCAAAACGCTTGCAATTAAACTACAGTACAATAACTTAATCACAAACCTCTAACAAGGTTTTAAACTTAACTGAGACAAAAACTTACTAAACTTGTCCTTTGACAAAGGCTTAGTTAACAAATCAGCTGTCATGTCGACTGTTGACAGATAGTCAATTTTAACAAAGTTCTTTTGAACAATATCTCTATTAAAATGATGTCTAACATCAATATGCTTTGTCCTAGCGTGAAACATACAATTCTCACTTAGTTTTTGAGCGGATTGATTATCATTATACAAAGTAGGTACACAGACAATCTACAGACATTCCTTGAAAAAAGTACGAATAAACAAAGATTCCTTACATGCGTTAGAAAGCGCCATGTATTCAGCCTCAGTACTCGAAAGAGCTACAGTCTTTTGTTTGCAACTTTCCCATGACACTACAGAGTTACCGATTTTAAACAAATACCCAGTATAGGACTTCCTATCAACTTCGCAACTTGCCCAATCTGCGTCTACGTAGCCACGAACATCTAGACCCGATTTTTCATAAACAAGCCGATAATCAGCAGTCCCTTTCAGGTATCTCAATACGCGTTTAGCCGCTTTCCAATGAGCATCAGAGTAGCAGTAATTAAACTGACTTAAGAAACTTACCGCATGCGCGATGTCAGGCCTAGTACATACTGCTACATACATAAGACAACCAATTAAGTTTCTGTACTCACAGCCTTCAGACTTCTGCACTGCCTTTTGAAGCTTCAAACCTACCTCCATTGGAGTTGCCATAGGTTTACAATTCTCCATTTTGAACCTGCTCAAAACCTTTTGAATATAATTAGTTTGATCAAGAGTGATAACATTATGACTGTCTCTACAAACTCTCATTCCTAAAAACTGATGAACTGGACCTAAATCTCTCATCTCAAATTCCTTCATCGATTGGCTTTTAATATCCTTCTTCTCTGATTCAGATGATGAAAATATTAATATATCATCAACATAAAGTGCTATGATGGTCAGCTGCTCCTCTTGATATTTAAAATAAACACAGGGCTCAACGGCAGATTTTACGAAATTCATTTTCCTAGTTAAAACTCCATTTATTTTCTCATACCAACACTTGGCAGCTTGTTTCAAACCATAGATGGATTTGTTTAATTTATAGACATACCTTTTCTTCCCCTTTATAACAAATCCTTCTGGTTGTTCCATCACTATGTCCTCAGAAAGATCACCGTTCAAAAAGGCAGTTTTGACATCTAATTGGTCAATATCAAGACCATATTCTGCAGCAATAGCAAATAACATCCTTATGGTCGAATACCGAACTACAGGAGCAAACGTTTCCTGGTAATCAATACCATACTTTTGTGTAAATCCCTTAGCTACAAGGCGAGCCTTGTACTTCAGTACTTTACCATTCAGACCTCGTTTTATCTTAAAAACCCACTAACACTTTACAGGTTTCTGACCTTCCTTTAACTTAGTCAAGGTCCAGCATTTATTTTTATTAAACGAGTCATATTCTTCTCGCATGGCGGCGTTCCACTCATCAGCGTCATTGTCATCGAGCGCCTCCTTCACAGCAGTCGGCTCGTCGTCCTCCTTGTCACAGCTAGCAGAAAATGCCAAGCCAGCGTACTCATCTGAGTCAAACAGACTCTTAAAGCTCCGGGGGTCTTCGGAGTCAATTGATGACTCACCTGGAATATAAGTTTTATCCGCAGGATCACCTGGACTAACTGTCAAGGTCTCATCTGAGTCAGCTTCATTTGACAAGTAAATCTCTTGTCTTCTCCGCTGTCGTCTATTTGATACGTCATCAGAAGGATTATCAACACCAAGACCAGCTTCAGGCTCAACCTGACTGAATGAAACTGGCTCAGAGCAGGGTTGACTAGACTGCTGACTATTGCTTTCAGCACTGTCTACAGGTGACAACATAGAAAAATCTATAATATCATCATTTGATATATTAGCCGTTGTTTCTTTTGAAATAAATTTGTTTTCAAAGAAAAACACATCTCTGGCTATCCTGGAAGTCGTAGGACACTCAGTGTCTATTAACCGATACCCTTTAGTCTCCTCACAATACCCTACAAAAATGTATTTTTTACTTTTTGCATCCAGTTTCTTCCGTTTTTGATTTAAAACATATGCTAAACAGCCAAATATTTTAAAATGACTAACATTTACCTTTTTCCCTGACCATTTTTCCTCAGGAGTTACTCCAATGACAGCTTTTGTCGGCGACCTGTTCTTAATATAGACAGCTGTTTGAACTGCCTCAGCCCAGAACCGCTGATCCAAGCCAGCATCCTGCAGCATACATCTCGCCTTCTCAACTATAGTCCTGTTAGCTCTTTCACTGACTCCGTTCTGAGCCGGCGAGTACGGGACAGTTGTTTGGTGAACAATACCGTGCTGCTTCAAGAATGCCTGGAATTGATTATTTACATACTCAAGACCATTGTCGCTCCTCAAAACTTTTATTTTCTTTCCTGTCTGTGTCTCTACCAGAGCTTTAAATTGCATAAAAAACTCAAACACCTGATCTTTAGAACGTAGAAAATATACAAAAGTCTTTCGGGTACAGTCATCTATAAAAGTCAAAAAATATCTAGAACCCCCTAAGGATTGAGTAGGCATCGGACCACACAGATCAGTGTGAACCAGCCCTAACAACTCGTTAGACCTACTTTTCGACTTTTTAGGAAAAGGCAACCTAGCTTGCTTCCCCATAACGCAAGCCTCACACGCTTGAAAGCTACTATCGTCATATTCAATTCCAGAAGCCATACCTGATTTCATGAGGTACATGCTCCGAGAATTCAGATGTGCCAGACGTCGATGCCACATTTCTTGTGTTATGGACCCGCTTGGACAGTTCTCTGTAGTCGCATGCAAAGATGCACCAGTGGTTTCAATATTACCTGAAATATTCTTTTTCGAACACTGAGACTGAGCGACTTTCTGTGTACAGCATAGTGCAAACCCTACAGTATCGAGTTCGTAAACTCCGTTACAATACGTAGCTGTAGCCAAAACCTCTTCGTCGTCATAAATTTTACACAATTTACTATTAAATAAAATTGAATAACCTTTTCGGGTAAGCTCGCTAACAGAGAGTAAGTTATGCGACAGGTTAGGTACATAGTACACGTTCGTTACACTTCTAATACAGTCTTTTAAGTTGATCTTTACAGTACCAATACCTGCTGTAAGCAGTTCCTCGCCGTTCGCTACACTAACTTTCATCACTTTAGTAGATGTGAACTCAGACATTACACTCTTGTTGTTACACATGTGGTTTGTCGCGCCGGAATCCACATACCAGACGTCACTCTTCAGTGATGTAGAAAGAGCTGTAATCAGAGCCTTGCCAGCTCCTTTTTTAGACGTAGACGGCTTGTCCTCATCCTTGTTAGCCTTCAGAGGACACTGCTTCATAACATGTCCTGGTTTCTTGCACTTGAAACATTTTACCACCTTCTTAACCGCTAAGGCATTCACCACTTCCTTATCGTCGCGCCGCTTGCATTCTTGGAGCAATTTCGACTTTACAACTTCACTCGATAACGTCGTGTTGTTGTTCTCTAAAGCCATGATGAGTGGTTCGTATTCTGCTGGCAAACCACTTAATATTATGACGGCTACAAAGTCATCATCCAAGGGAGAACCGATGTCATCAAGCTGCTGCACGATCTCAGTAATCTTGGACAAATACGTGTCCATATTACTATCTATTAACTTTGTGCTGAAGAGACTACGAAGAAGGCTTAATCGTCTGCACAAACCTCTATCCTCGTAAGCGCGTTGCAGGCTTTTCCATGCGCCTCGCGCCGTCTTCTCGTTTCGCACCTGATCATAAACCGACGGGTGAACGGCCAGACAAATCTTGGCCAAAGCCTTCAAATCTCTTTTTTCGTCCACTGCATTCTTTGTGTCAGCCACGGTGGGGTCGACACAATCCCAAAGGTCTTCATGCACCAGTATCATCTTCATTGCGAACTTCCAGTTGTGATAATCACTGATACCTTTTAATTTTTCTATCGGAAATAAGTTTGATTTTTCCGATGTGGAGGCCATTTTTCTGTCACAACTGTACTATTTTTACAATTAAAATTTATTCGCCTGAAATCGGAAATAATACTTTTTAGGAGCAGGGAAAACACCCTGGGCCCATAACCTGAAGGGTTTAGGGCGAAAAAAAAAAAGGTTTAGGGCGAAAAAAAGGGTTTTGGCAAGAAGCACACACACAATAGACAATTCGTTTTTTTTCTTTAAACCTAAGGCGTTTAAACGTTTCGGATTACGTTCCAACAAATATTACCAAAATCCAACACTTTTTGTGAAAAAATTCAAGATTTTTTTAAAAATCTTAATCGCCCATTCCAAACTGAGCGTAGTGTAGCAGTGTTACGGTCTAAAATAGATTGATGGCGCGTGGCGTGGCCCAGCCTGGCAGCCGCGATGACTTGAAATTTTACAGATATCTTCTCTTCTGCTATATGAAAATAAGTCGGGTTTTCCTTCCTGACGCTATAACTCCAGAACGCACGAACCGATTTCCACGGTTTTGCATTCGTTGGAAAGGTATCGGGCTCCGTGAGGTTTATAGGATACTTTTTTTTTTTAAATTAGGACGCGGACGGAGCCTCGGGTGGAAAGCTAGTATGTAATATCGATGACAATACAATAATTTGGTTCCATCGAGCTGATCTGATGATGACCCGAGGAGACAGATGGTGGAACTCTTCAATGGTTACTATTAAACCCTTTGAGTTTGGGCTCATTTGATTTTATTTTTGTTTACCTTACCCTTAAGGTTAAGGTTAAGGTTGCCAAAATTGTCAAATGTAACACAACAGTAACACAACAGATTTTACGTTTTCGTTACACAAAATATGTAACCCAAAAGTGACACATTTTTTGGGTAAAGCGTGTTTCATTAATTGTACCGACTGCAGTGATTGTTAAGGGGGAAGTTAGTAATAAATAAAACAACATTTTTTTAGGGTTAACAACGGTGAGTAGAAGTTGCTTAGAATGTTTTTGGGCGTGCTGCTGACGCATTTTTCTTTTTTTTGCGATCCCTTTCCATTTTCTCGCTAGTTATTATTTTTCTTTTTTTCGTTATAAATTTCTACTTTACGTCTATGTTAAAGAAAATGTATGAAATCCGTCATTGTATACAATTCCTTAAATCACCCGGAAATGTGTGAAATGTTTGATTTTGTCTGTTTATAAATCATTCGACTTCTTTGTTCCATTGCGATAGACGAAACTGCGACAAGAGCGCCCTGCCTATCGCTTTTCCTCTTCAATTCGCTCGGGGGAAGGGCAATACGTCTGGAACGGTGCACCCTGGGCATTAGAAAATAACTTTTCTACGGAATTCTTATAATCTATGGCAAATAACCTGACACTAGCGAGGAACGCGACCGCTTTGTTTAGACCGTTCCGCGCAGAGGGGAGCATCTCTCTGATGAGCAGAGAGTGACGTGGACGAGCGAGGGGGAGGCGAGCGGTACGAGAGTGCTGCTCGATGAGGGTGGCATGCGTGATAAGCGCAATTGGTACGCGCGAGGGGGGAGATATCTCGCTGTTGACCGGAGCTTACTCCATGGTTGACGGCGAGACATCTCCGAAGAGTGTCTTCCCCTGTGGTATGGTACATACGAATTGGAGTTTTAGTTGGTTTGAGTCCGACATAACCCTCCCACCGCCCCTGTGGCAAAGAGGTATGCGTGGACATTTCCCCAAGTAAAAAAAAGGAGAACTGCGACCCCCAACGCACGAGCTGAGCGAGCGAAGCAAGCGTGCCGCGGTAGCGGCCGGCAAAGTGCCAGAAACGACTGTGGTTACGTTAAGCGGTTGTCACATTTCCGCTCAGCTGAAGTACTTCATGATGTGGTAAATAAACAGGGAAACATTTCATGAAATGTGACCATTTCAGTGAGCAAATATTTAATACGGTCAAGACAAATCCATGTCGCTTATTCAGGTTAGGTTAAGTTGTATTAATCATTTTATTTACAAAACATTCGTTGTATACATTTCCTAGGGCAATTTCGGAATTTGTGTGTGTAATTAAAAATCTTTGAAACAATATTTTATACATTTCCTAGGAATCTATACTAGTAGCTTTGTTTTTATTTGAAATGTTTGTGTGTGCATTGTAGTATTCTTCTTTTCCTGTATTTTAGTTAGTTTCTATTTCTTGTTTTATTTGTTTACATTGTATTTTGCATTGTCACAGCGGTCATGTCATTGGTCTGTCATATAGCCGTTGACATTGAATCCTATGTCTTTGGTTACTCTCTGCCTTTGGTTGATGGCATCATTCCTTGTCGTTGGCGTCTAAACCATTGACATAGAATGATGGTTCAACCGTGATTCATATTGTCTTTGGTATTTGCCACCTATTCTTGTCAATCTTGACTTCTATTTGAATTTGAAATTAAAATTGGAAATCGTGAGTTTCGCGAACGATTTTCTGTTTACCTTTTGACGGCTGAATTTTAAAAGAGGAGTCTTCCTTCATCTCTCACGTGGGATAGAAGGACGAGACAGCTACCTTACTGTCTCAAGGCCTTCCTGGGCCGCAGCATGGCCCAGGGACTTTGCCCAGGCGCGAACCCTACGCTACAACAGTACTCGACATCTAGTATATTTCCTTAAAGTGGTAGGCGCGTGTGAACTCACTCCACAGTTTCCCCTTCTGCCACCGCACCTCGCGTGGGGGCTCTCAATAACTCCAGCCTCCTCGTACCTCCGGCTGGAAGCCGTGAGGGCAACCTTATCCTGCCTCCGGCGAGGAGCCGTGAGGGCAGCCTCCTCTTGCCTCCGGCGTGGGCCGTGAAATCTGCCGTAGTCACCACCTCGAGCGCCGAGTACCCGGCGTAGCACCGTCAAGACCTCGTTCTCCTGGCTTCAGCTACGTCGTGCCTACTTAAGTCGAACTCTTGTTTCCCTCAGCTACCTATAACTTGCCAGTGACGTTAGGGAGGCAGGACCCAAACTTGTACTGTTAGGCCTTATATAAAATACATCTGTTCTCTTGTATCTACTCTCTTTCTCTTACTACCACTAACCTTTCACTCGACCTTACCCTACCTACGTCTAGGGTCTTATATCTATAGGACCCTCGACGTAGCCTACCTCGATTACTGTTCACTAGGTCCATACGGCTCCGCTGTAAGGCCGAGTGCACCATTACATTTGGCGCCCAACGTAAGTTCTCACCCCTGGTTCTCAAAATTCTAAAACACCACTTCTTCTAGTGGCAATAAAATACATATCAACACTATACACTTTATTAGGACTCTCAGGCTCTCACTATCATCACTCAATTAGATACCTCATCTGTAAGAGACTCTCAGGCTTTCACTATCATCACTCAATTAGATACCTCTTCTATAAAGGTACTCGCTTTCCCTCTTCAGAGGACCGAACCTCTTTCCCTCTTCAGAGGACGGAACCACTTTCCCCCTTCGGAGGACCGACCCTCTTTCCCTCCTCGGAGGACCGACCCTCTTTACCTCCTCTGAGAGCGACACTCTTTACCTCCTCTGAGGGCGTCCCTCTTTTCCTCCTCAGAGGGCGGCACTCTTTACCTCCTCTGAGGGCGACACTCTTTACCTCCTCTGAGGGCGTCCCTCTTTTCCTCCTCAGAGGGCGACACTCTTTACCTCCTCTGAGGGCGACCCTCTTTACCTCCTCTGAGTGTGACCTCCTCTTTTCCCTCTTCTCATCTTATAATATTCCCTCTTTGCCCTCATCTTATAACATTCCCTCTTTGCCTCCTCCCATAACATACCCTCATTTCTTTTAAATACAACATACTAACCCTAGCTAATTATTTTATTCTCTTTACTGAGGAACTCCCTCCCTTTACGTTACTGGCTCTATACTTGTAATCTAGTTGTAATTCTTGTAGTAGTTTTAATCTAGTTTATATTGTAGTTATTTAGTACTTAACTATCGCTATAGTTTTAGTAATAGTTCTTATTCTAATTCTAACTAATACTAATGATTCTAATACTAACAATTTTTACTAATACGAATAATTTTATCTGATTGCTTAACAACCTTTAATAATTTTAGCTTATAATTTTGTGAAATCTAATCCCAAATTACTCGATCGACTTGTTGACTATAACTGTGACTCAATTGATCTATTAAATTTTATTACCTATTGTTCTACTTAGACTTACCTCTCTACTGTAAACTACCTCTCAACGTCACTATGGCTCGTCTTATCAACTTTAATTTACCGGCGATACGGTCTGGCGTAAGAACTATGTGCAAAGTGATGCTGGTTCCCATTTTAGCGCAAAACTAGCCTCTAGATATGTAATGTTCAAAGTAGCACACAAACTGTCCCCCTTAGTCTATATACTCGAAGAGTCTAATGGCTCCCAAGCCAAGTGGCACATAAAAGACATTAAGGTATGAATATACCACTTGTAAATTTTGTAAATATTATCGGGTATTTTCTATACTCTGTTTTCCTTTCTTAACTTCGACTTCAGCTCCTTCAGGCTTCCTTTGGCATAATCTATGTTTGTTCCTATACTTTCTTTCCTGGAGCGGCTGACAACTCCTTAAATAAGCCCTTGTCATATCCTTTTTATATCTCTTGGAGCGGTTGACAACTCCTTAAATAAGCCCTTGTCATATTTTTTTTTATATCTCTTGGAGCGGTTGACAACTCCTTAGATAAGCCCTTGTCGTATCTCCTTTATCTCTTGGGATAGGTTAACACTTGCCTCCTTAAGAAGTCACTGTACTTCTCTTTTTAACCTACCACGGTAGCCCGATTGGACTGCTTATCGTTGGTTTGGGTTCCTTTCTGAAGTTTAGTATACCTTCTCTATTTATTTCTCTACTCTCGATTGGTTGCATACTAAACCTCCTTTCGTTAGAGAAGTTATTAACTTCGTTTTGTTGGGTTTTCGCATAGAGCGGCTGACTACTCTCAAAACAAGCCTACAGTCTAGCCTCCTTACAGGCACGAGCGGATGACAACTCGTCTAAATAAGCCTACTGGTCATATATATCCTGGATTGAAGCTCTACTTCCGGAGTACGCGTCATTGACTGTGAACCGTACCCCACCTTTTGCTAGCGTGATCTATGTATGTGGACGATTGAATGATATGGGATGTATGATAGTGGTATGAGAGTCTGAATTTTGCTTCCCGAAATTTAGCACAAAATTTTTCTCTGGAGTCGAAAAATTTTCCGGGGTTTCTGGGGTAATGTAGTATTCTTCTCTTCCTGTATTTTAGTTAGTTTCTATTTCTTGTTTTATTTGTTTACATTGTATTTTGCATTGTCACAGCGGTCATGTCATTGGTCTGTCATATAGCCGTTGACATTGAATCCTATGTCTTTGGTTACTCTCTGCCTCTGGTTGATGGCATCATTCCTTGTCGTTGGCGTCTAAACCATTGACATAGAATGATGGTTCAACCGTGATTCATATTGTCTTTGGTATCTGCCACCTATTCTTGTCAATCTTGACTTCTATTTGAATTTGAAATCAAAATTGGAAATCGTGAGTTTCGCGAACGATTTTCTGTTTACCTTTTGACGGCTGAATTTTAAAAGAGGAGTCTTCCTTCATCTCTCACGTGGGATAGAAGGACGAGACAGCTACCTTACTGTCTCAAGGCCAGGGACTTTGCCCAGGCGCGAACCCTACGCTACAACAGTACTCGACATCTAGTATATTTCCCTAAAGTGGTAGGCGCGTGTGAACTCACTCCACAGTTCCCCCTTCTGCCACCGCACCTCGCGTGGGGGCTCTCAATAACTCCATCCATGAGGGCAACCTTATCCTGCCTCCGGCGAGGAGCCGTGAGGGCAGCCTCCTCTTGCCTCCGGCGTGGGCCGTGAAATCTGCCGCAGTCACCACCTCGAGCGCCGAGTACCCGGCGTAGCACCGTCAAGACTTCGTTCTCCTGGCTTCAGCTACGTCGTGCCTACTTAAGTCGAACTCTTGTTTCCCTCAGCTACCTATAACTTGCCAGTGACGTTAGGGAGGCAGGACCCAAACTTGTACTGTTAGGCCTTATATAAAATACATCTGTTCTCTTGTATCTACTCTCTTTCTCTTACTACCACTAACCTTTCACTCGACCTTACCCTACCTACGTCTAGGGTCTTATATCTATAGGACCCTCGACGTAGCCTACCTCGACTACTGTTCACTAGGTCCATACGGCTCCGCTGTAAGGCCGAGTGCAACATTACAGCATTTTATAAAAAAGCACTACTAATGTCTTACTGATAAGTTAAAAAATTGAAAACATACAATTAGATAAAAACACTTGAAGCGTCTACTCGTCCCATAGCTAGTTAAGTACCTATCTAAATAGTAAGAAACGCTTTTTTTTGGTCTAATCGGAAATGTGGAGAATTGCGAATTTAAGTAGAGGTCGAAGGGCCTCTTACTCGACTAGACGACTACCAACTACCACCAAGGCAGTAGCTGGGCCGGGACCTAACTAGGTATGATAACTATCGCTAAAATTCAATTGAATTCAGAGATCATAATTATAATATAATTTTAAATAAGTACCTACCTACAGCCTGGCAAGAAATTCCTGAAACAGAACTAAAAAATATTATAACTGGTAACTTTCTTTCTGTCAGTTATCAGTCACGTCAAGTAGGTACATATTGTGTCATTTCTTTTACAAGATAATAGTTAATTGTGTTTTTTTCTATTTTATTGTGTTATTGTGGTGATTTCGGTGACCAATTGTGCTCAAAATGAGCAGGGGTGTAATTCGGAGCTCTGCAAGAGGAATCATCTATAAAGTTTATTTGAAATGTTTAGAAGAATTCGAAGCAGGACAACATTTATCCGAATTCAACGATGTTCATAGAAGAACTGCTGATATGACTGGTAAAATGTTGTTTTATTTATGTAATTATATATAATTTGTGTGATTAAACTTGCAATAGCTAGAATAATCCGCTCATAGAATGACTGTTTACATTTGAAATTAACACCCACAAATTTGAGATTTTGTTTACAAATACAGTAACAAAGGAGCGCGTTCGAACAATTTTGATCCTTTTTTTGTTGATATGGCATAAATTGGAGAAATTCATGCCAACACGTAAAGAAAATAGGAAGGGATTATTGCCAAAGGGGAAAAACCGTGTATGACGATATTGACAGAATATTGACACCTCCAAGATGAAAGCAGCCGTAGTGAAACAGACGAAAATAACCAGCAGACTATTAGAGAAGGATCACGCCAAGATGAAGACGTTGATGAAGATTTTTCTAGCGTGGAATATTTAGATGAAAGCATTTTTGAGTCCGAATAGAAAGAGGATACGGGCATTGCGAAACACAAAATTGCCTCACAAAATGTTGGATCAGTTGACATCAAGGTACTTTGATTTTTATATAGTAATAATTAACAACTTGCCTCAGACAGACAAGGAACTATCGAAAAATTGTGATAGGCACAATGTTAATACTAGGACCAATCATAAACTGGATGTACTAGACAGTCGTATCCACAAGGTCATGAACTCTTTTATGAGTCAATGTATACGTTTCAATAATAGGATTCCCATGTGTATTCAAAACCATGTGTACCAATAATAGGATTCCCATGGACGAAAAGACAATAATTAAACAAAAACTTTGCAAAAAGGGCTATTACAAAATGTCTGATTATCTATCAGACAAGCAGCCATGGGAATAAACTGCTCAGCTCTAAAATTATTTCACATTTAGTTAATTTGAAATAAATAAAAATGGAATGAGATTAAAAAGAGCACCCTAGGAGTTTCTTGCCGAATCTTCTGTGGGGAATAATACATCTTTGGGAGTAGGCGTAGAGCCAGTACAGTCAAAAGAACGAATATGTATTTAATGTAACTTTAACTAATTTTAAGTAATATTCTGAATGTTCTATAAAATTAAACTATTTTGATTTTGAATTAAAAATGTATAATATAGTAAATCAAATAATACATTTTTATTAAAAATAATTACGTTACAATCCATTCAAAAGTTTTATTAATTATTTTACTTTACCCTTCATACCTTGAACCTACTGGCAGAGTAATCGCGAGATATGAGATATGAAAATGTATGTTTTTGACACCTTTCAAAAGAATGATGATGAATATGATGTATAGCATAATTATAATGGTTTTCTCTTTTTTAATATTTCACAAAATCGGCTAATAGTAATAGATAAAAAATTGTATATAAGTCAAAGTATCAAAACCGTTATTGTCGCAGTATATAGGGTGGCCACTAGGCACGATAGTGGTGCCGCCATTATTTTCACGACTTTCTTGCCAGGCTGTACTTACTGACTGATATGTTTTTCTTTTTTTTTTCCTTTTTTTTTTTTCTTGTGTATGAAAATATTTAATTTGTTATTACGCCGAGTAGTACTATGTTCTCTTAAATACCCTTACTAGGTTGACTGGAAGAAATCTCCTCGTGGGATAAGTCCGCCTTTGTAAACTTCCTATTACTGTAAACTTGTTATCCTCTGTATTATCATTGTACAATAAAGAATAAATACATACATACATCATATTGTAAGGTACTGTTTAAGTTATCTTAAGTCAAAAGTTTGCCCTAAAATGCCGCTAGATGTCTCTTAGGCAGAAGGTGCACAAATACTAGATCGCGGTATTAAGATTTTTGCGACCATGTATGTAAGAGTAAAAATTCATAATTAAATCGTTCAATGAAAAGCTCCAGAAGTTTAAAAGTGCCTGGAAGAAGTGAGTAACACCAAAAAGCCTGGAAGGAAGAGGCTTCTTGTCGGTTTTTTTATAGTATCTTGCGGTAGATATATTTCGTAAATTTGAATGGAAATCTTATTCGTAACCCCTTAGCCACAACATAGCCGCTTGCGCGACCTGCGCCTTGCGTCTGCGGTGACATCAAAAATAAATGTATGAGGCTCCCACTAGCATGCTACGACATTGACGCGGAGCGTCTTGCGGAGCGGCGCGGCGTGAGGCGCGGAAATGTTCGAGCGGCGGCGACTGGCTTCGAGCGGAAGCGCGTGCGAGTGAAAGCTATAGCCATTTGCTATAAAGCAACTAGTTTCGGCCGAGTTTTGGCCAAAAATCAAGTTTCGGTGGCAAATTCGGATTCGGCCAAAATTCGCCGAAACTTTTGCCGAAACCGAAAATGACTTCTGAAGTTGTCGTACACGCTTGCCTAACTTCGTTTCTCGCGGCAACGCTTTGGCGGACGCTAGCGGCCCTGTCCGGGAATGGGCTATGTGCAAGATTTTTAAAATAATTTGATTTTTTTATTTTAAGCAGGTTTAAGGTCCCATATTCAAATAAAAAATATATCAAATAATTTTGATCATAGATATAAAAATAACTAATTTTTAAAATTTTGGTTACGATTTGTTGCTTATTACAGCATTCTACAGATTAACTCCTTTGCCAAAGTAAAAAAAAACGATTGACTGTTGGTTGACTATAACCTATACCGTTGCGTTTTTGAGTTAAGTTCAACATTTAAGTTTCAATCACAAACTAACTAGAAATACGTTTCAATGTACTTACGTTTATATGATCCTCACAGCAAAAAAGTGGACGTTTGGGACAATTCCTGTCAACCATTTTACACCAACTTTCTTTCAATTCCTTTGGAATGGTAACAAACGTCAAATCTGGTGAGTTAATGTCAGTGTTTGAACAAAGAGGTATAAAACATTTTTTGGTTCTCTCCACCGCTGTAACTCGTCAGATGCCATGTTGAGTAGCAAAGCCTGCTGCGCTGTCGTTATTAGTGTTATTCCACAAATCCGAAGAGTATTAATCACTAACGTTGAAGCAGTTCTCGGAGTCCGGTATGAATAAGGTGTAGTCGTGAGAAAATCAGTCAAAATCTAGCACTACAAGTCCGTGCAAAGTTAAATCAAAAATCCGGTATGCGGTAGCAGTAAAAGACTTCAAAAAAAATTAACCAAAAGCAAAAATAAAACTCAAAAATAAACAACCAAATACAAAATGAAATAGGTTATGTTTTTTTTTTATTGACATGACAGCTTGGCAAGTACACGATTGTATAATGCCGTATTTATGATTAGTTTACCCTACTGAGAAACTTTTAATTATTATATTTTTATTTCAAAAGATATTTTTTTTTAGGAAACGGGACCTTATTCCTTTATGTTAAATAAAAAATTAAACGAAATTAAAAATATTTTTAAAATGTCGTACATAGCCCATTGTCGTGCGCCGTTCGGATAGCTCTGTAGCAACACAACTTAGTCAGTGCTTTATCGCCCGACGCAAACGTTATTTAGAGGTTATGTTTTGATGGATAAAATGCACAAAATTTTTATACTTGACTACATGAGTTTCGGTTTCGGCCGAAGTTGAAGCCACGGCCATATTCGGTTTCGGTTTCGATTTCGGCCGGAAAACCAGTTTCGGTGGGACTCTAACTACTAGCAACTGATTATAGCAAATAACCGAGCTACAGCTTAAAATTTGCTTTTTGGTTGCATTTGTGTTACACTTGAGTTTATTTTGTGTTATGTAACACAATAGTCCTATAAAACCGTATTCATAATGATCATAAGAATGAATTGATAAAAGTAGGTACCTAATATTTAAATGCAGCAGCCACCCACAAAATTAAAAACTACGAAAGAATAATAAGGAGAAAATTGATAAAGGATCGCAAAAAAAAATGCGCCGTCAACATCTCAGCAGCACGCCCAAAAACATTCTAAGCAACTTCTACTCACCGTTAACCCTAAAAAAATACTATTTTATTTATTACTAACTTCCCCCTTAACAATCACTGCAGTCGATACAATTTTATAATGCTTATATTTATGTAATTATTTTAACTATCAATATGAAACACGCTTTACCCAAAAAATGTGTTACTTTTGGGTTACATTTGTGTAACGATAACACAAAATCTGTTGTATTACATTGACAATTTTGGCGGCCTTACCCTTATATTAATAAACAACTTGCACTTTAACTGTCACTTTCTGATTTTAAACAACTTTCACTTTATATTAAACTAGCTTTCCACCCGCGGCTCCGCCCGCGTGGACTACAGTTTATATCGTACCCAACTGTGGGGTAAAATGTAGCCTATGTCCTTTCCCAGGTTCTAATCTATCTCTGTACCAAATTTCATCAAAATCGGTTCAGTAGTTTAGGCGTGAAAGACGGACAGAGAGACAGACAGACAGACAGAGTTACTTTCGCATCTATGATATTAGTAAGGAAGTAAGGATCTAACACACGAAAAACCGACATTTAGTACTTTACGAAAACAATATGTGGCGAATAAATCATTACGTTCTAAATTACGGAAGCATCCATAAGATTGACAGGATGGCGCGCCCGCTGCCCGCGCACCCTTCCGCCACCCGCGCAACTCTTACAATTAATAATTTTGGAAATAAAATAGTAAATGTAATTTTTTTTGTTGGATTTTGAAATTATCGTATTCTTTAAAACATAAATTACAAAGTCTACCCAATATTATTGCTATTTCTATTTTGTCCACAAAATGACTACAGAAGTAGTAAAAATCATTTTTTTTTACATTTCTAGTTGGATTTTCAAAATAATTGAGTTATCAACATCGTTCAAGCTATACTATAAAAAAATAGCCTATTACATTTTTTATTGCAACAGTTACTTATTATTTTAATATCACAACATTGAAGTTAATAAAAATAGCATAATTAATCATAAATATTGTTGGATTTCGATTTACTTTCAAACAACTGGATGATATCAGAATAACAGTGCAGAAAGTTATTTATTAACATTTTTGTACAAATTTACAAAAAATATTAAAACTTAACTCATAAAAATAAATGTATGTTGTATCTTTTTTAGTTGGATTCTTACGTTAATTGATAGCCGGGAATTTAATATATCAATACAAAAAAGAATTACTGCTATTGCAATTTATTTCACTTTCGCCATACTAGCCGACTGTAAATTTCTTGCACTATATTCTCTATGCAGACGACAAAAAAGTGTACATTCGAATTCGAACCGTTGCTGACTGTGAGCTATTACAAAAAGACCTGGATAACCTACTTGTATACTACTCATTAAATCGCATCGCAGTCAGCACCGGTAAGTGCCAATGTATCACCTTCTCACGTAAAATAAATCCCATTATGTATTCTTACAATTTTAACGGCACTGTTATTGAACGGTCCAACTTGGTTCGTGATCTGGGTGTCTTCTTCGACAGCAAAATGTCATTGTGCAATCACATTGACACAATAATTAATAGAGCATATCGTAATATTGGCTTTATAATTCGCACATGTCAACCATTTAAATGTCCAATAAGTCTTAAGGTCATTTACTTCGCCTATGTAAAAAGCATTCTCGAATACACCAGTTCTATTTGGTCCCCCTGCTACAAAATCCACATTTCTCGCATTGAGCAACTACAAAGAAAATTTTTTAAACATCTTAATTATAAATGTAAAAAGGTAAGTCCTCGCGCTCCGTACTTAGAGTTCTGTCGAGCGTACGACCTACTCACATTACAGGAGCGTCGTCAAATGCTCGACACGGGTTTATTACATGACATACTTAGCGGTCGTATCGATTGTCCTGAACTACTCGAGCTAGTTAGTTTTTGCACGCCCTTACGTCGCACTGCGCACACACATTATTTCATGTCCCCTTGCACTCCACAAACTATGGAAAAAACTCAATTATGTCTAGACTATTACATACATACAATAAGGTATTTCAAAACATTGACATATTTGCTGAGTCTAAGCATTCCTTCAATGAGAAAATAAGATTGACACTTGTACGCGAGCATGTTGAAACTTAGAGTGACACACACACACACACACACACACACACTCACACATACACACACACACACACACACACTCTGTCTCTCACACACTCACACATACACAGAACTCTTGCATAATTCAGCGATAAATTTACAATGGTGATATCGCCGAAACACACAAAAAATAAAGTAGACGAGATTTAAAATGAAAGAAAGAATTCAATTAAACATAAATGATTACAAAATAGGTATATAATGATTACAAATAGGTAGATAATAATTCGATATCGAATAAAATACCCCACCTACTTGTCAGATAAACCTATAGCTGATACAATTGGCTTTTTGACAAAAATAAATTAGGTAAATTTTGGGGAATGGAACTTAAACTTAGCTACAGGTCCTCTCGAGGCCGCTGGTAAATCCGCTATGGAATAGTGGCTGGAACAGGTGGTTTGGGATGCTCGCAAACCAGGTATTCGTCTGACAGTACATACCGCGTAATACTGCTGCCCAGCCTTTCTTTATGTCATAGTTAAAACACTGCAAATTTTGATAATTCAATAAAGCTCCAATAATAATACGGGTAAATTATTTCCAATATAGCTCCAAAACTATCCGGGTAATTATTTCGTGTATTTTATATCATTTCATTTAAAAAAAACAGACTTTTTACTAGGAAACTTGAGTCACTTTAACCAAAATTTTTTGTCGAATGGCCTGACAACTTCAATCCCAAACAAAATGCAAAAATCAAGCAAGTTCTAAAATTTCGAAATATATCGAATTAAAAAGAAAACTAGACCGGAAAGAATAAGAGAACATACAAAAGATCGCAAGCAGAAATGCTGCAACACCCCCTTTCTACAAAAAAAAAATTGAACACCCTGTATACCAAAAAAAAAACTTTTTGCCAACCCTATATGAAAAAAACTTAAGTTGAAGTTAAATTTAAGTTTAAGTTAAGTTTAAGTTAAGTAAAAGTTTAAGTTTAATTAAATCCAGTTAAAAAAGAAGAGGTCGATATTAAATAAAGAAACTTAAATAATACCAACAACAAATAATCGCCCATTAACATAAGTAGAACAAAAACATTAATTAAAACGACTTATACGCGATGACAACAAAGTTTACTAACTCGAATTGAAAATCACGAAATTCACAAAAAGTGCAATGTCACAAAACATCACAACTAACTAATTAACCTAAAAGGAGAGTAACTGGGAACAACATCCAAAGCTATTTTTCAAGTACCAACTAAGAACAACACGCGAGCAATAACTAGAAGTTACAAGAGAAATAAAGTCATCCGGGAATCCCAAACGAAACGACTCAACATTAAAACCTAGCCCTAAATAACTAACACTCAGAGATATCAACAATAGAAACAACAAAAATTAATTAACTATTACGTAATAATTTACGTAAAAGTTTCCTAAAACTTTCAAAATGTCAACAACTGACGACAAATAACCATGGATCTAATACATCAGGATAGAAATCTTCGAGCTCAAACGCGGGCCGAAGAAGAGATAGAGCAACGAGGCAGAACGTCTCGTTCTAGTAGGGTGACAATGCGATTACTCGTATTATAATTTTTTTTTTGGGAGTGCAAAGTACTTATACGTAACAGACAAATACAGGCTTCCATTTAAGGAAAGAAGTTTTCCTGTAATTTTATTTTTATATAACAAACCATCAGCAACATTTACGTTACTACATTTTTGTTATGAAACACCAAATTGTATGATAATATACAAGGAGGACACAGAGTAGTGGACATCGGGAATGTTTTTTTTTTAAATTATAAGATGGGTTAACTCTTGACCTCAATCTTGAACAAGGTCATAGATGAGGTCGACGATGGAGCGAGTTAACCCAGAAAACGCCTATAAGGCACCGGTACTCCCACGCACCGACGGAACACAGCAAGCTGTTTGGCGTCGGACTTCGGTAGGAGGGCAGTCGCGAACCAGGCGGCCCTTTACAGAGCCTACCACACCGCATGAGACCATAGGACAACACCTCAGATTCATAAAAAATGAGGTGTTGTTGCCTGAGATGGATTAATAGGAGGCAGGTCTCATTTGTGTTTCCTAAGTCGCCTCTTACGACACCCACGGAAAGAAATGGGGTGGTGTTATTCTAAGCCAATCACCACACGGCACAAAGTTGTGTAGTTAGGTTGCGAAAAAATAAAACAAAAACTCACCTTTCGTCTCATCTTATAATCAAATCATTAAAACATGCTTTTAACTTAATTTCAAAACTTTTCCCATGAAAACATTTTCCCCAAGCAAGCCATATTGGATTTTTGTAAAATTGGAGTTTTATGCTTAGAATTTGTTTTTTCCTATTTTATCTAACGGACCTTAGTTCCATAGGAGCCCGTTTAGTTCCATAGGTATATATAAGTTAATTTTGATCTTATGTTATTTTTCTATTAAATAATAAATTCCCCCTTTCACAGAATAGAATAGAATAGAATAGAAAAAATCTTTATTTTATAGGATAATCAGGATGCCACTTAAAACAAGTCAAGGTTACATGAAATACATACAAACAAACATTAAAGGATTTAAATACATACCATACATACGCATTCGTTCTATTGACCCTACTGACTCTACGCCTATTCGCAAAGGTGCAGTCTTCCCCAGAGAAGAACAGGCAAGAAACTCTGAGGGTGTTCTTTTTAATCGCATTACAAATTTTCCTATTTTCTAATTTTAACTAATTCTGAAATAACTCTAAAGCTGAGCAGTCATTCCCATGGCTCCATGTCAGTTAGGTCATCAGAAATTTTGTAATAGCCCTTTTTGTAAAGTTTTTGTTTAATTACTGACTTAAATTTATCCAAAGGTAAATTTTGAATACCTTCGTTCGTGACCTTGTGGAGACGACTGTCTAGTACTTCCAGTTTATGCTTGGTCCTAGTATTTATATTGTGCCTATCGCTATTTTTCTTAAACAAATGTTCATTTTTCTTCACGTATAAAAAATTGTCACATATAATATATTGGGATGCAGAAGTCAGAATATTTATTTCTTTGAATATTTGTCTAAGAGACATTCTAGGTCTCATTTGATAAATCGCGCGAATAGCCCTTTTCTGCAGAACAAAGATCTTATTGATATCTGCAGCATTACTCCACAGTAAAATGCTATATGACATTAGGCTGTGGAAGTGAATATACGGTTCTCGCGGTTTCAACGTCCGATAATTGACAGATTTGTTTAACTGCGTAGGCTGCTGAACTGAGTCTGCTCGCTAACTTATCAATATGAGGACCCCATTGAAGCTTTGCATCAAGAGTTATTCCTAAGAATACAGTAGATTCCACAACGTCCAGTTTTACATTCTTAATCTGTACAATGGTATTAACCTGTTTAACATTGGGCAAGGTAAACTTAACACATCGTGCCCCTCGGTGGAGACATTGTATGGGCTGATGAGAGTCAGAGAGATATTTGTTATACATGAGTGCAAAGTTGCTTTTAACCGCGTGCTCAAATTTGATGACCGACCAAGCGAAGGATTCTAAAATTGGATCACAAGCGCAGCGAGTGCTACAGCAATTAGAATTCTGAGCGTTAGCGAGAGAATCAAAAGAGCACAAGGTCAAAAATCGTGGCACTCGAGTCTAACACGTAACTTTTAATGAGGTAGTGGAAAATGAGGTAAGCTTCTAAAAAAAATCCCATAGATGGTGCTGTTTAAGAACGCTACACATTTTCGTAGTTTTCTTCAAAAATAGAGTATTTTATAAAATATCAACTGAAGTTTAAATTAAAGATCTCCCTGATACTATCATTTGGACATGATTGAAATTTAAAACACTTTGCAATGTTGTATTAAAAACCGATCTTGGATTTTGTTTCGCTCAAAAATCAAAACTAGAAATTGTGACTAGTACTTCTTACCATAGGTCATTCAAATGTCACAAGGTTGAGTTACGATGAAGTTATGTAATAAATATTTTCTTTATCAAGAAAATAGGTAAAGATGAGCCACTGATTCTCTGCCTACCCCCTTAGGAATTACTGACGTGAGCATATATATATACAGGTTGAAAAAGAACCTCCTAGCTTTAAATGAAAATCCTGAACCAGTACCTATCACTTACTGAACACTTTTTTTATTTTTTTAAATTTAATTTTGACATAGTGTCGTTCGGCGCTGAGTCTATTATAGTGTTGGGCTCAGGTATACTTTAAAAATATGTTTTACCATATTAGGGATTTAAAAATATACCCGACGTCAACGCGTTTCCGGGGTATATTTTCAAACTGGAAATTCCGTGTTGTGTTATTGCAAAATATATCAAAATATACTTCTAAATTCCTTTATCCCTACTGAAAATTATAAATGTAGGTAGATAAAAGTTGTTTATGAAAAAGCTTAAATTTTCATTTTAATGGGCCTTTAAGTTTAATGAGACTTTAGTTTAAAGGGACTTTAAGTTTAATGGGATTTTAAGTTTAATGTGACTAGTTTAATGGGATTAGTTTAATGAGACTTTAAGTATAATGGGATTTTAGTTTAATAATGGGACTTTAAGTTTAATTAGACTTTAGTTTAATGGAACTATAGTTTAATGAGACTTTAAGTTTAAAAGACTAAGTTAAATGAAACTTAAAGTTTAATGACTCTATTTAACTTTTTACGTACCTAATGAAAATTCGTTACTCGTTGTCAAAATTAAGCGGGCGTTCTGATCTAAATGAGTGAGTGCGTTGCCGTGTTGCGTTCGGGTATGTTTTCAAATACCTACGCGCGCGTTTAGTAATTTGAAAATATACCCGATGTCAACGCGCGCCAGTGACGTCACAGTGTTGGGTAAAGGTACATTTTAAAAAAATCTTGCCTTTTTTCGATTCGTTGTGGCTAGGTATATTTTCCAAATATGCGGTTATTCATTAGGTTGTAACATCCTAAACTACCAGATTTAATGCAAGGTCGCTAGGCTTTCAAACTACAAGGTAGGTACAACCTTGTACCTGGCCTAATTATTTTTTTACATCGTTAAATTACTGTCTTAAATTTCTCTAAAGGTAAACTTTGAATACCATGACGCAACTTTGAAATTTCACTCTCAACGCGCCCAAAGAAGTTTCATTTCAAATACTCCAAGTTTGAAAAGGATGATGATGCTAACTGTACTTGGACGGGGGCGGTTTGGAATGAGGGCGGAATAAACTAACCCTGGATAGTGAGTGGGACCTGTGAGCGGAGGGTCGTGGGTTCGATGCCAGGTTGAGGCCTGTATCACTAAGTTATCACTTGCTCAGCGGTGAAGGGAAACATCGTGAGGAAACCCGTAACTCTAAAGGTTATTTCCGAAAGACCCACCAACTCGCATTTTAGGCCAGTGTTGTGGACTATGGCCTGAATCCCCCTTCACTGTTCGAGGGAGGCTCGTGCCACTCGGTGGGGACTTTACGTTTAAAACTATAACTGTTAAGTAGTATTTTATAGGTCAACAAAGTAGCTAGAAGAACTTGTATTGTAAATAAAGGCGTCACCATGGAAACCGCGGGCCAAAAGATCTTTGTTGACATGTAACGTGTATTTATGGTGTATTGGTGTGCGAATTCAAAAAAATACAATTTCGCAATAGTACGTAGTTTTTACCGTGGGAGGAATAGTAGGAATTGCGTTCATTTTGAGTAACTGGCGGGAATTCCCAGCATAAAAGCAAGTTGGCACAAAGTGCCGGCTGCATACAACGGAATTTTTTGTTATCTTTTGTCTAATCTCAACGCTGTTGAGCCATTTTTGTCTTTGTTCTGAATCTTTATGCACTCTGCAATAAAATACACTGGGCGTCAAAAATAAGTAGTACACTTTTCAAATTGCAATTACTCCTAAACTATAGTAGTTACACTTATGAAATAAAAAGCAGTTTATAGTAAACTTAACGAAGTTTATTAAAGTTATATTTTATTTGGCATGAATAAAGTTTCAAACTTAAAATTAAGATAAATACTAAAAAGTATCAATTTTTAACGATATGTCAACCACTTAATTTTCACGTTTTGGAACTTTTTCACAATTTAATAACTTGTGTTGCCGCCTCGGGCTCTAATTACAGCTTGGATCCGGTTTGGCATGCTGAACACTAAGTTTCGGAGGCGGTGTTGGGGAATATTTTCCCATTCTTCTATCAGCGCATGTTTTAGAGCCCTGAGTGTGGCAGGAGGTGGACTGCGCCTTCTGACTAGCCTCCCAAGCTCATCCCAGGCGTGTTCAATCGGGTTGAGATCTGGGCTTCTCGATGGCCAAGCCATCAAGTTGATGCCAACCTCCTGAATGTACTCTTGTACGTGGTGAGCAGTGTGTGGCCGGGCGTTATCATGCATTAGGATGGCTCCATCACCCATATTTATAGATTTCACATCGATTCGTGTATTAATAAAGCTTCCAAACTCACAGGTTTTATCTCTAGACAAATGAAAATTTTTAATAATTCTACTGTATCCATTGTTATCTATAACTGTTTAGTTCGTAGCATACTAGAATATTGTTCTACGGTCTGGAACCCTGGTTACACTGTGCATTCGGATAGAATTGAACGTGTCCAAAAACGTTTTCTATACCACCTTACTTATAACAGAAATAAATGTAAACAATTCCGTTCTTACGAAGCTCGTCTTGCATATTTCAAATTGACCTCTCTGAATAAACGACGTAAAATTCTCGATGTAATGTTCTTATTCAAACTCATTCATGGCTTGATTGATGCACCTGACATCCTTGAACGCCTCAAATTTTCGATCCCTCGTCTTAACAGCAGGCTGCGAAATCGTAAAACCTTTGCACTTCCTCCGTGCAAAACAAATCTCGGTCTACACGCGCCTATTTATCGTATGTGCACACTTTATAATGCAATCGGAAATGACATTGATATTTTCTCTGGTTCTGTGGTCTCCGCTAGGAAAGCAGTTAAGTCTTACTTCACATCAATCTAGCTTGTTTTAATTACTTTTATATGTTTATTCATTATTTTATTTTTTTATGTTATAATTTTAATTCAAATACGGAATAGCACCTTTCTCTTTTACGCATGCTGTGTTCACTACTTTAGGATTCATTCTTGTTCGCATGTACTTTAGTTAAGTTTTTTATGTGTACAATATATTTGAATGATATCCCGTTTGTGAACCGTAATAAAAAAAAAAAAAAAAAAAAAAAATTTATTAAATATGGCCCTGCATACTCGTTGAGGATCTCCGAGGCATATCTTTCACCAGTCAAAGTCCCATTTTCTATTACCACAAGCTCTGTGCGACTCTCTGAAGAGATACCAGCCCATACGTGTACAGAGCCCCCGCCATATTGGACTCTTTCCGAGATACAAGCTTGAATGTATCGCTCACCGGGTCGTCTGTAGACTCTCCGCCGTCCATCTGAAGTGTATAAAGAGAATCGAGACTCATCTGTGAATAAAACTCTAGCCCATTCTTCTTCGCCCCATTGTACGTGTTGACGGGCGTAGCGTAGTCTTGCTACGCGATGCTCTGTCTCAAGTTTGGGGCCATTTGCTGGTCTTAGAGGCTTCAGGTTAGCTTCAGCAAGTCTTCTTCTCACTGTACTCTCACTGATGTAGTCTGTTCGGGTCCGAAGAAGCTGTTGCTGAACCTCAACTGCATTAAGGTGTCGATTTCTTAACACAGTGGAAACAATAAAGCGATCTTCTCGGGTACTTGTGCACCTGGGTCTGCCATTACCTCGTCTCCTTAGATGGTTTCCAGTCTCTTCGTACCTTTGCTTTACTCGCTGAACCGTTCTTAAAGTTACACCCACCCTCCTTGCAGTACGACGCATACTGATGCCCACTTCGAGAAAAGCTAAGATTCTTGCACATTCTTCTGGTGAAAGAGGCATGATTAGTCAAATTTACTCTCTGAAGATACCTATGCTTTTCAATTACAATTGCTTTATCAGCAGCGAATGTGTCAAACACAAAAATCCTAAGTAAGACAACACCTTTCAACAGTTTAAAAAAAGTGTTTTTATTTATTCGTTTTTTTTAAAGTCAAGCATTATAAGTTCTTATAATGCATGAAGTTTTTATTGAATAAGATTAAATTTTCTTTTTAACCTTTTTTGTTTCAAAGGTCTAAGTTTTATAGTTTGGGAGAAATCGCAATTTTAAAACTGTACTACTTATTTTTGACGCCCAGTGTAGCACAACATTGTTGAGAACCTTTCTCCGCCAAACACAAGAAATCATGGACAACATAGTAATAGATTTATAAGAAATTATTTTAGCTTACTTGTGAAAAGATATGTTACATCCACCATACGATTCACTTGAACAAGTGTGCATACAACATCTTTCTACCATTTTGTCAGTATTTTAATTTAAAAAACTGGTATAATCCTTGCCGTTACGAATTATTTTTATACGATTTAAAGCATGCCGCCATGACATTACGATGACACTTTACGGGATGGCAGTAGTAATAAATAGTTTGAAAAAAAATTTCGTTTTCTTTTGGTAATTTAGGAAAAGATGACGAAGTTATTATGATTACAATTAATTTACATCAATTTGAACTGAAATTCATTTCAAATGCAACGTATTTCTTCGTTATTAACTTCATTGTCAAAGCCGGACTTTTTTGATTAATGAAGTTTTTTTAAATTGGCAAGAAAAAAGAAAGAGACAATCCGCCTCGCACATCGGTGTCCCTTTCGGTTTCAATAGAGGCTGTCGGAGAAGCAGTCGAAAGTGTACCTTATTGCTATAGAGTTAAGTTTCATATTTCTTAATACGATTTTTCTGAGTAATTGGTCCTTTAAAAGAGAAAGTACTAAGTCCATGCAAATAACAAATACCACAGACCTAGACTTCAAAGAAAATAATGGACTGTCAGTCAACTCGGACTTGACAGTCAAAAATAATGGTTGCCACCAAATTATTTTTCTATGTCTATGTTGCCACCATAATGGCCATGCAAAACCATACTATAAATATAGTTCAACTATGACGTGCACAAATGTAAGACCACAAAGCAAAACTCAGCTAAATCAACGCCTCGAGTCTCGCCTACACGCCGTGAACTGACATCTAAATGTACTTCCCTTCCAAACATCAGAAAATTGGGGGAAAATCCAGTTGCCATATTTATACATGAGTTCAAATATAGTTTCACTTTTGGTAATACCTTGGCCCAACTTTGCTGGTCATTTTCAACTAAAATACTGAGACAAGTGACCACTGACTGGTTATAGCGTTCCACAGGGTTTGCCTGCGGGGAATAATAAGGGGTATAATAAGGTGAAGGAATACCATAGGAAGCCAAAAATGTACGAAACTGGTTACTATGAAAAACTGATGCATTATCACATAACAACGTAGGCGGAACACCATAGCACAATAAAGATATCCCTCTCAAGAATGGTAGCGATCGCTTGACTATTAACCCTTTTTAAAGGATTTAGCCAGACGTACTTAGTGAAAACATCAACAAGGAGTCTTGTTTGGCAAGCGGTCGAGGGCGGACGTCCCTGCACGTGCTCTCCTGTTATCCCAACCGTTAACGAAGTTTACGACACCCGCGCCCGCGCCTTTGTTCCCAAGTTCGGTCGGCTATTGTTATACTGCGTACCGTTATACTGTGACTTAAGCGATAGATCATATTGAAAAGTTCTTAGTTTTATCTAGCCTCTATAGAATAACTCGTGACTCACTAAACTATATCGCGACTAGTGCCTTTTGTACCCTATATAATAATATCAGTGCATTCCGGTTCCACTCGATAATACCTACGTCGCGCATCGCGTGCGTCATCCACACATCCAGTGTAGTTGACAGTGGAACTTATTAACGACGACCAAGACACAGAAACTTGAGCTAAGAACAGAGCGTTACACGCGCAACATCTTGAGGAAGGCGGAGAACCTGGTGAGCTCGTTCCATTGTAAAACATTTCTAGCCAAAAGGCCAAAAGGTATAATTTGTTTCCAGCGTCAACTCACAAGGCGATCCGTTCCAGCAGCCTTTTGGATATAATATTTTTTTTCCAGCATCAACTCACAAGGCGCCGATCTAACCGACATAATTATTATTGCAACTTGTAGGACCTGCAGCATACCGTTTAGTGTTCGTGACCGGCGCCGGCGCACCATATTCTCAAACTAGCTTAACAATCCGGATAGGTGTTTACCTCTTAACTTACCCTATCTACACCTTACTCCAGCTTGAAAATCTAGGGTACTAGGGAAGTACGTAGAACGGCAGCTAGTGATTCACTCAATTAACGCCTAAGTAAAGGAGCTCGCCATAGAGAACTTAATAAATTTTGAATACACTTTCATTTGCAATTTCACGCGCGTTGGACAGCACGACACCTAAATTAATTGAATATACACAGTAACACAAAATCACCCGTTGCGTCTCGCGATACAAGTTTAGGTCTCTTCCGAAACGCTAAAACCAAGAATCCATTAGCAGTATTGTGTGCTTCAAAGACATTACTACAATAAGCCACCTGACACACTTACAACATAATACATTATTCGCATCATAAATTTATCATATGTTACTGATATACTATACGAATCACTAATCACTTAGCCAATCGTAAAACACATCGCATAGGAATCGCTAAACTTGGGAACAATACCAACCAACCTTATTTTACTAAGTGCGTTTTTTTAATTTAACATAATTCCGACTAAAAGCAAGCAAACGACCTAAGAACCATTAGTTTGCCTAAGTTTTACAATAAGGTATAGAGAAAAGGATAATAAAACAATAATACTACATCGGAGCCTGGGAAGCGAAAGCTCATAAAGTTACATCCTGCTGTCTTTCAACTTGATGCGCCCGACAACTTTATAATTTTTAAAACTACTAAACAAAAGACTCCACAGTCATTCGGTCAACATCTGGCTGACAGCAACCACCCGAAAACTATGGCAAGCCAGAACAATACAACCTTTTTTTTTAAACGCATCGAAAAAGACGACAACTGCTTATACAGATCTATATGTAACCAAATAAATATTACGTTTTACCTAACGTTTGGCCACGCAATGATTAGGAAGGATCTAGCAACCTACTTATCTGAAAACCGGCACGACCCACAAAAACGCTTAGCATGGAACAATATATTACCCACCAATTCCAGGATGGATTCTGGGGAGGGGAAGATATATATCTTCTAGATATATTGCTATTAATATTAATAGCAGCTTCGGAATATTATAGGGCTAACGTCCATGTTTAAAACGAAAATCTATTGGAGCCACTCATTTATAAGCCCCGTGATGCACCAGTACCCGGAAACATCTATTTACACTTCGGAAACAACCATTACAGTAGCTTAATACCCACCGATCAAGGAGCTTTATCCAACTACGAAGATGAAAATGTTTATGATAGATGTAGTCATGCAACAAACTCACACTTCCAAAAAGAAAACGATGGAAAACTCTTTTTGCAATCCAATGAAACAATACCCTCCACGTTTGATAATCAATGTCACATTTCTACAGATTGCACCGGCCAGTGTCTAATTAGGTCATCATCGCAAACACAACACGATGGACCTACCCCCTGTACAAATTTAAGAACCGGCACATGGAATGTAAGAGGCTGTTCTAAGCTAAAAGATAGACACCGTATAGATCAAGAACTGTCTAATCGACAGATAATAATAGCGGGACTTCAAGAGACACACATGGCATCAGGAACTTTTGAATCAAATAACTATCACTGGATTCTTGGGGGCGGTAAACGCCCAAGGGAAAATAGGAATCGCCATTCTTATATCAAAAACGACTCAATATAAAATAATTTCAACCCATTGTAAAGGATGTAACACTCAAGCAGTGCACTTGATGATTAAAATCGCTACAACCGACAGTCCAGTAGAACTTTCCATTATTACCACCTACGTCCCTTCATCATCAAGCTCGTGTTTGTCTCAAATTGGAATTTTGATTCACCAAAAATCTAAAAAAGCGTATCCTGTTATAATGGGTGACTTCAACGCACATATAGGCATAAACGACTAAACAATGCACCTCTAAAAGAACCGGAGAAAACTTATACCACAAGCATAGCAACTTTAACGGCAACTTAATCTTAAGTTTTGTTGAACAACACGAGTTGAAACTTAGCAAGTTTGGATGTAACAGCTTTAGCAGTTAACCTAAAAATACAAAATGCTACAATTAACAATCCAATAAAACTTTTATCGTCACTTCTCACGTCCCAACATCATCAAGCACATGTCTATTCCAGATTGCTACTTTACTACACCGGAGACCTAAAACAGCCTATCCAAAGATAATAGGAGACTTTAACGCACACATAGGCATTAACTTTACAAAATAATGTAAAAGGACCGGGAACAACCTCTATCACAAAACAGCAATATAAACGGTTATTTGCTTCTAAGCTTCTTACAACAGCACAATTAAAAACTAAGTAATACTTGGAGAAGGCCCTCGTGCTGGACTACTTGGTTTCGTGGAAACCAACATTCGCAAATTGATCATATTCTAACAAGTGTGAAGAAACCCGTATTTTTCAACTACGTTGTAGGAGAAAAAGGAAAACTAATAAACACAGATCACAAATTACATTGGGGATCGATAGAAACTCCAGCTTTCTTACTTCAAACACCAAGATACTGCAATTAATATGGCATTTAACTATAAGAAATGCTACTAGGTATATGAACATTTACAAAAGGAATTTGTACAACACAAATTCCAAGGACTGATAGCCAATAAGATACTTCCACTCACACCCATTCAGACAAATTAGAAGTTTCCAATTGGAATGCTAGCTGGACTGATATCTACAACATACTCAAAGAAGCATTTCAAGAACTGATGAAACCAACTCCGAGATCCCGCGAAAATTGCAAGTCTTATTTATAAGATGCCTACAATGACTTATGGCCTCAATATGGCAACATTAACCAAGTGTAACCGATCGAGATTAAGAAAATACGAACGACAAATTTTTAAGGAAATGCTCAATGTATCAAAATACGCTCCACCTGAAAATTTCCACGAAATACTACAAAGCAAAACAATAACGAAAATCATAAAGTACGAAGAATTTTATACTACGGCCTCATAAGCAGACGCCGGAAACCACATCTTCTACGCTTATAATTATAAGGAATATAGGAGAAAAGTTGGACGTCCGGTCTTCAATTGTAGGGACTCCCTAAACCGAAATCGTATTGGAAAACGATTGCTGCAGATCGACAAAACATAATATAAGAAGCCAAGAATATATACAATGTTACAGAAACGAACATAGAAACAAAACCCGAAGACTTAGGTATTCTACTTCCAACCACATAATCAAGAATGAAAACAGTAAAATAGAAGATAAAACGAAGACACGTCGTTCGGATGAAGAAACAATCCAGGACCATCGGTTACAGCAGCTCTATTCCCGCCCATTTATATATCACACACCAAGTATAGAATCTATCCTCCTTACGTTGGCTCGATGCTGGTATTCTTGTCGACTCACCTTTCCTATCCGCTCCACATCCTGCTGCAACAGCCCCATACAGTCACAGACTCTATCTTATGGTGCCCCGTCGACCATTGACCGCGGCGATAGACAGATCGACTGTACTAGTTGGTACGAATGTCGGATCACTCAATCCATTACATTTTTGAAATGTAGCATGAATAGTGGGATTTGTGCATTCGTGCCACAGTGGCCAGACCGAGGTGACTGTCGTCGTTGAGTCTTTGTGGCAGAACTGCTGGGCGGGGTGGCCATTGTAACGGTAACGGTAACGGTAACGGACGTACTTAGTGAACACATCAACAATAGTTAAAATATAGCGATAACCATAATACGCCAGCGGTAGCGGACCAATAATGTCGAGAGAGATCGATTGCATCGGTGCCGTAACCTCTTTAGGAAATAACATGTGGCCTCGGGGTTGAGTATTTGAGATCTTAAAAGCTTTACATGTCTCACAAGCTCTAAGCGCTTCTGAGACAATATGAAACATGTTTGGCCAATAATAAAGGGACTTTAACTTATAATAAGTTTTATTAACACCTGGGTGAATAGAAGGTAACTCGTTATGTACCTCAGAAATTGCGTTTTGATACTGTTCTGAAGGCAATACTATCCGCCATGGGTCTTCAGACAACGGAAAATCAGAAGACATCATACGGAGAAGTATTCCGTCATTAATAACATACGCTGGAAACATCTGAGGATTGTTAGAAACACCATCATAAATCTTTTTATACCACGGATCAGAAGTGTTAAGAATTCCTCCATTATAAGAAATAATTCCCACATTTATGGGGTTACGTGACAGTGCATCAGGTACAACGTTATGAATACCTTTTCTATGAATTATGTCAAAGGTATACTGAGAAATAATGGTCGCCTAGCGTGCTAGACGACCAGAAGGGTTGTCAAGAGTTAATAACCATTTTAAAGCAATGTGATCGGTGATAACAGAAAAACGCATCCCATCCAGGTAACCACGAAAGTGATTAATAGAATCTAGTACTGCAAGGAGTTCTCGCTCAGTTGTGCTGTTGTTTCTCTCAGCTTTCGAAAACAAACGCGAGTGATATGCAATAGGATGCTCTACACCATCTATGTCCTGAGAAAGTACTGAACCTAAACCAACAGAAGATGCATCACATTGTAAAATAAACGGATTTGAGAAATCAGGACAAGACATAACTGGAGTATCAACCAATGCATTGTTTAATTTTTCAAAAGCTGCTCGTGCAGAATCTGGCCATTCAATTTTATCATTTCCCTTTTTCTTACCAATCAAGACAGTGAGAGGAGCAATTATCGTGGAAAAATCTTTCACGAACCTACGGCAATAAGAACAAAGACCAATGAAACCACGCAAAGACTTGGCATTCTCTGGCACCGGAAACTCACGGATGGAACTTAGTTTCGCAGGATCAGTCTGTAAACCATTTTCATTTACGATATACCCAAGATACTTAAGCTGACTCTTGCAAAACTCGCACTTCTTGAGATTAACTGTCAAACCTGCTTCTTTAAGACACACAGCCACCTTACGAATAAGCTCAAGATGACCCTCAAAATCACGAGAGACGAGGACGAGGTCGTCAACGTAACCAAAAACACAGTTTTTGCCATCAGCAGTGAACTCAAAGTTAACTATCATGTCCGTCAGCCTCTGCATCTCAGAAGCAGCGTTGGTTAGTCCGAAGGGCATTCTAACAAACTCGAATAGACAACGCTGTGGAACGATAAACGCGGTTTTCTCACAGCTATCCTTATCAGAAAGGGGGATTTGCCAAAACGCGCTGCGGAAATCAAGCGTAGTCATGTATCTCGCACCTCGTAGGTTATCTAAAATATCCTGGATCCTAGGCAAAGGATAAGAATCACGTTCAGCGAAGCAAGCAACGAAGTATGAATCAAAGACGCTTGAGCACCTGTGTCGAGTAATGCGTATAAAGCTCTATTAAAAATAAACACTTCAACAAATGGCCTATTATTTATACTTTATTGTACACAAAAATTAAAACAAACATTTTACAGAGAACAGGATACACAATGGCGAGCTTAACTCAAAATGAGTTCTCTTCCAGCTAACCTAAGTGACAGAGAAATCTGAGAGGCCTATTATCAATAAAATCTGAAAAAATAACCGGAGAAATCGAATGATGACGAAAACCCCGGGAACTAACTAGTTTTTTGAAGTAGAAGATTGCGCGGCGACACGTGCATTACACCTGGGGCAATTCTTAGTAGTAAAACCGGGACACCTGCAAATGAAACAAATAACCCCAGGAATTGAAGGACAAGCCCGGAAATCGTGGCCTGTTTGATTGCACTTTATACAAATAAATCGTGTCGAATCAACTATCGGCGCAACAACTTAACGAGACTGAACGTTATCCGAAGCTTGCTGAGGCGGCTCGTAACTCTCAAAGTTTGAGACAACATCTAACAAGGCGTCAATGCTATCTATCCTGTTTTTAGACAAACAAGGCTTGTACCTCGAATGTAGGTTATGTTTTATTATGGGTAAAAGCGCAAAATCAGGGATTGGGTTAGTAAGTTTCAAATTTAAGTCTTGAACAATAATAATAAAATCTCTGGCAGATTGCGATGCCCTTTGTTTTAAATCACGGAGACGCTGTTCTAGGTGATAGTCGTAGTCGGTTTTCAAATAAGTTTTATAATAATAGGACTTTAACACATCATACGTCAAAGAAGGAACTCTAATTGTCCTGAAATATAAAAGAACCGAACCAGAAACTAGTTCGTGGAAACGACGCACAATATACGAGGATGGAATGTCAGAAGCGAACATCCGTTCTTCGATGAGCTGAAAGAAATCCTTCACGCAAGTTTGTCCGTCAAAGCAAATATTCCATTTTGACAAACTAACGTCACGGGTGAAAAGCTGTTTGAGTCGCGTAGCTTCATGAGCAGAAACAGACTGTTGATTCATTCTCTGCAAAATAGGACTAGCACGATAAGGTGTCTCTCCAATATCTTGCTCGTAAGCGGCCTCTTCCGGTTCAATATCAATAATAGTGTCCTAATTCAGCGACATTTTTAGGCAAAGTGGAGTCTGATGTTAGAAATAAAGCTTAGAAAACGATACCGTTAAGTGAATAGATCGTTAATTACAAGTCGTAATACCTGAAAATTCCCTAAGAGAAAAAAATAATACCTAATTAGGGGAAAAAATACCTAATAGGGGGAAAAATACCTAACAGGGGAAAAATACCTAATAGGGTGAAAAAAATATATGTTAAACGCGTTGTTTACTGAGTTAAGCAACTAACTACGGGAATGGGGGAAAGGGTTAAATATTTCTTTATTTTAATAAATAAGAACGAGTTTCATGTTAAGTAAAATTCTTTTTACATTAAATAAGACATGACAAAAAAAATCAATTAAAATGAGGCACGAAGTCAAACCAGAACGTTGTAGAGGTTAAAAAGTCCAAAATTCCCAATGGGATAGACAGAGCTTCAGTGAGTTATAGGTTATCTGAAACAAAATAAAACAAAAAACAATTATGAAAGCGACAGCGGCACGAAACGTGCCCACCGTATAAGCAAGAAAAAAAAATTAATCAATGCCACGGAATAGTAAATGAATAATTTACCTCAAATCCAGGGTTTTTTAATCGTGGGCGCCAGATCTTCAGCGATAAATTTACAATGGTGATATCGCCGAAACACAAAAAAATAAAGTAGACGAGATTTAAAATGAAAGAAAGAATTTAATTAAACATAAATGATTACAAAAATTCGACACAGACCAAAAATTAATGAGTATAAGAATTGCACAATTAAATTTTTAGGTGTAAACAGAAACTTAACAAATTGGAAGACCTAACATTTAAAACAGTTTTTAACGTACGGATATTTTTTGTTTTGAAATGAAGTGTTGGATAATTTAGAACGGTTACAATACCAAACATAAAATTTAAACACGAGGCCTAACTATAATAAATTATTATCTGTAGCAAATAGGTAGATAATAATTCGATATCGAATAAAATACCCCACCTACTTGTCAGATAAACCTATAGCTGACACAATTGGCTTTTTTTCAAAAATAAATTAGGTAAATTTTTGGGAATGGAACTTAAACTTAGCTACAGGTCCTCTCGAGGCCGCTGGTAAATCCGCTATGGAATAGTGGCTGGAACAGGTGGTTTGGGATGCTCGCAAACCAGGTATTCGTCTGACAGTACATACCGCGTAATACTGCTGCTCAGCCTTTCTTTATGTCATAGTTAAAACACTGCAAATTTAAATAATTCAATAAAGCTCCAATAATAATACGGGTAAATTATTTCCAATATAGCTCCAAAACTATCCGGGTAATTATTTCGTGTATTTTATATCATTTCATTTAAAAAAAAAACAGACTTTTTACTAAGAAACTTGAGTCACTTTAACCAAAATTTTTTGTCGAATGGCCTGACAACTTCAATCCCAAACAAAATGCAAAAATCAAGCAAGTTCTAAAATTTCGAAATATATCGAATTAAAAAGAAAACTAGACCGGAAAGAATAAGAGAACATAAAAAAGATCGCAAGCAGAAATGCTGAAATAAGTACTCAGGGGCGCGCGCGCAGTACCTGCTCTGTGCGGTGGGCCCGACTAGTGCTTTTCGTGCGATCCCAGGATTGCCACTATCGTGGGGCTGGGCGGGTTTCCGCAAGCGGCGGCGCCGATGCCACCGCCGGGTGTGTGTGCGCGCTATTGGCGTGCTTACCTAACTCAATTCATTTCATTTTATTTTTTATGTTTATTTATGTATATATTATGTATATATATTATATATATATATATATGTCGGAGACAGGTCAAATTCCAATAGCAATACGCTGCGTCATAGCAAGCGCACGAAGCCCTGTGATTGGCTGAAAGTTATAAACTCGCCATTTCATAGTACTTAGGCTTGGTGTGCTAGGACGGAGCCTGGGAGCGAGGGTCCACACACTTCTCGGATGACGACACAAGTGAACGGACGTTACTCCCAAGAACTGTCCTCGCTATAACTAGAGTCCCCAGTGCTTGTGTTGCGAATATCTTACTGTTACTATAATAGACTATTGAACTGTGTGTGTTAAAATGAACTATTAAAATTGTAAATAATTCATCGGACTTACTTACTCGATTTACCTACTAATCGCCCACTCTCAAAGCCGTTTCTCCGAAATCAGAAGTGGGATACAATCGAGTAGTAAGATGTCGCGTAGTAAAAAAAACGGAAGTGACGCGCAGTGGCGGCAAATACTAGAGGCGCAAAATGAACAAATGCGCTTACTCATCGATGCTTTAAATCGGCCACCAACATCAGCCACCGCCAAGAAGAATGTGGTATTTCCAGAGTTCGACCCAGACAAGCGTGATACAAACGCGTTTTCATGGTGCACTACGGCCGACGTCTGCATGGCCGACGCCCCGCTTGAAGGTAGCCAGCTTGTTGTAGCTGTCAGCAAAGCGCTGAAAGGACCAGCTTCAACGTGGCTCTCACAAATAATTTATCAGGGCATAACGTGGCTAGAATTCAAAGAATTGTTCATCGCAATATTCGCCTCGGAAGAAACCATGACTGCCACGCTAATCAAACTTGCCTCCGATAAACCAAATGAGAAAGAAACCTACGGAGCTTACGCCAGCCGTATCATGTCATCACTTATGAATCGTTTCAAGAATGTGGACACTGAACGTATCATCGTATCAGTCGTTCTGGCACACATGGCACAGATGGACCAAAAACTCCAACATCTTGCCTTTACAACGGATATTACATCACGTTCCGAACTGCAGAATGAAATGCAAGCGTTTTCCTACCTGAAACGCAAGGCGCCTACCGCGAATGATAAAGACGATGCCAAGCGCCCCAGAATGACTACCGCCTCGATCAAATGCTTCATCTGCGGAAGACTCGGGCATAAACAAGCTGAATGCCGACAGAAGAGCAAGGAGATGAAGAAGACGCCTGCCGCTACCACCAGCGCGATCCTTGTACGCGCAAGTCCGCGCCCTTCCACCAGTGGAGAAGTGGTTTGCTATAAGTGCGGTGCCCAGGGTCATATCGCAAGCCGCTGCACTAGTCAAGCTGCCTCCACCAGCACAGCAGCCAAGACCGAGAGACGTGTCAACATATGCGAGGTCGAGCCCCCAGCTGGAACTCTAAAACACCTCGGTAAGCAATTTGAGTTTCACTTTGATTCGGGTGCCGAATGCTCTTTGGTTAAAGAAAGTGTGGCATGTAATTTGTCTGGCAAACGTTTTAACAACGTAGTATCCTTAATTGGCATAGGTAATAAGAAAGTAATAAGTACCGAACAAATTTTGTGTTCTGTTGAAATTTGCGACTATCCAACTGAAATCTTATTTCATGTTTTGCCTGACATATACCTTCGTAGTGCTATAATGATTGGTCGTGAAATCTTACATAAAGGGTTCATTGTTAACATTGGTTTGAATGAGTTCACGATAACTAAGTCATGTGCAATAAATTCCTGCTTAAACTCGAATCAAAACAAACGAAAACAAGTAGTTAATTTTGAGAATATAAGCATGGACTGTTCACGCGAACACTTCTTAATTTGTTAGAATTATATTCCGACAGCTTCACATATCACTTTCCAACTTTGCGCGTGACGACAGGTAAATGTGATATTCGTTTGGTTGATCCAAGTCTCACCGTACAGAGACGTCCACAAGTGTTCTCCTGCCGAAAGTGAAATAATGCGCGAACGAGTAAATGATCTGTTAGAAGCGGGCATAGTTAGGCCAAGCAAGTCCCCATTCGCAAGTCCCGCGCTATTAGTTGAAAAACAAGACGGCAGTAAGCGCATGTGTGTGGATTACAGAGAGCTTAATAAAAATACGGTCCCAGATAGGTACCCACTGCCTTTGATTTCAGATCTTATTTCTCGCTTACACGGTGCTAAATTCTTTTCAAGATTAGATTGTGCTAGCGGGTTTCATTTGATCCCAATGAGTCATGAGTCGGTTGAGCGTACCGCATTCATTACACCTTTTGGGCAATACGAGTACTTAACGATGCCGTTTGATCTACGTAACGCGACCTCGGTTTTTCAAAGAGCTATTGTTCAAGCTTTAGGCGAGCTAGCGTACACTTACGTTATTGTTTACGTTGACGATATTTTAATTATATCTGAGACAGAGGAAGAAGGGCTAGATAGGTTACGTACAGTTCTGGATATTTTAACAAAGGCGGGATTTTCCCTGAATTTAAAGAAATGTTCGTTTTTAAAGACGCGTGTTGAGTTTTTGGGCTACGAGGTTGAAGCGGGAGAGATTAAACCTAACAAACGCAAGATTGAGGCATTGTCAGCGTTGCCACCGTCCGAATCAGTAACCCAGCTTAGACAGTTTATAGGTCTTGCTTCATATTTTCGCCAGTTTGTACCTAACTTTTCTCGTCTCATGACACCGTTACATAGGCTTACCACAGGCAAGTGCTCTTTCATTTGGAAAGAAAATCACGAACAGATTCGTCAGCGGGTTATTTCTATTCTTACTAAGGAACCGGTATTAATGATTTTCGATCCCCGTTTCCCTATAGAGCTTCACACTGATGCTAGCGCAGACGGGTATGGTGCTATGTTATTGCAAGAAGTAGATGGCAAGCGCCGCGTAGTGGGTTATTTTAGTAAACGTACCTCCCCGGCAGAGTCTAAGTACCACTCGTATGAATTAGAAACACTAGCTGTAGTTAACACAGTAAAGCATTTCCGATGATATTTGCACGGAAGGAAGTTTACGGTAGTGACCGATTGTAACTCGCTGAAGTCTTCTCGTGATAAAGTTGATCTTACCCCGCGAGTTCACCGTTGGTGGTGTTTTTTACAGTCGTTTGACTTCAATGTAATTTATAGGGCCGGAAAACAAATGGGACACGTAGATTTCCTATCCCGCAATCCCCTATCGCGCGACTTTATTCAACAATCGCCGAAGGTAGCTCAAAAGCAAGTTAATTTGACAGAGCTCTCTGAAAACTGGCTACTAGCAGAGCAGCAGAGAGACGACAATATTCAAAAACTTATCTCGGAGATTAACGAGGCTACAATATCAGATGACATAGCGAAGACATACGAACTACGTAAGGGGGTTCTTTATCGTAAAGTTCAGTGTAACGGTCGTACTAAATGCTTACCTATCGTACCTAGAGCACTGAGGTTATCTGTTGTCAACAATGTGCACGAATCAATTGTTCATTTAGGGTGGGAAAAAACATTAGAAAAGCTGTACGATCATTATTGGTTTGGGGGCATGGCTCGTTACGTACGTAAGCTTTTAAGTAACTGCGTAACTTGCAAAGTGGCAAAAGGTAAGTCGGGTAAAGTTCAAGCAGAGCTTCAGCCAATACCCAAAGTCACTGTACCATGGCACACGGTACATATTGATGTAACAGGGAAACTCAGTGGAAAGAGTGATAAGAAGGAATACGTATTCGTTCTAATTGATGCTTTTACAAAGTTTGTTTTTCTCAACTATACTAAAAATATTGATGCGAAGAGTAGCATAGAGGCGATTAAAAACAGTGTTTCCCTTTTCGGTGCTCCCGTTCGAATTATTGCGGATCAAGGTCGCTGTTTTGCTAGTCGCGAGTTTAAGGAATTTTGTGATAGTAAAAATATTAATTTACATTTAATAGCTACGGGATCATCACGAGCTAATGGGCAGGTTGAGAGAGTCATGAGCAGTCTAAAATCAATGTTGACTGCGGTAAAGATGAGTGAAGATAGATCTTGGCAAGACGCGTTGGATGACGTACAACTAGCACTTAACTGTACGGTTAATGGAGTCACCCAGGCAAGTCCACTTGAACTTATGATAGGGAAAGTAGCGCGCCCTTTAGATTTAATGGCCAGTAATGATGTCACTACTGAAGTGAATATTACGGAAGTTAGAAAACACGGCGCACAACAAATTTAGAAGTCGGCTCAATACAATAAGTCTCGTTTTGATGCAACAAAAGCTCAGATTAAAAAGTTTTTAGTTGGAGAGTACGTTTTGATTGAAAATGAGGAACGCAATCAAACTAAGTTAAATGCGAAGTTTAAGGGCCCATTCAAAATAGTAGAGGTCTTAGACGGCGACAGGTACACTTTGAAAGCCTTAAATTCGAAGCGTACCTATAAGTACGCACATGATAGGCTAAGAAAAATGCCAGAGGGACAAGTACCATTAGAATTAGATAAGAGGAGTCCGAAGTAGAGAGTGAGTGAGACGAAGCGTGAGGTTCTCAGTCCGGTTGGTCGACCGTACCAGAGGCTTCGCTGTAGCCGTAGTCCGTTAGAAGTCGGAATCTGCTTTGAGTAGACCGTGGATACGCGGTACGCAGGGAGCTCTGGCGAAGGTCGGGTCTCGAGGAGACCGTAGAGTCATAGGGTTGACTCGGCGATCCCAGGTGGGGAGTCGCGTATGTGGGAGGCTATGTGATAGCCCTAGGCCACGGATGAGATACCGATCTGATTTGGTTTCATGGTTTATTTGGTAATGTCTCATGATGGTTCTGTTTGATGCCATAAGGCAGTAAAGTGATGGTACTTGATTGCTTTGTTATTTTTGCTTAGAAAGTTTTGAATTCTGAATTTGAAACACAATATAAAATAAAATTGAGTTAAGAGGGAAGAAAAGTTTCAGTTGAGATAGGTCAGGATAGACCGAACGAAATACTGTGCTGTTTTTCATTGTTCCAGGATAGACACACGAGGACGAGTGTCAGCGCAGGATGGCCGTGTCGGAGACAGGTCAAATTCCAATAGCAATACGCTGCGTCATAGCAAGCGCACGAAGCCCTGTGATTGGCTGAAAGTTATAAACACGCCATTTCATCACCATTTGCAAGGTGTCTTTTAGGGGGGCGTTAATAAAACAGCTGGATTCTTCGTTATTCTTGATTATAATTAACAACAGTAATTTATTCGTTATATAATCATTTACTACATTTATAAAATCACAACTGTAAAACAGACACCTGCTTAAAAAGTGCTATTGCACGCCTATCCTCGAGTACAATAACTCCGCGAGCTAAACACCATTAATCCGCAAAGATCAAATACTCAATACGCCACGATCAAACAATCAATGGTGCAAGACCAGATCTTCAATCATTTCGAATCATGACATCGAATACCATTTCAAACCTTTGAAATTGATATTCGAATTATCTTCTTCGAAATGATCGAATGAGAAAGAATTTGCGTTATGCCCGATCCTCCGTGAAGGTCTGCATACCACAGTACTTAGGCTTGGTGTGCTAGGACGGAGCCTGGGAGCGAGGGTCCAGACACTTCTCGGACGACGACACAAGTGAACGGACGTTACTCCCAAGAACTGTCCTCGCTATAACTAGAGTCCCCAGTGCTTGTGTTGCGAATATCTTACTGTTACTATAATAGACTATTGAACTGTGTGTGTTAAAATGAACTATTAAAATTGTAAATAATTCATCGGACTTACTTACTCGATTTACCTACTAATCGCCCACTCTCAAAGCCGTTTCTCCGAAATATATATATATGTTTGCATTGGTATCAGTATATATATATTTATATATATATTATAGTTGTGGTATGTATTATCATATTATGAGCATTGTAAATGCTCACTATTTATATTTATGTATGTATCTTCTAGTCTATAAAATAAATAGTTTTAATAAATATTTAGTTATGTTTAATTTTATTTTTGGTTTGGGTCTCATGTACCTACATGGAACGTATTCTTATTGTTACCTTATAAGCACTTAATTTATTAGAACTATTTCATCTGTTCCGACCAATTTCAAATTTGTAATTTCAGAGGATAACTTTAATTGGTTTACCACATTTTAAGGTCAAACTGTAATTTAGTTAAGAATAAACTGTTGTTATCCCAATAAAAAATAATAAAAAATATATTTATTTTTCCGTGACGTCTTTCATCACGATTAACCAAATTTATTTAAAAGATTTATTAATTTTAGTCATCAAACGTTGAAAATCAACAAGCTCACTATGAGTATTTGCAGTAAAATTATTATACGTCGCAGTAACTCGTGATGGAAACTTGAATTTCACCGTGACGGGAGCTGAGAAAACGGAGGTTTTTGATGTAAAAAATAACTCCAGTAATTTTTAATAGTATTTTTTGTGAGGTAAGCCACCTTTTTTTACGTTATTTTTTCTATAACCAAGCTTGTTATATTTTAGGTGAATAAATATAAAGGAATGGAAATAAGTGAGGTCGATGTCCACGCGAACGGGAATTGGTAACTCATGCACAAACATCGCCAAAGTAACACTACCAAATGGCAAAACGGCTGCAGTACGACTGGCATTTGACCACTTTAAAGTAAGGAGTGTTTGTGAATAGTTGGCAATTTATATCAGCAAATGTTTAGGGGTATGGTAATTTATCCACTAAAAATATAAACTTTATACGGTTAAACTTTAACTTGCTTCTTGTTCGGCGGGTCCTGGGTTCGATACCCAGCCGGGTAAACATTTGTGTAAAAAGCAGGTGTTTGTTCTCGGGACGTGGATGTTTGTGTCCGTCTATTTGTGTGTGTCCCAAGGGACCCACGACACAAGGGAAAACCTTGCAGTGGGCCTTTGAGTGTGTGACGTCTTTTTTTTCTTCGAATATCGTTCCAAAATATCAAGATGATTTGTCAGCTCTATAATGACGTACCCGTGTTGTCTACATAACAAAATCGGCAAATAAATACAGTGGCGCCTTCAATTCTCACGACGGTTTTTTTACTGAACAGACTCTACACAACCATCGCAGGTTGATTTTGGAGATAATATTGGTGTTATTAGGGCGTTAGGAGTCGCTTGGAATCCCATTTCGGACTTCTTAGGTTTCCGAACCGGTTTGACTGAAGGTATTCCCAACCATCTTACAAAACGTAAGGTTCTTTCACATCTTATGCGCGTGTATGATCCTCTCGGACTATTAGGACCTATTGTTGTAAAAGGTCAAATCCTTTTTCAACAAGCCTGGAAATCAAACAGTGATTAGGATACAGTACTCCTTGAGGTTGAGGCTCTAAAGTGAAGAGAATAGTTTCAAGAGCTGTCAAAAGTGTCATCTTTAAGGATTCCTCGTTGGCATTCCGCCCAAAGAAACTCTGAGCCGTTCCAAAGGGAACTCCACGTCTTTTCTGATGCGAGTGAGCTCGCCTATGCGTGCGTTGCCTATTGGCGTCTTTTGTATACCGACGGTGATGTTGAGCTTTCTCTCATCTCGAGCAAAGGTAGAGTCTCACCCTTGAAACCAGTCTCCATTCCACGTCTAGAACTTCAAGCCGCTTTGATGGCCTCTCGGCTAGCAGTTGCGATTAAGGACAGTCACCGAAAGAAACCAGTTGGAACATTCTTTTGGACGGATTCGATGACTGTCCTCCAATTGCTACGTAACGACGCGCGCTCTTTCAAGCCCTTTGTAGCCCATCGTTTGAGTGAAATTTTGGAAATATCTTGTATAAAAGACTGGCGATGGGTTCCAACAGACTTAAATGTAGCAGATGACGCCACTAGAATAAGCAGGGCTGATTTTGATTTAACTCATAGATGGTTTCGCGGTCCATCCTTTCTCTTAGAATCGTTTGACAGTTGGCCATCGGAGCCACCTAATGTCGCACCAGTTCGCGAGGAACTGAAGTGTAAACCGGTTGAAGTGTTGGAGCTGGCAACCGACGTCATTGCCTTTCCAACACCAGTTACGGCAAGATTTGAACGGTTTAGTAATTGGTTGCGCCTTTTACGGGCCACAGCCCAAGTGCTTCAAGTTGCAAACATTTTTGGAAACGTTTTGGACCGCATTCGAAATCCGAATTCTTTTGTTTCTAGAGCAGCTTTACGCTCTCGCCGTATTACGCCTGCGTCCACCACCCTGCCACCACTCTCAGCAGATTTGATAAAAGCCGCTGAAAGGCATATTTTGCAACTCACCCAACTAGAGAGCTTTCCTGAAGACTTTTGTTGCGTATTAAACTCTAAAGTCGTGCCCAGAAGTAGTCGCTTATCAAATTTTTCACCAGTACTTGGAAAATATTGCTTGCTACGAATGGATGGAAGGATAAAAGCCGTAGAAGACGTCGATCCCGATACACGCTCACCTATTTTACTAGACGGTCGCCATAAAGCCATTCAGTTACTTGTTCAACATTTTCATCACTTGGCTGGGCATGCTAACAACAATTTGATTATCAATGAGATCCGCCAGAGGTTCTGTATTCTTCATCTTCTTAACACTGTGAGAACTGTTGCCACACGATGTCTACTCTGCAGAATTAGAAAAGCGAAATCGTCTATACCTATCACTGGAGATTTACCACCGGAAAGATTAGCCCAACACAAGCGCCCTTTTACTTTCACTGGATTAGACTATTTTGGGCCGATGTTTGTAATGATCGGCCGTCGTCATGAAAAGCGCTGGGTCGCTCTTTTCACTTGTTTAACCACGAGAGCTCTACATCTTGAACTGGTACAAAGTCTTTCTACTGATTCCGCCATAATGTCCATTCGTCTTTTCATTGCCCGACGCGGAGTTCCAGACACGATTTTCCCAGATAATGGCACCGCCTTCGTTGGCACAAATCGCATTCTAAAAGAGTTTTTGAAGAACGAGGTGCTGGAATTTGTGGCGACAAAAGGAATAAATTGGCGTTTCATACCACCATCAGCACCAAGTTTTGGAGGTTGCTGGGAGCGTTTAGTGCGAACAGTTAAAGTAGCTCTTAATGCAACGCTCAAAGCTCAACGCTCAGCTCCAAAGGAAGAAACCTTGATGACGTTGCTGTACGAGGCCGAAATAATTGTAAACTCTCGTCCCCTTGGTCATGTATCTCTGGATCCGAACCACCCTATAGTCTAGTCAATCTACGAGGGCTTGTATGGAAAAATGAGATTAATTGCACATTGAGGGATAGTTTAGAATTATATCAAATAAACCACTGAACATTTAAAATTCACGATAATCCCCGATTTTTTGTTGATAATTATTGAGTAATTAGGCAAAATTGCAATTACATTAAATTTAAGTGTAAACATAAAATGAACAAGAGATTTTTTACGTGAGACCTTCTTTTAGGATGTTTTACTAATAGCAACAATAATCACTAAAAAATATCAACATATTGGGCGAATGTTAAATATAGTACGTAAAATCAAGTATAACTCCAAAACAATTATTGCACAATTAGAGATATTTTGTTACAGTATGTACATAGTTACTAACAATAACCATGTGAATTATCTCCAAGGTGACTTAAATACTTTTTTTTTAATTCGCTTTTATTTGATTTTTACCCTCGTGCACTAAAGACACATTTGATTTTTTTATAAATCCTAAGAGTAAGATGATTAATTGTACTTAAATAAGAAAAATCCCCGAGGAATTTTAAACCATTTACCAATTATTAAATAAAACATTATACGCGAGCGGGGCACGAGAGAACGGTTGCGCGCGGTACGCGGCGGGCGGCGGCGCCTGCTTCTGTTACTTGCTTTTGAGCGTGCTTAGCATTGGAGTAGGTAAGTATCTATTTATACCGAGTAGATCGATGGTAGGCAGGTAGGTATCACTATTGAAACGAGGTGTTTAAACCTATTGTAACTTGTAGGTACATAATAACATGTAACTAACAGCCTTTCTAAAAATAAAAGGACATGAGCCGTAAAAGAAACGGAACAAATTTTCCAAACAGTCAATTTCAGGATACGAAAAAATACGATGTCCAATTAGAATGAAAAGTTAGTATGGTATGGAGATGCCGATTTTTTTTTCGTTTCACCAAAAATTTTTCTTTGGTAAAGTTGTTCAGTTTCCTCGACTAATCGGTCATGTCCTTTCATTTTTCACCTGATACCAATAGGTATGGCAATAAATTATCTCTTCGAAGCTCACTAAAGAACAATGTGCAAAATTGTCCCAGTGTTGAAGCACCATAAGCTATGTACGGGTTGATGAGTAACTGAATATGTATGTGAAAAATGACTGAATGAATGAATTAATTAATTAATTAATGTGGGATTTATGAAATAGAGACTGAAAGGCTAAACTACATTTGCCGTGTCAAACCTATATCTTGCAAATACACATCATGTATCACGTATGAGCTTGAGCTCCTTGGCATGAAGTTATCTGCCAACCTTAACTTCGGCACCTCTATCGAGTCCAAAGCTCAAATAGCGGCCAAAAAGCTGGGCATATTCAACAGAGTTAAGCGCTTCTTTACGCTCGATCAACTCCTTTCCCTTTATAAGGCACAGGTTCGATCGTGCATGGAGTATTGCAGCCACCTCTGGGATGGTTCGGCCAAGTAACTAGCCACACTGGACTCGGTGGACCGCAGAGCCAGGAGACTCATCGGTGATAGGAAGCTTGTAAAAGATAAGCTCCAAAGCCTAGCTCATAGACGCAAAGTAACTTGCCTATTTATTTTTTATAAGATGTACTTCGGGGAGTATGCTCATGAGCTGCACGAGCTCATTTCGCCTGCCTCATTCTTCTATCGTACGTCCAGACGCACCGCTGGGTACCATCCCTATCTTGTTGATATCCTGCGGATTTGTACTGAGCCCTTTTCATCATCTTTCATATTGTGCACTGCTAGGGAATGGAATTCCCTGCCTGCGTCTGTATTTGTGAGTTCATATAACCTGAATCTTTTTAAAGTTCGAGTGAATAGGATTCTTCTGGGTGAGCTTGCTACATCCTTGACCGCATCTTTGCCCTGAGCTAGATTGAGATCAAGAGCGAACCCATTATTAATAAAAGAAAACTAAGGGGGCTTCAATTTCGATATTCAAGATTTATTCAAGAAAGCCCTTCTATTCACTCTTTAAAAAAAAAGATTGAAAGAACACTTTCTTTCGAGACTCTTATGAGCATATAATATATGTATTTTATATTTATGTATTTATTTTATTGTAATAAATATCGTTTTATTATTGTTGTATTTATTTAGTCTTATTATTTATTTATTTATACTGTAAACTCTGTACGCAAATAGGCATAGACATAGACATACAATTTATTCACAAGTACAGGTACACATTACATTACACACAAAAATAATAAAACACAACTACACACAGGACGCAATGTAGGCGCAAGAGTCATAGTAGTGTTCACCGCACCTATGATCTCTCTACCCCTTCTACTTATACTATTTCTCACTAGTTAGGTTGGCTGGAAGAGATCTCTTTTAGAGATAAGCTCGCTTTGTACACTTTTTTTTCTAATTGATTATAATAACTATGTTTGTGCAATAAAGAATATATATGCATATATTAATGGAGTAGAGATTGACAACCATTGGGTAGTCCCGTACACTCCGGTTCTTTTAAGAACGTTTAACGCGCATATAAACGTCGAATTTTGTCATTCTGTTAAATCCGTAAAATACGTTTGCAAGTCCATACACAAATAAAGGATCCGACCAAGCCACTTTTGGTCTAGAAAATGAAAAAGATGAAATAAAGATTTACGAAAGTGGGAGGTACATAAGTAGTTTAGGAGCTGTATGGCGAATTTTTGGATATCCGATTCATGAACGCATCCACACCGTGTTCCATCTTGCGGTTTATCTTGAAAATGGCCAAAGAGTGTATTTTAATGAGCAAAACCTCGCAGACCGACTTATGAATCCACCAAAAACGACACTTCTTGCCTTTTTTTATCTGTGCCACCTATCAGAAGATTTTAAGCGACAAATCGAAATGCAGGTAGAAGGTGATATAGACCATTAACCAGATGAAGTGTTATTATTATTATTATATATACTTTATTGCACACAAAAAACAGGACATCACATAAACATAAAAACACGGAAAAATGTACAATAGGCGGCCTTATTGCTAAATAGCAATTTTTTCAAGGCAACCGGAGAAGAGAAATCAAGAAGAGAAAGAAAGTAGCGGGTGCAGCAGTATTAAATAAACTACATGACAATAAGTAAATACTTATTATACCTAAAATAAAATAACATTTAAATACAAATACAACACAAATATCCAAAAAATAAAATAAACATACATACTATTATGGACAAAAATGGAAAACTATAACGAGATACCTAAATATTGGATAAGAAATTAATAAAATAGATACATACATTAATTATTAAGATAATGTGTTCTGAGGCGGCTTTTAAATGTAGACAGCGAAGGAGCTTTTCTCAACGATTCAGGTAAGGAGTTTCATAACCGGACAGCTTGTATGGTAAAGGATTTGGAAAAGAAGTCAGTGGAGTGGGGAGGCATATTTAAGGAAAGGTCATGTAAGGAGCTTAAGTGTCGGGTATGGGTGGAATAGCGGAAGCAGAATTGAGTCTTAAGATAGACAGGACACGAAGGATTGTGAAGGATTGAGTAGAGAAGAGAGAGGATGTGGAAATTGCGCCGAAGTTGGATAGGAAGCCAGTTGAGCGCTGAACGATAACTCGAGACATGGTAATATTTTCTCAAGCCAAATATAAATCTAATGCAGAGGTTTTGTAACCGTTCGAGTTTGTTCAGCAGCTCAATGGATAGATCGGGATAACAGACATCCGCGTAATCCAGGATAGGGAGAAGAACAGACTGCGCGAGAAGTATTTTCGTCTTAATCGGGAGGAAATTTCGAAAACGCCTAATCGCACTGTTGGCGGCAAACATCCTCCTGCTGACCTCGGCCACATGAGGCCTCCATGACAGGCATCTGTCGAATAAGACACCTAGGTTTTTCACGGTTTGGGCGAAAGGAAAGTGAACGCCGTCAAAAGTTACAGGTGGCAGGGCTTCAAAGCTAACTCTGGATATTAAACCTGAGCTGCCAATTATTATGGTTTGTGTCTTGCTGAGATTTACCTTAAGGCCAAAAGAGTGACTCCAACCAAGAGTTAAAGCAAGATCTCTATTTGTGGTGACTATAGCGTTAGCTAGATTGGCCAGAGACACCTGAGTGTAGATTTGTAGGTCGTCTGCATACATGTGATAGGAAGAAGAGAGTGAGGATGTGATAGAGTTGATAAAGATGGCAAAAAGAAGAGGAGACAGCACGCCACCCTGCGGGCTGTCTCCTCTTCTCTTTGCCATCCTTGTTCAATAAATGTTTGATAGAAATTGAAGAAGAGGGTTTGGGTTTATACGGACTTTCCTTAAAATAATACGGCTTACCACAACCAAGAAGGCCTCTAGCATGAGAAAATAAAGAATTGGTTTAAGAAACCAGCAATGATGTGATGGCTTTAGAGAGGTTAGTCAGGAATAACTGTGATTCATTGACAGACGAACAAAAGTCAGTCTATGAAGAAATAGTAAAAAGTGCATATACAAACGAGGGCCAATTTGGATGCTCCAGGAGGAACCGGAAAAACCTAACTATTAAATTTGATTTTGGCAAAAATACGTGTTACACGTTATATTGCCTTTGCTGTGGCATCTTCAGGGATTGCCGCAACACTATTGCAAGGTGGTCAGACCGCGCACTCTGCCTTAAAGTTGCCACACAACTTAAAAAATGTAGAAACGCCATTATTTAATATTTCAAAACAGAGCAAATTTGCAGAAGTGTTAAAAAAACTAAAATAATTGTCTGGGAAAATACTGAATAAATGTTTTGTTGTATAAAATTATGTATAAGATACACAACACACAATTGTGTCCCAAAATATTAATAAATGTCGTTTCAATCACTCATATCTACAAAAATACGTAAGTCTATAATATATAAATATTATTTCGTCATTCCCACATTAATTAATTCATTCATTCAGTCATTTTAGGAACCCATCAACCCCTACATAGCGTATGATGCTACAACACTGGGCCCAAAGCCCATACATTTTTGCACATTGTTCTTTACAGAGAGTTTTTCCTCTTTTTTTCCGTTTTCCGTCCTTTACTACCAACTCTAACTGTATCATCGTTTAAGGGTTTTCCGCATATAAGGCAAGACATGATTTTGCAGCCGCACGTCACACGAACAGGAGACGTATTATTGAAATAATATAATTCCAATTCGCATACGAATTGAGAGGATTTGTATGTGATTTTCATGCGAATCTTGTCAATTCGTATGCGAATTGGAATTATATCATTTCAAAAATTCGTCTCCAGATTGCGAATGACGTACCTACCGCTACCCTATCTGCTATCTCTTTGTCCCGTGCGCAACTGATAGCTCCGTCAGGCTCTCACACTGACCATGCTTTCCGCGGCAACATCGCGGCAAGTTCAAGCGCGGGCAACTTGTTGGTGTTCCGATAAATTTATTTTTATGCTTTTTTGCAGAACCTTTGTCACTTAGACAAGAGATTATAATAATTTACTGTAAAGAAATTAAGTTACATGGCACAGTCAAGAAAATATTTCGTGTGTCTTTATTGCTCGATAGGTAAATCTTAAAATAACACTTTTTACATAGGTTCTAAGAGAGTCACCTGGGTGCAAATTTTACGCAGGCTTTAGGTTTTCATTTAACTAGTATAAAGATAAAAATCCCCGTCTGCTCCATTTTCTAAGTATAATTTTTCATACCGTAAAAGAAAAATCATCGTATTGTTAAGAATTCTACGTCTTGAGCAAGAGATTACATTAGTAACATAATAATAAGATATCTAATGTTATAAATGTAGATTATCACTGAAAGTCCATTTAATGTTTAGCAGATATTAGTAAAAACGCAACTTTAAGTATTCCTCAAATCTAAAAACCCACACAACTACTAAATTGCCACGAATAGTTCGTAAAATAACAATATTATTTTTTTCAAACCAATTTATCCATGTGTCTTTAGTGTAATACCAATTCTTTTATTTCCCGGACTACTACGGCGCCTAACACTGTCTCATTTCCTCATCGGAACTGCATCCCAGCAGAGGCTTCCAGTAACCTCAAGCGACCAAGAGTTGGTTGGAAGAGCTGAATGAGGCAAAGCTTTACGCTTAGCTGATCACTTCTGGGTACGCTGGATAAAGGAAGTCCTGCCTCTAATGCAGCCGCGACAGACAGCAGGAAGCAAGCCCGGGGAACTATTTAACATCGGCGATGTCGTAATAGTGGCAGATGACCAACTTCCTCGGGGAGTGTGGCCTCGTGGCAGAGTTAAAAAAATATATTCAGGCAAGAATGGAGTGACCAGGGTGATCGACGACGTGGAGAATCCGGGGGGCTTACTACGCCGGCCCGTGAAAAAACTGGTGAAACACGCCACTTAAGGCTTTCAATAGCCTTGGTGAGTGGATCCAGTTGGTGCAGTACTGCACGGGGGCCAGGATGTAGTGAACTCCTTGGAGTTCCTACACTTTTTTTACTTAAAATTGTCTTTTAATTTTGATTTATTTTGCTTTTGTCTTGTTTTTGTTGATTTCTCTAATACCTAAAATATTATAATTTCAGCTATATTTGGTTTGTTTTCCATTTTCATTGTCTTCATTACATTTCGTTCATTTCACCGCCCTTGCACACTTTTGGATATATGTTTGAATTGTATGTTTTCATTTTTTCCTTGTTTTTAAGTATCTATCTATCTAAATACTTTTCTCAGAGTTCCGATGAAAAAGTAGTTGAAATTCCAAGTACTAAGATATAATAATAACAGTTATTTATTGATAACTATAAATCCTTACATTTAATTACATTATAATATAATTAAGTTTATTGATAAAATAGATATATAAACTAGGTTACTCGCTGGTTTTAAGAATCATGAGTAAAAATGTTTATCACCTCTGTTCACATTTTCACAACGATCAACAACATTTATGTTGTCAACTAATGTCAATTAATATAAATTTGTAATTGAAACCTCTAGTCTTTGTATTTGCCGACTGAAGGTGCCGCGTGTAATATAATGGATGTCACCTTAAATGGTTTGCATAGATAATACAGTTCAAAGCGCTTAAGCCTTATTCAGTTACGATAGGAGTCATATTTTGACTTACGAGTTTTATCAACTGTAATTTCCTAAGTCTGATGTACTATCACGTTCATATATGGAGGCATAGTCAATACAAAACGCAGAAAACAAGTCGCTTGCAGCTGCTCGTGTACTCACACATGGACACAAATGACGTATACCGCATACCCCACTACGCTTGTTGCTCTGATAACAAGCATAATTTCACGAGCCAAAGCATAAGCCTTGGTGGCGCAGCGGTAACACGGCGTGGGTTCGAGCCCAACTGTCGTCTAATAGCTACGAAGTTTTGTTAGATATGTTTTGGTTTTCAAACATTTTTATAGTCATAGACCATACCATACAAAAATTGAATGCAATGAAGTTAGTTTAGATTCATTCGGTTCGGTGTTCATGAGCAACCTGTTTGTCATAGCTAGATCATTAGCGAAGGTGCTCGTGTGTTCTTACCATATTGGCAGTTTACTGAGATTTCTTTTTTCGACATGCATACAAATACATAAGTTTGCAGGAGAGGCAGCGAATTGTTGTGCTGCACAATATAGGATATAATATATGCCAAATTGCTAATTAGACTGGTCTTACTGTGAGTATTTTAATTTTTTACTTAACACTGTTTTTAAATTTATAATTTATTTTGAGAACGTAAACATGTCATCTAAATGGTTAGCTTAACTATTGTAATGCATTTTATTAGTGGTGCATAGTTTTTGTTCCTTATTATATTAATCTTGTTATTTTAGTTTTAGTGGAGGACCGTGCAATGTTCGGTGAATCGTTACGGAATGAGGGTAACGTTTAAACTCGGCCGCGCAGTGGACGCTCGCGACTTATCAATGAATCACAGCGTATGATGCAAAAGTATGAAAATAATGGATTCATACGGAAGATTAATGGAGTTCATCGATTCTAAGGCTTAAAAAGTTTAATTAAATATTGTTATGTGTAAAATTGTGATATTTATCTATAACTTTTTCTTTTGTTATTATAAACTATATATCTAATGCCTTGTAGTGCAAGTTGAATATTAATTTTTGTTGAGGTTTAGCTTCAATACTCTTTTCTTCACGAAAACGAATTCTTAAGCTATAACCTTAATAAAACTGTTAAGTGATCAAGTTGCACAAAAAAAATGTGATTTTGTTAGTAGGAAATAAAATTACCTAGTCAAATTTCATATTTGTTTTATTCAAATACTTTATCAGTGATACTATAATGTAACATTATTATTATTAATGTAATATTATGTGTGAAAATAGTTGTTAATGCTTTAATAAACAAAACTAAATTACAAAAAGAAATTACTCGGCTGGGATTATAGCCCGTGAACCTTTCTCCCTGCTAGGACAGAGCTTATCCGCTGGACCATACATAACGCTAGTAAGATCGACAAAATAAAGAAACACTACGTCATGTTTACATTACCGATTGTTTGATATGACTCATCAGCAGCGGTGAGTGGAGGACAGTGCAATATTGGGTGAATGCGTCTTACAAAAACTTCACCGAGGAGCCAATAGATGTCGCTAAGCAAAGATTTCTAAGATTTCTGCTAAGATTTCTCACGCACACAAGCTTGTAGCCTCCTTCTTAGAGGAGGCTACAAGCTTGTGTGCGTGAGAAATCGTGTGAACTATGTTCAGAGGAACATAGTCCCTGTTGCAACGCGCTAAGTGGTTTAACTATGACTCCATTAAAGAACGCCACTGTACAATTTAAACATTTAGTTTTGGTTTTAAAACTTATTTTCCTTATACGTATTATATATGTATTATGAATGTGAAAGTGTGTTTGTCTATTTATCTTTCCTTCACGTTGAAACGGAACAACAGATCAACGTAAACATTGGAACAGTTGGAGAGCTACTTTTTAACGTAAAACGAAGTCGTGGGCGGGCGTGCAAAATAAGTAGTATAAGTTTAAAAATTAGACACAAACTTTGTATTAAGTAGATAGAACCACCACTAAATCGTTGGGGCTTAGTACATCTCTTGGCCTGTACAAATGGAAGTATTTGACTTTGAGAAGCCTGTTACGTGAAGAGAGTTCTACTTTACTTCCATCTTATCAGCGGCTTCTACTGGCCAGAAAAAGATCTTACTCTTCTGAAGAGTATGTGGAAGTAACAGAAGCAGGAGCACAAATAAAATTACAAGGTCTTGTAGACCATACAGCTCAAAGAATTCTGCAAGGCTTGGGGCCCGTCACTATTTCAGATAATACACCACTGAAGTTGATTTGGAAGTGGGGTCTCGATGGATCATCATCACAAAGCAATTACAAACAAAAGTCTTTAGATCCAAAACTTAAAGATTCCTCTGTTGTGATGATCAGCGCAGTACCTCTTCGACTAGTTGACGGTGGAAACTTGATTATCTGGCAAAATCCCAATCCGTGTTCTACCTTTTACTGTAGACCAGTAAAATTTACATTTATTCAGGAATCTGCAGACTGTATTAATGGTGAACATTCGAGAATGGAGCAAAAAATTTCTGGGCTGATACCCACCCGTTCTGAAGATATGGAGATTGCTCATGAAATGCACATGACCATGATCGACGGAAAAGTGGCAAACATTATTGCTGATGTGCCCTCAGCAGCCACATGCCCTATTTGTTTAGCTAAGCCAAGTGATATGAATAATTTAGATCTATTGACCACAAAACCCATTCGAGATTATATGTACAGATACGGTATTTCATCCCTCTACATGAATATAAGATGCATGGAGTGCTTGCTTCATATTTCTTATAACATGGACTTCCAACGCTGGAGTGCTCGTGGTGAACATAAGATATTGAAGGAGGCTAAGAGAGCAGAGAACCGACAACAGTTTCGAGAGGAGATCGGTGTTATGGGTTAAGTATCACTTGATATATAATGGCTTGGATTGATGTGTCTTGTTCAGGGCTTTGGAACCACGAATGATGGGGATACGGCAAGGCGTTTCTTCAATGACTATAAGAAGTCTTCCAGAATAACAGGCATTGATGAAAATTTGATGTTAAGATTTGCTGTAATTTTGCAAGTAATAGCTTCAGAAAGCAAAATTAACATTGAAAAGTTTCAAAGCTACTGCAAAGAAACAGCTGAATTATATGTACATCTTTATCCATGGTACTATATCCCTGTGAGTGTACATAAACTTCTGATACATGGACCAGAAATATGCAAACATTTTGGTGCTTTACCGATTGGTGAGTAAAATTGAATGAACTAAGTTACCAATATTAAATAAATAATAACTATCTAAACAGTTTAAATAATGTGTTACAACTTTTCTACAGGAACTTTATCAGAAGAAGCTTCAGAGTCGCGCAACAAGGACTTCAGGCATGTACGAGAGAGAAACTCTAGAAAGATTGGGAGGGTCTCAACCAATGAAGACATCTTGTATGGACTATTAATAAGCTCCGATCCCTTTCTGTCCCGTATTAGGCCCAAGTTTTCTAGGAAGACTGACCAGACTCTGTTTCCTGAAGCTCTTTCGTTGCTCCATTCCGATAGTTCTGAATCATGTTTTGAAGAGCAAGAAGATTTTTCCGTGGAATCAGAACACATTTTTGATCCCTTATCATAATACAATGAAAACTGCTCTTTTCAGGGCAATCCTAAAACAGCCCTTTTCAGGGCTAACTCTAAAACAGCCCTTTTCAGGGCTAACCCTAAAACAGCCCTTTTCAGGGCTAACAGCTATTCAAGAGTTTCTGAAAGGTTTTAAATGTCGTTCAATAAAATAATATTCATAGCTTGTTATATAAAACTAGTATGTTCAAAATTAAACTTTTGTTATTTTGAGAATGCTGGTTTTAAGTAATGGTTATAAATGCAATACACATTTTAGTAATGAACATGTAATATAAACAATGTACAACCACTTAGAGACCGTTAAAGGGACCAAAAGAATAAATCATTTCTCTTAGGCACTTCGCACTTGGGTTGTAAGCGTAGGCGTACGACGAGTGCAATACAAGCGCGAACATGTTCAAAAAAGTCCGCACAAGACTTGCCGGTGATATGCTAACGATACGTGTGCGAAGGGCCTTAATTGTGTTTTTTTTTAATAAGCGAGTATTTTTGTTGCGTATCTTTTTTTTTATTATTCCCAAACGGATTAAAGGAACTTTCGTGATATATATATATATATAGCATAAAAATGCCATTTTTATAATAAATCAATAAAAAAAATAAAAATCATCGTTTATCACACATATGATACTTGAAAACACTGAGGGCAAAATTAAGGATCACAAATATTAAAAAAAAAGTGACATAAAACAAATACTTTTCGAAAAAAATAAAAAAACAAAACGTATTTTTGACGTCCCTTATCTTGTGAGGCCGCAAGTGACCGCACGAGTTATAGCAGAGCCTGCAGCGACTTTAATTTTAGAAGATTTGGAGGTACGAAAGCAAGTTATTACAGATACTTGGCGAAAGTATGAAGAATGTCAAGCGCAACTGAGTCTGATTGGGGAATTCGTGGCTGACGACGACGTCGAAGAACGAGTGCTGTTATTGCAGGCCAAGATCACCAGGCTTGTCAAAACGTTTTTAGAAAACAACAGTCGCAACAATCAGCCTCCTGAGAACTACAAGGCGAAGTTGCCCGCGTTGGAAATTCCAGTATTTGATGGAAAAAATATTGCTTCGAACAAACCCTTCATCGAAATGTTTGAGGCTGTTGTCGATAGAGACCAAAACATTCCAAACATACAAAAATTATGCTTTTTGAAGAAGTACTTGCGGGTTGAACCTCTGCAACTCATCGACAGCTTGCCTATAGTTGGCGATTCATACAAGGCTGCGTTAAAATTACTACAAAGAAGGTATCAAAATACGGCGCTTCTCGCTAGTAATCATTTAAGCATTATTTTAGATTTGCCGACCCTACATAAGGGCACTGCCCTTCAGTTAAGGGATTTTGTAGCTAAGGTCAGGCAACAATTAACCGCTTTAAAAAATCTTGAGTTAACAGTTGATACATGGGATGCCATATTGTCTACCATTCATCTGCTTAAGCTTGATTCCCTCACTGCCCGATTATATCATTCCGATATACACTACTAACATTCCAGCAGTAAATGACTTACTGGATTTCTTGGATAGGCGTGCAGCAGCTTTAGAGGCTAGTCCTACAGCTAATGAGAGAAATAAATCAAACAAATCTAACATTTCTTTGTTGAATTCCTCATCTAATCCAAAACCTACAGCACAATGCTTGCTTTGTTCACAGTCACATAAGCTGCACACATGTCCAAGATTTTTAGCCATGACGGCTCAAGATAGATTACAATATGTGAATACTAATAAATTATGTAACATTTGTTTAACTCGCCATCAGATGAAATGCAGGTATTCCTTCAAGTGTGGGGAATGCCAAGCCAATCACAATACGCTGATATATACAGGAAATTCACCTAATTCTAAGAAGGAAAATACAGATACAAAACCAGTAAGTTTGCACTCAATTCAGCCTAAGGATACTGATGTCTTGTTGCCAACAGCTAAGGTTCTAGTTGCAGATGGAAGTGGTAATAATAAATACATAGTCAGGGCCCTCTTGGACAGCGGAAGCCAGACGTCATTCTGTACTACTGAACTTGCTCAGAAATTAAATCTCCATACATACCCATTAAATAAAAACATAATTACATTAGGTGGTAATCAGGGTGAAAGCAGCAAGGGCATAAATTTAACTATCTATTCCAGAGTACAAAATTATAAATCAGACATTACATGCTCTATTATTAATACAATTACATCAAAGTTGCCACTAAGATCAATAAATTTAAATATTTTTTCCATTCCGAGGAGTATTGCTTTGGCTGATGATGAATTTAATGTTCCAGATGACATATCACTTCTACTCTCAGCCGACGTATTCTTCAGAATCTTACAAGATGGTAAGGTCAAAGGAGACCCAGGGGATCCAGTTTTAATAAACACTCGCCTTGGATACATCGTGTCGACCTGCAGTTATACAAGTTCCAATGTTAGTACAACTTTAGCTATGCATACAGTAGTTAGCTCAGTGTCTGATTTTGATGTTCAAGTTAAACAGTTCTGGGAAACGGAGAAGGTTCCTGAAGTGTATCACGAAGGCTTGCCCGAACACGAGTATAGCTTAAAAGTATTTCAAGAGTCTGTCACTCTCACAAAATACCATTTTGAGGTCAAACTTCCATTAAAAATTCCATTAGAAGAGGTAGATCCTTCTAATTCATATGCTATTTCATTACAAAGATTATACAATTTACAGAAGAGATTTAAAAAGGACCCTTCATATTTTACACTTTACAAGGGCTTCATACAGGAGTACCTCGATTTAGGCCATGCTAAAGTACTAGATTTGTCTACTGCAGCCCACAAGATCAGCCACTATCTTTTCTACCTCATCATGCAGTATTAAGACCGGAAAAGCAAACAAATAAGCTCCGTGTCGTTTTTGATGGAAGTGCCAAGACTAAAAGTGGACACAGTCTTAACAACATACTTTGCAACGGGCCAGTATTACAAAAAACTTTATTTGACATACTTTTACAGTTTCTTACATACAAGTGACATACGTCACATGTACAGGAATGTTTTTTCAGATGCCTTCAAAACATACTTTGGATGGACAAGGACACAATACAGTGCTTACAGTTACAGACAGTAACGTATGGCTTGACTAGTTCTGCCTTCTTGGCTACAGCCTGTCTTGTTGAGCTGGCCAAGCGTTACCAGTCAGAATTTCCATTGGCCAGTAAGGCTATATTAGATTCTTCTTACATTGATGACATACAATCCGGCAGTGATACACTTCAGGGAGCTATCTCTTTGAAATCTGAATTACAATCACTTATGCAAAGGGGTGGTTTTCAATTACATAAATATACCTCAAACAACCCACAACTATTACAAGATTTGCCCAAGGAAAAACTAAGTCAGGGCTTCAAAGAAATTGATCAGGATAAATCCATTCATAAAATACTTGGACTTTCTTATGACTCGCGAGGCGATATATCCATGGTAAGTGGAAGAGCTCTAGGCGCTGAGCTTCAGTGTCCTACAAAAAGAAAGGTTTTAAGTGCCATTAGCAGATTATTTGATCCCTGCAATGTATGTTGGTTGTGTATGTATGCGTAGGCCTATAAAAGATAGATCGCTGTGACGTGTGCTCATTTGTCATCATACCGTTCTTCGCTTAACTTGCGTTTCATTTAGTCGCCGATCCTTTAATGGCTACGAGGATAGTGTTCGCGCTATTAAACACGTGCTTTAAAAAAATTATACGGAGTCAAGATGACGATTGGGAAGTTTACATAGTTTAATGTTAAAAATGGTAATTGGACGTTATATGTGGAGAGGGCAGAGATGTATTTCGCCGTGAACGAAGTAAAAAAAGAAATGTGGCTACCTACGTTGATTGCGGCAATGGGGGACGAAGCTTATGAGTTACTAAGCAATTTAACAAGCCCAACGATGCCAAAAGACAAAACTTATGACGAGATCATCAAAACCTTGAGAGAACACTTAGAAACAAAACCATCTTTTATGACGGAAAGATTCCAGTTCCGGCAGAGGCGGCAGCAAGCGGCGAAAACGATTTCTCAATACATATCTGAGTTAAAGCGTCTAGCAAAGTACTGCGAATTTAAATCCACATTAGAAGACAATCTGAGGGATCAATTGGTCTGTGGACTGCGTAGTGACGTCATCAGGCAAAAATTGTTCGCGGAAGATAGCCTATCTTACACTAAGGCGGTAAAATTAGCTTGTGCGATGGAGGCAGCGGAGCGGGACTCTGCGGCGGTGGAGGTCCACCCTGGCGAGGCGGACAGCGGCGCGGGCGGCGCCGGTAGCACCGCGCTCCACGTCATTGGCACGCGGGCGCGCGGCCGACAAGGGCAAGCAAGGTCATCGAGGGTAGACAATGACAACTCAAATAATTGTAAAGTCTGCGGGGCCACGGGTCATCCGGCGACTAACTGTCGTTTCCGTAAATACATTTGCGGAAAATGTGGACAAAGGGGACATCTTCGGCGCGTATGCCCATCGTGAGGGGGCATGACGCATTCCAAAGGAGGGCAGTCGGCGCGAATGCACCTACAGGAGGCAGCAGGGCACGACGGGAACCAACTACTGGCATCCGGGAGTCTGTCAGGAGACGACGAGCCCCCAGGCATGGAAGACTCGAGTTCGAGTACTGAAGAGATAGAAGAAAATCTATATCAGCTGTGTTTGAACGGGTATAAACCGGTAAGCTTATCATTATTAATCGATAATGTACAAATGACTATGGAGGTAGATACAGGCTCGGTAGTATCATGCGTAAGTAAAAATACCTATTGTAAGGTTTCCTGCATTTTACACCCATTTCGCACCTTTTGATGTTTTTAAACTGGCAACACTAAAACATATCGGGTATAAAAGCCAGGTACTTGGGAAGTGGGGGGCATTCTCGATTGAGCAGCCTAGTCGTTCAATTGTCTCACAGTAATTTTATTAAGTTTGAAACTAATTTAATCAGTTTGGAGTTGATTTAATAAGTTTAGAATTGATCTAATAAGTTTGGAACTAATTTAATAAGTTTGGATTTGAATTAATAAGTTTAGAATTGCTCTAATAAGTTTGGAAATAATAAGTTTTGGCAATCAGTATTGATCATAATAAGTTTTGGCAATCGCATTGATCATAATAAGTTTGGAGGAATATAAGTTTGGAACAACTGAGTGGTTTCATTTCTGAGACATCTTACACCTCAGAAGCGGGGATGGACAACGCATAAACGCGTAAGTAACACGCCTTAATTGTTTTAAAGGAAACCCTTTTGATGTAGATATTTTATGATTAATCCGATACAACGGCAATAACCCACCAATCATAAAAGGGAATCGTTATGAAGGTAGATGGATAACTATTTTTTATAATTCTAAATTTTGGCAGAGCTATTTTTACAGCTATTAGATGCAATTAGTAGAATAGTCCTTCTTTTACATAGAATGACGTCATCGATGTCTTAAGGCACCAACTCGGTACCTGTACACAGGTAAACGTACATTTTTGAACAATAATTATTAGTGCTTTGAAATTTTCTCTCTACCTACATTCAATCTATGATCGGGAACAAAACTATTACCGAGGGAATCCAATATGGTGGCGCCGGATTACTCGAACTGTTTGCATGGTTTTCTAAAAGGGGGCCCGAAAACTGGTTATTTTTGCGCTAGGAGTAGCCGTTTTGAAGATATGACCACTTTTATACTCGTAAATTCCTTATACATTTTGATAAGACACCGAATCTGGTTAACTACTTAGTGGAGCTTAAATGCTAATTATTACCTAGGTAGGATTCGTGTTACATGTTATGGATGGAGGCACGAAAATGGTGTCAAGCTTCTGTAAATCTAATATGATATTACTGAATTAATTTGATATTATTTATATATTCCATTCCATATAAGAAGGCACGTGGACTCCTTGTATGGAACCGATCTTGAAATGTTACCTGATGTTATTTGAAGATATTATTTAATATACTAGTTACATTTAGAACCTACCCTACCTACACTACAGTTTGTTCTAGATTGAATACATTCGTAACGTAACTGTAATTTTATTAGCAGATAGAATGGAGGTTTGCGTTTTGTTTTTTTTGTTGTGGGTTTCAGAACGTATGACGGGCAACAGGTGGCTTACGCGGCTCCTGCCGCAGTTTGGAGACTCGCAGCCGAGGAAGCGTCCACGGCCGCGGTCGCGGTCGGCGGGGTCCGCAACTGTAGTCGCGGCCGCTGCCTGCGATGGCGGAAGCGTGTTCTGGAACGAAAAGCGGGAGCAGGTGCGCCGGCTGGAGCGGGATCCGGTGAAGGCACGAGATGGCGAGCGGCGTGGTCGGCGGGGCGACGCAGCGAGCGGCGTGAGGCGCAGTCGAGGTTGGTGAAGGGGGTGCAGGGTGCCGCAGCGGGCGGCGTGAGGCAAGCCGGGCCGGTAGCCGAGGGGCCACGGCCAGGTGGTGCAGAGTCTTGGACGTGAGCAATGGAGCCAAAGTACGGAATTGTCGTCGCAGAGCACACCGTAGCCACCTTGGGTGACAGGAGAGAGCCAGCGATAGGACGAGAATAAATAGGACTTTCAAGTGAAGTTAGTATGGTTAGTATGGATTTGCTATTGCAGAGTGAGATTAGCTTAGCTTAGAATCATATAATTCAATTCCAGTTACAATATTATGTCTAAAGCAATGTCACAGTATAATGTGATTGTCATCAATCGATCTCAATAATTAACATAATATGGATACTAAAAACATTAAATCTAAAATTTATAGAAACTACAAGAATAGTAAAAGTTAGTATGGTACGAGTAATGTTCGATTTGCTAATGCAGAGCGAGAAATTTAGTGTGACGGACCTCCGCTTGTCGAGGGACAAGCGGGGGCTTGACCCGCCACGTAATTAAAACACAACCGTAAGTTTAACCAAAATATATATTAAATTTTAAAAAAAAGAGTAATTCAGTAAACAATAATTAAGGAATATTTATTTAAAAAAAAACAGAAGGGTAAAGTCGTCGTGGGATACTAGGGAAATAAGGACGTGGAAAAATAGCAATTCTAGTAAAATGCCGAAAAGGAGTGTCCTTGGACGCGTTAAACTAAGCTGCGCAGCGTAGGCCTAACGGGATCCGCGGTAACAAAATTAAATTAAATTTTTGAGTAAAATCTATAGTCAGTAATTAAACTTGTTATCTGAAGAACGACGAGGCGACCTCCGCACGATGTGGTGTGATGATTAAGGTTTTGGTCGTAAATTCGAGCTGAACAGCACACGCCGGGAGCAACGTACACAGGTTACGGCCGACACCGGCCTTTATTGTTCGGGAAAGGGTCTAATATTCAGACCCTAAAAATAAAAAAATAAAAACATAAAAAAACACATAAAAAAAACACAAAAAAAAAATAACAAAAAAAAAACCAAAAAAAACCACTGAGAATTTTGTTGTATTAAAACGAGGAAGTCCAGATATGGGGCCAGAAGTCAATCCATCAAGTTGATGAGAAATATCAGCAGTAATTGATTAAGAGATCATAATAACAGCAGCACGACCGGAACGAAATAGACGTTCACTATAATCTTACATTTATTCGCATTATTTGTTCAACAATCAAAAAGAAGAAAAACCATTTTCATCCAGAATTTTTTGACGACTGACAAATTTTTACCCGATTCCAAACAAAACTATTTCAAATTTGAAAATAATAATATCGTTTATTTCTTCACATTACAGTTTGCACATATAAAATTATAACAGGTGGAAAGGGAGGAGACTGGAGCCTGCGCTAGGTCAAAACCTGTATTGTAGGTCTCCAGGGACCCCCCCGTAGCTTAAAATTAACCAGTTGACAACTGAAATTGGGAAAAATAATCCTCATTAAGAATTAAGTAGGTAATAAAATTTTAAACTGTCGTAACAATTTCCTAAACCTAAGACTAAAATAATTATATGTGTGTGTGTGTGTGAATGTGTGTGTGTGTGTGTGAGGACATACATTTTTACGTTTAGAGACGTTAGCAACAGCATCATATGGCAGGTAGGAGTTTTGCTTGATAAGCAGCTTGATAACCGTAACAATATAAAAAGTAGTCTTACCTACTGTCAAGACTTTACAATTTTTAAAAAGTGAGATAGTGGGAGTTCTAAAGGGTAGGAAGTGGGTTACTTTCAGGATCGCTCTCTAGGCTCGTTCTAATTTGATCAGGTTAATTTTGTGCGCGCCACCCCAGGAGGTTATACAAATAATAAGAGATTGTCAGATAGAAATATATATTGATTTCAGAACTTTGAGATCAGTTATTATATATCGAAGAGTTTTGAAGACAAAGATTAATTTGTGAATTCTTCCAGAAAGAAGATCAATGTAGGGTTGAAAGGTGAGCTTTGAATCAATAAAAATTCCAAGGTATTTATATGTATGTAAGATTATTTTCAAGTTTGGGACAGAAACAATTTATATGGGGGTATAAGCAATTATGAGCAATGATTGAGTTAGAAGTTGACATTTGATTTGATTTTTTTAAATGTGAAAGCGATATATTTAGATTTAGTAGGGCTGAGAGAAAGTTTATTTTGGAATATCCATTTTGTGGTAGTGTTAAGGCCGATTTGAATATGATAATATACATCCTCCCAAGGTTTGCACTAAAAAGAAGGGTGGTGTCATCTGCGAATGCTAATATTCTACTATTTGATAGTTGGAGTTGACAAAGGCTGTTTAATTAAATAAGAAATAAAGTGGGACCCGATATGCTTCCCTGTGGCCTTCCGTAACAAATAGAGAGATCGTTGCTATATTTGTCATTTATTTTGACACATTGGGTGCGCTCCGACAAGTATTCGCGAAAAAGTTAAAGTTGTAACCCTCTAAAGCCTAAATTTTCCAATTTGCCTAAGAGTAAAGGTACAGACACGGTATCAAAGACTTTGGTAAGGTCTTAAAAAATGGCTATTGTTTTATTTTTATTATCTAGGTTATGGACTATGTAGTTTGTGAGCTTATGGACTGCATCAGAAGTGGATTTACCAACTCCAAAACCATATTGACTTGGAGAAAGAGGGTTTTTTTTGTAAATAATTAGTCAGTTTAATATTGATAAGCCGTTCAAGAATTTATGGTAAGCTGGCAGTACAGTTATGAGTCTGTAGTTATTTACACTACATTTATCGCCACTTTAAAAAATAAGATGAATTGAATTAAAGGTACCATTGATAAATGAGAGATTACATTATATGGGTTATGGGAGAAACTAAAACAATTTTTATTATCTATAATCAGGTTAGATGAAATATTGTCCCAGCCTATAGCATAGTCAGGTTAGAGGTTAGAGACTAGAGATCACGTTTGAGGTTAGAGATTAAGAAAATAAACCAAAAAGTCAAAGATACAGAAGTAAAATAGTGTGCCAGAAAAATAGTAATCAAATTAGAAAAGATAATGTATGCGGGAAATCTGCAGAAACTACTAATGTAATAAAAGTTAATATTATAGTATTAGATTTGGTATTTGAGTATGAGAAAATTAAAGTTGTACCTAATATGAGAAGTTAGTATTGTAGTATGAAAAAGAAGTGTTTATATTATAAGAAGTTATTTATGTAAAATGTAAAACTGAATGTAGTCCCTATGAGATATTGATATTACAGTGTTTGAGTTTGTATTATTGTATGGAAAGTTAGTACTTATTATGAGAAGTGATAATCATAATATAGGAAATTGATGTTATTGCGTTTGAAGTTTTGGTTCAGACATCATTATGAATAAAATTATGTATACTAATGTAAAATTACATATACACTCAGAAATATTAAATTTTGTTAGATTCTTATTTACATTATGTACAGACTTGATTGTTAAACTTTTAATGGAAATAAGTTGCCGATATGAGAGCCCTAAATTCGCCAAGTGTAAGGTTCCACCTGGTACGTGTATGAGGGCATACACGCTATCAGGATGGACGAGTGTAAGGTTTCCTGCATTTTACACCCATTTCGCACCTTTTGATGTTTTTAAACTGGCAACACTAAAACGTATCGGGTATAAAAGCCAGGTACTTGGGAAGTGGGGGGCATTCTCGATTGAGCAGCCTAGTCGTTCAATTGTCTCACAGTAATTTTAATAAGTTTGAAACTAATTTAATAAGTTTGGAGTTGATTTAATAAGTTTAGAATTGATCTAATAAGTTTGGAACTAATTTAATAAGTTTGGATTTGAATTAATAAGTTTAGAATTGCTCTAATAAGTTTGGAAATAATAAGTTTTGGCAATCATTATTGATCATAATAAGTTTTGGCAATCGCATTGATCATAATAAGTTTGGAGGAATATAAGTTTGGAACAACTGAGTGGTTTCATTTCTGAGACATCTTACACCATGATCGTTTTTTCCGTGCTAGACCTATTGAAAAGACAAACTTAATATTAAGATTTTACGATGGCACGAAAATAAAGCCGTTAGGTGTCATAAAACCGCAAGTTAATTATAGGTTTTTAACAAAAGAACTGGATTTATTTATAATTGAGGGTGGCACTACATCATTATTAGGTAGGCAGTGGCTTTCCGAATTAGAAATTAAAGTTCCTCTGTTTCACGCCAAGCCGGCGATAGATACAAAATCAGCTGGATGTAACAGTTTGCCCACACCGCTTTCCAGGTAAAAGGAGCTATTTACGGAGGGGCTGGGTCGGTTCAGAGGCGGTAAGGCGAGACTGCGGGTACGCGAGGGGGCGGTGCCGGTGTTCTGTCGCGCGCGGCCGCTGCCCTACGTGCTGCGGGAGCGCGTGGACGCCGAGCTCGACGCCATGCTGCGCGCCGGCATCATCGAGCCCGTCGACACCGCCGACTGGGCTATGCCGCTGGTTGGTGCTGGTACGTAAGGCTGATGGTGGGCTCCGTATATGTGCTGACTATAAGGTCACCTTGAACCCAGTTTTAATGGTAGATAGATTTCCCCTGCCACGTATCGATGATTTATTAATAGGATTAAACGAGGCTGAAATATTTTCAAAAATCGACTTATCACAAGCCTATAATCAGATTATTTTAGACTACCCCGAAAACTTGACCGTAATCAACACCCATAGAGGTCTTTATAAATATAAAAGACTGGTCTACGGCTTATCATCAAGTCCGGGTATTTTCCAACGGATTATATCCAATCTCTTAGGGCACATAGCTAATGTTCGAATATTCTTAGTACCGAGTTGGAGCACATACAAACGTTAGAAAAGGTATTTGAGTATTTAGCTAGTAACGGGATGAAGTTAAAAAGTAGCAAATGCTCGTTCTTAGTGAGCGAAGTAAAGTATTTGGGGTATGTCATGGAATTAAGGTAGACAGTGACAAGGTTGATGCAATAGTACAAATTCCACATCCGTCGAACGTTTCAGAACTCCGATCATTTTTAGGGTTGATCAATTTTTATGCCAAGTTCGTTAAAAATATAAATACAATCATTGCACCCCTTTATGATTTGTTAAAAAAAGGGGTCACATGGTATTGGAGTCAAAACTGTGAAAAGGTTTTTAGTCAAGTAAAAAACATTTTATCTAGCGCGGAAGTTCTTTTGCATTACGATCCAAAGAAACCTTTGTTTTTAACATGCGATGCTAGTGCGCACGGCATAGGCGGCATGCTGACACAATGCGCTGGCGCGGGGGGGGGGGGAACGCCCGGTTGTTTACATCTTGCGTTCACTCACCGACGCTGAAAAACATTACTCGCAAATAGAACGAGAAGCCTTAGCGATCGTATTTTGTTTTGAGAAATTACATCAATATTTATATGGGAGGCGTTTTACTTTACGCACTGATCATAAACCATTGGTAACCATCTTTGGCCCTAAACAGGGCATTCCCGCCATGGCAGCCAGTCGACTTCAGCGGTGGGCAATTAAGTTAGCGGCATATACGTATGACATTGAATACGTGCCGTCTAAACAAAACGGCGCGGACGGACTGTCACGATTACCTTTACACGGCTCTGACAAGCAAAATCGTTTCATACCAGAACAAACTTATTTACATTTTGCGCAAAATGCCTTATTGCTGGATTATAGGGAGATCAAACAACAAACTCACAGTGACCAAGTACTAGGTAGAGTATTACTTTACCTTACGGACGAGTGGCCTACTTGTAATGAACTCAGAGTTCTCCAACCATATTTTAATCGTAGGAAAGAGCTGTACGAAGAATTAGGTTGCATTATGTGGGGGCACAGGGTCGTAATTCCGGAGGCGTGTAGGAATAAAGTGTTGAAAGTATTACATGAAGTATTACATGAAGCCCACATGGGCATTGTTAAAACGAAGGCAATAGCTCGAAGCTATGTTTGGTGGCCAGGTATCGATGAGGCCATAGAATCAATATGTAACGAGTGCGAGGTGTGCGCGGAGGAGGCGGACGCGCCGCCGAGGCACGCGCTCTGTCCGTGGCCGTGGCCGTACTCACCATGGGCTCGCGTGCATATGGACTTCTTGAGTCCGTTAGCAGGGAAAATATATTTAGTTGTGGTTGACGCCAGAACTAAATGGTTGGAGGTTTGCCCAGGACCTAGTTCATACAATTAGCAGACTAAGCAACTTTTGCGTACGTTGGGGCTTACCTAAACAGATAGTATCAGACAATGGCCCACCCTTTACAAGTAAGGAGTTCTCTGATTTTTTTCATTGTTCGATATATAAAAAAATGTTTTATTCTGTGACTCCAAAATAGTTTTGGGTTGGCTTGGCTTGTCTACACTAAAAACTCCAGCTTACATAGCTAACAGAGTAAAGGAAATAAATCGCTTGATTGGAAATGGTATCGAGCATGTGCTTTCAGCTCCTTATCACCCAGCGTCAAATGGCGCGGCAGAAAACGCAGTACGAACAGTAAAAAGGGTCATTAAGAAGGCGATTCGAGAGAATATAGACATAAATTTATATTTAAATAGTTTTTTATTGTATTACCGAAATACAGAACATTGCACTACAGGCGAGACACCCTCTAGTTTGATGCTAGGGCGTAGATCACGTACTAAATTAGACTTATTATTACCAGATAGGAAAGGTAGGGTTACCAAGGGTCAACTGCGTCAACAAGAAAGTGGACCCAGTGGAACACGAGAATTACGTCCGGGGGATGCTGTCTGGTTACGCCAGTAAGGAACAAATAGGAAATAAATAGCGGGGGAGGTAGCAGAGAGATTAGGGGCTACAGACTACAGAGTCATCGATACGTCAGGCAGGAATAACCATAAGCACATTGATCAATTAAGATCACGGCCGCGGAGCTCACTAATCTGTCCTTCCAGCCCACCACCGAGCAAGACAGAAGCCTGCGGGGAACAAACCCGATCGCCTGAGGAGGCAAGTGGCGAAAAACCGGCGGACGCCAGCTCTCCAGACCGGCGCACGCCAGCATCGCAGCAGAAGGACGAGTTCCTCGACTGTTCCGAGTCTCCGGCGCGCCCAGGCCCGCCGCCACCGCCCCCTGCATCTACATCGGCTCCTTCACCGTCGTCGTCACCCTCTGAACCGCCCCAGCCTCGCCCAATGCATCAGTGTCGGATAGATAGGCCACCGCGTTATAAGTTTTAGGATTTAAGTTATTGTATTAATCATTATAACTAGGTTAGTATCTGTAATAAAAACAAAATAAAAATAAAAGTAATTATTAGGAGAGTCCTGTTAAATAGTTTTGGTTATGGTTTGTTTTACATTTATTCTTATATTGTAATCAGAAGTTCCGTTTAAGTAAAGGTAAATGAGAATGCTTTCATAATATTAGTACTAAATTTATTAAGTTTATTTGATATAAAAGTTTTACAACTTCAAATGGTACAGGTTATCCTTTAAACAAACAGATGTTGTGTGTTTGATACCAAAAAATGTTGTTTTGTTATTAAGTTAATATTAGATATAAGATTAGATATAAGTTACCTATTGCAGGGGTTGTTAATTAAGGGTGCAGGTATGCAATGTATGTTGGTTGTGTATGTGTGCGTAGGCCTATAAAAGATAGATCTATCGCTGTGACGTGTGCTCAGTTGTCATTATACCGTTCTTCGCTTAACTTGCGTTTCATTTAGTCGCCGATCCTTTAATCCCATGGGTTTTGTTGGACCAATCACACTCAAGGCTAAGTTGTTTCTACAGCAAATATGGCAATATAACTTAGATTGGGATTCTCCTTTGCCTGTTGAATTAGTCGGCTTGTGGAATGATTTTTATTCCAATCTCACTAACATGCCTGAAATAAATATAAATAGATACTTACAAATTCCTGATTCTGAGGAAACTGAGCTGATAGGCTTCTGTAACGCTTCGTCCACTGCCTATGGTTGTTGCATTTTTGTAAAGGTAAAAATTAATAAAAAATACTTCGTGCATTTACTATGTTCTAAATCAGGGGTTCCCAACGTTTTAACCTATGTGCCTCACCAAACGTTGAGCTAAAATCCTACGCCCCCTCTAGAGGCTGAAATTGGGAGTTTATATAAGAAAATTAAACAAACAATTATATTTTTTTTTAATAGGCAGAAATCAGGGACCTCTGCGCCCCCCTTGGAACCGCTCGACGCCCCCCAAGGGGGGCGCGCCTCACTGGTTGGGAAACCCTGTTCTAAATCCAAGGTGGCCCCTTAAAACTCAAAATTAACCATACCTAAGCTCGAGCTTAACGGGGCAGTGTTGTTAGCGAAACTCATGAATCATGTGGCTCATTGTTCGATATATAAAAAAATGTTTTATTCTGTGACTCCAAAATAGTTTTGGGTTGGCTTGGCTTGTCTACACTAAAAACTCCAGCTTACATAGCTAACAGAGTAAAGGAAATAAATCGCTTAACTTCTAACATGTCGTGGTCTTATGTCCCAAGTATGATGAATCCTGCTGATATTTTGTCGCGTGGTTGTAATCCCCAAGAATTGATTGGAAGTCAGCTATGGAAGCATGGACCTTCTTATCTAACAGACACTGATAATTACAATTTTTATTTGCTAGAAGTAGAAAAAAATATTGCAGACTCAGCAAATATTTCAGTGTCAAATAATGATTGTATAAAAGGGCCCCATATTACACATTTTTACAAAATATTTCACTCTATTTAAAACTGTCCGTATCATGGCTCTAGTTTTAAGATTTTTAAATAAATGCAAAGGGAAACAAATCACCGGTCAATTCACTGTACAGGAACTTAGATTGGCACACACCTATGTCATAAGGGGTGTTCAAGGTTTCTATTTTTGTGACGAGCTAAAATCAATTAAGGAAAATAAAATTTTAAAATCCAACTTAAATTCATTGGCTCCCTTTGACGCCGACGGAGTTCTTCGTGTGGGAGGCAGGTTACAAAACGCCAATCTAGATTTCTCTCAAAAATGTCCTATAATTCTGCCTAAACAGTGTCACATAACTAAACTAGTTATAAGACAAGACATTTAAGATTAATGCACGGTGGATTAAAAATTGTTTTAAGTAGTTTAAACTTACAATATCACATAATCAATTCTATAAGAGAGATCAAGAGCGTTATTCACAAATGTATAACGTGTTGCAGGCAGAGAGCCAACACTGCTCAACAACTCATGGGTGCTCTACCTACTGAGCGTGTTAATCCTGCTAGAGTTTTTCAGAAGGTCGGTTTAGATTACTGTGGCCCCTTCGATATCAAGCAATCCTCAAAGAGAAATAGCATTATCAGCAAAGGCTGTGTTGCCGTCTTTGTCGGCTTCACAACAAAATCAGTTCATATGGAAGTAGTATCCGATATGTCTACTGACACATTTTTATTTTGTTTCAAAAGATTCATTTCCCGCAGAGGAATTCCATCGGATGTATTTTGTGACAATGCTTCCACCTTAAAAGGCGCTAACAATAAATTAAAAGAATTATACAATTTACATAAGTCAGAAAGATTTCAAACAGATATAAACAATTTCTCATTGAAAAGAGGTATACAATTTCATTTCATCCCAAAATATAGTCCCAAACATGGAGGCTTGTGGGAAGCGGCAGTGAAGTCCGCCAAACATCATCTCAAAAGAATTTCATCATTCCGAACATTCACTTATGAACAATTTAATAATATAATAATAGAAATTGAAGGCATTTTAAATTCGCGACCTATCACGCCATTGTCACAAGATGTATCTGATTTTTCATTTTTAACCCCTGCTCATTTTTTCATTGGATCTGTTTTAACTGCTATACCCCAACCTGACATTACCAAGGTTCCTTCTAATAGATTAAAATTTTGGAGATGTTGTGAGCAGGTTAAGCAACATTTTTGGAAGGTGTGGTCAGCTGACTATCTATCCTCATTAAATAGGAGAACTTAATGGCAAAAGGATCTTCCAAACTTAAAGGAAGGGATGTTGGTTTTGCTGAAGAATCCTAACTCGCCACCATTAAGATGGCCTATGGACAGAATAAATAGAGTTTTTCCAGGAAACGACCGCAAGGTACATGTGGTAGAAATTAAAACTTCAGATAATAAGCTTCACTGTAGAGCAATATCAAAAATAATTATTTTGCCCATAGAAACTTAAAATCTAATACTTTAATTTAGTAACTAGTTATTCTAGCATGTCAATTACATCATCTCAAAAAAAACTGTAATAAATATTATATATAATCTATCAATAACAAATTTAACGAATACCTAAAGTAAAAAAAAATTATGTTTATTCGTACAGTACACCTACTTTATATTATGTTAATTATACACTGTTATGGGTATCGCTACTACATTCTGTGCTTCTGTCTCAATTTTCTAATTAATTAAGCTATTCTTAGTTAAGCTAATAATAGTTAGTTACTCTAGTTTATATTATTTAATGCTAGCCTCAGGCCCCCCAACCTATGTCTACGACATATTATTTTTACTTGCAACACTCTTTCTCCTGTCACCGTTTGTAATATGCAGTTGTGTCGTACTAATAAAAATTCATTTTAAAATAGTAATGTGTATATTTCCACTCGGATCCGACCTCAACACTTTCTCACCCACGTATCACAAGTAGTTTTATACAAGAAACAGAGGTGGCGGGCCGAGAAAAAGTGATTGATTATATCCTATGGCATTTTACTGTGGGGTAATGCTGCCGACATCAATAAAATCTTTGTCCTGCAAAAAAGAGCTGTTCGCGTGATTTATCAAATTAGACCTAGAATGTCTCTTAGAAATAAATTAAAGGAAATAGATATTTTGACATTTGCGTCCCAGTATAGAAGATGTTTCAAAAAAACCCAAAAAAAAGAAAATTCAAAATTAATTAAAATTTTGCTTATTGTGCAGCTCTACTACAAATATGACAAGTATGTCATATTATTAACATGAAACTTTCATTTTGAAAGATGTCAAACCGTGCAACTGATTACTAGAGTTGTGACTATTTCACTTTTAAAATGAAATTTTGGAATTTCTTTTTTTGTTTTTTTTTTGAAACACTTTGTATATTTAATAATCTTTGATATGTAAAGAAAAATAAACATTTGTTCAAGAAAATTTGTGATAAGCACAATGTAAACACTAGAAGCAAACATAACCATGGAATTAATTGCTCAGCTCCAGAGTTATTCAGAAAATAAGTCAATTAAAATTAAAAGTGAGAAAATTTATACGATTAACTTAAAAAGAGCGACCCTCGGAGTTTCTTGCCTATTCTTCTTCTGAAGAAGACTGCACCTTTGCGAATAGGCGCAAAGTCAAAAATGCTAATGTTATTCACTGTTTTGCTCAATGATTTATATTGATTTTGCTAATGTCTGCTGTAAGAAATTTCTTCCTAGAAATAAATAGTGCCTGTTGTGTCGTATTTCTTTTTGTATGTTCCTTTTTATATGTCTATTGTGTACAATAAACAGTAAATTATGAATAATAATGTATTTTTATGACGTTTTCAAGCAGCACTTTGTGCTTGAAAACGTCATAAAATACATAATGAAATAGACATTTTTGACTTTTGACTTTTTGACCTTAAAATGGCTATCAAAAATCTGGATACGGTTGTTATAGATGCTTTAATGACAGGAGACAATAGACAGAAACCACGGCTGGCTTAGATAAATAAATATACCTAGAATATTAATTGTATTTATATTTATTGAAAACTCAAATCGAGAGTATAAAATCTGTTAAAAATGTGAAATAAGTATTAAAAATATAAATTATAATAAGACAAAAGCCCGGATATCAAGTTTGTGGATGCAAAATTAAGTGATAAAAAAAGTTAAACTATAATATGCGCCCTCTGAGACTGGTCTTATGTAGTTTTCTTGAATGCCCTAACTGTCCGACCGGCTCCCTCTTATGCTGAACCTGAAATAAAAATTTTAAAATTGTCATTGTAATTTTTAACTCATCTATGTAGGAAAACAACATTAAAACTGATTTTTTGTGTTGCGTCGTTGATATATACCCCGGATTACCGAAAAAGCCACTAGGTTTAAAAGAATTAGGTCCTTTGCTTTTTGTTTTGTACAATGCGGATCTAACTAAATGCTTTAAGAATACGAAATTTCATTTATATACAGACGATGTACATGTATATGTTTCATTCGAGCCACATAACAGTATTGCCGCTTTTCGAGCTCTGAACGAAGACCTAGATCGTATATCTGGGTGGTCCAAATGTAATGCCTTAGTACTCAATCCAATGAAGTCACCCTAAATGGTTAATATATATTCAGACAAATATCATTTTACAAACAACATTTGTCAACGTATCATTTGACAACTATTGCTTTATAGACGGAGATCCCAGGGCCGCCAGACCTTACTTATTTTCTCATAAACCATTATGTGTGGGAAATAGTAGTGGTAGTACGTACTAGTAATGTATGAATACCAGCTAACCTGGGCCGACGGCCAATTTTCAGCTATCAGGTTCTGAAGGTACTTCCAAAAATTACTCACTTGTCTTGAAGTCTGGCTGCTGATGTCTTATAGAATATAATTAATTAAATATAAAAGTTAATGTTCAACACCACCAGACACTCTCCGTCGACTGTAATTTCTGCCAGACGCTTTACAGTTTGCAAGTAAATTATGCGATTATACCTACAATCTGAGCCGTGATTTTTGTATCTGATGTTCAGGGAACTACAACAATACTTTTTATATCACCCAGTCTGCAAGACAAGTGAGTAATTTTTGGGAGTACCTTCAGAACCTGGTAGCTGAAAATTGGCCGTTGGCCCAGGTTAGCTGGTATTCATACATTACTACTACGTACTAGTACTACTATTTCCCACACATTTGGTTTATGAGAAAATAAGCAAGGTCTTGCGGCCCTGGGATCTTGATCTATTAACAAAGGCATCAAAACACACATATTTGAATCACAACAACTCATTTTAAAAGTATATTGTTTGTTTTTGTTTTAAATAATTTCAAATTTTTTTCTAAGTAAAATGAAATTTTTTTAGACCAAAATACAATCAATCATAAAAAAGAAAAAATCTAAACTAAACGCAAATTCCGACTTGATAGACTGAAGGTAGATAGGTAGGCAGTGACAATGAATCACTTTTACCTACCCACTAAACCCATTTAAAATTTTTCTCATGTTCTCACATTTTGCGTGTCGTGACTCGTAACTAGTTTTGTGTCTGAGAATATTTTTATTATTTTACAATGCAGTTGCTCGGAAATGGCCCCGTAACATGGCCACGGAGTGTACGTTTACGTACCCCATAAAACACATGTCATGTTATGTAATTTTGAAATGAGAAGAAGATTTTGAAAGAAAAAAATATTTGAACTAATGAGCAAATAAACCATTTTTCATATACCTACCAAAATTCAACTTTATTGGCTATTCTCTGATCCAATAAAGATATTTTTTTATTAAATAATGCATAAAAAGTAAGAAAAAAGTGAATAAAATACTGACAAAAACGTATGACGCAATAAAGAGTAGCTGATTCGATAATTCAGTGACCTTTTTGACAAGTGGGAGAATTTCCTTTTTCATAAAGCTTCATACTGGCTTTATAGGATGACAAAAAAGAGTTTTTGTGCCAAACAAAATAATTATTTCTGACGAAATCTTGACTTTCAGTGAAATAAAATATAAAAGTAAATTATTAATTTTACTTTTTCTAAAAAAAAAACATTTTTTTTACAAATAATTGGACTATTTAATAATTTTTGTAGTCGCAATTGGCATTTTATTTTCTTAGCCTTTGCCTCATAATTGTGGAAACATATTTTGCTCGCCATTGTTTTGCCCGCCATTTGAAATTATTTGTTCAACAAAATCATTTTTGTGTTATAAAAATGTTAATTCCTTAATGTTTTGTACTTAATCGGAAAATATTAGTGCATATTGTTCAATTGTAACACGTTTTCAGTGAATTTTAATTGGAAATACTATATTTTAAGAACTTTGGATATACCTATACGATGTAAGTTTTTGACAACATTTTTTTAGCTTCGTTTCCACGGACACTGCATTGTAAAACGTTGAACAATATACGTGCCTTAGGAAATGTGTCACTGGAGCCCTATAAAACACTCGCTTCGCTCGTGTTTTAAATGGGCTCACGTTACACATTACCTACGACACTAGTACCGTTAATAACTAATGGGTGATAGTGAAGTATTAGTGGAAATGTTTGCGTCAAACAGAGGTGGAACTAAATTATATATTGAGGGCTACACTTATAACATAACACTAAAATTAAACATTTTGAATCATCCCCGACATTCGATTGCTTATAACTTATAACTTTTAAACGGCTAAACAGATTTTCATGAAACATGGCTAAGAACACTCGGGATAACATTATCTTTGACACAAAAAACTAAACGAAAATCGGTTTCTCCGTTTGGGAGCTACGATACCACAGTAAGATACACAGAGAGACACGTTAAACTTATAACACCCCTCTCTTTTTGCGTCGGGGGTTAAAAATTGACCTTTATTCGCAACTGGTCACCCTGAATCCTGTCACCCTGTGACTGGTTGCGAAAAAATTTCGCATCGAGTAACCACTGTGACTCGATGAGAATTTTCGTTCTCGTCTAGTAACAATGGTTCGTGACTAGTGCTACTTGTTCGGAAAATGTATTCGCATCGAGTAACAAGTATGACTCGATGCGAGTGTTTTATTCTCATCTAGTAACACTCGTTTGTGTTACATATGTCGGTTTAACATACATATGTCGGTTTTTTAAGTCGCTGATGGGTCGGAATGCCCCTGATTGGTTGACGGACGCGCGCCGACCAATCAGCGGCTTTCCAACCAATCAGCGACTTAAAACCGACATATCTATGTTAAAAAAATTACAGTAATTAAATTAGTAATAGTAATTAGTTCTAGCGAAATAAAACGGTTACTAAGAGATCGAAATGTCTTTGTCATAAACAAAAAACCTTAAATATAAAGTAGGGATAGGCGAACTTGCGAGTTTTCACTTATCCCTACCAGTAGCTCTAAGTGGATTTTTTTCCACTTATCCCCCAGTAGTAATGAAAACTTTAACTGGCATTGTGAGGTAATAATGGTGACTTGCCAAGCAATGGGATCCCTTCCCTACGCTACACCACATGCTGTGTGGGTACTTCCATAAGAATAACAAATATTTCGGCCAAGTTACAAAAATGTTAAAAGAAACATTGATCAACAGATGGCCGCCATACGAGTTTAGATTCTAAAGGTGAGGCGAGGCCGAAGGCCGAGGCAAGCTTCGTACTGGGTGAGGCCGAAGGCCGAACTCTGCGTAGAGCGAAGCCCGGAGCGTCCCCCCCCAATCCAAGATGGCGGCCATACAAGTTTAGATACTGTGGTATGCAGACCTTCATGGAGGATCAGGCCTAACGCAACTTCTTTCTCTTTCGGTCATTTCGAATATCAATTTAAAAGGTTTGAAATTGTATTTGATGTCAACATTCGAAATGATTGAAGATCTGGTCGTTCGCGATTCATTATTGTGGATTCTTGTAGAGAGCTCGCGGAATAAGTTCTTGTATGCGTTCGTAGGCGTGCAAATAGCACTTTACTAAGCGTTGCTAAATTACGTTAAACGTGTACGTGTAGGAATAAAATAAAATGTAACAAAAGTGCAGAATTTGATTATAATTGCAGTACCTGAAGAAGAAATACGTGTTTTACTCATTTGCCCCCAGAACAGGTACCATAAATGGTGAAGGCGCCGGGTTTCATCGAAAACAAGAATGGAACTTCACCTTATTGAAGTGAAAAATATTTTAGAAAGAGTGGGGGTGGATATTCTAGGTCCGTTCAAAAGATCTTATAGAGGTAATGAATATCTTATTGTTGCAGTAGAGTTCCTATCCAAATATGTTATCTGTGAAGCGGTACCAAGAGTGAATGCTGATGTGATATGCAATTTTCTTATTGAGGAAATGTTTAGCAGATTAGGAGCAGTTCAGAATATATAAACTGACAGAGGAACTGTGTTTACCGCTCATGCTGTGAAGGAAACGGTGGAAACTTTTGGTGCAAAATTGACTCATACTACTTCTTTTCACCCACAGACCAATGGGCTAGTGGAACGCTTCAACAGGACCATCACTGACATGTTAGCAAAATATTGTTTGCCAAATCAACGTGACTGGTGTGCGGTTGTTCCATTGGTGGTCCACGCTTACAACACGAGCAAGTACAGCTCCACAGGCATGTCACCTTATCTCCTATTACATGCTAGAGAAGATTCTACTCAGGAAGAAAGAACTTTTAATAAAAATTGCACTGGATTGTTAGGGAATATGTTTCAAAGGCAGGAATTTTCTAAAATGCTTATTCGTAAAGCTATAAATCATATAAAGAAGGCACAAGTAAGACAAATAAGAAATTATAACAAAAGAATTAAACCAGTTTTATTTAATGAAGGGGACATAGTTCTAGTGTTCATTCCAAGAAGAATCACAGGAAGATCGTTCAAGTTAATGCGATGCTTCCAGGGTCCTTTTCGTGTCGTCAGAAGATTATCAAGATATTCTTATGTGGTGAAAAGACTCTCAACTTCAGTTAAGATTGTTGTTCATGCTAATCGGATGAAGCGTTTGTTCTTGATAAGATAAGATAAGATAAGATAAGATAAGATAACTTTATTTGCTTAAAACATGGTATAACAGGTGTTACAATAAGGTACAGAACTCATGTTTTGCCATATATGAACAGCATGCAAAATGTTGAATTAAATTAATATTTTTGAATTAGTCAACAGTAGGCAAGTCAGAATTATATTAGTAACTAATTATGATTTAACAATTCTGTAATGAATGAATGAATGATCTTTATTGCAGTAAATGTGGATTACAGATGTTTCATGTAGAAAAAAAAAAATTACGTTCAACACATTCAGCTATAAAGGTAACATGCAAATAGAGCAAAATATTATTTAAATAAGTACTACTATTTAATTTTCATAAAAGTCAGATCAATTAAAAGAGAGCAAATAATTACATTCAAATTTTAAAATTTCATTATGTCAACTTTAACATGCTCATAATCAATAAATTCCAATTAATTACATAATATTTTAATAATGTTTTCCAAAATATTCGTCTAAAGTATAAAAACAACGATCCATTAACCAACACCTAAGCCTTTTATTAAAAAGTGTTTGTGGTAACTGTTTCATGTCGAAAGGAAGGTGATTGTATATTTTTGCAGACATGTAGTAGCAATTCCTTTGCCTGAGTACACTTTTGCACACTGGCAGTGACAGAAGAGTGGGATCCCTAGGCCGTAATCGAGGGTTTGTATTATGTTTTGTGTAAAAAGTAGGATGTGCCCTGACAAAACCGCAGACCTCGAATATGTACATGCAAATCAAAGGTAAAATGTTAAGCTTTTTAAACCACTGTCTGCAGGATTCCCGTGGTCCGATTCCACAAATTGCCCTAACACACTTTTTTTGTGCAATCTGTGCATTGAGTATCTCAACCGAGTTCCCCCATATAATGAGTCCATAGCGAAGCACTGACGCTACGTATCCATGATACGCCATGAGAGCCACCTCTACACCAGCTATGCTTCTAAGGCGCTTTAGTGCGTATGTAAATCTTGCAAGCTTGTTACACACTGATTCGATTTGAGATTTCCAATTACAATGTTTGTCAAGAATAAGTCTCAAAAACTTGATTTCATTTACTTCTTCAATAGTCTGACCTTGATAGGTAAGCTTAAGGTCCAAATTTTGTGTTTTGTAATTTAAAAATTGTATATAGTTAGTTTTAGATAAATTTACCTTTAAATTATTATTTTCGAGCCATTAACACTTGTTTGCTCATGTTTTCATTCTGCGTTGTGTTGAATCTTTACATTATGTTCTGTGTTAATATTCTTTTATGTTTCAGATCTTGATTTAAATAAAATACAATGTATTTTTAAGGAGTAAGTAAATTGTCAATGTGATGAAGATATCACAGACTCCATATTTCTGTCTTATGGTAATGTTTTTTTTTTCTTTCATTGGTGTTTGTGATTGATTTATTCATCAATCTTTTTGGCATAAAAGGGGCGGTGTAACGCCAATGCCAATTAATTTACCTTTGCCTATATATAAAAATGGTTGTTTCTCAGTAGCATTCAATACGTCAGTCATGTCATTGTCATGTCATAGCAAAAATTTTTTTTTATGTAATTTTTCTAAGTTTTATTATAAAACTATTTATTTTTAGCAGGTAATGTTAAATTAAAACATCCCTGGGTTGTTATTTAGTTTTTTAATGAAGTGATATTAATATTTATGTATGTTCTGTTCTTAGTGAAACGAAGACAACGAAGGATTGTGAATGGAAGAATGTGGGAAATTTCCGGCTCGGTACTGCCCTTCACTTGTGTTGGTGAATATAATGGGCGACTGAAGCTGAGCATCCATCGTAAGCTGAGGCCCGCGCCGTGCAGCAGCAAGTTTATAAGTCATATCAAGACGCTGGTGCTACGCCGCGAGTTTCATGCCCTTATTTATACGGAGTTCTACATACGAGGTGCAGAAGTTTCAAAACTCCTTTTCTTCCAATTAAGGAGGGGAGGAGGGTTTATGTAGGCCCTCATACTCAGTGGTCCTCCGCCCCTGACGCCATAACATGGGCACTCCGACAAAATATGCATGTGAGGGAAAGGTCTATGCAATTTAATGCACTCACATGTTATAACATTTGGGCATTATGGTAATAAAGGCATTATGGTAATAAGGGCATCATGGTAATAAGGTCATAACGGTAATAAGGGCATTGTGGGAATGCAACTAAAGGTGCAATGCATAAGGAAATGCACATGTATATAAATGTTATTCAAGTTTCACTAATGCTCTGTTTTCAGATATTTGTTATTGTGTTCTGATCTGTTTTACTTTTTTTTTTCATGTCATATGGACTTCCAGCAACGACGTTGAAGACACCCGTAGTTTCGATGATAGGCGCGAGTGTAAAAGTGCGGTTTTGAAATTTTTTAAGTCCGCGTCTTTGACTTTGGGTCAGGGTCCACCAGCACCTGGTGACCTTTGGCATCATGTTCATAAAAGCAGTATCCGGATGTGCAGCGTCGAGCTAACACTTGTTAACTCCTTTTAATTTTTAGTTACGTACAGGTGTGGTTTGATAGGAGCTATAATATTTGGTTATAATTCCCCATCACCCGAACAAAGAAGATCTTTATCCTGATGGAAGAAAGAAGACTGACCCGACCACCTGATCCAATGCAGCCCAGAGAGATGCTACTTCAAGGCCACCTCGATGGATTTAAAACTTAGTTCCACGAAGCCCGGAGCGTCCCACTCCCAATTAAAGATGGCCGCCATACAAGTTCAGATTTTTAAGGTGAGGCGAAGTCGCAGACCTAGCCGAACGTGCGAGCCGAGGCCTTAGGCCGAGGGGAGCTGCATATAGGGCGAGGCCGAAGGCCGAGCTCCGCGTAGGACGAAGCACAAAGCGTCACCAAGCATATAACCAGCCGACCGCATTCCGAAAATTTCATATCCGCCATCTTGGATTTTAGGTAGGGAATTCGTGATGCGAAGGGCGAAGCTCGGAGCGTCTCGATTCCCCCAACCAAAAATCCGAGATGGCGGATATGAAATTTTTGGGCATTCCAACATGGGTGTCGTTTAATAGGTTTTTAGGGGTGCTGATTTAGAAAATAACATCCATTTTGAAATCCAAGATGGCATAAATGGATTTTTTGGAAAATGCCGTCAAGAGTGTCGTTTTATTGTATTTCGAGGGTGCTGATTACGAAAACGATATTAATTTTGAAATCCAAGATGGCGGACATGCATTTTTGGTTAAAATCCATCATGGTTGTCCTATAAAAGGTTTTCGGGGGTGCTGATTAATAAACTGACATCCATTTTGAAATTTAAGATGGCGGCCGTGAAAAATTAAAAAAATGCATACTTTTTTGACCCTACAAATAGGACAGCACATCTGTTTCGCAACCTGCTTTAGCAGGTCGCGCACCACGCGAAAACTAGAAATATTATATTATTATTATTTTATTATTTATATTATTATATTATATAAAGCTACAATACCACTCACTGATTGACTGACTGACTGACTGGGTGACAGAATTGTTCTCCCAGATGGAGCGGCGGGAGGTGAAAACTTTGTATGGAGGGTGTAGAGAAAGTGTCGCGGAGGGTACGGGAAAACCTCGAGATCCTCGGATCCACCTTCTCATCGGGTGGCGACTCACCTTCCCGGGCGAACCGTTGCAGATGGAGCGGTGGCGCTCAAACTAAGGTCGACCCACACCCTGGTCGAATTCTACCAGTTACGTCATTTTTTCGATTTTCGCAAAAATAAGATGGCCGCCATACAAAATGATTATTGCTGTATCTCCGGAACCGTTTGACATAAGTGGGGTGTGCTCGAAAAAATGTTTTACAGGAGGTAGAGGGGCAGGTGGCTGTCAAATTTTTTTTTCAAGATGGCGGATCCAAGATGGCGGCCGGAAATAAATTTGCTCCGATCCGGACGAAAATCAGTATCTGGGGGGTTTGGGTGACGAAGATTCCGAATATCGGGTAAGTTTTTCGATTCCACCATTTTCCAAGATGGCCGCCATACAAGGAGTGGTGAGGCGAGGCCGCAGGCCGAGCCGAACCACGACGCCACGCCGCGAGGCGAGGCCGTAGGCCGAGGCGAGCTGCGTAAAAGACGAGGCCGAAGGCCGAGCTCCGCGCAGGGCGTAGCCCGGAGCGTCCTTCCCCCAAATCCAAGATGGCCGCCATACAAGTTTAGATTCTAAAGGTGAGGCGAGGTCGAAGACCGAGCCGAACGCGCGAGACGAGGCCGAAGGCCGAGGCGAGCTGCGTATAGGGTTAGGCCGAAGGCCGAACTCCGCGTAGGGTGAAGCCCGGAGCTTCCCCCCCCCAAATCAAAGATGGCCGCCATACAAGTTTAGATTCTAAAGGTGAGGCGAGGTCGAAGACCGAGCCGAACGCGCGAGACGAGGCCGAAGGCCGAGGCGAGCCGCGTATAGGGTGAGGCCGAAGGCCGAACTCCGCGTTGGGCGAAGCCCGGAGCTTCCCCCCCCCAATCAAAGATGGCCGCCATTCAAGTTTAGATTCTAAAGGTGAGGCGAGCTCGAAGACCGAGCTGAACGCGCGAGGCGAGGCCGAAGGCCGAGGCGAGCCGCGTATAGGGTGAGGCCGAAGGCCAAACTCCGCGTAGGGCGAAGCCCGGAGCGTCCCCCCCCCCAATCAAAGATGGCCGCCATACAAGTTTAGATTCTAAAGGTGAGGCGAGGTCGAAGACCGAGCCGAACGCGCGAGACGAGGCCGAAGGCCGAGGCGAGCCGCGTATAGGGTGAGGCCGAAGGTCGAACTCCGCGTAGGGCGAAGCCCGGAGCTTCCCCCCCCCCAATCAAAGATGGCCGCCATTCAAGTTTAGATTCTAAAGGTGAGGCGAGCTCGAAGACCGAGCTGAACGCGCGAGGCGAGGCCGAAGGCCGAGGCGAGCCGCGTATAGGGTGAGGCCGAAGGCCAAACTCCGCGTAGGGCGAAGCCCGGAGCGTCCCCCCCCCAATCAAAGATGGCCGCCATACAAGTTTAGATTCTAAAGGTGAGGCGAGGTCGAAGACCGAGCCGAACGCGCGAGACGAGGCCGAAGGCCGAGGCGAGCCGCGTATAGGGTGAGGCCGAAGGCCGAACTCCGCGTAGGGCGAAGCCCGGAGCTTCCCCCCCCCCAATCAAAGATGGCCGCCATACAAGTTTAGATTCTAAAGGTGAGGCGAGCTCGAAGACCGAGCTGAACGCGCGAGGCGAGGCCGAAGGCCGAGGCGAGCCGCGTATAGGGTGAGGCCGAAGGCCAAACTCCGCATAGGGCGAAGCTCAGAGCGTCCCCCCCCCCAATCAAAGATGGCCGCCATACAAATTTAGATTTTTAAGGTGAGGCGAGGTTGCAGACCGAGCCGAACGCGCGAGCCGAGGCCGTAGGCCGAGGCGAGCTGCGTATAGGGCGAGGCCGAGCTCCGCGTAGGGCGAAGCCCGAAGCGTCACCAAGCATATTACCAGCCGACCGCCATGAAATTTTCGGGCATGCCGACATGGGTGTCGTTTAATAGGTTTTTGGGGTTGCTGATTCCGTAAATGACATCCATTTTGAAATCCAAGATGTCCGACATGTGTTTTAAAAAAAAATTACAAAAAACTAAATGAACGCCTTTTTGACCCTACAAATATGGTAGCACAACCGCCTCGCGGCCTGCTTTAGCAGGTTGCGCACCACGCGAAACCTAGTTATATTATATAAAGCTACAATACCACTGACTGATTGACTGACTGACTGACTGACTGGGTGACAGAATTGTTCTCCCAGATGGAGCGGCGGGAGGTGAAAACTTTGTATGGGAGGTGTGGAGTGGGTGACGCGGAGGGAACGGGAAAACCTCGAGATCCTCGGATCCACCTTCTTATCAGGTGGCGACCCACCTTCCCGGGCGAACCGTTGCAGATGGAGCAGTGGCGCTCGAACTAAGGTCGATCCACACCCTGGTCGAATTCTACCGGTGACGTCATTTTTTCGATTTTCGCAAAAACAAGATGGCCGCCATACAAAATGTTTATTGCTGTATCTCCGGATCCGTTTGACATAAGTGGGGTGTGCTCGAAAAAATGTTTTACAGGAGGTAGAGGGGCAGGTGGCTGTCAAATTTTTTTTTCAAGATGGCGGATCCAAGATGGCGGCCGGAAATGATGTTGCTCCGATCCGGACGAAAATCGGTATCTGGGGGGTTTGTGGGACGAAGATTCCGAATATCGGGTCAGTTTTTCGATTCCACCATTTTCCAAGATGGCCGCCATACAAGGAGTGGTGAGGCGAGGCCGCAGGCCGAGCCGAACCACGTCGCCACTCCGCGAGGCGAGGCCGTAGGCCGAGGCGAGCTGCGTAAGAGCGTCCTCCCCCCAAATCCAAGATGGACGCCATACAAGTTTAGATTCTAAAGTTGAGGCGAGGTCGAAGATTTTTAAGGTGAGGCGAGGTCGCAAACCGAGCCGAACGCGCGAGCCGAGGCCATAGGCCAAGGCGAGCTGCGTATAGGGCGAGGCCGAAGGCCGAGCTCCGCGTAGGGCGAAGCCCGAAGCGTCACCAAGCATATTACCAGCCGACCGCCATCATACCGACATGGGTGTCGTTTAATAGGTTTTCAGGGGTGATGATTTCGGAAATGACATCCATTTTGAAATCCAAGATGGCGGACATGGATTTTTTGGAAAATACCGTCATGGGTGTCGTTTAATAGGTTTTCGGGGGTGCTGATTCCGAAAATGACATACGATTTGAAATCCAAGATGGCGGACATAAATTTTTTGAAAAATATCGTCATGGGTGTCGTTTTTTGGGTATTCAGGGGTGCTGATTAAGAAAATAACATCCATTTTTAAATCCAACATGGCGGCTGTGAAAAAAAAAAAAACTATTTAAACATTTATAAAGAAAGGCACAACCGCCTCGCAACCTGCTTTAGCAGGTCGCGCACCAAGCGAAATCTAGTTATTATATTATATAAAGCTACAATACCACTCACTGACTGGGTGACAGAATTGTTCTCCCAGATGGAGCGGCGGGAGGTAAAAACTTTGTATAGGGGTGTGGAGAAGGTGGTGCGGAGGGTACGGGAAAACCTCGAGATCCTCGGATCAACCTTCTCATCAGGTGGCGACCCACCTTCCCGGGCGAACCGTTGCAGATGGAGCGGTCGCGCTCGAACTATTGTCGACCCACACCCTAGTCAAATTCTATTGGTGACGTCATTTTTTCGATTTTCGCAATAACAAGATGGCCGCCATACAAAATGTTTATTGCTGTATCTCCGGAACCGTTTGACATAAGTGGGGTGTGCTCGAACAAATATTTTACAGGGGCGTAAGAAGCAGGTGGCTGTTAAATTTTTTTTTCAAGATGGCGGATCCAAGATGGCGGCCGAAAATGAAGTTGCTCCGATCCAGACGAAAATCGGTATCAGGGGGGTTAGGAGGACGAAGATTCCAAATATCGGGTCAATTTTTTGATTCCACCATTTTCCAAGATGGCCGCCATACAAGGATTGGTGAGGCGAGGCCGCAGGCCGAGCCGAACCACGACGCCTCGTTGCGAGGCGAGGCCATAGGCCGAGGCGAGCTACATAAAAGGCGAGGCCGAAGGCCGAGCGCCGCGTAGGGCGTAGCCCGGAGCGTCCCCCCCCCCAAATCCAAGATGGCCGCCATACAAGTTTAGATTCTAAGGGTGAGGCGAGGTCGAAGACCGAGCCGAACGCGCGAGGCGAGGCCGAAGGCCGAGCTAAGCCGCGCATAGTGTGAGGCCGAAGGCCGAACTCCGCGTAGGGCGAAGCCCGGAGCGTCCCCCCCCCCAATTCTAGATGGCGGCAAGTTTAGATTCTAAAGGTGAGGCGAGGTCGAAGACCGAGCCAAACGCGCAAGGCGAGGCCGAAGGCCGAGGCGAGCCGCGTATAGGGTGAGGCTTAAGGCCGAACTCCACGTAGGGCGAAGCCCGGAGCGTCCCCCCCCCCAATCAAAGATGGCCGCCATACAAGTTGAGATTTTTAAGGTGAGGCGAGGTCGCAGACCGAGCCGAACGCGCGAGCCGAGGCCGTAGGCCGAGGCAAGCTGCGTATAGGGCGAGGCCGAAGGCCGAGCGCCGCGTAGGGCGAAGCCCGAAGCGTCACCAAGCATATTACCAGCCGACCGCCATCATACCGACATGGGTGTCGTTTAATAGGTTTTCAGGGGTGCTGATTTCGAAAATGACATCCATTTTGAAATATAAGATGGCGGACATGGATTTTTTGGAAAATACCGTCATGGGTGTCGTTTAATAGGTCTTCGGGGGTGCTGATTCCGAAAATGACATACGTTTTGAAATCCAAGATGGTGGACATACATTTTTTGCAAAATATCGCCATGGGTGTCATTTTTTCGGTATTCAGGGGTGCTAATTAAGAAAATAACATCCATTTTTAAATCCAAGATGGCGGCCGTGAAAACCAAAAAAAAAATTAAAATCTTTTTTGAAATTTATAAAAAAAGGCACAACCGCTTCGCGACCTGCTTTAGCAGGTCGCGCACCACGCGAAACCTAGTTATTATATTATATAAAGCTGCAATACCACTCACTGACTGACTGACTGACTGACTGGGTGACAGAATTGTTCTCCCAGATGGAGCGGCGGGAGGTGAAAACTTTGTATGGGGGGTGTGGAGAGGGTGTCGCGGAGGGTACGGAAAAACCCCGAGATCCTCGGATCCACCTTCTCATCAGGTAGCGACCCACCTTCCCGGGCGAACTGTTGCAGATGGAGCGGTGGCATTCGAACTAAGGTCGACCCACACCCTGGTCGAATTCTACTGGTGACGTCATTTTTTCGATTTTCGCAAAAACAAGATGGCCGCCATACAAAATGATTATTGCTGTATCTCCGGAACCGTTTGACATAAAAGGGTTTGCCCGAACAAATGTTTTACAGGGGGGTGAGGGGCAGGTGGCTGTCAAATGTTTTTTTCAAGATGGCGGATCCAAGATGGCGGCCGGAAATGAAGTTGCTCCGATCCGGATGAAAATCGGTATCTGGGGGGTTTGGGGGACGAAGATTCCGAATATCAGGTCAGTTTTTCGATTCCACCATTTTCCAAGATGGCCGCCATACAAGTTTAGAATCTAAAGGTGAGGCGAGGTCGAAGACCTAGCCGAACGCGCGAGACGAGGCCGAAGGCCGAGGCGAGCCGCGTATAGGGTGAGGCCGAAGGCCGAACTCCGCGTAGGGCGAAGCCCTGAGCGTCCCCCCCCCCCAACCAAAGATGGCCGCCATACAAGTTTAGATTATAAAAGTGAGGCGAGGTCGAAGACCGAGCCGAACGCGCGAGGCGAGGCCGAAGGCCGAGACGAGCCGCGTATAGGGTGAGGCCGAAGGCCGAACTCCGCGTAGGGCGAAGCCCGGAGCGGCCCTCCCCCAATCAAAGATGGCCGCCATACAAGTTAAGATTCTAAAGGTGAGGCGAGGTCGTAGACCGAGCCGAACGAGCGAGGCGAGGCCGAAGGCCGAGCCGAGCTTTGTATAGGGCGAGGCCGAAGGCCGAGTTCCGCGTAGGGCGAAGCCCGTAGCGTCACCAAGCATCTTACCGGCCGACTGCAATCCGAAAATTTGATTTTCGCCATCTTGGATTTTAGTTAGGGAAATCGTGACGCGAAGGGCGAAGCCCGGAGCGTCTTGATTCTCCCCACCAAAAATCCAAGATTGCGGATATGAGATTTTCGGGCATACCGACATGGGTGTCGTTTTATAGGTTTTCGGGGGTGCCGATTCCAAAACTGTTATCCATTTTGAAATCCAAGATGGCGGACATGCATTTTTTTCAAAAACCGTCATGGGTGTCGTTTAATACGTTTTCTGGGGTGCTGATTGCGAAAATGACATCTATTTTTAAATCCAAGATTGCGGACATGCAGTTTAAAAAAAAATCTGTCATGGGTGTCGTTTAAAAGGTTTTCGGGGATGCTGATTACGAAACTGACATCCATTTTGAAATCCAAGATGGCGGTCGTGACAAACCAAAAAAGTTATGAACGCCTTTTTGACCCTACAAATAGGGTAGCACAACCGCCTCGCGACCTGCTTTAGCAGGTTGCGCACCACGCGAAACCTAGTTATTATATTATATAACGCTACAATACCACTCACTCACTGACTGACTGACTGGGTGACAGAATTGTTCTCCCAGATGGAGCGGCGGGAGGTGAAAACTTTGTATGATGGGTGTGGAGACGGTGGCGCGGAGGGTACGCGAAAACCTCGAGATCCTCGGATCCACCTTCTCATCGGGTGGCAACCCACCTTCCCGGGCGAACCGTTGCAGATGGAGCAGTGGCGCTTGAACAAAGGTCGACCCACACCCTAGTCGAATTCTACCGGTGACGTCATTTTTTCGATTTTCGCAAAAACAAGATGGCCGCCATACAAAATGATTATTGCTGTATCTCCGGAACCGTTTGACATAAGTGGGGTGTGCTCGAATAAATGTTTTACAGGGGGGTAAGGAGCAGGTGGCTGTCTTATTTTTTTTTCAAGATGGCGGATCCAAGATGGCGGCCGAAAATGAAGTTGCTCCAATCCGGACGAAAATAAGTATCTGGGGGGTTTGGGGGTTGAAGATTCCGAATATCGGGTCAGTTTTTCGATTCCACCATTTTCCAAGATGGCCGCCATACAAGGAGTGGTAAGGCGAGGCCGCAGGCCGAGCCGAACCACGACGCCACGCTGCGAGGCGAGGCCGTAGGCCGAGGCGAGCTGCGTAAAAGGCGAGGCCGAAGGCCGAGCTCCGCGCAGGGCGTAGCCCGGAGCGTCCCCTCCCCAAATCCAAGATGGCCGCCATACAAGTTTAGATTCTAAAGGTGAGGCGAGGTCGAAGACCGAGCCGAACGCGCGAGGCAAGGCCGAAGGCCGAGGCGAGCCGCGTATAGGGTAAGGCCGAAGGCCGAACTCCGCGTAGGGCGAAGCCCGAAGCGTCACCAAGCATATTACCAGCCGACCGCCATCATACCGACATGGGTGTCGTTTAATAGGTTTTCAGGGGTGCTGATTTCGAAAATGACATCCATTTTGAAATCCAAGATGGCGGACATGGATTTTTTGGAAAATACCGTCATGGGTGTCGTTTAATAGGTTTTCGGGGGTGCTGATTCCGAAAATGACATACGTTTTGAAATCCAAGATAGCGGACATAAATTTTTTGAAAAATATCGTCATGGGTGTCGTTTTTTGGGTAGTCAGGGGTGCTGATTAAGAAAATAACATCCATTTTTAAATCCAAGATGGCGGCCGTGAAAAACAAAAAAAAATCAAAAACTCTTTTAAAATTTATAAAAAAAGACACAACCGCCTCGCGACCTGCTTTAGCAGGTCGCGCACCACGCGAAACCTATTTTTATACTATATAAAGCTACATTACCACTCACTGACTGACTGACTGACTGACATAATTGTTCTCCCAGAAGGAGGGTCGGGAGGTGAAAATGATGTATAGGAGATGTGGTCAGAATTTTCCGTCGAGTATGGGGAAACCTCGACATCTTCAGATTCTCCTCCTCATCAGGTCGCGACCCACCTTCCCGGGCGAACCCTTGGACTTGGACCGGTGGTGCTCGAACAAAGGTCGACCCACACCCTGGTCGAAGTCTACCGGTGACAAAATTTTTTCGATTTTCAAAAAAACAAAATGGCCGCTATACAAAAACGAGATTTTTGTATCTCCTCTGATCCGGACCAAATTCGGTATCCGGGGGTTTAAGGGGTCGCTGAATCCGAATATTGGAAAAGATTTTTGATTTCGCCATTTTCCAAGATGGCCGCCATACAAGGATTAGTGAGGCGAGGCCGAAGGCCGAGCCGAACCACGACGCGCCGCGAGGCGAGGCCGCAGGCCGAGGCGAGCTGCGTATAAGGCGAGGCCGAAGGCCGAGCTCCGCGTAGGGCGAAGCGCGGAGCGTCCCCCCCCCCAATCCAAGATGGCCACCATTTAAGTTTAGATTCTAAAGGTAAGGCGAGGTCGTAGACCGAGCCGACCGCGCGAGGCGAGGCCGAAGGCCAAGCCGAGCTGCGTATAGGGCGAGGCCGAAGGCCGAGCTCCGCGTAGAGCGAAGCCCGAAGCGTCACCAAGCATCTTACCGGCCGACCGCAATCCGAAAATTTCATATCCGCCATCTTGGATTTTAGTTGGGGGAATCGTGACGCGAAGGGCGAAGCCCGGAGCGTCTCGATTCTCCCCACCAAAAATCCAAGATGGCGGATATGAAATTTACGGGCATACTGACATGGGTGTCGTTTAATAGGTTTTCGGGGTTGGTGATTCCAAAAATGACATCCATTTTGAAATCCAAGATGGCGGACATGCATTTTTTGTAAAAAACTGTCATAAGTGTCGTTTGATAGGTTTTCGGGTATGCTGATCCCGAAAATGACATTTATTTTCAAATCCAAGATGGCGGACATGCATTTTTTGGAAAAATCCGTCATGGGTGTCGTTTAATAGGTTTTCGGGGATGCTGATTACGAAACTGTCATCCATTTTGAAATCCAAGATGGCGGTCGTGACAAACCAAAAAAAGTATGAACGCCTTTTTTGACCCTACAGATAGAGTACACAACCGCCTCGCGGCCTGCTTTAGCAGGTCGCGCACCACGCGAAATCTAGTTATTATTATACTATATAAAGCTACATTACCACTCACTCACTCACTGACTGACATAATTGTTCTCCTAGAAGGAGGGTCGGGAGGTGAAAATGGTGTATTAGAAGTGTGGTCAGAATTTTCTGTCGAGTATGGGAAAACCTCGACATCTTCGGATTCTCCTCCTCATCAGGTCGCGACCCACCTTCCCGGGCGAACCCTTGGACTTGGACCGGTAATGCTCGAACAAAGGTCGACTCACACCCTGGTCGAAGTCTACCGGTGACAAAATTTTTTCGATTTTCAAAAAAACAAAATGGCCGCTATACAAAAACGAGATTTTTGTATCTCCTCTGATCCGGACCAAATTCGGTATCCGGGGGTTTAAGGGGTCGCTGAATCCGAATATCGGAAAAGATTTTTGATTTCGCCATTTTCCAAGATGGCCGCTATACAAGGATTAGTGAGGCGAGGCCGAAGGCCGAGCCGAACCACGACGCGCCGCGAGGCGAGGCCGCAGGCCGAGGCGATCTGCGTATAAGGCGAGGCCGAAGGCCGAGCTCCGCGTAGGGCGAAGCGCGGAGCGTCCCCCCCCCAATCCAAGATGGCCACCATTTAAGTTTAGATTCTAAAGGTAAGGCGAGGTCGTAGACCGAGCCGACCGCGCGAGGCGAGGCCGAAGGCCAAGCCGAGCTGCGTATAGGGCGAGGCCGAAGGCCGAGCTCCGCGTAGAGCGAAGCCCGAAGCGTCACCAAGCATCTTACCGGCCGACCGCAATCCGAAAATTTCATATCCGCCATCTTGGATTTTAGTTGGGGGAATCGTGACGCGAAGGGCGAAGCCTTCGTAGACCGAGGCGAGGTCGTAGACCGAGCCGAACGAGCGAGGCGAGGCCGAAGGCCGAGCCGAGCTATAGGGCGAGTCCGAAGGCCGAGCTCCGCGTAGGGCGAAGCCCGAAGCGTCACCAAGCATCTTACCGGCCGACCGCAATCCGAAAATTTCATATCCGCCATCTTGGATTTTAGTTGGGGGAATCGTGACGCGAAGGGCGAAGCCCGGAGCGTCTCGATTCTCCCCACCAAAAATCCAAGATGGCGGATATGAAGTTTTCGGGCATGCCGACATGGGTGTCGTTTAATAGGTTTTCGGGGGTGCTGATTCCGAAAATGACATCCATTCTTAAATTTAAGATGGCGGACATGCATTTTTTGTAAAAAACCGTCATGGGTGTCGTTTAATACGATTTCTGGGGTGCTGATTGCGAAAATGACATCTATTTTGAAATCCAAGATGGCGGACATGGATTTTTTGGTTTTCGGGGGTGCTGATTACGAAAATGACATAAATTTTGATATCTAAGATGGCGGTCGTGACAAACCAAATAAAGTATGAACGCCTTTTTGTCCCTACGACTAGGGTAGCACAACCGCCTCACGGCCTGCTTTAGCAGGTCGCGCACCACGCGAAACCTAGTTATTATACTATATAAAGCTACATTACCACTCACTGACTCACTGATTGACATAATTGTTCTCCCAGAAGGAGGGTCGGGAGGTGAAAATGATGTATGGGGGGTGTGGTCAAAATTTTCCGTCGAGTATGGGAAATTTTCGACATCTTCGGATTCTCCTCCTCATCAGCTCGTGACCCACCTTCTAGGGCGAACCGTTGGAGTTGGATCGGTGGTGCTCGAACAAAGGTCGACCAGCACCCTGGTCAAAGTCTACAGGTGACAAAATTTTTTAGATTTTCAAAAAAACAAGATGGCCGCCATACAAAAACGAGATTTTTGTATCTCCTCTGATTCGGACCAAATTCGGTATCCAGGGGTTTTAGGGGTCGCTGAATTTGAATATTGGAAAAGATTTTCGATTTCGCCATTTTCCAAGATGGCCGCCATACAAGGAGTGGTGAGGCGAGGCCGAAGGCCAAGCCGAACCACGACGCGCCGCGAGGCGACGCCGCAGGCCGAGGCGAGCAGCGTATAAGGCGAGGCCGAAGGCCGAGCTCCGCGTAGGGCGAAGCCCGGAGCGTCCCCCCCCCCATCCAAGATGGCCGCCATTTAAGTTTAGATTCTAAAGGTGAGGCGAGGTCGTAGACCGAGGCGACCGCGCGCGGCGAGGCCGAAGGCCGAGCCGAGCTGCGTATAGGGCGAGGCCGAAGGCCGAGCTCCGCGTAGGGCGAAGCCCGAAGCGTCACCAAGCATCTTACCGGCCGACCGCAATCCGAAAATTTCATATCCGCCATCTTGGATTTTAGTTGGGGGAATCGTGACGCGAAGGGCGAAGCCCGGAGCGTCTCGATTCTCCCCACCAAAAATCTAAGATGGCGGATATGAAATTTTCGGGCATGCCGACATGGGTGTCGTTTAATAGGTTTTCGGGGGTGCTGATTCCGAAAATGACATCCATTTTGAAATCCAAGATGGCGGACATGCATTTTTTTTATAAAACCGTCATGGGTATCGTTTAATACGTTTTCTGGGGTGCTGATTGCGAAAATGACATCTATTTTGAAATCCAAGATGGCGGACATGGATTTTTTGGAAAATACCGCCATGGGTGTCATTTAATAGGTTTTCGGGGATGCTGATTACGAAACTGACATCCATTTTGAAATCCAAGATGGCGGTCGTGACAAACCAAAAAAAGTATGAACGCCTTTTTGACCCTACAAATAGGGTAGCACAACCGCCTCGTGGCCTGCTTTAGCAGGTCGCGCACCACGCGAAACCTAGTTATATTATATAAAGCTACAATACCACTGACTGACTCACTGGGTGACAGAATTGTTCTCCCAGATGGAGCGGCGGGAGGTGAAAACTTTGTATGGGAGGTGTGGAGTGGGTGACGCGGAGGGTACGGGAAAACCTCGAAATCCTCGGATCCACCTTCTCATCAGGTGGCGACCCACCTTCCCGGGCGAACCGTTGCAGAGGGAGCGGTGGCGCTCGAACTAAGGTCGACCCACATCCTGGTCGAATTCTACCGGTGACGTCATTTTTTCGATTTTCGCAAAAACAAGATGGCCGCCATACAAAATGTTTATTGCTGTATCTCCGGATCCGTTTGACATAAGTGGAGTGTGCTCGAACAAATGTTTTACAAGGGGGTGGGTAGCAGCTGGCTGTCAATTTTTTTTTTCAAGATGGTGGATCCAAGATGGCGGCCGGAAATGAAGTTGCTCCGATCCGGACGAAAATCAGTATCTGGTGGGTTTGGGGGACGAAGATTCCGAATATCTGGTCAGTTTTTCGATTCCACCATTTTCCAAGATGGCCGCCATACAAGGAGTGGTGAGGCGAGGCCGCAGGCCGAGCCGAACCACGACGCCACTCCGCGAGGCGAGGCCGTAGGCCGAGGCGAGCTGCGTAAAAGGCGAGGCCGAAGGCCGAGCTCCGCGCAGGGCGTAGCCCGGAGCGTCCCCCCCCCAAATCCAAGATGGCCGCCATACAAGTTTAGATTCTAAAGGTGAGGCGAGGTCGAAGACCGAGCCGAACGCGCGAGACGAGGCCGAAGGCCGAGGCGAGTTGCGTATAGGGTGAGGCCGAAGGCTGAACTCCGCGTAAGGCGAAGCCCGGAGCGTCCCCCCCCCCAATCAAAGATGGCCGCCATACAAGTTTAGATTCTAAAGGTGAGGCGAGGTCGAAGACCGAGCCGAACGTGCGAGGCGAGGCCGAAGGCCGAGGCGAGCCGCGTATAGGGTGAGGCCGAAGGCCGAACTCCGCGTAGGGCGAAGCCCGGAGCGTCCCCCCCCCCCCAATTCTAGATGGCGGCAAGTTTAGATTCTAAAGGTGAGGCGAGGTCGAAGACCGAGCCGAACGCGCGAGGTGATGCCGAATGCCGAGGCGAGCCGCGTACAGGGTGAGGCCGAAGGCCGAACTCCGCGTAGGGTGAAGCCCGGAGCGTCCCCCCCCCAATCAAAGATGGCCGCCATACAAGTTTAGATTTTTAAGGTGAGGCGAGGTCGCAGACCGAGCCGAACGCGCGAGCCGAGGCCGTAGGCTTAGGCGAGCTGCGTATAGGGCGAGGCCGAAGGCCGAGCTCCGCGTAGGGCGAAGCCCGAAGCGTCACCAAGCATATTACCAGCCGACCGCCATCATACCGACATGGGTGTCGTTTAATAGGTTTTTAGGGGTGCTGATTTCGGAAATGACATCCATTTTGAAATCCAAGATGGCGGACAAGGATTTTTTGGAAAATACCGTCATGGGTGTCGTTTAATAGGTTTTCGGGGGTGCTGATTCCGAAAATGACATGTTTTGAAATCCAAGATGGCGGACATAAATTTTTTGAAAAATATCGTCATGGGTGTCGTTTTTTGGGTATTCAGGGGTGCTGATTAAGAAAATAACATTCATTTTTAAATCCACATGGCGGCTGTGAAACAAAAAAAAAAAAAACTATTTTAACATTTATAAAGAAAGGCACAACCGCCTCGCGACCTGCTTTAGCAGGTCGCGCACCACGCAAAACCTAGTTATATTATATTAAGCAACAATACCACTGACTCACTGACTGACTGGGTGACAGAATTGTTCTCCCAGATGGAGCGGCCGGAGGTGAAAACTTTGTATGGGGAGTGTGGAGAAAGTATTGCGGAGGGTACGGTAAAATTTCGAGGTCCTCGGATCCACCTTCTCATCGGGTGGCGACCCACCTTCCCGGGCGAACCGTTGCAGATGGAGCGGTGGCGCTCGAACTAAGGTCGACCCACACCCTGGTCGAATTCTACCGGTGATGTCATTTTTTCGATTTTCGCAAAAACAAGATGGACGCCATACAAAATGATTATTGCTGTATCTCCGGAACCGTTTGACATAAGTGGGGTGTGCTCGAACAAATGTTTTACAGGGGGGTAAGAGGCAGGTGGCTGTAAAATTTTTTTTTCAAGATGGCGGATCCAAGATGGCGGCCGGAAATGACGTTGCTCCGATCCGGACGAAAATCGGTATCTGGGGGGTTTGAGGGACGAAGATTCCGAATATTGGGTCAGTTTTTCGATTCCACTATTTTCCAAGATGGCCGCCATACAAGGAGTGGTGAGGCGAGGCCGCAGGCCGAGCCGAACCACGACGCCACGCGTTCGAGGCGAGGCCGTAGGCCGAGGCGAGCTGCGTAAAAGGCGAGGCCGAAGGCCGAGCTCCGCGCAGGGCGTAGCCGGAGCGTCCCCCCCCAAATTCAAGATGGCCGCCATACAAGTTTAGATTCTAAAGGTGAGGCGAGGTCGCAGACCGAGCCGAACCCGCGAGACGAGGCCGAAGGCCGAGGCGAGCCGCGTATAGGGTGAGGCCGAAGGCTGAACTCCGCGTAGGGCGAAGCCCGGAGCGTCCCCCCCCAATCAAAGATGGCCGCCATACAAGTTTAGATTCTAAAGGTGAGGCGAGGTCGAAGACCGAGCCGAACGCGCGAGGCGATGCCGAAGGCCGAGGCGAGCCGCGTATAGGGTGAGGCCGAACTCCGCGTAGGGCGAAGCCCGGAGCGGCCCCCCCCCCAATCAAAGATGGCCGCCATACAAGTTTAGATCCTAAAGGTGAGGCGAGGTCGAAGACCGAGCCGAACGCGCGAGCCGAGGCCGTAGGCCGAGGCGAGCTGCGTATAGGGCAAGGCCGAAGGCAGAGCTCCGCGTAGGGCGAAGCCCGAAGCGTCACCGAGCATATTACTAGCCAACCGCCATCATACCGACATGGGTGTCGTTTAATAGGTTTTCAGGGGTGCTGATTTCGAAAATGACTTCCATTTCTAAATCCAAGATGGCAGACATGGATTTTTTGGAAAATACCGTCATGGGTGTCGTTTAATAGGTTTTCGGGGGTGCTGATTCCTAAAATGACATACGTTTTGAAATCCAAGATGGCGGACATGCATTTCTTGGAAAAATCCATCATGGGTGTCATTTTTTTGGTTTTCGGGGGTAGTGATTGTTAAAATAAAATCAATTTTTAAATCCAAGATGGTTGCCATGAAAAACCAAAAAAAGAATGGACGCCTTTTTGACCCTACTAATAGGGTAGCACAACCGCCTCGCGGCCTGCTTTAGCAGGTCGCGCACCACGCAAAACCTTGTTATTATACTATATAAAGCTACATTACCACTCACTGACTCACTGATTGACATAATTGTTCTCCCAGAAGGAGGGTCGGGAGGTGAAAATGATGTATGGGAAGTGTGGTCAGAATTTTCCGTCGAGTATGGGAAAACCTCGACATCTTCAGATTCTCTTCCTCATCAGGTCACGACCCACCTTCCCGGGCGAACCGTTGGACTTGGACCGGTGGTGCTCGAACAAAGGTTGACTGGCACCCTGGTCAAAGTCTTACGGTAAATTTTTTTATTCGATTTACAAAAAAACAAGATGGCCGCCATACAAAAGTGATATTTCGGTATATCCTCCGATTCGGACCAAATTCGGTATCCAGGGGTTTTTGGGGTCGCTTAATCCGAATATCTAAAAAGATTTTCGATTTCGCCATTTTCCAAGATGGCCGCCATACAAGGAGTGGTGAGGCGAGGCCGAAGGCCGAGCCGAACCACGACGCGCCGCGAGGCGAGGCCGCAGGCCGAGGCGAGCTGCGTATAAGGTGAGGCCGAAGGCCGAGCTCCGCGTAGGGCGAAACCCGGAGCGTCTTCCCCCCCCCCCAATCCAAGATGGCCGCCTTTTAAGTTTAGATTCTAAAGGTGAGGCGAGGTCGTAGACCGAGCCGATCGAGCGAGGCAAGGCCGAAGGCCGAGCCGAGCTGCGTATAGGGCGAGGCCGAAGGCCGAGCTCCGCGTAGGGCGAAGCCCGAAGCGTCACCAAGCATCTTACCGGCCGACCGCAATCCGAAAATTTCATATCCGCCATAGACATAGACATAGACATATACTTTATTGCACACCGTGACACAAAAACATTAAAATAACAAACAAGGACAGAAAACAGAAATGTACAAAAAGGCGGCCTTATTGCTAAGGTAGCAATCTCTTTTAGGCAACCTTTGGGTAGGAAAATAATGAAAAAAATATGAAGCAGAGCGGGTGGTGGCTAACAATAAAAAAAAAATTGAAATAATAATAATAATAAAATATATTTATATATAACATAAACTACAGCTCTAATATTTAAGTACATAATATAACAATATTACATATACTAATACATATAATACAATATTACTATGAAAGAAAGGAACATATGATAACAAAAAGGGTTCATTGGGTAGAGGAAACGGAGTTGAGGAAATGGGCTTTGACTCGTAACTTAAAGGATTTGGATTCTTGGATCTTGGATTTTAGTTGGGGAAATCGTGACGCGAAGGGCGAAGCCCGGAGCGTCTCGATTCTCCCCACCAAAAATCCAAGATGGCGGATATGAAATTTTCGGGCATACCGACATGGGTGTCGTTTAATAGGTTTTCGGGGGTGCTGATTCCGAAAATTATATCCATTTTGAAATCCAAGACGGCGGACATGCATTTTTCTCAAAAACCGTCATGGGTGTCGTTTAATACGTTTTCTGGGGTGCTGATTGCGAAAATAACATCTAATATTAAATCCAAGATGGCGGACATGCAGTTTAAAAAAGATCTGTCATGGGTGTCGTTTAGTAGGTTTTCGGGGATGCTGATTACGAAACTGACATCCATTTTGAAAATCCAAGATGGCGGTTGTGACAAACCAAAAAAAGTATGAACGCTTTTTGACCCTACAAATAGGGTAGCACAACCGCCTCGCGGCCTGCTTTAGCAGGTCTTGCACCACGCGACACCTAGTTATTATATTATATAAAGCTACAATACCACTGACTGACTGACTGGGTGACAGAATTGTTCTCCCAGATGGAGCGGCGGGAGGTGAAAACTTTGTATGGGAGGTGTGGAGTGGGTGACGCGGAGGGTACGGGAAAACCTCGAGATCCTCGGATCAACCTTCTCATCAGGTGGCGACCCACCTTCCCGGGCGAACCGTTGCAGATGGAGCGGTGGCGCTCGAACAAAGGTCGACCCACACCCTGGTCGAATTCTACCGGTGACGTTATTTTTTAGATTTTCGCAAAAACAAGATGGCCACCATACAAAATGATTATTGCTGTATCTCCGGAACCGTTTGACATAAGTGGGGTGTGCTCGAACAAATGTTTTACAGGAGGGTGAGGGGCAGGTGGCTGTCAAATTTTTTTTTCAAGATGGCGGATCCAAGATGGCGGCCGGAAATGAAGTTGCTCCGATCCGGACGAAAATCGGTATCTGGGGGGTTTGGGGGACGAAGATTCCGAATATCGGGTAAGTTTTTCGATTCCACCATTTTCCAAGATGGCCGCCATACAAGGAGTGGTGAGGCGAGGCCGCAGGCCGAGCCGAACCACGACGCCACGCTGCGAGGCGAGGCCGTAGGCCGAGGCGAGCTGCGTAAAGGGCGAGGCCGAAGGCCGAGCTCCGCGCAGGGCGTAGCCCGGAGCGTCCCCCCCCCAAATCCAAGATGGCCGCCATACAAGTTTATATTCTAAAGGTGAGGTGAGGTCGAAGACCGAGCCGAACGCGCGAGACGAGGCCGAAGGCCGAGGCAAGCCGCGTATCGGGTGAGGCCGAAGGCCGAACTCCGCGTAGGGCGAAGCCCGGAGCGTCCCCCCCCCCCACTCAAAGATGGCCGCCATACAAGTTTAGATTCTAAAGGTGAGGCGAGGTCGAAGACCGAGCCGAAAGCGCGAGACGAGGCCGAAGGCCGAGGCGAGCCGCGTATAGGGTGAGGCCGAAGGCCGAACTCCGCGTAGGGCGAAGCCCGGAGCGTCCCCCCCCCCATTTCTAGATGGCGGCAAGTTTAGATTCTAAAGGTGAGGCGAGGTCGAAGACCGAGCCGAACGCGCGAGGCGATTCCGAAGGCCGAGGCGGGCCGCGTATAGGGTGAGGCCGAAGGCCGAACTCCGCGTAGGGCGAAGCCCGGAGCGGCCCCTCCCCAATCAAAGATGGCCGCCATACAAGTTTAGATTCTAAAGGTGAGGCGAGGTCGAAGACCGAGCCGAACGCGCGAGGCGAGGCCGAATGCCAAGGCGAGCCGCGTACAGGGTGAGGCCGAAGGCCGAACTCCGCGTAGGGCGAAGCCCGTAGCGTCCCCTCCCCAATCAAAGATGGCCGCCATGCAAGTTTAGATTTTTAAGGTGAGGCGAGGCCGAAGGCCGAGCTCCGCGTAGGGCGAAGCCCGAAGCGTCACCAAGCATATTACCAGCCGACCGCCATTACACGACATTGGTGTCGTTTAATAGGTTTTCAGGGGTGCTGATTTCGAAAATGACATCCATTTTGAAATCCAAGATGGCGGACATGGATTTTTTGGAAAATACCGTCATGGGTGTCCTTTAATAGGTTTTCGGGTGTGCTGATTCCGAAAATGACATACGTTTTGAAATCCAAGATGGCGGACATAAATTTTTTGCTAAATATCGTCATGGGTGTCGTTTTTTGGGTACTCAGGGGTGCTGTTTAAGAAAATAATATCCATTTTGAAATCAAAGATGGCGGTCGTGACAAACCAAAAAATGTATGAACGCCTTTTTGACCCTACAAATAGGGTAGCACAACCGCCTCGCGGCCTGCTTTAGCAGGTCGCGCACCACGCGAAACCTAGTTATACTATATAAAGCTAGATTACCACTCACTCACTCACTGACTGACATAATTGTTCTCCCAGAAGGAGGGTCGGGAGGTGAAAATGATGTATGGGAGGTGTGGTCAGAATATTCCGTCGAGTATGGGAAAACCTCGACATCTTCGGATTCTCCTCCTCATCAGGTCGCGACCCACCTTCCCGGGCGAACCGTTGGACTTGGACCGGTGGTGATTGAACAAAGGTCGACCCACACCCTGGTCGAAGTCTACCGGTGACAAAATTTTTTCGATTTTCAAAAACAAGATGGCCGCCATACTAAAGTGATATTTCAGTATATCCTCCGATTCGGACCAAACTCGGTATCCGGGGGTTTTTGGGGTCGCTGAATCCAAATACCTATCTGATAAGTTTTTCGATTCCATCATTTTTCAAGATGGCTGACATACAAGGAGTGGTGAGGCGAGGCCGAAGGCCGAGCCGAACCACGACGCGCCGCGAGGCGAGGCCGCAGGCCGAGGCGAGCTGCGTATAAGGCGAGGCCGAAGGCCGAGCTCCGCGTAGGGCGAAGCCCGGAGCGTCCCCCCCCCCCAATCCAAGATGGCCGATATTTAAGTTTAGATTCTTAAGGTGAGGCGAGGTCGTAGACCGAGCCGAACGCGCGAGGCGAGGCCGAAGGCCGAGCCGAGCTGCGTAAAGGGCGAGGCCGAAGGCCGAGCTCCGCGTAGGGCGAAGCCCGAAGCGTCACCAAGCATCTTACCGGCCGACCGCCATCCGAAAATTTCATATCCGCCATCTTGGATTTTAGTTGGGGGAATCGTGACGCGAAGGGCGAAGCCCGGAGCGTCTCGATTCTCCCCACCAAAAATCCAAGATGGCGGATATTAAATTTTCGTGCATGCCGACATGCGTGTCGTTTAATAGGTTTTCGGGGGTGCTGATTCCGAAAATGACATTCATTTTAAAATCCAAGATGGCGGACATGCTATTTTTGTGAAAAACTGCCATGGGTGTCGTTTGATAGGTTTTCGGGAATGCTGATCCTGAAAATGACATTTATTTTCAAATCCAAGATGGCAGACATGCATTTTTTGGAAAAATCCGTCATGGGTGTCGTTTTTTATGTTTTCGAGGGTACTGATTCTTCAAATAACATCGATTTTAAAGTCCAAGATGGTGGCCGTGACAAACCAAATAAGTATGAACGCCTTTTTGACCCTACATATAGGGTAGCACAACCGCCTCGCGGCCTGCTTTAGCAGGTCGCGCACCACGCGAAAACTAGTTATATATTATTATATATTATATTATATAAAGCTACAATACCACTCACTGACTGACTGGGTGACAGAATTGTTCTCCCAGATGGAGCGGCGGGAGGTGAAAACTTTGTATGGGAGGTGTGGAGTGGGTGACGCTGAGGGTACGGGAAAACCTCGAGATCCTCGGATCCACCTTCTTATCAGGTGGCGACCCACCTTCCCGGGCGAACCGTTGCAGATGGAACGGTGGCGCTCGAATTAAGGTCGACCCACACCCTGGTCGAATTGTACCGGTGACGTAATTTTTTCGATTTTCGCAAAAACAAGATGGCCGCCATACAAAATGTTTATTGCTGTATCTCCGGATCCGTTTGACATAAGTGGAGTGTGCTCGAACAAATGTTTTACAGGGGGGTGGGGGGCAGCTGGCTGTCAAATTTTTTTTTCAAGATGGCGGATCTAAGATGGCGGCCGGAAATGAAGTTGCTCCGATCCGGACGAAAATCGGTATCTGGGGTGTTTGGGGGAAGCAGATTCCGAATATCGGGTCAGTTTTTCGATTCCACCATTTTCCAAGATGGCCGCCATACAAGGAGTGGTGAGGCGAGGCCGCAGGCCGAGGCGAACCACGACGCCACGCCGCGAGGCGAGGCCGTAGGCCGAGGCGAGCTGCGTAAAAGGCGAGGCCGAAGGCCGAGCTCCGCGCAGGGCGTAGCCCGGAGCGTCCCCCCCCCAAATCAAAGATGGCCGCCATACAAGTTTAGATTCTAAAGGTGAGGCGAGGTCGAAGACCGAGCCGAACGCGCGAGACGAGGCCGAAGGCCGAGGCGAGCCGCGTATAGGGTGAGGCCGAAGGCCAAACTCCGCGTAGGGCGAAGCCCGGAGAGTCCCCCCCCCCAATCAAAGATGGCCGCCATACAAGTTTAGATTCTAAAGGTGAGGCGACTCACTGATTGACATAATTGTTCTCCCAGAAGGAGTGTCGGGAGGTGAAAATGTTGTATGAGGGGTGTGGTCAGAATTTTCCGTCGAGTATGGGAAAACCTCAACATCTTCGGATTCTTCTTCTCATCAGGTCGCGACCCACCTTTCCGGGCGAACCGTTGGACTTGGACCTGTGGTGCTCAAACAAAGGTCGACCCACACCTTGGTCGAAGTCTTTCGGTAATATTGTTTTTTCGATTTACAAAAAAACAAGATGGCCGCCATACTAAAGTGATATTTCGGTATATCCTCCGATTCAGACAAAACTCGGTATCCGGGGGTTTTTGGGGTCGCTGAATCCGAATATCTGGTAAGTTTTTCATTTCCGCCATTTTCCAAGATGGCCGCCATACAAGGAGTGGTGAGGCAAGGCCGCAGGCCGAGCCGAACCACGACGCGCCGCGAGGCGAGGCCGCAGGCCGAGGCGAGCTGCATATAAGGCGAGGCCAAAGGCCGAGCTCCGCGTAGGGCAAAGCCCGGAGTGCCCCCCCTAATCCAAGATGGCCGCCATTTAAGTTTAGATTTTTAAGGTGAGGCGAGGACGAAGGCCGAGCCGAGCTGCGTATAGGGCGAGGCCAAAGGCCGAGCTCCGCGTAGGGCGAAGCCCGAAGCGTCACCAAGCATCTTACTGGCCGACCGCCATCCAAAAATTCCGAAAACCCAAGATGGTGGCCGTGAAAAACCAAAAAAAGAATAAACGCCTTTTTGACCCTACAAATAGGGTAGCACAACCGCCTCGCGGCCTGCTTTAGCAGGTCGCGCACCACGCGAAAACTAGTTATATTATTATTATATTATTATACTATATAAAGCTACATTACCACTGACTCACTGACTGACTGGGTGATTGACATAATTGTTCTCCCAGAAGGAGGGTCGGGAGGTGAAAATGATGTATGGGGGGTGTGGTCAGAATTTTTTGTCGAGTATAGGAAAACCTCGAAATCTTCGGAATCTCCTCCTCATCAGGTCACGACCCACCTTCCCGGGCGAACCGTTTGACTTGGACCGGTGGTGCTCAAACAAAGGTCGACCGGCACCTTAGTCGAAGTTTACTGGTGACAAAATTTTTTCGATTTTCAAAAAAACAAGATGGCCACCATACAAAAACGAGATTTTTGTATCTCCTCTGATTCGGACCAAATTCGGTATCCGGGAATTTTAGGGGTCGCTGAATCCGAATATCTAAAAAGATTTCAGATTTCGCCATTTTCCAAGATGGCTGCCATACAAGGAGTGGTGAGGTGAGGCCGAAGGCGGAGCCGAACCACGACGCGCCGCGAGGCGAGGCCGCAGGCCGAGGCGAGCTGCGTATAAGGCTAGGCCAAAGGGTGAAGCCCGGAGCGTCCCCCACCCCCAATTAAAGATGGCCGCCATTTAAGTTTAGATTCTAAAGGTGAGGCGAGGTCGTAGACCGAGCCGACCGCGCGAGGCGAGGCCGAAGGCCGAGCCGAGCTGCGTATAGGGCGAGGCCGAAGGCCGAGCTCCGCGTAGGGCGAAGCCCGAAGCGTCACCAAGCATCTTACCGGCCGACCGCATTCCGAAAATTTCATATCCGCCATCTTGGATTTTAGTTGGGGGAATCGTGACGCGAAGGGTGAAGCCCGGAGCGTCTCGATTCTCCTTACCAAAAATCCAAGATGGCGGATATGAAATTTTCGGGCATACCGACATGGTTGTAATTTAATAGGTTTTCGGGGTTTGTGGTTCCAAAAATGACATCCATTTTGAAATCCAAGATGGCGGACATGCATTTTTTGTAAAAAACTGTGATGGGTGTCGTATGATAGGTTTTCGGGGATACTGATCCCGAAAATGACATTTATTTTCAAATCCAAGATGGCGGACATGCATTTTTTTGAAAAATCCGTCATGAGTTTCGTTTTTTTTTGTTTTCGGGGGTACTGATTCTTTAAATAACATCGATTTTTAAATCCAAGATATGCCTTTTTGACCCTACAAATAGGGTAGCACAACCGCCTCGCGGCCTGCTTTAGCAGGTCGCGCACCACGCGAAATCTAGTTATACTATATAAAGCTACATTACCACTCACTCTTTTTTTTTTGACCCTACAAATAGGGTAGCACAACCGCCTCGCGGCCTGCTTTAGCAGGTCGCGCACCACGCGAAACCTAGTTATACTATATAAAGCTACATTACCACTGACTGACTCACTCACTGATTGACATAATTGTTCTCCCAGAAGGAGTGTCGGGAGGTAAAAATGATGTATGGGGGGTCTAGTCAGAATTTTCCGTCGAGTACGGGAAAATTTCGACATCTTCGGATTCTCCTCCTCATCAGCTCGTGACACACCTTCCCGGGCAAACCGTTGGACTTGGACCAGTGGTGCTCGAACAAAGGTCGACCCACACCCTGGTCGAAGTCTACAGGAGACAAAATTTTTTTGATTTTCAGAAAAACAAGATGGCCGCCATACAAAATTGATATTTTTTCGGTATCCGGGGGTTTTTGGGGTCGCTAAATCCGAATATCGAAAAAGATTTTCGATTTCGCCATTTTCAAAGATGGCCGCCATACAAGGAGTGGTGAGGCGAGGCCGAAGGCCGAGCCGAACCACGACGCGCCGCGAGGCGAGGCCGCAGGCCGAGGCGAGCTGCGTATAAGGCGAGGCCGAAGGCCGAGCTCCGCGTAGGGCGAAGCCCGGAGCGTCCCCCCCCAATCCAAGATGGTCGCCACTTATGTTTAGATTCTAAAGGTGAGGCGAGGCCGAAGGCCGAGCCGAGCAGCGTATAGGGCGAGACCGAAGGCCGAGCTCCGCGTAGGGCGAAGCCCGAAGCGTCACCAAGCATCTTACCGGCCGACCGCAAACCGAAAATTTCATATCCGCCATCTTGGATTTTAGTTGGGGGAATCGTGACGCGAAGGGCGAAGGTAAGATGCTTGGTGACGCTTCGGGCTTCGCTCTACGCGGAGCTCGGCCTTCGGCCTCGCCCTATACGCAGCTCGGCTCGGCCTTCGGCCTCGCCTCACCTTTAGAATCTAAACTTAAATGGCGACCATCTTGGATTGGGGGGGGGGGCTTCGCCCTTCGCGTCACGATTCCCCCAACTAAAATCCAAGATGGCGGATATGAAATTTTCGGGCATGCCGACATGGGTGTCGTTTAATAGGTTTTCGGGGGTGCTGATTCCGAAAATGTCATCCATTTTGAAATCCAAGATGGCGGACATGCTATTTTTGTGAAAAACTGCCATGGGTGTCGTTTGATAGGTTTTCGGGGATGCTCATCCTGAAAAAGACATTTATTTTCAAATCCAAGATGGCGAACATGCATTTTTTAGAAAAATCCGTCATGGATGTCGTTTTTTATGTTTTCGAGGGTACTGATAACATCGATTTAAAAATCCAAGATGGTGGCCGTGACAAACTAAAAAAAGTATAAACGCCTTTTTGACCCCACATATAGGGTACCACAACCGCCTCGCGGCCTGCTTTAGCAGGTCGCGCACCACGCGAAAACTAGTTATATTATATAAAGCTGCAATACCACTCACTCACTCACTCACTGACTGGGTGACAGAATTGTTCTCCCAGATGGAGCGGCGGAAGGTGAAAACTTTGTATGGAAGGTGTAGAGAGGGTGGTGCGGAGGGTACGGAAAAACCTCGAGATCCTCGGATCCACCTTCTCATCGGGTGGCGACCCACCTTCCCGGGCGAACCGTTGCAGATGGAGCGGTTGCGCTCGAACAAAAGTCGACCCACACCCTGGTCGAATTCTACCGGTGACGTCATTTTTTCGATTTTCGCAAAAACAAGATGGCCGCCATACAAAATGATTATTGCTGTATCTCCGGAAACGTTTGACATAAGTGGGGTGTGCTCGAACAAATGTTTTACAGGGGGGTGAGGGGCAGGTGGCTGTCAAATTTTTTTTTCAAGATGGCGGATCCAAGATGGCGGCCGGAAATGAAGTTGCTCCGATCCGGACGAAAATCGGTATCTGGGGGGTTTGGGGGTCGAAGATTTCGAATATCGGGTCAGTTTTTTGATTCCACCATTTTCCAAGATGGCCGCCATACAAGGAGTGGTGAGGCGAGGCCGCAGGCCGAGCCGAACCACGACGCCACTCCGCGAGGCGAGGCCGTAGGCCGAGGCGAGCTTCGTAAAAGGCGAGGCCGAAGGCCGAGCTCCGCGCAGGGCGTAGCCCGGAGCGTCCCCCCCCCAAATCCAAGATGGCCGCCATACAAGTTTAGTTTCTAAAAGTGAGGCGAGGTCGAAGACCGAGCCGAACGCGCGAAGCGAGGCCGAAGGCCGAGGCGAGCCGCGTATAGGGTGAGGCCGAAGGCCGAACTCCGCGTAGGGCGAAGCCCGGAGCGTCCCCCCCCCAATCAAAGATGGCCGCCATACAAGTTTAGATTTTTAAGGTGAGGCGAGGTCGCAGACCAAGCCGAACGCGCGAGCCGAGGCCGTAGGCCGAGGCGAGCTGCGTATAGGGCGAGGCCGAAGGCCGAGCTCCGCGTAGGGCGAAGCCCGAAGCGTCACCAAGCATATTACCAGCCGACCGCCATCATACCGACATGGGTGTCGTTTAATAGGTTTTTAGGGGTGCTGATTTCGAAAATGACATCCATTTTGAAATCCAAGATGGCGGACATGGATTTTTTGGAAAATACCGTCATGGGTGTCGTTTAATAGGTTTTCGGGGGTGCTGATTCCGAAAATGACATACGTTTTGAAATCCAAGATGGCGGACATACATTTTTTTAAAAATATCGTCATGGGTGTCGTTTTTTGGGTATTTGGGGGTGCTGATTAAGAAAATAACATCCATTTTGAAATCCAAGATGGCGGCCGTGAAAAAAAAAAGGCAAACTTTTTGACCCTACAAATAGGGTACCACAACCGCCTCGCGGCCTGCTTTAGCAGGGTCGCGCACCACGCGAAACCTAGTTATACTATATAAAGCTACATTACCACTCACTCACTGACTGACTGACTCACTGATTGACATAATTGTTCTCCCAGAAGGAGTGTCGGGAGGTGAAAATGATGTATGAGGGGTGTGGTCAGAATTTTCCGTCGAGTATGGGAAAACCTCGACATCTTCGGATTCTTCTTCTCATCAGGTCGCGACCCACCTTCCCGGGCGAACCGTTGGACTTGGACCAGTGGTGCTCAAACAAAGGTCGACCCACACCCTGGTCGAAGTCTACCGGTGACAATTTTTTTTTCGATTTTCAAAAAAAAAGATAGCCGCCATACAAAATTGATATTTTGGTATATCCTCCGATTCAGACCAAATTCGGTATCCAGGGGTTTTTGGGGTCGCTGAATCCGAATATCTAAAAAGATTTTCAATTTCGCCATTTTCCAAGATGGCTGCCATACAAGGAGTGGTGAGGCGAGCCGAAGGCCAAGCTCCGCGTAGGGCGAAGCCCGAAGCGTCCCCCCCCCCAATCCAAGACGGCCGACATTAAGTTTAGATTTTATAGGTGAGGCGAGGTCGCAGACCGAGCCGAACGCGCGAGGCGAGGCCGAAGGCCGAGCCGAGCTGCGTATAGGGCGAGGCCGAAGGCCGAGCTCCGCGTAGGGCGAAGCCCGAAGCGTCACCAAGCATCTTACCGGCCGACCGCAATCCCAAAGTTTCATATCCGCCATCCTGGATTATAGTTGGGGGAATCGTGACGCGAAGGGCGAAACCCGGAGCGTCTCGATTCTCCCCACCAAAAATCCAAGATGGCGGATATGAAATTTTCGGGCATACCGACATGGGTGTCGTTTAATAGGTTTGCGGGGGTGCTGATTCCGAAAATAACATCCATTTTGAAATCCAAGATGGCGGACATGCATTTTTTGTAAAAAACCGTCATGGGTGTCCTTTAATACGTTTTCTGGGGTGCTGATTGCGAAAATGACATCAATTTAAATCCAAGATGGCGGACATAGATTTTTTGAAAAATATTGTCATGGGTGTCGTTTAATAGGTTTTCGGGGATGCTGATTACGAAAATGACATACATTTTGATATCTAAGATGGCAGTCGTGACAAACCAAAAAAAGTATGAACGCCTTTTTGACCCTACGACTAGGGTAGCACAACCGCCTCGCGGCCTGCTTTAGCAGGTCGCGCAACACGCGAAAACTAGTTATTTTATTTTATACTATATAAAGCTACATTACCACTGACTCACTGACTGACTGTTTGACATAATTGTTTTCCCAGAAGGAGGGTCGGGAGGTAAAAATGATGTATGGGAAAACGGTCAGAATTTTTTGGTGAGTAGGGGAAAACCTCGACATTTTCGGATTCTCCTCTTCGTCAGGACGCGGCCCACCTTCCCGGGCGAATTGTTGGATTTAGACCCGTGGTGCTCGTACAAAAGTCGACTGGCACCCTGGTCAAAGTCTAACAATAATATATTTTTTTCGATTTTCAAAAAAACAAGATGGCCGCCATACTAAAGTGATATTTTGGTATATCCTCCGATTCGGACCAAACTCGGTATCCGGGGGTTTTTGGGGTCGCTGAATCCGAATATCTGGTAAATTTTTCGATATCGCCATTTTCCAAGATGGCCGCCATACAAGGAGTTGTGAGGCAAGGCCGAAGGCCGAGCCGAACCACGACGCGCTGCGAGGCGAGGCCGCAGGCCGAGGCGAGCTGCGTATAAGGCGAGGCCGAAGGCCAAGCTCCGCGTAGGGCGAAGCCCGGAGCGTCCCCCCCCCCAATCCAAGATGGCCACCATTTAAGTTTAGATTCTAAAGGTGAGGCGAGGTCGTAGACCGATCCGACCGCGCGAGGCGAGGCCGAAGGCCGAGCCGAGCTTCGTATAGGGCGAAGCCGATGGCCGAGCTCCGCGTAGGGCGAAGCCCGAAGCGTCACTAAGCATCTTACCGGCCGACCGCAATCCGAAAATTTCATATCCGCCATCTTGGATTTTAGTTTGGGGAATCGTGACGCGAAGGGCAAAGCCAGGAGCGTCTCGATTCTCCCCACCAAAAATCCAAGATGGCGGATATGAAATTTTCGGGCATGCCGACATGGGTGTCGTTTAATAGGTTTTCGGGGGTGCTGATTCCGAAAATGACATCCATTTTGAAATCCAAGATGGCGGACATGCATTTTTTGTAAAAAACCGTCATGGGTGTCGTTTAATACGTTTTCTGGGGTGCTGATTGCGAAAATGACATCTATTTTGAAATCCAAGATGGTGGACATGGACTTTTTGGAAAATACCGTCATGGGTGTCGTTTAATAGGTTTTCGGGGATGCTGATTACGAAACTGACATCCATACTGAAATCCAAGATGGCGGTCGTGACAAAAAAAAAAGTATGAACGCCTTTTTGACCCTATTAATAGAGTAGCACAACCGCCTCGCGGCCTGCTTAAGCAGGTCGCGCACCACGCAAAACCTAGTTATATTATACTATATAAAGCTACATTACCACTGACTCACTGATTGACTGATTGACATAATTGTTCTCCCAGAAGGAGGGTCGGGAGGTTAAAATGATGTATGAGGAACGTGGTCAGAATTTTCCGTCGAGTATGGGAAATTCTCGACATCTTCGGATTCTCCTCCTCATCAGGTCGCGACCCACCTTCCTGGGCGAACCGTTGGACTTGGACCTGTGGTGCTCGAACAAAGGTCAACCCTCACCCTGGTCGAAGTCTACCAGTGACAAAATTTGTTCGATTTTAAAAAAAAAACAAGATGGCCGCCATACAAAAATGATTTTTATGTTACTCTTCCGATTCGGACCAAATTCGGTATCCGGGGGTTTCAGGGGTCGCTGAATCTGAATATCTGGTGAAATTTTGGATTTCACCATTTTCCAAGATGGCCGCCCTACAAGGAGTGGTGAGGCGAGGCCGAAGGCTGAGCCGAACCACGACGCGCCGCGAGGCGAGGCGGCAGGCCGAGGCGAGCTGCGTATAAGGCGAGGCCGAAGGCCGAGCTCCACGTAGGGCGAAGCCCCGAGCGTCCCCCCCCAATCAAAGATGGCCGCCATTTAAGTTTAGATTCTAAAGGTGAGGCGAGGCCGAAGGCCGAGCTCCGCGTAGGGCGAAGCCCGAAGCGTCACCAAGCATCTTACCGGCCGACCGCAATTCGCCCTTCGCGTCACGATTTCCCCAACTAAAATCCAAGATGGCGGATATGAAATTTTCGGGCATACCGACATGGGCGTCGTATAATAGGTTTCGGAAATGCTGATTCCGAAAATGATATCCATTGTGAAATCCAAGATGGCGGACATGCATTTTTTCTCAAAAACCGTCATGAGTGTCGTTTAATACGTTTTCTGGGGTGCTGATTGCGAAAATGACATCTATTTTGATATCCAAGATGGCGGACATGCAGTTTAAAAAAATTCTGTCATGGGTGTCGTTTAATAGGTTTTTTATGGGTTACTGATTCTTAAATAACATCGATTTTTAAATCCAAGATGGTGGCCGTGAAAATCCAAAAAAAGAATAAATGCCTTTTTGACCCTACAAATAGGGTAGCACAACCACCTCGCGGCCTGCTTTAGCAGGTCGCGCACCACGCGAAACCTAGTAATAATACTATATAAAGCTACATTACCACTCACTGACTCACTGATTGACATAATTGTTCTCCCAGAAGGAGGGTCAGGAGGTGAAAATGATGAATGGGATGTGTAGTCAAAATTTTCCGTCAAGTATGGGAAAACCTCGACATCTTCGGATTCTCCTCCTCATCAGGTCGCGACCCACCTTCCCGGGCGAACCGTTGGACTTTTTTTTTTTTTTTTTTTTTTCACTTTATTGGGGTTATCAAACAGTAACACAATATTTACGAATAAACAAACATTAAAACTAAGAACACGTAATTGTGTTACCAGCACCGATAACCACGAATTACTAGGTAAATAGATTTTAGTTAAGGGTGATAGTAATAGCAAAAAGTATAGATTAATCTAATATAACATAACATATGCAGTAGAAGAAGAAGCAGTTTTATAATATGACATAGTGTTGAAAAATTAATTAAAATGAAGCAGAGAAAATTTAGAATAAATATCAATATACAGAAAGGATAGGTGATGAACTAAAATACAGAGAAGACAGGTAAAGAACTAAAATACAGAGAAGATAGGTAAAGAACTAAAATACAGAAAAGACAGGTAAGGAACTAAAAAATAAAAGAGTAGATAGGTAAAAAGCTAAAATACAGAGAAGACAGGTAAAGAACTAAAATACAGAAAAGAAAGGTAAGAAACTAAACTAAAGAACTAAAAAGTAATTTCTAAAAGTTTAAGCTGTAGTAATCTTTTGAAGCTGCTGACATGCGTCGCCATTAAATCTATTTCATTAAAGTAAGTATTGTATAAGTGCATAATACGATACATTGGGGAACGCATGCCAGCGTTAGTGCGACAGAATGGTGTCGCAAACATTGCATACTTTCTGTGATTATGAGACCTTAGAGGAACTTTATAGTTCAAGCTGTTATTTAGAGCAATACAATCATATTTACCATGGCAAATATCATACAGGAGCATAGTTTGTAACTGGATGCGTCTAGTCTTGAGACTCATTAAATTAAACTTATCTAAAAGTTGTTCGTATGCCAGACGACTACGACAACACTTATAATTTACTCGACGCAGAAATTTTTTCTGCACTGACTCAAGGGCCAAAATATATTTCTTATAGAAAGGATCCCACACCGACACTGCATATTCCAACTGAGAGCGAATTAAACTTTTGTAAATATATATGAAAGTACTAGATCGGGTGAATTGAGAGCAAGCTCGCATTACAAAACCATACATTTTGAAGGCTCTTGTTATGATTTTATCAATATGTGTATCCAGATGTAACTTACTGTCAAGCGTAATTCCGAGATCTTTAATCGAGGTGACCGTATCAAGCCGAGTGTCACATAAAGTATACGGTATGTTTATGATTTTTTTCTTTTTAGTGAATGTGATAGCTTTACACTTGTTTAGACTAAGGCCAAGTTTATTTTGAGTACAATATAGCGAGAAACAGTCCAAATCTTGCTGTACTTTAATATGGTCATCGATACTATCAATGGTATGAAAAATTTTGAGGTCGTCTGCATAGAGTAGAAAATTACAAAATTTAAAACATAAGTCAATGTCATTTATAAATAAGACGAATAATAAAGGGCCCAAGATTGAGCCTTGAGGTACGCCAGATGTTATCGGTACGAAATTAGACTCAAAACCATTTACTACAACTTTCTGAGTACGATTGGATATATAAGATTTGAACCAACGCCATAAGTTGCCTCGTATTCCATTAAATGCCAGTTTTTGAAGGAGAATTTTATGATCTACTCTGTCGAAGGCCTTCTGAAAGTCAGTATAGATGCTGTCAATTTGCTTATTAGCGTCTATTCCCTCAAAAAGATAAGTTGTATAAATGAGTAAGTTTGTGGAAGTAGAGCGCTTTTGTACGAAACCATGTTGTTGTTCGATGATAAATCTATGTAAGGATGGGTATATATTATAATGAACTAATCTTTCGAATACCTTCGACAGAGTAGGAAGAATTGAAATTGGACGATAATTTTCAACGTCACTTTTTAAACCACCTTTATGAACCGGGACTATCCGGGCGGACTTCCAAATAGTGGGAAAAATACCTTCTCGCAGGCATCGGTTAAATATAAAGTGAATAGGATCCAAAAGCGATTCGGCAGTATTTTTGAAAAAAATTGCAGGAATGTTATCCACTCCCGGTCCTTTGGATACATCCAGCGACCGGAGCTCTTTGAAAACGTCATTCTTAGTGAAGCTTATGTTACTCAAAACGAGATCGGAATTAATATTAACATCAGGTATATTATCTACATCGAAATCATCACCAATGTCAGATGGCTCAAAAACAGAACTAAAAAAAGAAGAAAACATTTCGCAAATCTGTTCAGGAGAGTTAGAAGTTTCATTTTTATATGATACACAATCTGGTATATCACCACAATTTTTATTACTATTAATATATGTCCAAAAATACTTAATGTTGTCTCGTATGCTATCCTCAACAGACGTCATGTACCTTTTGTAACATTTGTGAGATTCCGCCTTGAACCTATCCCTGTATATAGAGTAAATATCGTAATCTGATTTATTTCCATAAGTTTTCCATTTAATCCAGGATTTATTTTTGTTTTTATATATATGTATAAGAGCGCGAGAGAACCATCTGGGATAGTGAGAATTTTTTAGGTTTTTTGATGGGATATGTTTTCTTATTACTGAATAAAGAATCTCATAAAAACTAGATAATAATGATTCCACATCTACGGTGTTACGTAATAACTCAGTCCAACAGACGCTATCTAGTTCAGTTTTAATATTCGTATAATCAGCAGTTTTGTATTTGAAATGAGGCCGTAGCTTAGTCTGTAATGGTATAAAATTATTATTAATAGGCAGAAGTACATAGAAAGCAGGGTGATAAGTGTCTAGTGGGACAAGTGGCAATGGTGACTCAAAAGATGTGCAATTATTTATATTTGTAATAAATAAGTCAAGTAATCTGTTTTTACTATTTTTACAACGATTTATTTGAGAACCGCCAATTAAAGACATAAAATTAATTAAATGTTTATTAGAAGTACAGTCGTTATGTTTTAAAATAGGCTTAACATAAGTATCGTGATCACTCCATTCAAGTGTAGGTAAGTTGTAATCTCCTACCACAATATATTCGCAAGTTCCTGACCGTTGTATCAAATATGTTAAGTAGTCGAAATATGAAGTGTAGATCTCAGAGTTAACTTTAGGCGGAATATAGACGGCACTGATAATACAATGATAATTCCGTGACCGTAACTCCAGCAAAACAAAATCCACATTTGAGGCAGGCAGCGGCGGAGCTGAGCCGCGGGGCGGGGGCGGAGGGCACGGGGTGACGGGCAGGTCGCGCTGCACCGCCACCAGCACTCCACCCCCGTCCCTCAGCTGAACCGCCTCCAGGTTCCTGTCACAACGATACACACGATACCGTGAATCTATGTACTCATTGTCAAAAATATTAGCGTTGAGCCAGGTCTCGGTTAGAATTATTACATCGTAATTATGCTGTAAAATATTCATATAAATAGTATGTAGCTTAGTTCTCAATCCCCGACAATTCTGGTAGTACACCGATAATACTTGTTTAACCATTATGTAAGAAACACATTAAGAATGTATATAAATGAATTAAATCGTATGCAGGGTCAAGGGATACAACTACAAAGGTAAGATAGGTATGGTTAGGCCCTGAATCAGTACTTATGAAAGTCGCGCTAAATAAAATACCATTGTATTGTCTAACCACGCAGGAAATATAATTGTATATATATTTGAATAAAAAACTTATTACAAGTGATTTGATTTTATAGCTCCGCCCACCCCAACAGGGAACATGGGCGTCACTGTATTTATTCAATAGTAGTAATCTGCCCCTTTCGATTAATTTTACCTTGAAGCTCTGTCCACCCAGATACGGGAAATAGGTGTCGGTATGTTTACTTATAATTTTATTAATGATAAATAATTTCGTTTTATTGCCCTGCCTATCCCTGTAAGGGAAATAGGTTAAAGTGTATTTTTTTTGAAAAAAGCCCTTTAAAAACGCTAGAAATAACCTTAACACCAAGATATCTCCATCAACCAGCACGACTACAATAACCAAGCTACCCACTACCGTCAAAAAGAATAATAAAATTGCTGTAATTATATAAGTAACAATAGGGTTACACTTACATTGCAGGCATTTACTTGATTTTATTAATGTCTTGCAATGACCTGATTGCAATAACAGGAGAAGTATCTGACTTCCGAGCAAGTATTGTTCCATGCTTGATCCATACATATTTATATTCGTGTTGTTTGGCCGCTTCACGGCTTTTGCGAAAGATCATCTTGTTTGCTAAAGTTAAATGCTCATTGCAATATACCGGTGGTGCTCAAACAAAGGTCCACCCACACCCTGGTCGAAGTCTACCGGTGACAAAATTTTTTCGTTTTTCAAAAAAACAAAATGGCCGCCATATAGAAACGAGATTTTTGTATCTCCTCTGATTCAGACCGAATTTGGTATCCTGGGGATATAGGGATCGCTGAATCCGAATATCTAAAAAGATTTTCGATTTCGCCATTTTTCAAGATGGCAAGATCACCAAGCACATTACCAGCCGAATGCCATCATACCGACATGGGTGTAGGTTTTCAGGGTGCTGATTTCGAAAATGACATCCATTTTGAAATCCATGATGGCAGACATGGATTTTTGTGGAAAATACCGTCATAGGTTTCGTTTGATCATTTTTTGGGGGTGCTGATTCCGAAAATGACATACGTTTTGAAATCCAAGATGGCAGACATAAATTTTTTGCAAAATATCGTCATGGGTGTCGTTTTTTGGGTATTCAGGGGTGCTGATTAAGAAAATAACATCCATTTTTAAATCCAAGATGGCGGCCGTGAAAAACAAAAAAAATTAAAAACTTTTTTAAATTTTATAAAAAAAGGCACAACCGCCTCGCGACCTGCTTAGGCAGGTTGCGCACCACGCGAAACTTAGTTATAATTATTATATTATATAAAGCTACAATACCACTGACTGACTGACTGGGTGACAGAATTGTTCTCCCAGATGAAGCGGCGGGAGGTGAAAACTTTGTATGGGAGGTGTGGAGAGGGTGACGCGGAGGGTACGGGAAAACCTCGAAATCCTCGGATCCACCTTCTCATCAGGTGGCGACCCACCTTCCCGGGCGAACCGTTGCAGATGGAGCGGTGGCGCTCGAACTAAGGTCGACCCACATCCTGGTCGAATTCTACCGGTGACGTCATTTTTTCGATTTTCGCAAAAACAAGATGGCCGCCATACAAAATGTTTATTGCTGTATCTCCGGATCCGTTTGACATAAGTGGGGTGTGCTCGAACAAATGTTTTACAGGGGGGTGGGGGGCAGCTAACTGTCAAATTTTTTTTTCAAGATGGCGGATCCAAGATGGCGGCCGGAAATGAAGTTGCTCCGATCCGGACGAAAATCGGTATCTGGGGGGTTTGGGGGACGAAGATTCCGAATATCGGGTCAGTTTTTCGATTCCACTATTTTCCAAGATGGCCGCCATACAAGGAGTGGTGAGGCGAGGCCGCAGGCCGAGGCGAACCACGACGCCACGCCGCGAGGCGAGGCCGTAGGCCGAGGCGAGCTGCGTAAAAGGCGAGGCCGAAGGCCGAGCTCCGCGCAGGGCGTAGCCCGGAGCGTCCCCCCCCAAATCCAAGATGGCCGCCATACAAGTTTAGATTCTAAAGGTGAGGCGAGGTCGAAGACCGAGCCGAACGCGCGAGGCGAGGCCGAAGGCCGAGGCGAGCCGCGTATAGGGTGAGGCCGAAGGCCGAACTCCGCGTAGGGCGAAGCCCGGAGCGTCCTCCCCCCCAATCAAAGATGGCCGCCATACAAGTTTAGATTCTAAAGGTGAGGCGAGGTCGAAGACCGAGCCGAACTCGCGAGGCGAGGCCGAAGGCCGAGGCGAGCCGCGTATAGGGTGAGGCCGAAGGTCGAACTCCGCGTAGGGCGAAGCCCGGAGCGTCCCTACCCAATCAAATATGGCCGCCATACAAGTTTAGATTTTTAAGGTGAGGCGAGGTCGCAGACCGAGCCGAACGCGCGAGCCGAGGCCGTAGGCCGAGGCGAGCTGCGTATAGGGCGAGGCCGAAGGCCGAGCTCCGCGTAGGGCGAAGCCCAAAGCGTCACCAAGCATATTTCCAGCCGACCGCCATCATACCGACATGGGTGTCGTTTAATAGGTTTTCAGGGGTGCTGATTTCGAAAATAACATCCATTTTGAAGTCCAAGATAGCGGACATGGATTTTTTGGAAAATACCGTCATGGGTGTCGTTTAATAGGTTTTCGGGGGTGCTGATTCTGAAAATGACATACGTTTTGAAATCCAAGATGGCGGACATAAATTTTTTGCAAAATATTGTCATGGTTGTCGTTTAATAGGTTTTCAGGGGTGCTGATTAAGAAAATAACATCCATTTTTAAATCGAAAATGGCAGCCATGAAAAACAAAAAAAAATTAAAACCTTTTTTGAAATTTATAAAGAAAGGCACAACCTCCTCGCGACCTGCTTTAGCAGGTCGCGCACCACGCGAAACCTAGTTATATTATATAAAGCTACAATACCACTGACTGACTGACTGACTGGGTGACAGAATTGTTCTCCCAGATGGAGCGGCGGGAGGTGAAAACTTTGTATGGGAGGTGTGGAGTGGGTGACGCGGAGGGTACGGGAAAACCTCGAGATCCTCGGATCCACCTTCTCATCAGGTGGCGACCCACCTTCCCGGGCGAACCGTTGCAGATGGAGCGGTGGCGCTCGAACTAAGGTCGACCCACACCTTGGTCGAATTCTACCGGTGACGTCATTTTTTCGATTTTCACAAAAACAAGATGGCCGCCATACAAAATGTTTATTGCTGTATCTCCGGATCCGTTTGACATAAGTGGAGTGTGCTCGAAAAAATGTTTTACAGGGGGGTGGGGGGCAGCTGGCTGTCAAATTTTTTTTTCAAGATGGCGGATCCAAGATGGCGGCCGGAAATGAAGTTGCTCCGATCCGGACGAAAATCGGTATCTGGGGGTTGTGGGGGACGAAGATTCCGAATATTGGGTCAGTTTTTCGATTCCACCATTTTCCAAGATGGCCGCCATACAAGGAGTGGTGAGGCGAGGCCGCAGGCCGAGGCGAACCACGACGCCACGCCGCGAGGCGAGGCCGTAGGCCGAGGCGAGCTGCGTAAAAGGCGAGGCCGAAGGCCGAGCTCCGCGCAGGGCGTAGCCCGGAGCGTCCCCCCCCCAAATCCAAGATGGCCGCCATACAAGTTTAGATTCTAAAAGTGAGGCGAGGTCGAAGACCGAGCCGAACGCGCGAGGCGAGGCCGAAGGCCAAGGCGAGCCGCGTATAGGGTGAGGCCGAAGGCCGAACTCCGCGTAGGGCGAAGCCCGGAGCGGCCCCCCCCCAATCAAAGATGGCCGCCATACAAGTTTTGATTCTAAAGGTGAAGCGAGGTCGAAGACCGAGCCGAACGCGCGAGGCGAGGCCGAAGGCCGAGGCGAGCCGCGTATAGGGTGAGGCCGAAGGCCGAACTCCGCGTAGGGCGAAGCCCGGAGCGTCCCCCCCCCCAATTCTAGATGGCAGCAAGTTTAGATTCCAAAGGTGAGGCGAGGTCGAAGACCGAGCCGAACGCGCGAGGCGAGGCCGAAGGCCGAGGCGAGCCGCGTATAGGGTGTGGCCGAAGGCCGAACTCCGCGTAGGGCGAAGCCCGGAGCGTCCCCCCCCAATCAAAGATGGCCGCCATACAAGTTTAGATTTTTAAGGTGAGGCGAGGTCGCAGACCGAGCCGAACGCGCGAGCCGAGGCCGTAGGCCGAAGCGAGCTGCGTATAGGGCGAGGCTGAAGGCCGAGCTCCGCGTAGGGCGAAGCCCGAAGCGTCACCAAGCATATTACCAGCCGACCGCCATCATACCGACATGGGTGTCGTTTAATAGGTTTTCAGGGGTGCTGATTTCGAAAATGACATCCATTTTGAAATCCAAGATGGCGGACATGGATTTTTTGGAAAATACCATCATGGGTGTCGTTTAATAGGTTTTCGGGGGTGCTGATTCCGACAATGACATACGTTCTAAAATCCAAGATGGCCGAAGGCCGAGGCGAGCCGCGTATAGGGTGAGGCCGAAGGCCGAACTCCGCGTAGGGCGAAGCCCGGAGCGTCCCCTCCCCAATCAAAGATGGCCGCCATACAAGTTTAGATTTTAAAAGTGAGGCGAGGTCGAAGACCGAGCCGAACGCGCGAGGCGAGGCCGAAGGCCGAGGCGAGCCGCGTATAGGGTGAGGCCGAAGGCCGAACTCCGCGTAGGGCGAAGCCCGGAGCGGCCCCCCCCCCAATCAAAGATGGCCGCCATACAAATTTAGATTCTAAAGGTGAGGCGAGGTCGAAGACCGAGCCGAACGCGCGAGGCGAGGCCGAAGGCCGAGACGAGCCGCGTACAGGGTGAGGCCGAAGGCCGAACTCCGCGAAGGGCGAAGCCCTGAGCGTCCCCTCCCCAATCAAAGATGTCCGCCATACAAGTTTAGATTTTCAAGGTGAGGCGAGGTCGCAGACCGAGCCAAACGCGAGAGCCGAGGCCGTAGGCCGAGGCGAGCTGCGTATAGGGCGAGGCCGAAGGCCGAGCTCCGCGTAGGGCGAAGCCTGAAGCGTCACCAAGCATATTACCAGCCGACCGCCATCATACCGACATGGGTGTCGTTTAATAGGTTTTCAGGGGTGCTGATTTCGAAAATGACATCCATTTTGAAATCCAATATGGCGGACATGGATTTTTTGGAAAATACCGTCATGGGTGTCGTTTAATAGGTTTTCGGGGGTGCTGATTCCGAAAATGACATACGTTTTGAAATCCAAGATGGTGGACATACATTTTTTGCAAAATATCGCCATGGGTGTCGTTTTTTTCGGTATTCAGGGGTGCTGATTAAGAAAATAACATCCATTTTTAAATCCAAGATGGCGGCCGCGAAAAACAAAAAAAATTAAAAACTTTTTTAAAATTTATAAAAAAAGGCACAACCGCCTCGCGACCTGCTTTAGCAGGTCGCGCACCACGCGAAACCTAGTTATATTATATAAAGCTATAATACCACTGACTCACTGACTGACTGGGTGACAGAATTGTTCTCCCAGATGGAGCGGCGGGAGGTGAAAACTTTGTATCGGGGGTGTAGAGAGGGTAGTTCGGAGGGTACGAGAAAACCTCGAGATCCTCGGATCCACCTTCTCATCAGGTGGCGACCCACCTTCCCGGGCGAACCGTTGTAGATGGAGCTGCGGCGCTCGAACTAAGGTAGATCCAAACCCTGGTCGAATTCTACTGGTGACGTCATTTTTTCGATTTTCGCAAAAACAAGATGGCCGCCATACAAAATGATTATTGCTATATCTCCGGAACCGTTTGACATAAGTGGGGTGTGCTCGAACAAATGTTTTACAAGGGGAAGAGGGGCAGGTGGCTGTCAAAATTTTTTTTCAAGATGGCGGATCCAAGATGGCGGCCGAAAATGAAGTTGCTCCGATCCGGACGAAAATCGGTATCAGGGGGGTTTGGGGGTCGAAGATTCCAAATATTGGGTTAGTTTGTCGATTCCGCCATTTTCCAAGATGGCCGCCATACAAGGACTGGTGAGGCGAGGCCGCAGGCCGAGCCGAACCACGACGCCACGTTGCGAGGCGAGGCCGTAGGCCGAGGCGAGCTACGTAAAAGGCGAGGCCGAAGGCCGAGCTCCGCGTAGGGCGTAGCCCGGAGCGTCCCCGCCCCAAATCCAAGATGGCCGCCATACAAGTTTAGATTCTAAAGGTGAGGCGAGGCCGAAGGCCAAGCTGAGCCGCGCTTAGTGTGAGGCCGAAGGTCGAACTCCGCGTAGGGCGAAGCCCGGAGCGTCCTCCCCCCCCAATTCAAGATGGCGGCAAGTTTAGATTCTAAAGGTGAGGCGAGGTCGAAGACCGAGCCGAACGCGCGAGGCGAGGCCGAAGGCCGAGGCGAGCCGCGTATAGGGTGAGGCCGAAGGCCGAACTCCGCGTAGTACGAAGCCCGGAGCGTCCCCCCCCCCAATCAAAAATGGCCGCCATACAAGTTTAGATTTTTAAGGTGAGGCGAGGTCGCAGACCGAGCCGAACGCGCGAGCCGAGGCCGTAGGCCGAGGCGAGCTGCGTATATGGCGAGGCCGAAGGCCGAGCTCCGCGTAAGGCGAAGCCCGAAGCGTCACCAAGCATATTACCAGCCGACCGCCATCATACCGACATGGGTGTCGTTTAATAGGTTTTCAGCGGTGCTGATTTTGAAAATGACATCCGTTTTGAAATCCAAGATTGCGGACATGGGTTTTTTGGAAAATACCGTCATGGGTGTCGTTTAATAGGTTTTCGGGGATGCTAATTCCGAAAATGACGTACGTTTTGAAATCCAAGACGGCGGACATAAATTTTTTGCAAAACATCATCATGGGTGTCGTTTAATAGGTTTTCAGGGATGCTGATTTCGAAAATGACATCCATTTTGGAATCCAAGATGGCGGCCGTGTATTTTTTGTAAAAAACCGACATGGGTGTCGTTTAATAGGTTTTCGGGGGTGCTGATTGCGATAATGTTATCCATTTTGAAATCCAAGATGGTAAACATGCAGTTTAAAAAAAATCTGTCATGGGCGTCGTTTAATAGGTTTTCGGGGTTGGTGATTACGAAACTGTCATCCATTTTGAATTCCAAGATGACGGCCGTGAAAAAAAAAGGCAAACTTCATTGACCCTACAAATAGGGTAGAACAACCGCCTCGCGACCTGCTTTAGCAGGTCGCGCACCACGCGAAACCTAGTTATATTATATAAAGCTGCAATACCACTCACTCACTCACTCACTGACTGGGTGACAGAATTGTTCTCCCAGATGGAGCGGCGGGAGGTGAAAACTTTGTATGGGGGGTGTAGAGAGGGTGGTGCGGAGGGTACGGAAAAACCTCGAGATCCTCGGATCCACCTTCTCATCGGGTGGCGACCCACCTTCCCGGGCGAACCGTTGCAGATGGAGCGGTTGCGCTCGAACAAAAGTCGACCCACACCCTGGTCGAATTTTACCGGTGACGTCATTTTTTCGATTTTCGCAAAAACAAGATGGCCGCCATACAAAATGATTATTGCTGTATCTCCGGAAACGTTTGACATAAGTGGGGTGTGCTCGAACAAATGTTTTACAAGGGGGTGAGGGGCAGGTGGCTGTCAAATTTTTTTTTCAAGATGGCAGATCCAAGATGGCGGCCGGAAATGAAGTTGCTCCGATCCGGACGAAAATCGATATCTGGGGGGTTTGGGGGACGAAAATTCCGAATATTTGGTCAGTTTTTCGATTCCACCATTTTCCAAGATGGCCGCCATACAAGGAGTGGTGAGGCGAGGCCGCAGGCCGAGCCGAACCACGACGCCACGCCGCGAGGTGAGGCCGTAGGCCGAGGCGAGCTGCGTAAAAGGCGAGGCCAAAGGCCGAGCTCCGCGCAGGGCGTAGCTCGGAGCGTCCCCCCCCAAATCCAAGATGGCCGCCATACAAGTTTAGATTCTAAAGGTGAGGCGAGGTCGAAGACCGAGCCGAACGCGCGAGACGAGGCCGAAGGCCGAGGCGAGCCGCGTATAGGGTGAGGCCGAAGGCTGAACTCCGCGTAGGGCGAAGCCAGGAGCGGCTTCCCCCCCAATCAAAGATGGCCGCAATACAAGTTTAGATTCTAAAAGTGAGGCGAGGTCGAAGACCGAGCCGAACGCGCGAGGCGAGGCCGAAGGCCGAGGCGAGCCGCGTATAGGGTGAGGCCGGAGGCCGAACTCCGCGTAGGGCGAAGCCCGGAGCGGCCCCCCCACAATCAAAGATGGCCGCCATACAAGTTTAGATTCTAAAGGTGAGGCGAGGTCGAAGACCGAGCCGAACGCGCGAGGCGAGGCCGAAGGCCGAGGCGAGCCGCGTACAGCGTGAGGCCGAAGGCCGAACTCCGCGTAGGGCGAAGCCCGGAGCGTCCCCCCCCAATCAAAGATGGCCGCCATACAAGTTTAGATTTTTAAGGTGAGGCAAGGTCGCAGACCGAGCCGAACGCGCGAGCCGAGGCCGTAAGCCGAGGCGAGCTGCGTATAGGGCGAGGCCGAAGGCCGAGCTCCGCGTAGAGCGAAGCCCGAAGCGTCACCAAGCATATTACCAGCCGACCGCCATCATACCGACATGGGTGTCGTTTAATAGGTTTTCAGGGGTTCTGATTTCGAAAATGACATCCATTTTGAAATCCAAGATGGCGGACATGGATATTTTGGAAAATACCGTCATGGGTGTCCTTTAATAGGTTTTCGGGGGTGCTTATTCCGAAAATGACATACGTTTTGAAATCCAAGATGGCGGACATAAATTTTTTGCTAAATATCGTCATGGGTGTCGTTTTTTGGGTATTCAGGGGTGCTTTTTAAGAAAAATAACATCCATTTTTAAATCCAAGATGGCGGCCGTGAAAAACAAAAAAAATAAAAACTTTTTTAAAATTTAAAAAAAAGGCACAACCGCCTCGCGACCTGCTTTAGCAGGTCGCGCACCACGCGAAACCTAGTTATATTATATAAAGCTACAATACCACTCACTGACTGGGTGAAAGAATTGTTCTCCCAGATGGAGCGGCGGGAGGTGAAAATTTTGTATGGGGGGTATGGAGAAGGTAGTGCGGAGGGTACGGGAAAACCTTGAGATCCTCAGATCCACCTTCTCATCAGGTGGCGACCCACCTTCCCGGGCGAACCGTTGCAGATGGAGCGGTCGCGCTCGAACTAAGGTCGACCCAAACCCTGGTCAAATTCTAATGGTGACGTCATTTTTTCGATTTTCGCAAAAACAAGATGGCCGCCATACAAAATGATTATTGCTGTATCTCCGGAACCGTTTGACATAAGTGGGGTGTGCTCGAATAAATGTTTTACAGGGGGGTGAGGGGCAGGTGGCTGTTAAAATTTTTTTTCAAGATGGCGGCCGAAAATGAAGTTGCTCCAATCCAGACGAAAATCGGTATCTGGGGGATTTGGGGGTCAAAGATTCTGAATATCGGGTCAGTTTTTCGATTCCACCATTTTCCAAGATGGCCGCCATACAAGGAGTGGTGAGGCGAGGCCGCAGGCCGAGCCGAACCACGACGCCACGCCGCGAGGCGAGGCCGTAGGCCGAGGCTAGCTGCGTAAAAGGCGAGGCCGAAGGCCGAGCTCCGCGCAGGGCGTAGCCCGGAGCGTCCCCCCCCAAATCCAAGATGGCCGCCATACAAGTTTAGATTCTAAAGGTGAGGCAAGGTCGAGGCAAGGCCGCGAGGTGAGGCGGCAGGCCAAGGCGAGCTGCGTATAAGGCGAGGCCGAAGGCCGAGCTCCACGTAGGGCGAAGCCCGGAGCGTCCCCCCCCCAATCCAAGATGGCCGCCATTTAAGTTTAGATTCTAATGGTGAGGCGAGGCTGAAGGCTGAGCTCCGCGTAGGGCGAAGCCCGAAGCGTCACCAAGCATATTACCAGCCGACCGCCATCATACCGACATGGGTGTCGTTTAATAGGTTTTCAGGGGTGCTGATTTCGAAAATGACATCCATTTTAAAATCCAAGATGGCGGACATGGATTTTTTGGAAAATACCGTCATGGGTGTCGTTTAATAGGTTTTCGGGGGTGCTGATACCGAAATTGACATATGTTTTGAAATCCAAGTTGGCGGACATACATTTTTTGCTAAATATCGTCATGGGTGTCGTTTTTTAGGTATTCAGGGGTGCTGATTAAGAAAATAACATCCATTTTTAAATCCAAGGTGACGGCCGTGAAAAAGAAAAAAAATTAAAAACTTTTTTAAAATTTATAAAAAAAGGCACAACTGCCTCGCGACCTGCTTTAGCAGGTCGCGCACCACGCGAAACCTAGTTATATTATATAAAGCTACAATACCACTCACTGACTGACTGACTGGGTGACAGAATTGTTCTCCCAGATGGAGCGGCGGGAGGTGAAAACTTTGTTTGGGGGGTGTGGAGAGGGTGACGCGGAGGGTACAGTCAATTCAATTCAATTCAATCATTTTTTGCTATTCATATGTACAGAGTATAAAAGGTCTTATCTACAATATGTTCTTCTATATACATATGAACCCTGTCGGGCATTGCAAAAGTGGAACGGCAGGCAGACTGGCATTTTTGTTAAATTATTTGTAAAATTTATTAATTTATCGAAATAATGTATTTGCATAATATTTTGAATAATAAAATAAATATGAGATTAAATAATATGCGATGTCAATATTAGTACTATTAGCTTAAGTTATCATTATTAGTTATTCTATTCTATATAATATGTCAAATATGTTTTATTTCATTGTTGTGTGTAAATGTCAATGTTAGAATTAAAATGTCAGAATGAGTATAAATGCAAATAGTATGTCTATAAACTGTTAATTAAAATGTCATTAGTAAAGAATTAGTAAAGAATTAGTTTCTGTCAGAATTAATATCAAGTACAAATTAGATGTCAAATATAAAATATTGTAGCTAATAATTATAAAAATTGTGAATGTCAAAATAAATTATGTATAATTAATGTGTCAAAGTGTTAAAATTTTAAAATTTCTCAGATAAATATTTGTCTTAATTATAATAACATTTTTCTAGTAAGAAATGTTTTAATTTACAGCAGAAGGATGTGTTGTTTGTTTCGTTTTTTATATATTTAGGCAAGGCATTGTAAATTTTGGTGGTCATAACAAGGGGTCCCGAGTCAAAAATCTTAAATTTAAAGCAAGGTAGTAATAATTTGTTTTTGTCTCTGGTTGGGTAACGCCGCGGTACGTCTCCCTGTTTCTTGTAGAAGTGCGGATATTTGCGTACAAATTTGCAGGCCTCCAGAATATACATAGACGTTAACGTTAACACGTTCAGACGAATAAAATGGGGTCTACAACTATGAAGGTTGTCAATGTTTACAATGATGCGTATACATTTCTTTTGGAGGATGAACAGAGTGTCTACGTCAGTACTATCTCCCCAGAGGATAATCCCATAATTTAACCAAGCATGTGCGTAAGCATAATATGCTTTAAGTGCAGTTTTCTGTTCGGTCGTTTTTTTAAGTTTCCATAATGCGTATGTAAACCGGGACAGTTTCGTGGCTATTTTATCAATGTGGGCCTTCCAGTTCAAATTCGTATCTATATCCAATCCTAGCAAGCTAAATATGTTAGTGCATTCTAATTTTGTTCCATTGAAGGATATATTCATATTAATGGGAGTTTTTTGGTAAGGTCTAAACTGCATGATTTTTGTTTTCGCGAAATTAACTTCTAGGTTATGATCTGTTAGCCAGTCAACTACTGTATTTAATATTTTATTTAGTTTTTCTCCTAGATTCTCGCTAATTGTGTAGGGTGTAAGTAAAAAAATGTCTTCAGCAAACAGTACGCACGTTTCACTTATTATTTTCGGTAGGTCGTTTATATAAATTAAAAACATAAAACATCCCAAAACGCTTCCTTGGGGAATAGACCAGTTGGTCTTTTGAAAGTCTGAACGTTCCGTTGTGATGATTTGATCATCATAGTTGTAATATTCTATCTCCACGCACTGCATTCTATCCTTCAGATATGACTGAAACCAGTTGAATGTAATTCCCCTTATTCCTATACTGTATAATTTGTCGAGTAATAGATTATATTGGACTTTTTCGTATGCCTTTGTCATGTATAATAAGATACCTATGCCATATTTTTTGTTATCAAGTAATGTCAAAATTTCCTGTATATATTTAAATGTCGCTAATACTGTTGATCCATTTCTTCTAAATCCGTTTTGGCAATCGTCAAAAATGTCAAATTTCTCACAGAATGAGTAGACCCGGCGATACATTTTTTTTCCAAAAATTTTTGAGGCTGTAGGGAGTAATGTAATAGGTCGATAGTTTGTCGTGTCAGTCTTTGCACCTTTTTTATATATTGGCTTTATTATAGCAATTTTGTTTCTTTAGAGTTTTTTCGTAGTTTTTATAATAGTTTCTTAGAATCTTACTCTTTGAATAATTCACAAGTATTCTTAAAAGTCTCTTATTTTTGCACGCTTTTCGGATGCCTTTTGTGAGCCAGGTCTTTTTTTATCAGTTTTGTATTTAATAGTTTTTTTCGGTATGCATTTATTTAATATTACTTGTATCGTTTTCTCAAATTTACCATAGTTTTCGTTAATGTTTTTGTTGCAATCAATGATTTTATTCCAATCTATTTTTCTTAATTCTTCTTGAAATTTATTGAGATTTGTGTCATTAAAATATCTTTTTTGTTTTTCCCATCCCTGGGGTTTTTGTCTAACTATTAAGAATAGGTGGATAAGTGTGCTTTTATGATCTGAGAACCCGTAGTCTATTACTGATGTTGAATTTGAATTTATAGTGTTGTCTGTAAAATTGGTAAATATTAAATCAATGCAGGTAGAAGAATTTTTTGTTACTCTTGTGGGTTCTTTTATGTGTTGGAAATAGTTGCTTTCTGCCATTAATTGTAATAACTTTTGGGATTCGTAATTTTTTACTAATACATCAATATTAAAGTCACCGCCAAACATAATTTTTTTATCATTGTATTTTTGTTTCAAATAATTTAAAATTCGCTCTAATTGTGTAAAAAATTTTTAATCTGTTTGTCGTTCCAGTATACAGAAATTATCAATATATTTTCGTTACATAGTTCAATTGCACATAATTCTATCACAAATTCTATTGTCATATCCGTAATATCCTTTCTTTCAATGTACTCAATGTCGTCTCTTACGATAATGCTAACCCCACCTCCAGTGTGGTTTTTTCTGCAATATGAAGTAGCTACATGGTATCCGTTTAGATTTAGCAGTTCCAATTTGTCTTGTGATAGCCAGGTTTCCGATAAACAATATACATGATATGACGAATGATATTGTTGCAGGAAGGATTCGAATATTGTTTTTTTATTAGAATAAGCTTTGCATATTTTGGAATAATACTTTTAAGTCAGTGGCGGTCTCGAAAAGTGTTTCGGCTTTGCTTATGAGTGTCTGTGTTGTGGTTGTTATTTTGGTTTGTGCATGTCTCGTTCAAGTTCGGTTGTAGTTGCGTTATGTTTTGAGAAGGTATGTTGCTATTTCTAGATGTAATTGGCGAAATGCTTTTGTTTTGTCTGTATTCGTTGTGCGTAGTATTTTTATTAGTATCTTGTTTTCTTTGGCTTCTCCTTTCTTGTAGTAATTTCCTATCTAAAAACTTCGAAACATAAAGTCCAGTATTTTTAAAGCACCAGTTTTTATCTAGTATGTAATTGGTCATTCGTTTGCTTATTAATTCGATACTTAACGGTCGTCTCGGTCCTTTGTTTCCTATTCGTTTGAAATCCTCTATGTATCCATTTAAATCTACCTGCAATATATCTTTAAATGCGTAAATTATTCGGTCTTCAGTTTCCCTTTCACTTTCTCGATATTCGTTTAAGCCGTATAGCTCAATTTTTTTACAATTAATATCATGATTTTCGAGGGTTGCGTTGTTTTTTTGAATGTCTTGAATGTTTTGGATTTCACGTTTTAATTTTTCGTGTTCTTCTTCTAGTTCTTTTATTTTCTGATTGATTGTATCTAGATTGTTATTTATTTTTAATTGTTTTTGTTTTAGGTCGTTCACAGTTTGCGTGATTTCTAGCTTGAATTCAGTTGTAGCTTTCATGATTTCGATTTTTATAGTGTCTTTTATTTCTGATAGAATTAAACGGTTGTTATGCGCCAACTTTGAATCTAGCATCATACTTATTTGATTCAGGAAGGGTTGTTGATCAGATCTATTTGTGACATTTACACGCTGCGTTTCACCTTCTGATTTAGGGGATAGCTCTGTGGTATCTAGTGTGTGCCCTGAAATATTTTGACAGTTCAGTTGCTCGTCTATAGACATGGATGTCTCGTCGTGGGTGACCGGCTTTATTTTCCCTACGGGAGTGTTATCTTTTCTTACACGTCTAGTAACGTTTTGGCATCTCGGACATAGCCAACCTCGAGTAAGATCATATTTGTTTTTCATGAATTGAGCAGTAGTAATGTTTAAACAACGATAATGGAACTTATCAGGGCATGTAGTACATTGTAGCAATTCCGTGGGATCGACAGTTTGGTTGCAACCGGCTGCGCAGCGCATGATGGCGTCGGGTGGTGCGCGCAGTGGGTCGTAGCGGCGGGTAAGTTCGGGGTGCGGGCTGGGTGCGGAGGATGACAACGCCTGCGGTGGCCAATCCGCGCACAGCTTCGGCGATGATTCACAGCAGCGAGAGCCGTACGGGTTGTCGTAGGTTAGGGATTTCGTCGGTTAATAATCACTTTTAAATTAATTTTTGAAATAGTTCTTAGCACAGTTGAAATTTCACTTCACTCTTAGCACAAGTTTGTAGATTTAGTCTTCCGCTACAAATTGATGTAAGATTTGACACTACACTTTAAGATTTTACTGTGACTTTGGAATTTTATAGGTCGGAGTAAGTATAATAGATCCTTCGTCTTCGATGCCAGCCGAGCGAGTCCCTGTAGAATTCGACCAGGGTGTGGGTCGACCTTTGTTCGAGCGCCGCCGCTCCATCTGCAACGGTTCGCCCGGGAAGGTGGGTCGCCACCTGATGAGAAGGTCGCAAAAACAAGATGGCCGCCATACAAAATGATTATTGTTGTATCTCCGGAACCGTTTGAAATAAGTGGGGAGTGCTCACACAAATGTTTTACAGGGGGGTGAGCCGCAGGTGGCTGTCAATTTTTTTTTTCAAGATGGCGGCCGAAAATGAAGTTGTTCCGATCCGGACGAAAATCGGTATCTGGGGGGTTTGGGGCCGAAGATTCCGAATATTGGGTCAGTTTTTCGATTCCACCATTTTCCAAGATGGCCGCCATACAAGGAGTGGTGAGGCGAGGCCGCAGGCCGAGCCGAACCACGACGCCACGCCGCGAGGCGAGGCCGTAGGCCGAGGCGAGCTGCGTAAAAGGCGAGGCCGAAGGCCGAGCTCCGCGCTGGGCGTAGCCCGGAGCGTCCCCCCCCCAAATCCAAGATGGCCGCCATACAAGTTTAGATTCTAAAGGTGAGGCGAGGTCGAAGACCGAGCAGAACGCGCGAGGCGAGGCCGAAGGCCGAGGCGAGCCGCGTATAGGGTGAGGCCAAAGGCCGAACTCCGCGTAGGGCGAAGTTCGGAGCGTCCCCCCCCCAAATCAAAGATGGCCGCCATACAAGTTTAGATTCTAAAGGTGAGGCGAGGTCGAAGACCGAGCCGAACGCGCGAGGCGAGGCCGAAGGCCGAGGCGAGCCGCGTATAGGGTGAGGCCGAAGGCCGAACTCCGCGTAGGGCGAGGCCCGGAGCGTCCCCCCCCCAATTCTAGATGGCGGCAAGTTTAGATTCTAAAGGTGAGGCGAGGCCGAAGGCCGAGGCGAGCCGCGTATAGGGTGAGGCCGAAGGCCGAACTCCGCGTAGGGCAAAGCCCGGAGCGTCCCCCCCCTCAATCAAAGATGGCCGCCATAAAAGTTTAGATTTTTAAGGTGAGGCGAGGTCGCAGACCGAGCCGAACGTGCGAGCCGAGGCCGTAGGCCGAGGCGAGCTGCGTATAGGGCAAGGCCGAGGGCCGAGCTCCGTGTAGGGCGAAGCCCGAAGCGTCACCAAGCATATTACCAGCCGACCGCCATCATACCGACATGGGTGTCGTTTAATAGGTTTTCAGGGGTGTTGATTTCGAAAATGACATCCATTTTGAAATCCAAGATGGCGGACATGCATTTTTCTCAAAAACTGTCATGGGTGTCGTTTAATACGTTTTCTGGGGTGCTGATTGTGAAAATGACATCTAATTTTAAATCCAAGATGGCGGACATGCAGTTTAAAAAAAAACTGTCACGGGTGTCGTTTAATAGGTTTTTGGGGATGCTGATTACGAAACTGACATCCATTTTGAAATCCAAGAAGGCGGTCGTGACAAACCAAAAAAAGTATGAACGCCTTTTTGACCCTACAAATAGGGTAGCACAAACGCCTCGCGGCCTGCTTTAGCAAGTCGCGCACCACGCGAAACCTAGTTTTATACTATATAAAGCTACATTACCACTCACTGACTCACTGATTGACATAATTGTTCTCCCAGAAGGAGGGTCGGGAGGTGGAAATGATGAATGGAATGTGTGGTCAGAATTTTCCGTCAAGTATGGGAAAACCTCGACATCTTCGGATTCTCCTCCTCATCAGGTCGCGACCCATCTTCCCGGGCGAACCGTTGGACTTGGACCTGTGGTGCTCAAACAAAGGTTGACCCACACCCTGGTCGAAGTCTACCGGTGACAAATTTTTTTTGATTTTCAAAAAAACAAAATGGCCGCCATACAAAAACGAGATTTTTGTATCTTCTCTGAATCAGACTGAATTTGGTATCCGGGGAATGTAGGGGTCGCTGAATCCGAATATCTAAAAAGATTTTCGGTTTCGCCATTTTTCAAGATGGCTGCCATACAAGGAGTTGTGAGGCGAGGCCGAAGGCCGAGCCGAACCACGACGCGCCGCGAGGCGAGGCCGCAGGCCGAGGCGAGCTGCGTATTAGGCAAAGCCGAAGGCCGAGCTCCGCGCAATCCAAGATGACCGCCATTTAAGTTTAGATTCTAAAGGTGAGGCGAGGTCGTAGACAGAGCCGAACGCGCGAGGCGAGGCCGAAGGCCGAGCCGACTTGCATATAGGGCGAGGCCGAAGGCCGAGTTCCGCTTAGGGCAAAGCTCGGAGCGTCCTCCCATAATCCAAGATGGCCGCCATTTGAGTTTAGATTCTAAAGGTGAGGCGAGGTCTTAGACCGAAACGTCCTGCCGACATGCGTGTCGTTTAATAGGTTTTCGGGGGTGCTGATTCCGAAAATGACATCCATTTTAAAATCCAAGATGGCGGACATGCTATTTTTGTGAAAAACTGCCATGGGTGTCGTTTGATAGGTTTTCGGGGATGCTGATCCTGAAAATGACATTTATTTTCAAATCCAAGATGGCAGACATGCATTTTTTGGAAAAATCCGTCATGGGTGTCGTTTTTTATGTTTTCGAGGGTACTGATTCTTCAAATAACATCGATTTTAAAGTCAAAGATGGTGGCCGTGACAAATCAAATAAGTATGAACGCCTTTTTGACCCTACATATAGGGTAGCACAACCGCCTCGCGGCCTGCTTTAGCAGGTCGCGCACCACGCGAAAACTAGTTATATTATACTATATAAAGCTACATTACCACTGACTCACTGACTGACTGACATAATTGTTCTCCCAGAAGGAGGGTCGGGAGGTGAAAATGATGTATGAAGGGTGTGGTCAGAATTTTCCGTCGAGTATTGGAAAACCTCGACATCTTCGGATTCTCCTCCTCATCAGGTCGCGACCCACCTTCCCGGGCGAACCGTTGGAGTTGGACCGGTAGTACTCGAACAAAGATCAACCGGCACCCTGGTCAAAGTCTAACGGTAAAAATTTTTTTTCAATTTTCAAAAAAACAAGATGGCTGGCATACAAAATTGATATTTTGGTATATTCTCCGATTCAGACCAAATTCGGTGTCCAGGAATTTTTGGAGTCGCTAAATCCGAATATCTGGTAAGTTTTTCGATTCCACCATTTTCCAAGATGGCCCCGCCATACAAGGAGTGGGGAGGCAAGGCCGAAGGCCGAGCCGAACCACGACGCGCCGCGAGGCGAGGCCGCAGGCCGAGGCGAGCTTCGTATAAGGCGAGGCCAAAGGCCGAGCTCCGCGTAGGGCGAAGCCCGAAGCGTCCCCCCCCCCCCAGTCCAAGACGGCCGACATTTAAGTTTAGATTCTAAAGGTGAGGCGAGGTCGTAGACCGAGCCGAACGCGCGAGGCGAGGCCGAAGGCCGAGCCGAGCTGCGTATAGGGCGAGGCCGAAGGCCGAGCTCCGCGTAGGGCGAAGCCCGAAGCGTCACCAAGCATATTACCCGCCGACCGCCATCCGAAAATTTCATATCCGCCATCTTGGATTTTAGTTGGGGGAATCGTGACGCGAAGGGCGAAGCCCGGAGCGTCTCGATTCTCCCCACCAAAAATCCAAGATGGCGGATATGAAATTTTCGGGCATACCGACATGGGTTTCGTTTAATAGGTTTTCGGGGGTGATGATTCCGAAAATGATATCCATTTTGAAATCCAAGACGGCGGACATGCATTTTTCTCAAAAACTGTCATGGGTGTCGTTTAATACGTTTTCTGGGGTGCTGATTGCGAAAATGACATCTAATTTTAAATCCAAGATGGCGGACATGCAGTTTAAAAAAAAACTGTCACGGGTGTCGTTTAATAGGTTTTCGGGGATGCTGATTACGAAACTGACATCCATTTTGAAATCCAAGATGGCGGTCGTGACAAACCAAAAAAAGTATGGACGCCTTTTTGACCCTACAAATAGGGTAGCACAACCGCTTCGCGGCCTGCTTTAGCAGGTCGCGCACCACGCGAAACCTAGTTATACTATATAAAGCTACATTACCACTCACTGACTCACTGATTGACATAATTGTTCTCCCAGAAGGAGGGTCGGGAGGTGAAAATGATGTATGGGGAGTGTGGTCAGAATTTTCCGTCGAGTATGGGAAAACCTCGACATCTTCAGATTCTCTTCCTCATCAGGTCACGACCCACCTTCCCGGGCGAACCGTTGGACTTGGACCGGTGGTGCTCGAACAAAGGTTGACTGGCACCCTGGTTAAAGTCTAACGGTAAAATTTTTTATTCGATTTACAAAAAAACAAGATGGCCGCCATACAAAAGTGATATTTCGGTATATCCTCCGATTCGGACCAAATTCGGTATCCAGGGGTTTTTGGGGTCGCTTAATCCGAATATTTAAAAAGATTTTCGATTTCGACATTTTCCAAGATGGCCGCCATACAAGGAGTGGTGAGGCGAGGCCGAAGGCCTCATCGCCCTACATCGTTTAATAGGTTTTCAGGGGTGTTGATTTCGAAAATGACATCCATTTTGAAATCCAGGATGGCGGACATGCATTTTTCTCAAAAACTGTCATGGGTGTCGTTTAATACGTTTTCTGGGGTGCTGATTGTGAAAATGACATCTAATTTTAAATCCAAGATGGCGGACATGCAGTTTAAAAAAAAACTGTCACGGGTGTCGTTTAATAGGTTTTTGGGGATCCTGATTACGAAACTGACATCCATTTTGAAATCCAAGAAGGCGGTCGTGACAAACCAAAAAAAGTATGAACGCCTTTTTGACCCTACAAATAGGGTAGCACAAACGCCTCGCGGCCTGCTTTAGCAAGTCGCGCACCACGCGAAACCTAGTTTTATACTATATAAAGCTACATTACCACTCACTGACTCACTGATTGACATAATTGTTCTCCCAGAAGGAGGGTCGGGAGGTGGAAATGATGAATGGAATGTGTGGTCAGAATTTTCCGTCAAGTATGGGAAAACCTCGACATCTTCGGATTCTCCTCCTCATCAGGTCGCGACCCACCTTCCCGGGCGAACCGTTGGACTTGGACCTGTGGTGCTCAAACAAAGGTTGACCCACACCCTGGTCGAAGTCTACCGGTGACAAATTTTTTTTGATTTTCAAAAAAACAAAATGGCCGCCATACAAAAACGAGATTTTTGTATCTTCTCTGAATCAGACTGAATTTGGTATCCGGGGAATGTAGGGGTCGCTGAATCCGAATATCTAAAAAGATTTTCGGTTTCGCCATTTTTCAAAGCCGAAGGCCGAGCTCCGCGCAATCCAAGATGACCGCCATTTAAGTTTAGATTCTAAAGGTGAGGCGAGGTCGTAGACAGAGCCGAACGCGCGAGGCGAGGCCGAAGGCCGAGTCGACTTGCATATAGGGCGAGGCCGAAGGCCGAGTTCCGCGTAGGGCAAAGCTCGGAGCGTCCTACCATAATCCAAGATGGCCGCCATTTAAGTTTAGATTCTAAAGGTGAGGCGAGGTCTTAGACCGAAACGTCCGCGCGAGGCGAGGCCGAAGGCCGAGCCGAGCTGCGTATAGGGCGAGGCCGAAGGCCGAGCTCCGCATAGGGCGAAGACCGAAGCGTCACCAAGCATCTCACCCGCTGACCGCCATCCGAAAATTTATTATCCGCCATCTTGGATTTAAGTTGGGGGAATCGTGACGCGAAGGGCGAAGCCCGGAGCGTCTCGATTCTCCCCACCAAAAATCCAAGATGGCGGATATTAAATTTTCGTGCATGCCGACATGCGTGTCGTTTAATAGGTTTTCGGGGGTGCTGATTCCGAAAATGACATCCATTTTAAAATCCAAGATGGCGGACATGCTATTTTTGTGAAAAACTGCCATGGGTGTCGTTTGATAGGTTTTCGGGGATGCTGATCCTGAAAATGACATTTATTTTCAAATCCAAGATGGCAGACATGCATTTTTTGGAAAAATCCGTCATGGGTGTCGTTTTTTATGTTTTCGAGGGTACTGATTCTTCAAATAACATCGATTTTAAAGTCAAAGATGGTGGCCGTGACAAATCAAATAAGTATGAACGCCTTTTTGACCCTACATATAGGGTAGCACAACCGCCTCGCGGCCTGCTTTAGCAGGTCGCGCACCACGCGAAAACTAGTTATATTATATTATATAAAGCTACAATACCACTCACTGACTGACTGACTGGCGGATCCAAGATGGCGGCCGGAAATGAAGTTGCTCCGATCCGGACGAAAATCGGTATCTGGGGGGTTTAGGGGACGAAGATTCCGAATATTGGGTCAGTTATTCGATTCCACCATTTTCCAAGATGGCCGCCATACAAGGAGTGGTGAGGCGAGGCCGCAGGCCGAGCCGAACCACGACGCCACGCCGCTAGGCGAGGCCGTAGGCCAAGGCGAGCTGCGAAAAAGGCGAGGCCGAAGGCCGAGCTCCGCGCAGGGCGTAGCCCGGAGCGTCCCCCCCCAAATCCAAGATGGCCGCCATACAAGTTTAGATTCTAAAGGTGAGGCGAGGTCGAAGACCGAGCCGAACGCGCGAGACGAGGCCGAAGGCCAAGGCGAGCCGCGTATGGGGTGAGGCCGAAGGCCGAACTCCGCGTAGGGCGAAGCCCGGAGCGTCCCCCCCCCCAATCAAAGATGGCCGCCATACAAGTTTAGATTCTAAAGGTGAGGCGAGGTCGAAGACCGAGCCGAACGCGCGAGCCGAGGCCGTAGGCCGAGGCGAGCTGCGTATAGGGCGAGGCCGAAGGCCGAGCTCCGCGTAGGGCGAAGCCCGAAGCGTCACCAAGCATATTACCAGCCGACCGCCATCATACCGACATGGGTGTCGTTTAATAGGTTTTCAGGGGTGCTGATTTCGAAAATGACATCCATTTTGAAATCCAAGATGGCGGACATGGATTTTTTGGAAAATACCGTCATGGGTGTCCTTTAATAGGTTTTCGGGGGTGCTGATTCCGAAAATGACATACGTTTTGAAATCCAAGATGGCGGACATAAATTTTTTGCTAAATATCGTCATGGGTGTCGTTTTTTGGGTATTCAGGGGTGCTGTTTAAGAAAATAACATCCATTTTTAAATCCAAGATGGCGGCCGTGAAAAACAAAAAAAAATTAAAAACTTTTTTAAAATTTATAAAAAAAGGCACAACCGCCTCGCGACCTGCTTTAGCAGGTCGCGCACCACGCGAAACCTAGTTATACTATATAAAGCTACATTACCACTGACTGACTGACTGATTGACATAATTGTTCTCCCAGAAGGAGGGTCGGGAGGTGAAAATGATGTATGAGAGGTGTGGTCAGAATTTTCCGTCGAGTATGGGAAAACCTCGACATCTTCGGATTCTCCTCCTCATCGGGTCGCGACCCACCTTCCCGGGCGAACCGTTGGACTTGGACCGGTGGTGCTCGAACAAAGGTCGACCTACACCCTGGTCGAAGTCTACTGGTAACATTTTTTTTTCGATTTTCAAAAAAACAAAATGGCCGCCATACAAAAACGAGATTTTTGTATCTCCTCTGATCCGGACCAAATTCGGTATCCGGGGGTTTTAGGGGTCGCTGAATCTGAATATCTGGTAAAATTTTTGATATCGCCATTTTCCAAGATGGCCACCATACAAGGAGTGGTGAGGCGAGGCCGAAGGCCGAGCCGAACCACGACGCGCCGCGAGGCGAGGCCGCAGGCCGAGGCGAGCTGCGTATAAAGCGAGGCCGAAGGCCGAGCTCCACGTAGGGCGAAGCCCGGAGCGTCCTCCCCCCCAATCCAAGATGGCCGCCATTTAAGTTTAGATTCTAAAGGTGAGGCGAGGTCGTAGACCGAGCCGACCGCGCGAGGCGAGGCCGAAGGCCGAGCCGAACCACGACGCGCTGCGAGGCGAGGCCGCAGGCCGAGGCGAGCTGCGTATAAGGTGAGGCCGAAGGCCGAGCTCCGCGTAGGGCGAAGCCCGGAGCGTCTTCCCCCCCCCCAATCCAAGATGGCCGCCTTTTAAGTTTAGATTCTAAAGGTGAGGCGAGGTCGTAGACCGAGCCGATCGAGCGAGGCAAGGCCGAAGGCCGAGCCGAGCTGCGTATAGGGCGAGGCCGAAGGCCGAGCTCCGCGTAGGGCGAAGCCCGAAGCGTCACCAAGCATCTTACCGGCCGACCGCAATCCGAAAATTTCATATCCGCCATAGACATAGACATAGACATATACTTTATTGCACACCGTGACACAAAAACATTAAAATAACAAACAAGGACAGAAAACAGAAATGTACAAAAAGGCGGCCTTATTGCTAAGGTAGCAATCTCTTCCAGGCATAGGGTGAGGCCGAAGGCCAAACTCCGCGTAGGGCGAAGCCCAGAGCGTCCCCCCCCCCAATCAAAGATGGCCGCCATACAAGTTTAGATTCTAAAGGTGAGGCGAGGTCGAAGACCGAGCCGAACGCGCGAGACGAGGCCGAAGGCCGAGGCGAGCCGCGTATAGGGTGAGGCCGAAGGCCGAACTCCGCGTAGGGCGTAGCCCGGAGCGTCCCCCCCCCAATCAAAGATGGCCGCCATACAAGTTTAGATTCTAAAGGTGAGGCGAGGTCGAAGACCGAGCCGAACGCGCGAGGCGAGGCCGAAGGCCGAGGCGAGCCGCGTATAGGGTGAGGCCGAAGGCCGAACTCCGCGTAGGGCGAAGCCCGGAGCGTCCCCCCCCAATCAAAGATGGCCGCCATACAAGTTTAGATTTTTAAGGTGAGGCGAGGTCGCAGACCGAGCCGAACGCGCGAGCCGAGGCCGTAGGCCGAGGCGAGCTGCGTATAGGGCGAGGCCGAAGGCCGAGCTCCGCGTAGGGCGAAGCCCGAAGCGTCACCAAGCATATTACCAGCCGACCGCCATCATACCGACATGGGTGTCGTTTAATAGGTTGTCAGGGGTGCTGATTTCGAAAATGACATCCATTTTGAAATCCAAGATGGCGGACATGGATTTTTTGGAAAATACCGTCATGGGTGTCGTTTTATAGGTTTTCGGGGTCGCTGATTCCGAAAATGACATACGTTTTGAAATCCAAGATGGCGGACATAATTTTTTTGCAAAATATCGTCATGGGTGTCGTTTTTTGGGTACTCAGGGGTGCTGTTTAAGAAAATAACATCCATTTTTAAATCCAAGATGGCGGCCGTGAAAAACAAAAAAAATTAAAAACTTTTTTAAAATTTATAACAAAAAGGCACCACCGCCTCGCGACCTGCTTTAGCAGGTCGCGCACCACGCGACACCTAGTTATATTATATAAAGCTGCAATACCACTCACTGATTGACTGACTGACTGACTGACTGGGTGACAGAATTGTTCTCCCAGATGGAGCGGCGGGAGGTGAAAACTTTGTATAAGGGGTGTGGAGAGGGTGGTGCGGAGGGTACGGGAAAACCTCGAGATCCTCGGATCCACCTTCTCATCGGGTGGCGACCCACCTTCCCGGGCGAACGGTTGCAGATGGAGCGGTGGCGCTCGAACTAAGGTCGACCCACACCCTGGTTGAATTCTACCGGTGACGTCATTTTTTCGATTTTCGCAAAAACAAGATGGCCGCCATACAAAATGATTATTGCTGTGTCTCCGGAACCGTTTGACATAAGTGGGGTGTGCTCGAACAAATGTTTTACAGGGGGTTAAGGGGCAGGTGGCTGTCAATTTTTTTTTTCAAGATGGCGGATCCAAGATGGCGGCCGGAAATGAAGTTGCTCCGATCCGGACGAAAATCGGTATCTGGGGGGTTTGGGGGACGAAGATTCCGAATATCGGGTCAGTTTTTGGATTCCACCATTTTCCAAGATGGCCGCCATACAAGGAGTGGTGAGGCGAGGCCGCAGGCCGAGCCGAACCACGACGCCACTCCGCGAGGCGAGGCCGTAGGCTGAGGCGAGCTGCGTAAAAGGCGAGGCCGAAGGCCGAGTTCCGCGCAGGGCGTAGCCCGGAGCGTCCCCCCCCCAAATCCAAGATGGCCGCCATACAAGTTTAGATTCTAAAGGTGAGGCGAGGTCGAAGACCGAGCCGAACGCGCGAGACGAGGCCGAAGGCCGAGGCGAGCCGCGTATAGGGTGAGGCCGAAGGCCGAACTCCGCGTAGGGCGAAGCCCGGAGCGTCCCCCCCCCCAATCAAAGATGGCCGCCATACAAGTTTAGATTCTTAAGGTGAGGCGAGGTCGAAGACCGAGCCGAACGCGCGAGGCGAGGCCGAAGGCCGAGGCGAGCCGCGTATAGGGTGAGGCCGAAGGCCGAACTCCTCGTAGGGCGAAGCCCGGAGCGTCCCCCCCCCAATCAAAGATGGCCGCCATACGAGTTTAGATTTTTAAGGTGAGGCGAGGTCGCAGACCGAGCCGAACGCGCGAGCCGAGGCCGTAGGCCGAGGCGAGCTGCGTATAGGGCGAGGCCGAAGGTCGAGCTCCGCGTAGGGCGAAGGCCAAGCTCCGCGTAGGGCGAAGCCCGAAGCGTCACCAAGCATATTACCAGCCGACCGCCATCATACCGACATGGGTGTCGTTTAATAGGTTTTCAGGGGTGCTGATTTCGAAAATGACATCCATTTTGAAATCCAAGATGGCGGACATGGATTTTTTGGAAAATACCGTCATGGGTGTCGTTTAATAGGTTTTCGGGGGTGCTGATTCCGAAAATGACATAAGTTTTGAAATCCAAGATGGCGAACAGGCATTTTTTGTAAAAATCCGTCATGGGTGTCGTTTTTTATGTTATCTGGGGTACTGATTCTTAAAATAACATCGATTTTTAAATCCAAGATGGTGGCCGTGAAAAAGCAAAAACAGAATGAACGCCTTTTTGACCCTACAGATAGGGTAGCAAAACCTTCTCGCGACCTGCTTTAGCAGGTCGCGCACCACGCGAAACCTAGTTATACTATATAAAGCTAGATTACCACTCACTCACTCACTGATTGACATAATTGTTCTCCCAGAAGGAGGGTCGGGAGGTGAAAATGATGTATGGGAGGTGTGGTCAGAATATTCCGTCGAGTATGGGAAAACCTCGACATCTTCGGATTCTCCTCCTCATCAGGTCGCGACCCACCTTCCCGGGCGAACCGTTGGACTTGGACCGGTGGTGATCGAACAAAGGTCGACCCACACCCTGGTCGAAGTCTACAGGTGACAAAATTTTTTCGATTTTCAAAAAAACAAGATGGCCGCCATACTAAAGTGATATTTCAGTATATCCTCCGATTCGGACCAAACTCGGTATCCGGGGGTTTTTGGGGTCGCTGAATCCAAATATCTGATAAGTTTTTCGATTCCATCATTTTTCAAGATGGCTGCCATACAAGGAGTGGTGAGGCGAGGCCGAAGGCCGAGCCGAACCACATCGCGCCGCGAGGCGAGGCCGCAGGCCGAGGCGAGCTGCGTATAAGGCGAGGCCGAAGGCCGAGCTCCGCGTAGGGCGAAGCCCGGAGCGTCTCCCCCCCCCAATCCAAGATGGCCGATATTTAAGTTTAGATTCTTAAGGTGAGGCGAGGTCGTAGACCGAGCCGAACGCGCGAGGCGAGGCCGAAGGCCGAGCCGAGCTGCGTATAGGGCGAGGCCGAAGGCCGAGCTCCGCGTAGGGCGAAGCCCGAAGCGTCACCAAGCATCTTACCGGCCGACCGCCATCCGAAAATTTCATATCCGCCATCTTGGATTTTAGTTGGGGGAATCGTGACGCGAAGGGCGAAGTCCGGAGCGTCTCGATTCTCCCCACCAAAAATCCAAGATGGCGGATATAAAATTTTCGGGCATACCGACATGGGTGTCGTTTAATAGGTTTTCGTGGGTGGTGATTCCAAAAATGACATCCATTTTGAAATCCAAGATGGCAGACATGCATTTCTTGTGAAAAACTGTCATGGGTGTCGTTTAATAGGTTTTCGGGTTCGCTGATCCCGAAAATGACATCTATTTTGAAATTCAAGATGGCGGACATGGATTTTTTGGAAAATACCGTCATGTGTGTCGTTTAATAGGTTTTCGGGGGTGCTGATTACGAAACTGACATCCATTTTGAAATCAAAGATGGCGGTCGTGACAAACCAAAAAATTTATAAACGCCTTTTTGACCCTAAAAATAGGGTAGCACAACCGCCTCGCGGCCTGCTTTGGCAGGTCGCGCACCACGCGAAACCTAGTTATTATATTATATAAAGCTACAATACCACTGACTCACTGACTGACTGACTGACTGGGTGACAGAATTGTTCTCCAAGATGGAGCGCCGGGAGGTGAAAACTTTGTATGGGAGGTGTGGAGTGGGTGACGCGGAGGGTACGGGAAAACCTCGAGATCCTCGGATCCACCTTCTCATCAGGTGGCGACCCACCTTCCCTGGCGAACCGTTGCAGATGGAGCGGTGGCGCTCGAACTAAGGTCGACCCACACCCTGGTCGAATTCTACCGGTGACGTCATTTTTTCGATTTTCGCAAAAACAAGATGGCCGCCATACAAAATGATTTTTGCTGTATCTCCGGAACCGTTTGACATAAGTGGGGTGTGCTCGAACAAATGTTTTACAGGGGGGTGAGGGGCAGGTGGCTGTCAAATTTTTTTTTCAAGATGGCGGATCCAAGATGGCGGCCGGAAATGAAGTTGCTCCAATCCAGACGAAAATCGGTATCTGGGGGATTTGGGGGTCAAAGATTCCGAATATCGGGTCAGTTTTTCGATTCCACCATTTTCCAAGATGGCCGCCATACAAGGAGTGGTGAGGCGAGGCCGCAGGCCGAGCCGAACCACGACGCCACGCCGCGAGGCGAGGCCGTAGGCCGAGGCGAGCTGCGTAAAAGGCGAGGCCGAAGGCCGAGCTCAACGCAGGGCGTAGCCCGGAGCGTCCCCCCCCAAATCCAAGATGGCCGCCATACAAGTTTAGATTCTAAAGGTGAGGCGAGGTCGAAGACCGAGCCGAACGCGCGAGGCGAGCCGCGTATAGGGTGAGGCCGAAGGCCGAACTCCGCGTAGGGCGAAGCCCGGAGCGTCCCCCCCCAATCAAAGATGGCCGCCATACAAGTTTAGATTTTTAAGGTGAGGCGAGGTCGCAGACCGAGCCGAACGCGCGAGCCGAGGCCGTAGGCCGAGGCGAGCTGCGTATAGGGCGAGGCCGAAGGCCGAGCTCCGCGTAGGGCGAAGCCCGGAGCGGCCCCCCCCCCCCCCAATCAAAGATGGCCGCCATACAAGTTGAGATTCTAAAGGTGAGGCGAGGCCGAAGGCCGAGGCGAGCCGCGTACAGGGTGAGGCCGAAGGCCGAACTCCGCGTAGGGCGAAGCCCGGAGCGTCCCCCCCCCCCCCCCAATCAAAGATGGCCGCCATACAAGTTTAGATTTTTAAGGTGAGGCGAGGTCGCAGACCGAGCCGAACGCGCGAGCCGAGGCCGTAGGCCGAGGCGAGCTGCGTATAGGGCGAGGCCGAAGGCCGAGCTCCGCGTAGGGCGAAGCCCGAAGCGTCACCAAGCGTATTACCAGCCGACCGCCATCATACCGACATGGGTGTCGTTTAATAGGTTTTCAGGGGTGCTGATTTCGAAAATGACATCCATTTTGAAATCCAAGATGGCGGACATGGATTTTTTGGAAAATACCGTCATGGGTGTCGTTAAATAGGTTTTCGGGGGTGCTGATTCCGAAAATGACATACGTTTTGAAATCCAAGATGGCGGACATACATTTTTTGAAAAATATCGTCATGGGTGTCGTTTTTTGGGTATTTGAGGGTGCTGATTAAGAAAATAACATCCATTTTGAAATCCAAGATGGCGGCCGTGAAAAAAAAAAAAGCAAACTTTTTTGACCCTACAAATAGGGTAGCACAACCGCCTCGCGACCTGCTTTAGCAGGTCGCGCACCACGCGAAACCTAGTTATACTATATAAAGCTAGATTACCACTCACTGACTCACTGATTGACATAATTGTTCTCCCATTAGGAGGGTCGGGAGGGGTAATTGATGTATGGGGGGTGTGGTCAGAATTTTCCGTCGAGTATGGAAAAACCTCGACATCTTCGGATTCTTCTCCTCATCAGGTCGCGACCCACCTTCCCGGGCGAACCGTTGGAGTTGGACCGGTGGTACTCAAATAAAGGTCGACCGGCACCCTAGTCAAAGTCTAACGGTAACGAATTTTTTTCGATTTTAAAAAAAACAAGATGGCTGCCATACAAAATTAATAATTTTGGTATATCCTCCGATTCGGACCAAATTCAGTATCCAAGGGTTTTTGGGGTCGCTGAATCCGAATATCTAAAAAGATTTTCGGTTTCGCCATTTTTCAAGATGGCTGCCATACAAGGAGTTGTGAGGCGAGGCTAAAGGCCGAGCCGAACCACGACGCGCCGCGAGGCGAGGCCGCAGGCCGAGACGAGCTGCATATTAGGCAAAGCCGAAGGCCGAGCTCCGCGCAATCCAAGATGACCGCCATTTAAGTTTAGATTCTAAAGGTGAGGCGAGGTCGTAGACAGAGCAGAACGCGCGAGGCGAGGCCGAAGGCCGAGCCGACCTGCATATAGGGCGATGCCGAAGGCCGAGCTCCGCGTAGGGCAAAGCCCGGAGCGTCCTCCCCCAATCCAAGATGGCCGCCATTTAAATTTAGATTCTAAAGGTGAGGCGAGGTCTAAGACCGAAACGTCCGCGCGAGGCGAGGCCGAAGGCCGAGCCCAGCTGCGTATAGGGCGAGGCCGAAGGACGAGCTCCGCGTAGGGTGAAGCCCGAAGCGTCACCAAGCATCTTACCGGCCGACCGCAATCCGATAATTTCATATCCGCCATCTTGGATTTTAGATGGGGGAATCGTGACGCGAAGGGCGAATATGAAATTTTCGGGCATACCGACATGTGTGTCGTTTAATAGGTTTTAAGTCTACCGGTGACAAACATTTTTCGATATTCAAAAAAACAAAATAGCCGCCATACAAAAACGAGATTTTTGTATCTCCTCTGATTCGGACCGAATTCGGTATCCGGGGGTTTTAGGGGTCGCTGAATTCAAATGTCTGGTAAGTTGTTCGATTCCGCCATTTTCCAAGATGGCCGCCATACAAGGAGTGGTGAGGCGAGGCCGAAGGCCGAGCTCCGCTTATGGCGAAGCCCGGAGCGTCCCCCTCCCCAAATCCAAGATGGCCGCCATACAAGTTTAGATTCTAAAGGTAAGGTGAGGTCGAAGACCGAGCCGAACGCGCGAGGTGAGGCCGAAGGCCGAGCTGAGCCGTGCATAGTGTGAGGCCGAAGGCCGAACTCTACGTAGGGCGAAGCCCGGAGCGTCCCCCCGCCAAATTCTAGATGACCGCAATTTCAGATTTTAAAGGTGAGGCGAGGTCGAAGACCGAGCCGAACGCGCGAGGCGAGGCCGAAGGCCGAGCTTAGCCGCGCATAGTGTGAGCCCGAAGGCTGAACTCCACGTTGGGCGGAGCCCGGAGCATCCCCCCCCCCATTTCTAGATTGCCGCAAGTTTATATTCTAAAGGTGAGGCGAGGTCGAAGACCGAGCCGAACGCTTGAGGCGAGGCCGAAGGCCGAGGCGAGGTGCGTATAGGTTGAGGCCGAAGGCCGAACTCCGCGTAGAGTGAAGCCCGGATCGTCCCCCCCATCAATAAAAGATGGCCGCCATACAAGTTTAGATTTTTAACGTGAGGCGAGGTTGCAGACCGAGCCGAACGCGCGAGCCGAGGCCATAGGCTGAGGTGAGCTGCGTACAGGGCGAGGCCGAAGGCCGAGCTCCGCGAAGGGTGAAGCCCGAAGCGTCACCAAGCATAATACCAGCCGACCGCCATCATACCGTCATGGGTGTCGTTTAATAGGTTTTCAGGGATGCTGATTTTGAAAATGAAATCCATTTTGAAATCCGAGATGGCGGACATGGATTTTCTGGAAAATACCCATATGGGTGTCGTATAACAGGTTTTTGAGGGTGCTGATTCCAAAAATGACATACATTTTGAAATTCAAGATGGCGGACATATTTTTTTTGCCAAAAATCATGAAGGGGGTCGTTTTTGGGTAATCAGGGATGCTGATTAAAAAAATTACATCCATTTTGAAATCCAAGATGGCGGTCGTGACAAACCAGAAAAAGTATGAACGCCTTTTTGACCCTACGACTAGGATAGCACAACCGCCTCGCAGCCTGCTTTAGCAGGTCGCGCACCACGCGAAACCTAGTTATATTATTATTATTATATTATTATACTATATAAAGCTACATTTCCACTGACTGACTGACTGACTGATTGACATAATTGTTCTCCCAGAAGGAGGGTCGGGAGGTGAAAATGATGTATGCGAGGCCAAAAGCCGAGCTTCGCGTAGGGCGAAGCCCGAAGCGTCACCAAGCATCTTACCGGCCGACCGCAATCCGAAAATTTCATATCCACCATCTTGGATTTTAGTTGGGGGAATCGTGACGCGAAGGGCGAAGCCCGGAGCGTCTCGATTCTCCCCACCAAAAATCCAAGATGGCGGATATGAAATTTTCGGGCATGCCGACATGGGTGTCGTTTAATAGGTTTTCGGGGGTGCTGATTCCGGAATTGATATCCATTTTGAAATCCAAGATGGCGGACATGCATGTTTTGTAAAAAACCGTCATGGGTGTCGTTTAATACGTTTTCTGGGATGCATATTGCGAAAATGACATCTATTTTAAAATCCAAGATGGCGGACATGCAGTTAAAAAAATTCTGTCATGGTTGTCGTTTAATAGGTTTTCGGGGATGCTGATTACGAAACTGACATCCATTTTGAAATCCAAGGTGGCGGTCGTGACAAACCAAAAAAAGTATGAACGCCTTTTTGACCCTACAAATAGGGTAACACAACCGCCTCGCGGCCTGCTTTAGCAGGTCGCGCACCACGCGAAACCTAGTTATTATACTATATAAAGCTACAATACCACTGATTCACTGACTGGGTGATTGACATAATTGTTCTCCCAGAAGGAGGGTCGGGAGGTGAAAATGATGTATGAGGGGTGTGGTCAGAATTTTCCGTCGAGTATGGAAAACTTCGACATCTTCGGATTCTCTTCCTCATCAGGTCGCGACCCACCTTCCCGGATGAATTGTTGGACTTGGACCGATTGTACTCGAACAAAGGTCGACCCGCACCCTGGTCAAAGTATACCGGTGACAATTTTTTTTCGATTTTCAAAAAAACAAGATGGCCGCCATACTAAAGTGAAATTTCGGTATATCTTCCGATTAGGACAAAACTCCATATCCGGGGGTTTTTGGGGTCGCTGAATTCGAATATCAGGTAAGTTTTTCAATTCCGCCATTTTCCAAGATGGCCGTCATACAAGGAGTGCTGAGGCGAGGCCTAAGGCCGAGCCGAACCACGACGCGCCGCGAGGCGAGGACGCAGGCCGAAGCGAGCTGCGTATGAGGCGAGGCTGAAGGCCAAGCTCCGCGTAGGGCGAAGCCCGGAGCGTCTTCCCCCCCCCCCAATCCAAGATGGCCGCCATTTAAGTTTAGATTCTAAAGGTGAGGTGAGGTCGCGAGGCGAGGCCGAAGGCTGAGCCGAGCTGCGTATAGGGCGAGGCCGAAGGCAAGCATCTTACCGGCCGACCAAGCATCTTACCGGCCGACCGCCATGAAATTTTCGGGCATACCGACATGGGTGTCGTTTAATAGGTTTTCGGGGTGCTGATTCCGAAAATGACATCCATTTTGAAATCCAAGATGGCGGACATGCATTTTTTGTAAAAAACCGACATGGGTGTCGTTTGATAGATTAAGGGGGTGCTGATTCCGAAAATGACATCCATTTTGAAATCCAAGATGGCGGACATGCATTTTTGGTTAAAATTCGTCTTGGGTGTCTTTTGATAGGTTTTCGGGAGTTCAGATTACTTTGAAATCCAAGATGGCAATCGTGACAAAATAAAAAAGGCAAACTTTTTTGACCTACAAATAGGGTAGCGCAACCGCCTTGCGGCCAACATGTGTTTTCAAAAAAATTACAAAAAAAGAATGAACGCCTTTTTGACCCCACAAATAGCGTAGGGTAGGGTGAGGGGCAGGTCGTTATTAAATTTTTTTTTCAAGATGGCGTATCCAAGATGGCGGCCGAAAATGAAGTTACTCAGATCCGGACGAAAATCGGTATCTGGGGGGTTTGGGGGACGAAGTTTCCGAATATTGGGTCAGTTTTTCGATTCCATCATTTTCCAAGATGGCCGCCATACAAGGAGTGGTGAGGCGAGGCCGCAGGCCGAGCCGAACCACGACGCCACGCCGCGAGGCGAGGCCGTAGGCCGAGGCGAGCTTCGTAAAAGGCAAGGCCGAAGGCCGAGCTCCGCGTAGGGCGTAGCCCGGAGCGTCCCCCCCCAAATCCAAGATGACCGCCATACAAGTTTAGATTCTAAAGGTGAGGCAAGGTCGAAGACCGAGCCGAACGCGCGAGACGAGGCCGAAGGCCGAGGCGAGCCGCGTATAGGGTGAGGCCGAAGGCCGAACTCCACGTAGGGCAAAGCCCGGAGCGTCCCCCCCCCCCAATCAAAGATGGCCGCCATACAAGTTTAGATTTTTGAGGTGAGGCGAGGTCGCAGACCGAGCCGAACGCGCGAGCCGAGGCCGAAGGCCGAGGCGATCTGCGTATAGGGCGAGGCCGAAGGCCGAGTTCCGCGTAGGGCGAAGCCCGAAGCGTCACCAAGCATGTTACCAGCCGACCGCCATCATACCGACGTGGGTGTCGTTTTATTGGTTTTCAGGGGTGTTGATTTCGAAATTGACATCCATTTTGAAATCCAAGATGGCGGACATGGATTTTTTGGAACATACCGTCATGGGTGTCGTTAAATAGGTTTTCGGGGCTGCTGATTCCGAAAATGACATCCATTTTGAAATCCAAGATGGCGGACATAAATTTTTTGGAAAATATCGTCATGGGTGTCGTTTTTTGGGTATTCAGGGGTGCTGATTAAGAAAATAACATCTATTTTTAAATCCAAGATGGCGGCCGTGAAAAACAAAAAACAATTAAAAACTTTTTTTTTTAATTTAAAAAAAAAGGCACAACCGCCTCGCGACCTGCTTTAGCAAGTCACGCACCACGCGAAATCTAGTTATTATACTATATAAAGCTACATTACCACTGACTCACTCACTGAATGACTGACATAATTGTTCTCCCAGAACGAGGGTCGGGAGGTGAAAATGATGTATGAGGATTGTGGTCAGAATTTTCCGTCGAGTATGGGAAAACCTCGAAATCTTCGGATTCTCCTCCTCATCAGGTCGCGACCCACCTTCCCGGGCGAACCGTTGGACTTGGACCGGTCGTTCTCGAACAAAGGTCAACCCACACCTTAGTCAAAGTCTACTGGTGACTAAATTTTTACGACTTTCAAAAAACAAAATGGCCGCCATACAAAAACGAGAATTTTGTATCTCCTCTGATTCGGACCGAATTCGGTATCCGGGGGTTTTAGGGATCGCTGAATCCGAATATTGGAAAAGATTTTTGATTTCGCCATTTTCCAAGATGGCCGCCATACAAGGAGTGGCGAGGCCGAAGGCCGAGCTCCACGTAGGGCGAAGCCCGGAGCGTCCTCCCCCCCAATCCAAGATGGCCGCCATTTAAGTTTAGATTCTAAAGGAGAGGCGAGGTCGTAGACCGAGCCGACCACGCGAGGCGAGGCCGAAGGCCGAGCCGAGCTTCGTATAGGGCGAGGCCGTAGGCCGAGCTCCGCGTAGGGCGAAGCCCGAAGCGTCACCAAGCATCTTACCGGCCGACCGCAATCCGAAAATTTCATATCCGCCATCTTGGATTTTAATTGGAGGAAACGTGACGCGAAGGGCGAAGCCCGGAGCGTCTCGATTCTCCCCACCAAAAATCCAAGATGGCGGATATGAAATTTTCGGGCATACCGACATGGGTGTCGTTTAATAGGTTTTCGGGGTTTGTGGTTCCAAAAATGACATCCATTTTGAAATCCTAGATGGCGGACATGCATTTTTTGTGAAAAACTGTCATGGGTGTCGTTTGATAGGTTTTCGGGGATGCTGATCCCGAAAATGACATTTATTTTCAAATCCAAGTTGGCGGACATGCATTTTTTGGAAAAATCCGTCATGGGTGTCGTTTTTTATGTTTTCGGGGGTACTGATTCTACCTACACGGTCGAATCCGGTCCGTTCGGGGTCAGTTGACAGTTCAGTGACTCAGTCGAAATTGACCCAACGCGGCATGCGAGATTGTTCCTTGAATATAGTGAGCTAGGGTTTATTTTTGGATGAACTTTTTGCTGTTGTTGTTACCTTATCAAACTAGCTTTCGAATGACATATAATACTGCCAAATTGAAAGAACGGAGGTGTCGCAATCGGCTCTTTTATTCAGTTACTCGTCGCGCGCTAACACGGTACGAAGTCGCTAGTGTTTTATTTGGATTTTCTAAAAAGTAAGTGGTTTTCTAATTGGATTTTATTTATTTTGGATAGTAGATTTGATATATTCTTTGGTATTTTCATAAGATTGTGTGTTTATTCTGTTTTGATATTTGTATTCACCTTTGATAAAAAGCTGTGAATAATTTTGTTGCGGAGCACATTCTATTGTTTTGGATTATGTTGAATAAAAACAGAATGAATACATATCACATTTTTTTCGTGCAGTAAAATTTTTTATGATTTCGTTGTGTTATCTAATTTAGTCAATTCCCTGTTGTTAACCTTTATTCCTCGATTTTCTAACGAGTAACCTAATAATTGTTCCAACGGCCGCCATATTTGACGTTTCGAAATTGGCTAGGGAGAGAAGTTTATCGACATTTGATATCGATAGTGTCGATAATTGATAGTAGACAGATCTAAATTATTTTTCTGTTTTCTAATCGATTTAAAAAAAGGGAGGAAGTCCTATGTACACATGGATCTTTTTTTTATTTTTTATTTATCTTTTTTTATTTTTTCTCCGCCCATTTATGTAAAAAAATTTAAATCGTTTTCTATTAGCATTAAAAATATACTTTTAGTTAATTAGTATTTTAGAAAAATACCTGGTAATTGAATAAACATTATTATAAATTTAAAAAAAAATGTTTTGAAAGAAAAAGTAACGATCTGATTATGAGATTCTAGGTCAATCGAGAGCAAACCTCAAATTTCATAGGCACTAGGCTTAATATTTTTATTTTTGATATTTTTGGTTTACAATTTACATATTCTTTTTTTTTAGAAAAATGTGGAACCCTGAAACTGAGGATGCGCCCTCCTCCTTTTATCAAATTCTTTTTGATGATGACGGAGAGGAGGTGATGGAGGAGGTTTGTAAAATATACTTTTTTTATTATGCTAGTTTAATTTTAACCGACTTCAACTTTGGTGTTTTACACCACTTTGAAAAATGAGTTTTTAGTTTGAGTTCTATGTGTGTATGTATTTTCACATTATAAATTCTCCGAAACATCTTAATGTTATGAAAAAAATTGTATTCTCTCGCAATTGTTGCTACTAACATTGCACTGCTTTACATGTGAGAATGTGATTGTCCCGACACTTACGCTGTTTCTGATTTGCTATTTGTGTTTTGATTTTAAATTTTACCTTATTTTTTCAAGGACGCGGACGCGCCTTTATTAGTCCAGACATTGGAGGAAGAAGACATTGGGGAAGAGGTTTGTTAAATTCATCTACTTGTAAACTAAGCTTACAAATAATTATATTCCTCTTGTTTTTGACATGTAAATTGTACTAACAGTCTGTTATTTAGGTAATTGAGCTAGAAGTAGTGGCGGGGGGAGAAACGGTGGAGGGGGGAGAAATGGTGGAGTGGGCCGACGCAGTGGAAGAGGTTTGTCAAATTCATTTACTTGTAAACTAGGCTTACAAATAATTATTTTTCTCTTACTTTTGCTATGTAAATTGTGCTATCACTCTGTTACCTACTATGATCTGGTTTTCTATGCTCAATTATACTTTGTTTTTCTAGTTGATGGAAATCCCAGGATTCGAGGCGGAAATGGAGGTGCAGGTGGAGGAACTCTATGAAGAACCCTCTTCTAAAAGACGGTAACTATCAAGCTCATTCAAGCACTTACACATAATATTAAGTTACAGAAAGTAAATTATTTTAACAGCACCCACGTACTATATTAAGGAATATCACGTTTCTACCCTAAACATTTATTTCTCTGTGAAAGTTGTTCACTTGAACTTGAGTAATTGATGTTTTTTTTACTTGTTCACAGAAGGAGCAATTCTTCACCTGCATCTTCCCCTCGAATCCCGTCGGCAGCCATTTCTCCACTAACGTATGTATAATTCATTTTGTTTTTCTTACATGTTTGCTGTTGTAATTGAGTCCCGCTCCTAGACTAATGGCCAAAATCAAAATTGTCCACTTCATTGAAATAAATTTAATGTGTCTGTTTTACTTATTCACAGAATTCCTTCTACTTCTCCCAACCGCTCGACGGCTTCCTCCCCGCGTCTTTCAGACAGGGCTGTCTTGCCAAGCGCGTAAGTTTATCTTTATTATACATTAGGTACAAAATTATTTTTTTTATAGAAAAAGGATTCGTTCTTGACCATCACCTAGCTAAAGTGCAAGATAAAATAAACTGTTCCATACTAAAATCGATTTCTCACTAGACCCAAAGAGCAAAGAGGTTCAGAATTACTCAGTCATATTTATATGTGATATGTATTTTTAGCGATGAGCCGATGGTAAGGATTGGCCAGCGTGACAGCCAAAGACGCGGGGGAGGAAGCATCCGCGGCAGGGGCCGGCGAGGCCGAGTCGCCGGAGGACGGGGTGGTATGGTGAGGGAGGCTCCCTTGACCTGGAGGCAGGGGGACCCCCTCACCGAGATATATGTAAGTGATGAAGACGTGCCTGAAGATTTGCGTAGGTCTATTATGGATGTGTGTGCAAGGAGACGAGCGCGACAGGCTGCAAACGAGAGGAGGGCAAACGAGAGGAGGGAAGCGAGGGCCGTAGACGAAGATGAATACTATGATGCGAATGAGGGTGGAGATGCCGCCCTTTTTCCTGGTGAAGAGGACGCTCTTCAGTTTGATTGGCGTCCAATGGATACCTTTCAAGGTGAAAAGGAAACGTTTCTTCCCCAAGAAACGGGCCCAACCGCCCCCTTCGGAAACGAGTATGATGCGTTCATACAGTATTGGGATGATGACATCTTGGCTCATATGGTTTCGGAAACGAATCGATATGCAGCCACGAAAGGCATCAGGAATTGGTATGATACCAATGTGCACGAAATCCTGATTTTATTCTCATTCTGGATGATGCTTGGCATTATCCGAATGCCATCTATAAAGTCTTGCTTCGCCAATCACTTCCTTTTATTTACCTCTTGTTTCCGGCACATGTTTACCCGCGACCGGTATGAGCAAATGTGCTCTGCCCTTCATTTCAATGATAATTCCCTCCGCACTCCTGAATCCTCACCTCTTTTTCCCATCGAGCCTATCCTCACCCACTTAAATTTTCGATTCCAGCAGGCTTATATCCCCCGGCAAGAAATTTGTATAGACGAGAGCTTGACCCTGTGGAAGGGCAACCTCTCGTTTAGACAATATATAAGGACCAAAGCTGCCAAGTTCGGAATCAAAACTTTCGAGCTTTGCGAGTCCGCAACTGGGTACCTTTGGTCCTTTTTCGTCTATACCGGTAAGGCTAGAGTCAGCGATCCTACTATCCCGTGGTCGTTGCTAAAAAGCACGGCGTCCGTCTTGAAGCTTATTCGCCCCCTTCTCAACAAAGGGTATACTCTTTTCATGGACAATTGGTTCAACAGTCCGCTGTTGGCCAGGTACTTGAAAAGAAACAAAACGGACGTTGTGGGTTCCTTAAACACCATCCGTCAAAATGTACCACCATTGATCTCGCAATGCAAATTGCAGCCTGGTCAATTCGTGGCTCGTCATTCCCAGGACATGACGGTTATGGGCCTACGATGATAGGAAGAAAATTGGACTTATTTCGACTTATCATGGCACGGAGGTTGCTCTGGCTCCTCCGAAACCCTTCCGGACTGCTTTATGGAAACCACAACTGGTTCTCGACTACAACAAAAGCATGGGCGGTGTAGATCTTAAAGACTGCATGCTCGTGGCTTACCTACTTGAGAGGAAAAGGAGCTCCAAGTGGACGATGAAGTTGTTCAAGCGGCTTCTTAATGTTTCCATTTTGAATGCTCGCATCTGTTACGAAGCTTCACTTGGTAACAGAGTTGAACATATAGTTTTCAGATTGAACTTGGTGGAGCAAATTTTGCGAAACCATTTGCAACGCGTACCCAAACCACGCGGACCGGTCCCGATGGTCAATTATCAGACAAATAATACACATTGGCCTTCTCACATCAGTCAGTACCAGGTGGGTAGAAGTCAGCGCCGCCGTTGCCGGCAGTGTGGAAAGAAAACTATCTATCAGTGTACCATATGTGATGTAGGTCTCTGTGTAGATCCGTGCTTCCGCTTACATCATATTTAGGTTTTATTATTATTTTTCCCGCTTTGGGAACCTTTTTCTCTCTATACACTCACACATACAATGCACACTGTAACAAGCACTACTCGAACATACACATGGTTGTGTATGTTCTCATCTAACATAGGCACATTCATTACACATCATGCATTCAACACCCTTCATCACACATAGGTACACTCTACAACATATTCACCCCTTTGTTGATTCTGCTGCTTCGTTTACTTTGTATCGTACCAATCTTTCTAAAACTGTTTAAACGAGGAATGTGTGATGGGAATGGTATACGTATGGATGGGTGTTATGAATGGAGTAGGTTTTTTTTTAAAAAAATTACTTTTTTTTTAAAGGTGCTTTGTATATACACAATTTTTTGGTTCAGTGTATACACTTTTATAATAAGATTCCCATGTGTATCAGAAGCTTACCGTTGGAGAAATTTAAGACAATAATTAAAGAAAAACTTTATAAAAAGAGTAATTACAGAATTTCTGATTATCTATAAGACAATCAACCTAAATTGCTAATTGTGCCTTTTGAATAGGCGTTGAGCAAAAATTTTTGTTTTTAACTTTGTTTTTAGTAACTTCCTGAATGTTCTATGAAATAAGATTTGTTTGAGTTTGTGTATATATTTATTACAAACAGTAATGTGACTGTTTTAAGACATATTATAGATACTTTGATTTTAACAAGAGTTAACTAGTATTTCATAATTCTAGACAGTTAACAGATTTTATGATTTTATAAATATAAATATGTTGGACAGAATCTGCATATATTTGTTACAAACAGTAATGTGACTATTTTAAGACATATTATATGTACTTTGATTTTAACAAGAGTTAACTAGTATTTCATAATTCTGGACAGTTAACAGATTTTATGATTTTATAAATATAAATATGTTGGACAGAATCTGCATATATTTGTTACAAACAGTAATGTGACTGTTTTAAGACATATTATATGTACTTTCATTTTAACAAGAGTAAACTAGCATTTCATTATTCTAGATAGTTAACAGATTTTATGTTTTTATAAATATAAATAATCTGATAATCAATTCAAAACAGTTGTGAAGCAGGTAACTATTCAATAAAGTATAAAAGAAAACATTGCGAATATTTATATGACAAAGAACAGTTAATAGTACCTAGAAAATAAGAGAATTTGTAAAAACAATTTGTAAATTATAACCTCTACTATTATTTTTTACCTTTTATTAACTTTAACTAGCTTCACATTTACCACAAACATAGTAATACTTATTTAATTTATCTAATGTTTTAAATCTGAAATGTAAAGATGGATGTGTATTACTCCTTCAAGCCAGGAGTTTAATAAAATTTTGCAGTTACGTTGTTTTTTGTGCTTATGTTAATTTATCTAATGTTTTAAATCTGAAATGTAAAGATGGATGTGTATTACTCCTTCAAGCCAGGAGTTTAATAAAATTTTGCAGTAACGTTGTTTTTTATGCTTATGTTAATTTATCTAATGTTTTAAATCTGAAATGTAAAGATGGATGTGTATTACTCCTTCAAGCCAGGAGTTTAATAAAATTTTGCAGTAATATTGTTTTTTGTGCTTATGTGTATTTTTTTTTTATTTTTTTGTAAGTAAATTTATTGACAATTCATAATTTTTTTCTTTGAAACTCTCCCTATCCCCACCGAAACTGTCGTGACAAGGCATGAAGTATAAAAAAAGATATTCTGGGCATGGATCTCTCACGGCGGCAGTCGCCCGATAAGAGTTAAGGCGACCGCAGTCGAATACCGCTGATGGATACAGCCTTCATTTTTATTAGGTACTAGCTTCCGCCCGCGTGGACTACAGGTTATATCGTGCCCAACTATGGGATAAAATGTAGCTTATGTCCTTTCCCAGGCTCTAATCTATCTCTGTACTAAATTTCATCAAAATCAGTTCAGTAGTTTAGGCGTGAAAGACAGACAGACAGAGTTACTTTCGCATTTATAATATTAGGATGGATTTATGTGCAACCATTGATATTATAGACTAGCTTTCCGTCCGCGTGGACTACAGGTTATTTTAGGGCACCCTGCATCTATAATTAAATAATACAATAACCAGCATTTCTCTATTTAAATATTATATCGTGCTCAGCAGTGGGATAAAAAGTAACTTGTGTCCTTTCTCGAGGTCTAATCTCTCTCTGTACTAAATTTCATCATTATCAATTCAGTGGTTTAGGTGTAAAAGCGTGACAGACAAAGTTACTTTCGCATTTATAAAATAATGAGTAAGGATAACTTATTACTGGTTTGAATTTTCGAAGTGAATTGTATACAAACCTTCCTTTGAATCACTGTGTCCTTTATCTAGTGAAAATTAGATAAGCAGTAAGTCCGCATTACAACTGACGTGGCAACGTAGAATGATATGATAATGCATAATACTAACTTATATGTGCCTACCTCAATGGGACAATGGCGTGAGCTTACGTAGGTATGTAATTAGTCATGTTTTCTTCCATTGATGAAAATCCTTAATTTACCTAATAGCTGCCAAAAATTTCGGTCTGTTTAGTAAATAACAAAAAGAAATACCTATTTCACTTTAATTCTCGTACGTACTGACTATTATGTAAAGTTTTATATACTATAAAACAAATTTTACATAGCATGAATACTCGCATATACTTTTCTAATCCGTATAATGAAACATTGCACACCATTTTTTTTATCGACAACATGATTCAGTAGTACCAACACTACAAGGCATTATTTTCTCATACAAAAAATGCCTGTGTTCAGATGACTTGTTTTAATTTTTTTTGTATGAAAGGGTAGTGTAAAATCAGCAAAAACTGAAATAAGACCTAATCATGATAATTTTATCAAAACAAGAGAGTCATTTTACGCATTCCGGTTGAACACAGAGTTGAACAAAAAATACCAAAAAAATACATAGTCGTTTTGACCCCCGTCCGATACTTTGGATGATTTCTAGAAAATTTTTGTTTATTTTTGTATTTCTTTTACAGTTTAGTAAATCTAAGAAACTAATCATTAATTCATTTAATTTTTTTGCTGAAAATCAGCATAGTGTAATAGATAAATTGGGTCCCAAAGTTAAGTAATTTTTTGTACGAACGACGAACGGTACTCGATTTTTCTACCCGAATAAATATATTTTTTTATATGGTAAGGATGATAAAAAGACGACATGTTCGTTTCATAGTCATTTATTTTGCATTATCAAACACAATATCCAGTCTTTGTGAACGTTTTTTATTTAAAAAAAAATATTTGTTGAAGTTATTACACCGCCACCTTTGCGTAACTTTTTGCTGCGTTTGTTCATAATTACAAGCGGTGGTGTAGTGTTAGTTTTTTTTTTTTCTAATGCTCCAGGGATTGCAGATTCTGAAACAAAAAACCGAATGAGAATTGGTGAACGAATAACGGCACAGGATTTTTTTTTCTGAGAGAAGTCAGTATGGCGCCGTTTGCCGCGACGGGCGGCGGGTGTGAGTGAGTTAGCGCGTCGATTAGTGCCGACCGTCCCGGGTTAATATAACATCGATTTTTAAATCCAAGATGGTGGCCGTGAAAAACAAAAAAAAAATCAAAACTTTTTTAAAATTTATAAACTACACTGGGCGTCAAAAATAAGTAGTACACTTTTCAAATTGCAATTACTCCTAAACTATAGTAGTTACACTTATGAAATAAAAAGCAGTTTATAGTAAACTTAACGAAGTTTATTAAAGTTATATTTTATTTGGCATGAATAAAGTTTCAAACTTAAAATTAAGATAAATACTAAAAAGTATCAATTTTTAACGATATGTCAACCACTTAATTTTCACGTTTTGGAACTTTTTCACAATTTAATAACTTGTGTTGCCGCCTCGGGCTCTAATTACAGCTTGGATCCGGTTTGGCATGCTGAACACTAAGTTTCGGAGGCGGTGTTGGGGAATATTTTCCCATTCTTCTATCAGCGCATGTTTTAGAGCCCTGAGTGTGGCAGGAGGTGGACTGCGCCTTCTGACTAGCCTCCCAAGCTCATCCCAGGCGTGTTCAATCGGGTTGAGATCTGGGCTTCTCGATGGCCAAGCCATCAAGTTGATGCCAACCTCCTGAATGTACTCTTGTACGTGGTGAGCAGTGTGTGGCCGGGCGTTATCATGCATTAGGATGGCTCCATCACCCATATTTATTAAATATGGCCCTGCATACTCGTTGAGGATCTCCGAGGCATATCTTTCACCAGTCAAAGTCCCATTTTCTATTACCACAAGCTCTGTGCGACTCTCTGAAGAGATACCAGCCCATACGTGTACAGAGCCCCCGCCATATTGGACTCTTTCCGAGATACAAGCTTGAATGTATCGCTCACCGGGTCGTCTGTAGACTCTCCGCCGTCCATCTGAAGTGTATAAAGAGAATCGAGACTCATCTGTGAATAAAACTCTAGCCCATTCTTCTTCGCCCCATTGTACGTGTTGACGGGCGTAGCGTAGTCTTGCTACGCGATGCTCTGTCTCAAGTTTGGGGCCATTTGCTGGTCTTAGAGGCTTCAGGTTAGCTTCAGCAAGTCTTCTTCTCACTGTACTCTCACTGATGTAGTCTGTTCGGGTCCGAAGAAGCTGTTGCTGAACCTCAACTGCATTAAGGTGTCGATTTCTTAACACAGTGGAAACAATAAAGCGATCTTCTCGGGTACTTGTGCACCTGGGTCTGCCATTACCTCGTCTCCTTAGATGGTTTCCAGTCTCTTCGTACCTTTGCTTTACTCGCTGAACCGTTCTTAAAGTTACACCCACCCTCCTTGCAGTACGACGCATACTGATGCCCACTTCGAGAAAAGCTAAGATTCTTGCACATTCTTCTGGTGAAAGAGGCATGATTAGTCAAATTTACTCTCTGAAGATACCTATGCTTTTCAATTACAATTGCTTTATCAGCAGCGAATGTGTCAAACACAAAAATCCTAAGTAAGACAACACCTTTCAACAGTTTAAAAAAAGTGTTTTTATTTATTCGTTTTTTTTAAAGTCAAGCATTATAAGTTCTTATAATGCATGAAGTTTTTATTGAATAAGATTAAATTTTCTTTTTAACCTTTTTTGTTTCAAAGGTCTAAGTTTTATAGTTTGGGAGAAATCGCAATTTTAAAACTGTACTACTTATTTTTGACGCCCAGTGTAGTTATTATACTATATAAAGCTACATTACCACTCACTCACTGACTGACTGACTGACATAATTGTTCTCCCAGAAGGAGGGTCGGGAGGTGAAAATGATGTATGGGGGGTGTGGTCAGAATTTTCCGTCGAGTATCGGACCTCGTCATCTTCGGATTCTCCTCCTCATCAGGTCGCGATCCACCTTCCCGGGCGAACCGTTGGACTTGGACCGGTGGTGCTCGAACAAAGGTCGACCCACACCCTGGTCAAAGTCTAACGGTATTTTTTTTTTCGATTTTCAAAAAAACAAGATGGCCGCCATACTAAAGTGATATTTCGGACCAAACTAGGTATCCGGGTGTTTTTGGGGTCGCTGAATCCGAATATCTGGTAAATTTTTCGATTCCGCCATTTTCCAAGATGGCCGCCATACAAGGAGTGGTGAGGCGCCGCGAGGCGAGGCCGCAGGCCGAAGCGAGCTATGTATAAGGCGAGTCCGAAGGCCGAGCTCCGCGTAGGGCAAAGCCCGGAGCGTCCCCCCCCCCAATCCAAGATGGCCGCCATTTAAGTTTAGATTCTAAAGGTGAGGCGAGGTCGTAGACCGAGCCGAACGCGCGAGGCGAGGCCGAAGGCCGAGCCGAGCTTCGTATAGTACGAGGCCGAAGGCCGAGCACCGCGTAGGGCGAAGCCCGAAGCGTCACCAAGCATCTTACCGGCCGACCGCCATCCGAAAATTTCATATCCACCATCTTGGATTTCAGTTGGGGGAATCGTGACGCGAAGGGCGAAACCCGGAGCGTCTCGATTGTCCCCACCAAAAATCCAAGATGGCGGATATGAAATTTTCGAGCATACCGCCATGGGTGTCGTTTAATAGGTTTTCGGGGGTTCTGATTCCGAAATGACATCCATTTTGAAATCCAAGATGGCGGACATGTATTTTTTGTAAAAAACCGTCATGGGTGTCGTTTAATAGGTTTTCAGGGGTGCTGATTGCGAAAATGACATCCATTTTGAAATCCAAGATGGCGGACATTTTTTGCAAAAAACCGTCATGGGTGTCGTTTGATAGGTTTTCGGGGGTGTTGATTACGAAACTGAAATCCATTTGGAAATCCAAGATGGCGGAAAAGCATTTTTCTAAAAAAGCACAAGTAACCTGATGTGTTGTTGACTGTACCTATTTCAAATAACCTTACCTACAAACAAATATCTTGGGCGTTATTTCCTATAGGTTCACACTTAAATACTAACATCATAATTTTCTTCTTTACCTACTTAAACTGCCACCTATTTGACAATTACAATTTTGTTCCTCTACATTTTTACCAAAACACACACCTATTTTTGAGCATGCTTCATCAGCACACATATTATGTCATTTGTCCTATTACTTATGCTCAATTTTGTGTCCTATTTGCTTTTACATAACAATTGCTAATTTTGTTAAAAAAATAATTTTATAAGGTTACATTTTAAGACTCAATTGATAAAGATTATCAAGGAAAAGGAGTATGTATGGTTGACCCTTGGAAGTAGTGTTGTGGTGCTTGGTCGTGGACTACCTTGTTTGCCTAATGTTCTAATTATTGATTTATCTTGTAGATTTTAGAATCTCGTGATCTGTCTACGCTGACATGAAAATGATAGTGAGCCTGCTCGAACACTTATTCAGCAAAATGTATTCTATCCCGTCTCAGTACATATTGCAATGGGGTACAAATCCAATTTTAAAATTAGAACATAAATCTTTTTTGAAACAAAATTTACTGCAAAATGTCTCAGCTACGATGTGCCTCTATGGATGTAAGTAGGTATTAAAATAAAATTGTTACTAAGTTTTACAGTAATTTTTTAATGACAATAATAACATAAAATTAAAGAAAGCAATTACAATATTATGGTGACAATAATAAAATTACAAATGTACCGTTATGTCGTCAGGACTAATTGGTTAGGTACTTGATATAGCTTGTAGGTAATAAATATTAAATACAGATAAAACATAGTTATGCGGGTATTTTTTTCTCATAGTGAATAGCTTGGTTAACCTCAAAGTGGCAAATAGTCTTTTACTTGGTTTTTTACTAAGTACTCTTATTTCGGTACAACACAGACATCACAATATAGAAACACAGAAGACACTTTACAGACACAAAAACAAAAAAAAAAACAAAGATATGATTACAAAAACACTTCCAAACATAAAAACAAAGTGCTGCACTGTGCTGCCTGTGTTGCACAGACGAAAACGGCGCTGGCTCAGCATATTGCTACTGTTTCACCTCTGGCGCTGATATTCTGCCTGTAGCATTTCATCCATCACAGTAATGTACCTATAGACGAGTAAGCATTAAAATTGGTTTCAACTGCTTCTTTTATGTTCTTGTTTTCCTTCAGTCAAAGAAATTACCATGTAATATGTTTTTGTTGTCATCGTTCTTCACTCGGTTCAGTTATTGTTGGAGAATTTATCGTCCCAGTACTCCAATTGATAATATTGAAGTTGTTTGTTTGATGGAGTAAGTTTCCAGGGAATCCGTGACAGCATTGGAGAGACACCCAGTGGTTGTATTTGTTGTGGCTACTCATAAACTATAAAATAAATGCATCTGTGCAAAAAGAAGATGTTTTCATAAGCAACTTATAAGCTTTTTCGTGTTCCGCCAGTGTTGCCAGCCCGTACCAAATTTTCCTCCATTTTTAGGGTTCCGTAGTAATCTACGAACCCTTATAGTTTCGCCATGTCCGTCTGTCCGTCTGTCCGTCTGTCCGCGGGTTTCCTAAGAAACCCTTGGTACTACAGAGCTGAAACTTGGCATGATTATACATATAAATCACGCCGACAGAACTGTAGAGTAAAATCTTAGAAAAAAAATTTTTTTCGGGTGTCTCCCATAGACGTGAAAGGGCGATGGATTTTTTTTTTCTCGCCAATATTTTTGAATGAGATGTCATAGGATAGCATATTAAAAGATAGAAGGGGTTTACTAAGAACGTTTTTCAATTCAGCACTCCGTTTGCGAAATATAAATTTTTAAAGTGAAATTTTTTGGCAAACACAAGTGTCCCCCCCCTCTACCTGCTAAACGGTGGTTTTTAAAAATGTGGAAAAATTCAAGTTGGTAGAATATATAACGAAATTAAAAGGAAAACTATCACACATAACTTGGTCCTTCAAGTTAGCGAGTAATAGTCGACCAAGTGCCAAACACTGTTGGGATTAATAAGAATATATTTACTCATATAAGATCCTTGGTACTATAGAGCTGAAATTTGGCATGGTCATAGATATTGATTGCGCCGACAGATATAAAATATAAAATTTTAGAAAAAACATTTTTTCGGGTGTTTCCCATACACGTGAAAGAGCGATGGATTATTTTTTCTCGCCATCGAATTGAATGTCATAGGATAGATTATTTAAAATATAGAAGGGGTTTACTAAGAACGTTTTTCGATCCAGCACTCCGTTTGAGAAAAAAATATTTTTAAAGTGAAATTTTTTGTTAAAAACAAGTGTCCGGGGGGGACACTACTAGCTAAACTGTTGTTTCTAAAAATGTGAAAAAATTCACGGCTATAGAATATACAACGAAATTAAAAGAAAAACTATCACACATAAGTTGGCCCTTCAAGTTTGCGAGTAATAGTCGACCAAATGTTTTTGGGATTAATAAGAATATGTTTACAAGGTTCCACGCTAAAAGTGAGGGGAGGTCGAAAGCCAAACTGTAACATATTGACATTTTAGGTGTCGTTAAATAGTTTTTTGGGGGTGTTAATTACGAAAATTACATCAAAATTATTTTAACAGCAGGTTGATATTATTTCTAACAGTAATATTGCCGTAATAAAAAACAAAAAAAACAAAACAAAACAAAGGAAAAAAAGGAAAAAAAAATTCGCGCTCGCTTCTCTTGCGAATTTTATACTTACATTCGGTTGTATTTAGACCAAAACAAAAATGATTTCCGAAATAACTAACTCTTTAATAATACATTTGTTTTTAGGTTTCCGTAGTAATCTACGAACCCTTATAGTTTCGCCATGTCCGTCTGTCCGCAGATTTCCTAAGAAAACCTTGGTAGCACAGAGCTGAAATTTGGCAAGGTCATACATATAAATTACGCCGACAGAACTGTAGATTTTTTTTTTCGGGTGTCTCCCATAGATGTGAAAGGGTGATGATTTTTTTTTCTCGCCAATATCATAAAGTGGGGTGTCATAGGACAGCTTTTTAAAAGACAGAAGGAGTTTTCTAACAACGTTTTTCGATTCAGCACTCCGTTTGCGAAACATAAATTTTTAAAGTAAAAATGTTTGTCAAACACAAGTGTCCCCCTCTCTACCAGCTAAACGGTTGTTTCTAAAAATGTTAAACAATTCACAGTGGTAATATATACAACGAAATTAAAAGAAAAACTATCACACATAAGATGGCCCTTCAAGTTTGCGAGTAATAGTCGACCAAGTGCCAAACTTAGTTGGGATTAATAAGAATATATTTACCAATATTAGATCCTTGGTAGTACAGAGCTAAAATTTGGCATGGTCATACATACCTATTGATTGCGGTGACAAATCTAAAAAATAAAATGGTGGAAAAAAAATTTTTCGTGTGTTTCCCATTAACGTGAATGGGCGATGGTTTTTTTTCTAGCCGATATCATCGAGTGCGTTATCATAGGATAGCTTTTTAAAAGATAGAAGGGGTTTACTACAAACGTTTTTCAATTCAGCAATCCGTTTAGGAAACATTAATTTTTATAACGAAAAAAAAGAGGAATAATTCACGAGGGTAAGCATTTACGACGAAGTGTACTAGTCCTAATCCAAAATGGTTGACATACAAGGTTCCACGCTAAAAGTGAGGCGAGCCGAAAGCCAAGCTGTAACATATTGACATTTCAGGTGTCGTTTAATAGAGGTTTTTGTGGGTGCTAATTACGAAAACGACATTAAAAATATACACCTGCTTAACTTGATATTATTATATTATTACTTACAATAAAATTGTTGCAAAAAAAAAAATAATAAAAAAAAAATTAAAAAAAATTCGCGCTCGCTTCCCTCGCGCATGAAGCACTTCCATTCTGTTATATTTAGGCCAAACTTTTTAATACATTTGTTTTTGATACTAAGTATAGTATTTGGGGATTTTAACATCAACTATGACAATATGCTTGTAGAATTAAGAAGCCAGCTGCATATTTGAACCATACTGCTACGGAACCCTACAATGCGCGTGGCCCGACACGCTCTTGGCCGGTTTTTTTTAAATCAAATACCCCTAAAAACCCCTGTAGAAAATACTTTTAATTTTATTCTACTTGATGTAGTTTAGTGCTTAAATACTGGGCCTTTTTATAACAATTACTAAAAAAATATATTTTTCACTACTCATACTCAGAAAGTAGGTCTGAAGTTGCCTACGGAGCGGCTTGAAAGTTATACTTTTCAGGCCTAGGGAGAATCGCTTTTATCTGACAGCTGTCAAATTAAGTATTAAAAAACATGTTCCAACTTCTTATACAGCGCGATGTAAAATTGTTTGACAATTTTTTTACCATTATTTTCAATCGTGAAAATGAAAAATAATGGCTGAATAGTTGGCCAGCCACAGAAAAAAATAATAATAGGTAGACGGAAAAGTGGCATTCCGATCTTCATTTGTTTTTTCGAGTTGTAGAGTTTTGTAACTTTCGCATAGCAGCAATGAGTTCAGCTTATTCATGTTTTTATTTTTACTCTATTTGTATTCGTCAGCACAACGTTTACCTCGAGTGAAAAACCTCGCTACGCTCGGTCGCCAAACTCCGTCTCTGGATTTAAATAAGTTGCTTTCACCCCTAAAATAACAACGTACTATTAGACTCCTGTATCATACTAACTATAGCTACGTCTGTGTTTGTTGTTCACATTTCTGTTGGTTGATATTGTTGGCAAAACCATTTACTCATAAATAAAACACCTTCATATTGTAATTTCAGATTTTAGATCCCTAATAAAAATCTGCCCCTAAAATTTCCCCTTTTTAACTCCGTGCCCCCTAAATTTAGGGGTAAAACTCCTAAGTTGGCAACGCTGTGTTCCGCTTCCGATCTATCTGTCAACATTACGTCTGTCATTGTCAAGCAAAAATCAATGGGTGCGTTCGAATACCAAATGTCGCCACAGATTTTAAATAAGCGTCTTCTTATAATTATTATAGAAACAGCTCTTGAATAGTTTTTAAATACTTTTTTGAATACTTTTTAACTTTAAATGTGATTTTCTAGATTTAGAAGCAGAATTAAAATAAAAAAACGTTCAGATTTAAGTTGAACTTATTTTCGATAACAAGATACTGGCCATAACTTTATTAAAAAAAAAGAAGCGTTTCTAAAACGCGGCAATTCCAATCCAATAGTGTTTTGTTTGTTCTGATTACAGGTAAGATTTCTGTATTTTATTAATAATTCATTATTGTTAACTTTATTTTTAAAGATTTAATTGGTGTAGAACAATTAGCGATTGTCACATCGTTGTTTCGTCCAAACACAATTGAAATATACATATTATCATCTCTTCAAATAGGTGCCGCAGATTATTGAACAAGATGGAATCCACAAGCAGCGTCGTCGTCCCGACTTCTCCAGAGTGCGTAGCAGAAGGTAAGTGAATATTGTATTATTATTGATAGTAAAAGTGTACTTATTATAGGATAATGACTTCGTGACAGCGTACAATGTCATTGAAATAGTCATTGTTTTTTGTGTGTGACGATTTCCGATCATGGTTTGTATTAAGTATATTAGTTGAAACCAAACGTTTGGAATTCGAAAAGCGTTTGTTGCATATGTTTGTAAGTACAGAGCCCAGTACATCAGATTAGGTGCTCCATTTTCATTGCAAAACCGTCCTTATTGTAGCAGTACAAAGTGCACGCTTGTGGCAATCTAATATGCGGCCCTCTACTAAGTTAGTTTAACTGGAAGTTACTTATAGAATAGATAAATAGATTCCTTCTCAGTTATCTGAAGAACTGTCTAAAACTTAGGTACACATTATCTTATGTGCCTATATTAAATCGTTTAATGTATGTTTGTATGTATTTCATTGTAATCTTGACTTGTTTTAAGTGACATCCTGAATGTCCTATAAAATAAATATTTTTCTATTCTATTCTATTCTATACAAATTTACTTATAATTGGTATTTAATTGACATAGTAGATCCAGATGTTCAATACTTACTCATTATTTTATTGCATAGGTACCTACATAGGTTCTACTTGTTCCTTTTTCTGTAATTATTATCTTATCTTTATAGGGGCTAAACTAGAAGTAAATTTAACAGCAAACTCAGTAAAAAAAATTAGAATTTATGTATTTTTATTTTGTGTATAGGTACTTACTAGACATTTTACTTTGAATTTATTTGTGTGTTTTTTTTATTAAAACCAAGTCAGAGGCCATTGTGTGGTTTGAAAACTGACACCAGGGTTAGCCAAGTTCGCCACACACTTGACCTACACAATTAGAAGAAGACCAAAAGTTTTTCTAAGTTTCACTTAATTACACCCTGTATGAGATTTTCTGTTTTTAATTTATGGCCTTACATTTTTTATAAATATGTTAGAATAGGTAGGTACTAGCATTTTATAATACTTTTACTTAATCGTTTTTATTTTTTTATTTAAAGTTGTTTATTTAATTATTGATCTGCAAACTTATATATTAGAATTTTTTAATATACAAAATTAATTCATTTTTTAACTTTTTATAACTAATCAGTTAGGTACTTGACAAAAAAGTGGTGTTATATGTTTGAATGGTGTATCTATCTAGATATGTTCGTGTATCTGTGTCTCTTTCCGTGGTATCCTAGCTCCAGTAACCAGGAGACATCGTCAACTCGAAATATAGGGACTTAAGCAAAAATTGTTAAACAGCTCAGCCAAATATTCTTAAGTCCTTATTAAGGGAAATAGGAAGCGAAAGTAATGAAAGAAAGTTATTATCTATCTAAGACCAGTAGCATTGAATTTAACTCATGATCTTATTGTATACGATAACAAAATCGATAAAATATTAAAGGTGTATAAAATTCAAATTATATAGCTTTTTAAAAAATGAATTATAATTATGAATTTATTAAGCCGATAGAGTATTACCATTACCATTAGAATAATATCAAATGAAATTAATAATTTTTTACCGCAAACTTTTATCAAAATCCATATCAGCTTACGTCATCAAAGTATAATGAGGGTTCTTAAGGACTTTGTTAATGTTAGAGATGAATATACATATTTAATTGTGTTATTGTTCAAGTATAGGGAACAATAGTGGTTATGCCCAATACTGATAACGCATATGGCATGATTGGTTCCTGGAACATGCAAAGTGAACCATGCGTATAATAATTTTCCGTTAGTACTACCTGTTATTGTGAGTTTTCGTATAATTCGGTATGAGTAAGAGCTAAATGTTAGATCATATTGGTTTCCCGAATGTATATTAATCGTTTATATATAAATGAGGTCGGATAGGTGTGACTTCATTTGATATTAGAGAGTCGTAAGAGTAAGTGTTGATCGTAGTATCGATCCTTATTTGTCCTAAGATGGGAAACTCGTGTTTCAAAGCACTCAGTGCTGATGAACTGCTGAAGATGACAAGTAACCCGAACTTCTGCAAGCTCATCCGACGGGAACACGCTCAAGTGATGGCAGTTCCACTTGAGGGCACAGTCGCTTGTTTCTCAAGAGAAGAAAATTTCGGGAAGAATAGGTTCAGTGATATCCCGTGTTGGGATCATTCTCGAGTGATTATTAATTGCCGTGAAAGTGCACACTTTGATGATGATGATTGGGATTCGTCACGGATAGTAATAACATCTGAAGAAACCGCATCCACCTACATACATGCCAATTACGTTGACGGATTCAATGTTATCAATAAGTACATATGTACGGAAATACCGATGGAAAACTTGTGGAAATTAATTTGGGGACAAAAGTCGCGTGTTATTGTGTCGCTGACAGATACAGAAGAAGATGACCGAGACAGCTATAAATATTGGGTGAATCCCGAGGGTTCTCAAGTAACTTCTGGAAAATATCTCATAAAAACCCTCGAAATTAAGGAAGAAATAAGTTTTACTAGAACCCGGCTACAAATCACCAACGCAACTACTGAAACATCACGAGAAATAATTCATTTTTGGTTCACTGACTGGCCTGACAACAGTATTCCCACCAGTCTGCAAGAGTTTCTGAATCTTCGAACAGCAGTTAACCGAGAACAGTACAGCCTACTTAAGGAAGCTGAAAATGGATTATCCCAACCGCCAGGACCTATAGTGGTCCAGTGTTCTACAGGAGTTGGTTGGACAGGAACTTTTTGTGCCGTAGATAATGCATTGGCACAACTTGATAAAGAAAAAAAGGTTTCGCTACCTCAAACTGTACTAAAAATCAAAAGCCAAAGGCATTCAAGTGTTTATCTTCCAGAACAATATGCATTCTGTTACAAAGTGTTGGAGCATGTTTTACTAGCAGAAAAAAAAAACAAACAGCTGAGTTGATACCACATAACAAAAGATTTGGAGTGTATGTTCCTGATTCCCGGAGGAAAGAGTTGAAAGTAGGGTAGGGCCATGATAATAAGCAGCTACTGAGCTAATGAGATATGAATCATAATGATTAAGTTAATAAATGATAACTGCCATGAGACAATATAATTTTAATTTATATTTCGTTGTTTTATTTAATTAAATATAACTGTGTTGCATTGAAATGCACATCTATTTGAATATTATTTGAACATTTGAAAGTTGTGACAGGGAAAAGAGTCTCGAGTTTGAATCCTAAAATAGTTTTCCTTGTTCAATAAATGACAAACATGTATATAGAACTTAAACGTAATTTAATTAAAAATATAACTACTTGAATAATAAAATAATGATACAATGACAGCGTTTATAGTTTCCCCATTTACTTAAGTTTTACATATTATATATACTTCTATGTATCCCTATTATAAGAACTAAAAATATGTGGACAAACTGATTTTTTAAATAAAGGTAAAGAAAGCATAACAGTTAGTTTTTCTGACAAATACCATGGTTGGCCAACTAAATTAACATAACAAGCTAAAACTTTATAACAGAAAAGATAGTAAATGAAATTAGAAACAGCATTATATCTTTGTTTTCGAATGGAAAACACTGTAGATGCTAAGGATATGATACCAGTTTTATTAAACCGCGATATTTCATTATCAATAGCACAGAATGCACCTGATCTGCCAGTACCTTTGTTAGAATGCACCACTATTGGAGGCTTGGGAAAATTGCAACCTTTCTGCTTTAATTTGATTTTTACTTCCTCGTCACTACGTCTCACAGTTAAGACAAAGTCCAAAAAGTCTTCAACACTAGCTGGTAACTCTAAATCAAGCCACGTAGTAAACGCAAAGTGTAATACTTCTTGACTTGCTTTAGTGCCATCAGTTATTTGCAACGTTGTTTTGATGTAATTTGGACGAACTTCTATCTTCTTGGTCGTTATTTGAAATTTTCCACACTTTACGTATCCCTCCAAGTGACACCAGTAAGCGTCGTACTTTTCTCGATTGAAGATTGACTTTTCACAAAGCATAACAATTATCCGTGAGTGGTTCATCCACACTGTGCGCCACAGGTCATAATTGGTGTGACGCATTGGCGCTTGCATGCATATAAATTTATTTGCCTGATCAAAACCATGCTCATAATTTGCATTGATATAATTTCCACGTTTCTTTTCTACAGGCAGGATCACTCTGGTGTGATCAAAGCAGGTTGGGTTTTCATATCTGTTTAGAGTTAAGTTTTTATACTTTCGAGCTTCTGTAAAGGTACCATCTACTTGATTCTGTATAATTTTGACGTGTTCTTGCTTAATTGTTTCTTCAAAATCACTTTTTTTAACAAGTTTTATAAAGTCTTTGTACTTGAGATCTTGAGAAATACTAGTACACATATTTTATAAGTATTATTCATATTACTTTAAAGGTGTTTACGTAGCACTGGCTCACCAGTGACTGACTAACCAGATTAATTTGAACGGGATTTTTATAGGGAAAATGGAACACTGTATGATCTAAACCACTAGCATAAGTCATAAGTACGCAAATAAATATTATATTGCTGACGGCAATACCATTTAATATTATTTTAAAACCATTATAATGGTATATACCATGCATATCGGGATATTAAATGGCCAACTATGACGTTAATAAGTGCGTTGATGAGCTTAAGTATGTCGTAAAACTATTTTGCTTGCGTTTATGATCGTTTAAAAAAATTGATTATTTCATGGAAATTATGTCAGGATAAGCCTATGAATATTAACATCAAACTGTCATATCAACATATTTTATTAAAATCATTACTTAATTGACGACTGTAAATATTTAATCAACATCGTGATAAAATCTAAAATTAATTTATGATGAAATGCTTAGCATATTAATGACCGCTACCGAATTATTAAACGGCGCCACTCGTTTGATTTCTTCTTTTTCGATACTTGTTTGCGAAATGTATTACAATGTATTTTTGAATATAAGTATGTTCTTTGGTATTAAAAGCGCAATATAATACAATATGGAGTAAATTTATGAAAAATTGAAAAGCTTTGTGCATTTATGATTTTTATTTCCGGGTTATAATATTCTTGTAACAATTCGAAGAACCAAATCATAAAAAAACTATAAAAGTTTTATGATTATGCATACGTGGAAGGTATCATGCTGCGATTTTTATCATATAATTAATTCATGTATTCGATATTTGTATGTAACACTAACATGCACCGTAAATTGAACAATTTTAAGATAATTACATATATATGATCAATAGAATCTTGAGAATTTCTATTCTTCTTGGTTATGGTCATCGTTGGAACCAACTTTGGATGAATTTGGTCTCGACCACTTTTGAATGCTGATAGAACCTTCCCACACTTTTGGTTCTTCGCAAATCCAGTACCCTTCAGAGTTTGGGCTTGGTACATCCTCAAAAAGGCTTGTCTTCCAAACGAGTTTTCCCGAATCGCATGTTAAATCTGATGGAGACTTTGGTGGCATCACAGTCGTTGGAGAAAGCTCTGCGTGGTCAAGTGAATTGGAGTTATCATTTGGGATTGGTTCACCGTCACTGGCAGATTTTAGTCCCGCGCTGCCATCAAAGAACCCTACAGAAGGAAAAACAATTTGAGTGATCGGTAACAAGATCTGGAGATAGTAATTAATTACAATGTCGTTAATTGTACTTACATATGGATCCAATGATGATCAGGAAAACAAATGCTTGACCGGAGAACATTTTGAGGTGACTTCTGAGACACGATTGTGGTCATAACGCGCGCTCAGCCTTTATATACCCGTGTTTATCACTGACGTTCAAAAGTCTCTTAAGTACATACAGGATAACTTATAGAAATAATCACTCATTTAAATGCAATTATTTATTTATTTATTTATTTATAATGATTTTATTCCACAAGAACCGCGATTTTTTCTAGTGGGAAAGTGTAACGTTTCAAGAAAATAAATTTTTTATGTGTTTTTAAATTTGGAATTCGAACCCAGTTCCTTCAATTACATGCCTAAAGCTCTGTATATAGTTAAACTATTCGTCATGTATACAAATTCCCTTTTACATTTATCTACATATTGTCGCGCTAACGTACGGCAATGATCGATTGTCATATTATGAAGCATGCTAGAGATGAAATAAATAACGTTTGGCGGCAGATTAAAGATTATTACTAATTAGTATAATTAAGAATCATCAGCTCGTGCTCTTTTCAATAAAAATTTTTATTGTTAAATCTCAAATATTTATCCATTAAAAACAAAATTTATTACCCTCGTGTGTCGTGTTTCTTTAATAAAAAGAGTCATCTAAATCGATACATCGTCATTTCCCATCGCGTTATTGTGCGGACAGTAACTCTATTAATTAAACTATAAAGCAAGTAAATTCACTTTCGTCGCAATGGAAAATCACGGTTTTCAAGTACTAAAGATCGGCGACTTCTTGGAGATGACCAGTCAAGAAAACTTCTTGTACATTATCAAGCAAGAACACAACAAAATTATGGAGGTGCTACAACAAGGTACGGTGACGGCTTTTTCAAGGATTGGTAACATCCCGAGGAATCGGTTTCGTGATATTCCTTGTTGGGATCACTCCCGAGTTATTATAAGCTCACACGGGAGTATCACGCACGATTACGGAGATTGGAGGGCATCGCGCATGATTATTACACCGAAGGACAGCTCTTCAACCTACATCCATGCAAACTTTGTTGACGGTTTCGAGGAAGAGAAGAAATTTATTGCCGCTCAAGGTCCAATGGAAAGAACAGCTGGAGACTGGTGGAAAATGGTATTCGAGCAAAACTCTCGTATAATTGTCATGTTAACTGATACGCACAACGAGTTTCAAGAACTGTGCTATGAATACTGGGTCAACGACGAAGCATATGAAATAGCCTTTGGGAGGTATATTATACGGACCCTTCAAATTGATGAAGAGACCAATTTAACTAGAACACGAATGCAGTTAATCGACATAACTACTGGTGTAATGCGAGAAATATTCCACTTTTGGTACACCGGCTGGCCTGATAAAGGAATCCCTACCGATCTGGCGGAGTTTTTGAAACAGGGGGAGTTGAAGAAGAAAGCGGCAGATGACAACAAGCCACAACCAGGACCAATTATCGTTCATTGTTCTGCAGGAGTCGGTAGAACAGGAACATTTTGTGCTATAGACAATGCAGTGACTCAATTTAACAACGAAAAAACAGTGTCACTTCCACAAACGGTTCTAAAAATAAGAAACCAGCGGCACTCAAGTATTTGTTCTTCTGAGCAATACTCCTTTTGTTATAGAGTATTGGAACATGTTGTACTAATGGAGGCAAATGAGAAATGGGGCCAATTAACTAGTTCTACTGTTTAAGTTACATTTAAAAATTTTTAATGGTGTTTTGGGTTTTCAATAATATCATATTCATTTAGTTAGAATTAAGATCTCAAATTATATAAATTTTTATAAACCTCTTAATCTGTAATTAGCTTGCATAGCATGGCATCTGTAAGGCTCTAGTGGTGCTAACAAAGTGGATTATAGTCTCAACATACATCGTATGAGATTCTCTATGCTAATTTTATCAATAAAGTTATCTCAGCAGGCGGAGCCAATTTAATTTATTCATTAGATTCTCTTTAAAATTAAACGCCCACTTATAATAACATACAATAAGAAAGCGATTATCAGTAGTACGGTCATAAGTCATAACCTATTTGACAACAATTGATAAATGAATTCCCGAAAATTGACAATGATAAGCAATCTAAGGTCATGACATGAGTTATTCTCAAGAATATATAAACGATTTCTAAGAAGCGAAGAGTGATAAGAGAGTTAATTTGCATGGCGCGGCCTCTTATTTAGTCTGATTTAGGCTGATATCAGTTTAATTTATTTACAAATAGCTATTTAAAAATTACATCGCTTACAGAATTCCATTATTATGTCATGGGGTTTTCATTGCGATATGGGAGCTATAAATATACATTTTCCTCATTCAAATAAAACAATAACTTAGGTATAGTTCAAACAGTTTCATTATGAATAATACAAAGTAACTAACTACTTATATACATTATAATTTTAATTAATAAGGTACAAGTATACTGTTTGTGGCCACTTCAAATTTAAGTCAATTTATAGAAAGTTATAATGCTAAAATAATGTTTTTTTAAATATTTACACTTATATAAATCTAATTTATAATGTTATTATAATTATAATATGATTTGAATAGTGGTTTTCATATAAAGTGCCCAAAAACGGTACTTTTACCCTACTACTTAAAGTAAAGAGATCTTTTTACAGCAAGGACTTAATATAAACTTAATAAAAACTTAAAAGCGATACTTCATTTAGCTAAATTCTTAAAAAATGAGACAGCTTTTTGTACAGGCGATGTCTTTGTAACGTCTTTCACTTTGATTGAGTCTAAATACACTTTCATTGCTTCATAACAGAAATAGTATTGCGATGGATTGAAAAGACATTGAAACCGTTGTTCGCGAATATGGGATACTATGGATGGGATAGAAATTTTTTGAGTACAGTTAAATTTTGAAATACTAATGTCCACTGTACAGTAACACGGGGTTCTTCCTAGTCCCGCGTTGCAATGCACGACGATTGGCGGTGGTTGGGGACGATTATGGCCATTCTTGAGCGATTCTTCATAAAGATGATTATGATTTCGCCTCACCTCCAGAACGAAGTCTAAAAACTGTGATATATCTGATGGCAAACCGTGGTCGGGCCATCCCATGTAGTTATAATGCGTAACTATTTGACTGGCATCGGTTCCGTCTGTTAAAAGCAATGTCGTCTTAACGTAATGAGGGAAACGTTCGACTTTCGTGGTAGTCACCTTAAACTTTTGGAAGTTCAACGACGATTGTTCCTCCTCACTCCAATAAGGATAACATTTTTCTGTGCCGTCTTCTATTTTTCGACAGAGCATGACAATAACTTGTACATGCTCCATCCACAACATTCGGTAAAAATCATAACTAGTGTATTGAGTTGGGGCCTGTGTACATATGAATTTATTCTTGTATGCGAATCCATTTACATAATTCGCATTGATATATGTGCCCCGATTCCTTTCATTTGGTAAAACCACTCTGGAGTGGTCAAAACAAATACAATGGCCGAATCGATTCAAGCACGAGTTGTTTTCGCTGGCTTCAAAGGTTCCGGAGATCTTCGCACTGATGATTTGTTTATGCTCGGTTTTGATTACTTCTTCGCGGTCCCTGCGTTCCATTAGCGCCATGAAGTCAGTGTATTTCAGATCCGTATGGGGCCTAGCCATGGTAATCGTCAATAATATAAGTCCAATTATTATAAATAAATTAAGTTGACACGTCCTTCACTCACGAGTTGTTCAGTAATTACTGATTGTGTAGCCATACATATGGGCTTTAAGAATATTTTGTACTAGGTATTTTAATTAATATAAACAATTATCAACTACTATAACGAAAGGTAAACCGCAACAGTAACTATGCTATTATCAAACGCCTGGCCAATTCACGTCATCTCTGTTTTAAATTACGATATACTTCAATATTTCAGTATGTGGTTTATGACGTAAATCATTAATAATTCCCATTTTAATTAACTGAATTAATTTTTTTTATATTGTGGCTTAACGAACAAATGATTACCTTATATAGACACTGTGATGTATTAATGTGTTAAATGCTAAGGAAAACCGATGTACTTAATACACAATGTCTTTTATATATGAGTATGCAACAAATGTGTCGTCGAATTTCACATCAAATGAAACAAAGTAACAGAACCCGTGCCAAATATCTTGAGATTATTTTAGCTTTACTGAGAAAAAATGATTTTGTAAAAAAACACTCGTACGCTTTTAGTTTAATTGGACAATAATCTTCTCGAGAAATCAAAACATTACCGAGTATAAAAATTTATTTATGATAATGCGATGTTTTGGTAATTTAATTAAGACGAGTCCATATAGGGGAGAGAGGGGCACGATGGGCTCTTTAAGAAAAAAAAATGCTCATAATCGTAGTATTTCTCACTTATTTCAGATTTTTTTTACTCCCTAGATACGTTCTTTGTATAAATATGCTGGGTCTTTTAAAAAAATTGACAATCGTTTTATCATTTAGTTTTATTTTAATTAACAATAATTAATTTTTTATTTTGCATCGATACATGCATTTTTTGTCAAAAATTTCAGAGGGCCCATCGTGCCTCCCTCTTTCCTGGTATTTACAATAATTAAAACTTAAAGGGGATACTGAAATACAAAGATATATCAGTTGTTAAAGCAATTATTAGTATTTATAATTATACATGTCTTATCACTTAGATAAATTTTTGAGTCGGCTATATATAAATAAATACTTGTTTATGCGCTTCTAGTAAGATCCATACTAGGCTTTGATTATTTAATATTCTGTTGGTGTATCTAATTTGCCCGGCTTCCGTTGTTAACAGAGCACTTAGTGACAGTTTATTTTTATTACATACACTGGGAAGTCGACTGATAATAAGGTTCATTGATTATGCAGTTTTCTTGGAAATGAGCCATATTCGGTGACATATAAAAACGTGCAGGCGCAATATGGCCTCACATTTCATCCGACAGTTGTGATAACTGATTACTTTTTACATTTAATTAATTAATCAGTGAAATTAAGTACTATCACAATGGCAAACTATTGTTTTGACACCCTTACTATCAGTGATTTTTTAAATAAGATCAAGCAGCCGAATTTCGAAGACCTCATTAAGCAGGAGTTTGCCGAAATTAAAGACGTCCCGATAGAAGGTACCTATGATAACTATTTAAAGGAAGAAAATTCTAGCAGGAATCGTTACCCCGATATCCCATGTTGGGATCACTCTCGTGTAATTTTAACTTCACAAGGAGCTGAAAAACACAATTATTCAGACAGTGACTCGTGCGATACTATCATAGTAACGTTGTGGGACAGCGATTCAACCTACATTCGTGCTAATTTCGTGGATGGGTACGAAGCCGCGAATAAATATATTTGCACCCAGGGTCCAAAAAAAAACACAGCTGGAGATCTATGGCGGCTAATCTGGCAGAACGATTCCCGTATTATCGTGTCCCTCACAGAAATAGATGATGACCTTTGCTACGATTATTGGGTCAGTAGTGAAGACTATGAATTGGTTTTTGGCAGATATATCGTAAAAACGCTTGAAATCGAGGAGGAGTTTGGATTTGAAAAAACACGACTACGTCTTACTGATACCACATCTGGGGAGTCTCGAGTGATAACTCATTTTTGGTATACCAATTGGCCTAATTACGGTACTCCAACTAACCTGAAAGAGTTTTTAACTCTACTGTCAGAAGTAAACCAAAAACAAGAGCACTTAATAAAGAAAGCCGTATATCACAATCAACCAAAACCAGGACCTATAGTTGTTCATTGTTCGGCGGGGGTTGGCCGTACAGGAATATTTTGTGCCATCGATAATGCACTGGTTCAACTTCAGAAAGAAAAGACAGTGTCACTCCAGAATACGGTCCTAAAAATGCGAAGGCAGAGACACTCGAGTGTCCTTATGTTGGAACAGTACGTGTTCTGCTACAAAGTCATAGAACATGTGCTACTAAACGAATAAAACTATAAAGATCACTTGTTATAATCCTACCATTTAAGTTAGTTAATAGTACACTAATTACTTAATTAAGAATCTACCTATAATTTTTAGTTACCAAAAACCTATTTATTCCAGAAATACCTGATAAGTAAATAGGTACGTTCAGTTAAAGTCGTTTGAATTAACATGTAAATAATTTTTGAAAATTACGTTGTGGGGTTTTCCTGACCTTTTATCGCAATTGAAATGACCTATTGATAATGTATACATTAGGTTCCCGATAATGAGTCCTTATAAATGTCGCTCTTACTATTGAACTGTGTCAATCATATAAAATAGTTTTAACAAGTCGGTAAACAGTACTTATTTAAAACAATAACTTTCAGAACATTTAAGTACCTATGGAATCCGATAAGTTGTTTAAAATGTTGAGTACCAGGAATAATTTGGGAGAAAACTTTTTCCACGAGGCATGTCGAGCAAGATCAATAGCTCTTCTTCAGAGAGCGGCAGAATGGGTAGATCAATCAATTCCAACGATCTTGGCTACAAAAAAACTATGGTGGTGAACAGTGTACCCATATCATTGTTAAATGCAAAGAATATTATACAGCTGCTAACATGATGAAAATCGTCATGTATCTTGGGGCTGATATCAACGGCCGAGAAGGACATGGTGGATTCACTCCACTTCATTTATGTGTCTGGGAGAAAAATTATAAACTCGCTGAATGGTTGTGCAAAGTACCAGGCATCAACCTAGAAGCCGAAAATTATGCTGGACAAACAACATATGATTTAGCCTATGAAAGAGACGACTATGAAATGATGGAGATATTGGAAAAGGCTATTAAAGCTAAGTGTGATCCACCGAGTGTAAAAGACAGTAAAACAAGTAGTGATAATAAAAGTTTTAATTGAAAGCTTAGTGGAAAAGCTAAATGTTTAAATGTTAGAAATAAGTTAATTTAGACATCTAAATTTTAATTTGTTATACATATTAACTAATTTTAGTACTTTTGTTTTTATTTTTTAAAGTTTAAAATTATAATTAATTGGATATGTGATGTAAGGATGTAAGGGGGTACGCTCACTATCTCAGTGCCCCAAGTCAACCTCTCCTGCTCGTGGTGCATCCTGCTGATCAACGAACGAGGCTCTGACGACCGAAACAATGGCGGTATATCCATTCAAATAGCGTGTCTAAATGCAACAGACCAGTGATGGGCAGCAGTATCACTGGTGCGAGAAGCTACGCTCTGCGATCGCCAACCCGCATTGCCCAGCGTGGCGATTATGGGCATAACCTCTTATGGCAAGCACACATTTACCAAGGCCCCCAGTTCCCGGCCGCCCCGCTATTCCTGACCAAGGCGGCGGTCATGGTTACGGCGGGGTAGGGGGTGCTAAGAATCCCCGGGTTACGGTAGGCCGCCACCTCCACGAACAATTGACCCTGGCTACGTACAACGGACGCACGCTGCGACTCGACGAGCACCTTCTACAGTTGGAAGAGGAACTGAAATGCATAAGATGGGGCGTTCTGGGACTAAGTGAAGTCCGAAGAGAGGGAAAGGACACCGTAACCTTAGAATCGGGCCATCTTATGTATTTCAGAGAAGGGGATCAACTTTCCCAGGGCGGGGTCGGGTTTCTGGTCCATAGAACTCTCGTTGACAACGTTGTCGAAGTATCCAGTGTGTCGACAAGGGTTGCGTACATAATTATTAAGCTGACCGAAAGGTACACCCTCAAAGTCGTGCAGGCCTACGCACCGACTTCGACACACTCGGATGAGGATGTGGAGATTCTCTACGAAGACATATCAAAGGCCCTGCATAACACCTCCAGGGCCCACTACAACGTTGTCATGGGAGATTTTAACGCCAAAGTGGGAACAAAGTCCGGCAGCGAACGCTCAGTTGGACCGCATGGTTATGGGAGCAGAAATGACCGGGGGCAAATGCTTGTTAACTTCCTCAAAAAAGAGGGGCTCTTTATGATGAACTCGTTCTTCAAGAAACAGACCCAAAGGAAGTGGACGTGGCAGAGCCCCGATGGTCAGACTAAAAATGAGATTGACTTCATCATGACGGATAAAAGGCGCATATTCAGAGATGTCTCAGTGATTGCTAGGTTTAAAACCGGAAGCGATCACCGACTTGTCCGGGGCACTCTGAATATCGATTTCAAACGCGAAAGAACCCGCTTGATGAAGTCTAGGCTCCGACCTAATACTCTCCAAACCGTGATGGGCTCCGAACTGTTCCGGATAAAACTGGAAAACCGATTCGCTGCCTTTGAAACCACAGGTGATGTTGACCGGAGGCTCGATCAAGTACTGAGCACTCTTCGAGAGGAAGGCACAAAGCTCTGCCAAATGAGGCGTACAGGCAAGAAGTCAAAACTTTCGAGAGGGACTTTAGAGCTAATGAGTAAAAGATGAGAAAATCCCCCGTCAACTTTGTCAGAACACCGGGCGCTCAACAAACAAATCACGAAACTGGTACGACGTGACCTCCGAGCTTTCAATACGCTCTTGGTTGAAAAAGCAATTGAGCAAAACCGGGGGTCGAAAGTGTTCGTCCAGTCACTCGGGAGAAGCCACCTGACGAAGTTGACCACAGCCACGGGGATGAAGGTCACCTCAAAGCCGGAGATCTTCTCGGAAGTTAAAAACTTCTACAGCCAGCTCTACGCCTCCTACGCACCTCGACCTGAATCTCGAAATAGCGACCATCGAGCTACCCTCACACGCCACTTCACAGAAGACCTGCCCGAAATCAGCCTGAACGAGATCGAGCTGGCCCTTAAACAGCTTAAAAATGGAAAAGCCCCAGGTGAGGACGGTATAACAACTGAGCTTCTTAAGGCAGGGGGAATTCCCGTACTGAGGGAGCTCCAGGAGCTGTTTAACACCGTTCTCTTTACCGGGAGAACTCCGCGTACGTGGAACAAGAGCGTAGTCATCTTGTTTTTCAAGAAAGGTGACAAAACCTTATTGAAAAACTACAGGCCGATATCGCTCTTGAGCCACGTATATAAGCTGTTTTCAAGGGTCATCACGAATCGTCTTGCGAGAAGACTCGACGAGTTTCAACCTCCCGAACAGGCCGGATTTCGTAGTGGATACGGAACCATAGACCACATCCACACAGTGCGCCAGGTTGTACAGAAAACTGAAGAGTACAATCGGCCCCTGTGTCTAGCTTTTGTGGACTATGAGAAGGCTTTTGACACAATCGAAACCTGGTCTGTTCTGGAATCCCTGCAGCGATGCCAAGTAGACTGGCGATACATCGAGGTGCTGAGATGTCTTTATGAAGCCGCAACGATGACCGTCCAAATACAGAATCAGCAGACCGAACATATCCACCTGCGTCGAGGAGTGCGACAGGGTGATGTCATATCACCGAAACTGTTCACTAACGCTCTGGAGGATATGTTCAAGATGCTGGACTGGAAAGAGTACGGCATTAATATAAACGGTGAACACATCTCGCACCTACGATTTGCAGACGACATCGTCATTATGGCTGAAACGCTGCAGGATCTTCAACGGATGCTGGACAGTCTAGCTAATGCGTCTCAGCGTATAGGGCTCCGGATGAACTTGGATAAAACCAAAGTCATGTTCAACGAACATGTTGACCCGGGGCCGGTTGCGGTAAACGGAGTCCCCCTCGAGGTTGTTTCTGAATATGTGTACCTGGGACAGATGCTCCGAGTAGGTAAAAACAACTTCGATGGGGAAGCTAAGAGACGGATACAGCTGGGCTGGGCAGCGTTTGGGAAACTCCGCCGAGTCTTCACGTCACCCATACCTCAAAGCCTGAAAACGAAAGTTTTCAATCAGTGCGTCCTACCCGTGATGACATACGGAGCCGAGACGTGGCCACTCACAGTGAGACTAGTCCACCAATTTAAGGTCGCTCAGCGAGCTATGGAAAGGGCTATGCTCGGTATTTCTTTGAGGGATCGGATTCGAAACGAAATAATCCGTCAGAAAACCAAAGTTACCGACATAGCCCGGCGAATTAGCAAGCTTAAGTGGCAGTGGGCTGGTCATATCTGTCGTAGAACCGATAGCCGTTGGGGCAGAAAAGTTCTAGAATGGAGACCACGAATCGGCAAACGTAGCGTAGGGCGCCCTGTTACTAGGTGGGGTGACGATATTCGTAAAGTAGCGGGCAGTGATTGGAGGAGGAGAGCTGAAGACCGAGCTCAGTGGCGTGCCATAGGAGAGGCCTATGTCCAGCAGTGGACTGATACAGGCTGATGATGGATATGTGATTAAGTGATAGTAGATACAAGCAATTAATTTTTTTTTTATTTTACTAAAAAACCAGTGTTATGACATATTAGAATAATCATATCAGATTTTCCGTGCATAATAAGTCGAATACTTTTAAAGCGCACACTTAATAAATAAGAAATGTCTCTTAATTTTAATCAATTTAAATTAAAAAATATATGACGTAAAACAACTATTATTTTACTGACTATTAGATCTTATTTTTTGAGACTTTTTAAGCTTGTGGATTGGGACGTCTACAGACCTTCCTAATGGAAGTTTTCTGTTAACCGAGCGTCTTGCCCGGTTTTTTGAACTAGACTTAGTTAACATATCTATTTCTAAAGCATCTTCTTGGGCGACCATATTGGCTAAACGATTAGCTTTTCTCTGCAAATGCCGGTCACGCGCGTTGATAAGGAGGTGGCTGGTACACTCGGGACAACGGTCCATCACCATCCAGAAGTTTGTCTCATCCATAGACAAAAAATACTGCAAAGAAAATAGTAAACTTGAGTAAAAAATTCACAAGTAAACGAGATTTAAAGACAACATACCTCTAATATAGAAATAACATTTCCAGCAGAATTTGTTGGTGTTCTACGTGGTAGGATCCTTATGAGCCAGACCATTGTATTTATGCACTTGTAAGGGAGCATAGCAAATAAAGGGTCATCGGTTTTAATCCACTCAGGTCCCTCATATGTAGAAGATCCCATATTTGGTTATTTGGCTGCTTGATTTTGAACCTAAAATGAATAGTAATAATTTAGGTAACACATAGTTAAGAAGCGAACAAGTGTTTATCCTAATTCAATAAATTATTAATGTAGTTTTATACTTACATTTAAAAGCACTTTTACTCGTCGATCTCCCGTGGTGGAATAAACAATGCTTCCAGATAAAAACATAATAATCGGTGTGTACAAATGTAATTAGTTAATTACGTTGCTTTACAGATCTATAAAACCAGATCCAGGAAAATTTTAACGAGTTTATATGACGCACAGCTCTATTATATTTACATTCAAATCTACACTGTATAGATTCGAGATAGGGTTTGTTTTTCACTAAAGTTTTAGTGCGCATGGGAATTCCAATTCATGTCGCTAATTTGTCCTTACTGACCGTTTAATATCACAATAATGAATAATAACATCAGTCGTTTAGCTACAAATATTTAAAGATCAAAAGCTGCTTATTTTGGAACATTGCCAAACCCTAAATGAGTCATTAAACTGGGGAAGAAATAACCCCATCATTAAGACTGCACTCCGGTCGCCAAAGGGACTATCGGAAGTGCGTCAACGGAAACCGATCTCAACATTTTTTACGAACAATTACGTGCTCTGATTTTTTTTATTTCTGGTTATGAAAAACTTTTTTTTGTTTCAATATTCGCAAGTTGGGTAAAGATTTTAAGTTTCGACTTGAGAAACTCCCCTGGTAATATACTTATTACAGTGCAGTTTTTTTTTTAATAATGTAATTTAGAAGGTTTTTTTGCTATATTTGTTCAAAATTGGTTGAGTCTTTTAAGGGATGATAAATATTTTTTTATTTTAGAGTTATTGTACTAAAAATCTTATCAGATACCTACATTGATTGGTACACACATCAAAAAAAGTTTACGATCAGTAGCAAAATCAGGTGTATTCTTTAAAATATAAATTATTTAAAGAAACTGTTTACGTTTTATGATTTTATAATGAAAATGCACTAAGTAAATAAAAGAATCATTATTAATTATTTACTTTTTATTAACAAAAGCTAGGAAATGCAATTTTGGCTTAATGGAATGTAATGAAAAATTTGAATTAATGAAAAAACAAACAAAATTTATTACGAAAAAATTAATAGTTAGTATAAAATGACTCCTCCCCTGGCTCGCACACATGCGGAAACCCTTCTGGGCATGCTAAGAATTAAGTTATCTAGCATTTCTTGTGGTAACCTGTCCCACTCTTCAATAGCAGCTGCCCTGATTTCTGACACTGTTCGCGGAGGTGGCTGACGGTTCCAAACAGCTCGCTTAAGAGCATCCCACGCATGCTCGATCGGGTTTAAGTCAGGCGAGCCGGCAGGCCAGTCTAACCTGGTGATGTCGTATTGCTGGAGAGCAGCATCAACACGTCCGTTTCGATGTGCGGGCGCATTATCATCTACCATTATGAATTGGCGCCCTTGGTTGATGCGGAATGGTCTGACGTAACCATCGATTGCAATCGTTTTGTACATGGCTCCGGTCATTGTGGGTAGTTTATAATACTTTTATTATTTTGAATGTGGGTCGAGAATAAAGCAGTCTTAGCTCAACCGTCGTGTATGATTTACGCTCCCATGTACACAGACATGGCGCAGTCGGTCCCTAGGGATAAAAGTATAAACTAGTGAACGTACAGAGTAATAAAAGTGAATAGAAGAGTATTTTCAAGATTCTACTGATAAAACGGACAGGATTGGGAGCGAAAAATGGAAACGATCTTACAACCACCACCGCCGTTCATTTTCGAGAATGACCTTGCAAATGTCACGTCAGGAAACCTCAGGACAGAATGGGAGAAATGGAAGAAAGCATTTAAAATATATTATGAAGCGTGTGAAATTGCAAAAAAGGATAGTAAGGTCCAGATAAATATTTTATTACATATCATAGGAGAAAAATGCAGAGAAATTTTTGAACAGTTTACTGGAGAATCAAAATCAATTGAAGAACTTCTAAAGAAATTTGATAATTTTTTTATACCGAAAAAAAATCTAGCTGTTGAGAGGCATAAGTTTTTCAAGAGAAATCAAAAAGAATTAGAATCGGCGGAGCAGTACGTGTTTGAGCTGAAGAAAATAGCACTAAAATGCGAGTTCAAGGATCTATGTGAGGATTTAATATGCAGTAGATTTATATGTGGAGTGAGAGATATAGCACTGTCAGAACGACTTTTACGAGAACCAAACATAACCTTACAGAAAGCAGTCGATATCAGTAGGCTGGCGGAAATGTCTAAGCTGCAAGCGCAAAACATAAAAACAGAAAATATTGAACATCAAGTTCACGAGATTCAGCAGAACGAGAGTTTTGGATCACCAAACAACTCACAGGTACATTTAGTGAATCGGCGGAACAATCGACGGCCGTACATCACACCGTCGCGTAATGCAGCTCCCGAGCGGCGCGACCGTACACGGAACGAACAGAAACCATCATCCAATCAAGAACAAAATAGAAACAACGTTGGTCAAACTTCTTCAGTGTTGCGTGGTAATCTAGTTAGTGCAAACAAAGGGTGTTATAACTGTGGTAAAATTCATAGAAGAATGGACTGCCCGGCGTATGGTGCACAGTGTAATAATTGCGGTAAAATGAACCACTTTGCGAGAGTGTGTCAGTCGGCGGCGCGCAGAGTGCATGCGTTGCAAGAGGAGTCCAGTGATCAGGCAAGTTTCTTCAATATCTCTAAAAATGATTGGTCGGTAGATCTTAAAATTAACAGTAGCATAATTCGTTTTAAACTGGATACTGGAGCTGATGTGAACGTTTTACCAAAACGATTTCTGAGTAAAATTAATATATCTGAGTCAAACTTAATAAATACTACCACTAAGCTGCAGGGTTATTCAGGTGATAGCATCGAAGTAGTGGGAAAATGCTATTTAAAAGTATTATACAAAGAAAAAACATATTTTTTGCAGTTCATTATAGCTAATGTCAAATCACCGCCAGTACTTGGTAGAAACTCGTGCGACGAGCTTAAATTAATAAGGAGGGTAATGGCTGTAAGTGAAAGTAGTAGTGCAAAAATCGCGGAAAAGTTCCCAAAAATATTTGAAGGCATGGGATGTTTACCGGACGAATATGAAATACAAATAAAAAATGACGTTTCTCCAGTAGTGCACCCGCCAAGGAAGTTACCGATAGCTCTAAGGGAACAAATTAAAAACAAATTACAAGATATGGAAAAAGAAGGTATTATTGCTAAAGTAGAGGGTCCCACAGATTGGGTCAATAGTATGACCGTAGTCAAAAAAGCAAACGGCGATTTAAGAATTTGTCTCGACCCTGGCGCAGTCGGTAACGTCTTCACCGCGGTACCCACAGTCTAATGGTCAAGTAGAACGTGCCATTCAAAGCATTAAAAACATAATGAGAAAGACAGCTTACGATAACTCGGATTTGGACTTAGCGATATTAGAATACTTAAACACACCCATTAGTAGTGATATTCCCTCGCCCGCTGAAATACTGTACAATAGAAAACTGAAAAGTATTCTCCCTTGTACTTCAGAACTCTTACAAACTAAATCACGAAAAGAATACTTGTCGAAACTTAAATCTCGGCAAGAACAACAAAAATATCATTACGACAAAGGGGCACGCAATTTAAAGCCATTACAAATAGGAAATCGGGTAAAAGTATGGATAAATAACGGTTGGGAACCCGGTACAATAAAAAGCAAAGCAGGAATAAGGTCGTATGTAGTATCTATATCAAACGGAAATACAATTAGACGAAACCGAAGACATTTAATAGAAGACAAAGAAAACTATGTACAAATAACACGCAACACAGATTATGACGACATAGACGTAAGCAGCCACACTACCACCTCCAACATGCGGTCACCCAGCTCCAGTAGTCCAGGCACCGGCGCCGGCGCCGCGGCGCGGGCCGCCGCTGACGCTGTCAGCCCTTGTACTCACTACCGTACACGTTTTGGCAGGACAGTACGACCTCCTGACCGCTGGGGCTACTCGCCGACGCACTCTGCGCTTCGCTCACACACTGACCAGTAGGTACTAAGGTGCAATAAGCACCTCTAGAATGGTACGAATAAAGTTTTATTCATAATATTAAATATACGTAGATCGAAATTACCATCGAGAATTATGATTATGCATGAACTATTATACTTCTGAAATAAATAAGCGCATGTATGCAATCAACTTTAAAAGAAGTAGATACTTATAGATACTAGCTTAGATATACTTAGATACATAGACACTAACAAAAATAAAAATAAAAAGGCATGTGTAATTAAACGTTTTAATTAAAAACTTAGTCTTTCCGTTATTTTATTAAAAGTAAAACTATGTGAAAGGACATGTAATTCAAATCAAATCTAATAATAATACTTCTATGTTTGAAGAAAAATAACATACAATATATTATATTCAATGTAAAATATACATATGTACAATACGATAGAAACTATACGCGATACAAACATGAAGTATCTACCTAACGTTAACAATAATGTTAAAGAATGTATCTTAAATTTCAAATAGTTTCAATTGTTTTATAAAAAGGAGGTTGTGGGTAGTTTATAATACTTTTATTATTTTGAATGTGGGTCGAGAATAAAGCAGTCTTAGCTCAACCGTCGTGTATGATTTACGCTCCCATGTACACAGACAGTCATGGTGCCTTGATACGGGATTAAGGGCGTCCTAGCCCCAATCATTATCCCGGCCCAAAAGGACACTGATTTCCCGCCCTGCTGAACGGTTCCAGTGGCAGTTCTCTGCCTTTCAGAGTCGCCAGGTCTTCTCCAGACACGGACACGTCGGATATCTGGATGTGTACTGATCCGCGTTTCGTCAACGAAGAAGCAGTTCTGCCAGATGCTTTCGTCCTCAATTTCTTCATTTTGACGGAGCCTAGCCCATTGCAATCTGCGCCGCTTCCGTTGCTGTGAGTTCAGAGGTGCTCGCCAGGATCTCCTTGCTCGTAATCCAGCTTGGTGTAAGCAATTTCTAATCGTTTGGGTGCTAACTTCGCGGCCGGTGGCAGCTCGCAGCTCTGCTTTCATTTTAGTAGCGTTCATTGTTGGGTCACGGGCAGCCAGTAATCTGATATATCGCTTCTGAATTGCAGTAAGAACAGTTGGGCGACCACTGCGAGGTCGATCAGCTAAATCTTCCATGCCCTGATACCTCTCCAACGTGGTCACCACGCAGGATTGGGATACATGAACTCTGCGTGATATTTCCCTCGTGGAATAGCCTTCTCCACTTAAAGTTAGAATTCTGGCTCGTAAAACTGCAGTTAATCCTCTCGGCATCGTTACCAACTTAATTTTTTTTGAATAAATTGAAAATATTGATAAGTTGCGACTATGTCAGATTTCTGAATGAAAGCAAGCAAGGGTTGATTGTCTTTTTAAATGAAAAAACATTTGAATTACGAAATTATTTTATATTTAAATTTCATATTTTTAAATAAGGAATCAAAAGATAAAAAGTGATTAAGTTTTATTCTTCTACAATAAAAAATATTAGCACTTTTCCAAGTGATCGCAAACTTTTTTTGATGTGTGTACGTCTGGCTATACTTAAATTTTTGACTAAGATTGTTGTACATTTAACTAACTACCTAATATGAATTAAATGATTAATCATAATTATTTTTAATGAAAAACATTCTTCATAATTAAAAAAAAAGGTAATTAAGGTACAGAGGGCTGCATATCGAGTTACCACATGCGTACACTCTGTGCTGTTCTGAAAAGAGCGGTTTTGCAATGAAAATGGAGTAACCTGATGCGCTTGCCTCACACAAACTTTAAAAATTCAACTAAAAAGTGTAACATAAAATTAATATTTCTCCCTATTATGGACTATCTTATTATGTTTTTTTTATTTCTTAAGTATTTCACTGGTGGTGTGGGTATATTTACATAATATATATGGAGTAACTTTAAATTAATTGGAAAAATTGAATGTAATTTTTTCTATACAGTCCTGTTGTAGCCTGTAGCGCTTAGTCCCGTTTCTCATTCAGATTTGACAGGTCAAGTCACTACAGTGTATCAACTGCAATCTGACCTGTGTGACATGGTTAACTTGGATGTGCAGGTTTTCTCATAATATTTTCCCTCACTGTAAGAACATTGTGGTAGTGTGCAACTTATGAACATAGGTAACTCATGAAACGAGTATAGGTATGGTTCAAGGAAATAAATAAATTTGGGAATTCTTGTTGCTGTTCGGTTTTCTAATATGATTTTTACGAGGCTCACGAAAAGTAGTGGGGTGGTGTAATTCGTGACCACCTCCACAATTCTCAAAAAAAAATACTTCTCTTAGAACCACAAAAGATGTTCTTATTCAAATTTGGCGAACTGTCATGTCTTTTTGATGGTATATTTTAAAGACATGCTAACCTTGGTTCTGTGCTGCTGTACCATCAAATTGCAGCAAATATACTTAGCATGTTCAGGCTTATAGGAATGATCTCAATGAGTAAATGGTAGATAGATTATGATTGAGGCCACATGGTAACCTTTATCTATTATAGATACTGTTCACAAATATGTTTATTTAAAGTGTAAAATAAAAATTAAATTTAAATTTATAAATCATGAAAATAGTAATTGATACTTTTACTAATGTTAAAAGGGCAAAAGAGACATTTTGAATTTTAGAAGTTTTTAGCCAAAGTTTTTAGTGGTACATATTATAAATAAACATAATTTTTTTGTTAAGATTTTTATTTTTATTAGACAATCGCATTATTAACACCACTATAAAAAATGACACATTAAGGCTTCCTTATAATATCCACCGGAAACGCGAATTTAAGCTCATTAACATGATGGGGTGGTGTTGCTTGCACCGCACCGGAACGCTCGATGTTGGCTCTTGTGTGGGCTGCTAAAGTTGCTAGGGCGGAGGGCTCGTGGCTCCGGCTGCTGACATCTACTTGCTGCTTGGGCCGGGCTAACCCTGGGCACCCCGGATCGACACGTACTCTTGATGCTTCATTGACGTTGCCCTTTTTATTTTGTAATTTCGTTCTTTAACATTGTATCCTATTGTGATCCCAGACTTGAATCCTGAATCCCGAACACACAGAACACATGTCAAGAAATAGAATTGAATTGATGGCTGCTTAGCTGCGTCCTCATCCAACATGAATATATCCCGTCCGGGACCCAGAGAAATCTTTTTTCTTTCTTCTTTTTTTTTAAATTTATTCTGGTCGCCCGGTATTGCCTTGACTTGCTATTTAGCTTTTTTTGAGGTTTCTTATATTTATTTATTTTTTACAAGTTTTTTCTCCATTTTAATTTTTTGGTCATCGGCACTGGCCTTTTTTTGCGTTGGTATGCACTTTTCTTCGTACTTTGATGCGAGAAGTATACCGACGACGGGGATACATTTTCACTAAATGGTCCCTAACTAGAAACTGTTTTACGTGACGTGAAGATGACTAAGTACTTCGACGGTCGCCATGAAGAAGTCAACACACTGCCACTGTGTTTTACTGTCTAAAACAGTGACTGGCAAGGGTCACCGTGTAGAAGTCGGAGCCGGGAGTAAAAGGAAACACGAAGTTGGTCGAAAGAATATTGATAGAACGAGATACATAGTATGACACGTGATATTGTAGGTAGTCTTATTTGACCTAAAGACATGGGTTGCATTTCAATACATCTCTCTGTCTCTCAAAGGCCTTCACTCTATTATTTGATATTAAGGTTACACTAGCTGATGCCCGAAACTTCGTTTGCGTGTTAATTTTTTTTGTACAGAGTACACAGATTGAAAACATCTATCTTACGTGATTTAGATTTTTACAAACAAAAGTTTTTTCCCGCTAACTCCCGTTCCCGTGGGAATTTTGCAATATCCTGTTGCAACTAAGCTTTAAGTTTACTAAGGTACCTGCATGCCAAATTTCAAGCGTCTAACTTAAGCGGTTTAGATTTTTCATACAAAAGGATTTTCCCGCTAATTCCCGTTCCCGTGGGAATTTCGGGAATTCCTTTCTTAGTGCACCTCTACGGTACCTAAGCTACGTCCCTTCCAAATTTCAAGTGCCTACGTTTAGCCGTTTAGGCTGTGCGTTGAAATGTCAGTCAGTCAGTCAGTTTCTCCTTTTATATATTTAGAAGATTATGCGTCATAGTTAAAGCTGGTTTCATACTACCTACTTACTAGGGAGTGCACACATTACAATTGTTCAATTTAATAGGCTGATTTACATCCTTAATTCTCGCTACTTAATTTAAAGTCACCCAATTACTATAGCGTGTTTAATTTTATCAAAGTGCTATTTAAAATTTTGGTCTGGGAAATGCTTAATACCAAAGAATTTAATTTAACTAATACATAATGATTTGTTATATGTCATAAAAAATAACAATAAGCTACTAAAGTTTGATATCATTATTATCAAATTCCTATGAAAACGTTTTAAAACACACATTATTTTAATATTGCCAAGACCTGCTTAAATCGGGTTCACATTATAACTTATTTTTGAAACAATTGTCTTTCGGGAAAGACAAAGCAATCTACGTCCATACTGCCATGTCTTTATTGTATTTATCTGGATAATCTTCCGATATAAAATAATAGAAAAAAATAATAATTTTGTTATTCATTTTGTTTTCATAGCCAGTGCAATTCAATTTATTGATTGTGCTTTCATACGATGGAAATAGTCCATCGGAATGTTTTTTATAATTTTTTGTTGTATAATCTGGGATTTAAGATAAAAAGTAGCTAAATTGCTGGTAAAATTAACAAAATTTTATAACAGGATTTTGATCAAAACTTTTACAGACCAAGGTGATTTACACGGTTAACTTTTTTGTCATGATAATATTTTTCACTTATAGAAAAATATGTTCATCTTTATCGTGAAATGATGTTACAGGTATATTTAACTTTATAAATAAATAAACTTTTGTTTGACGAAATTATCATTCTAAGTCTTCCGTCATCGATAAACAAATATTTCAACATTCCGCCTGCCACTTCGTTTACCTTAATACCTAAAATTTCAGTATCTAACTAAAACGTTTTCTCCTTTTTAGGTCTGACTCATCAAGGGTCAGAGGGATATTTAGGTAAGGGAGCGCAGTGTACAGCTATGGCAGCATGTGCCGGGGTTTATTCGGTCCTTGAAAAGCGGGAAATATTTACCACAGAAGATATCGATGATATTTTGCAATGGGGGGACGTTCTGTACGTAGAAATATATAATTATTTAAGATCCATTAATCGTATACCGGCGAATACCAATTTGTTAGTCGCGGATGATCTACCTACTGAGTTACGCGTCGGAAATAAAGTTGTCAAAATTGAAAATATGATGGACAACTACATAATAAACAACTTTTTCCCAAATAGTACTTCAGACAGAGAAAAAAAAATTAAGACTCTTTCGGACATTCTTCAAAAGAAAGTTTTCGGTCAAAATCATAATGATGCTACTGACAGTATTTTGTTTACGGGTCAGGATTACACGTATTCTTTTTGGAGGCACAATAATAAGTACTTTTTTTTAATAGTCATGCTGTGAATGCGTATAACCGTAGCGAAGAGGACAGTACCTCAGGACCGTTGGTAGCTCGTTTGTTCCGGTGCGATTCTACGGTAGACTTAGCAAAACTACTTTTTGCTCGTGAAATAAACAACGGTTTGCAGTACGAAATGAATAGAGTACGAGTAATACTGGATGAAGATCTTGCGTCCAGTCAAACATCCGTACAAATGTCGACTCAAATATCTCAATCGATTTTAAACGGTTTTCAGTTACCGCTGTCTCCGTTCGAAAAATCTATGCCTGCGGTAGGTCTTGCGTCGTCTCAAATATCCGTCCAAACGTCGACTCAAAATTCTGAATCGATTTTAAACGGTTGTCAATTATCACTGACTCCGTTCCAAAAAACTATGCCCGCAGTAAATGAAACTACAACTGCTTTTAACTACAACACCGCGCAAAATATTCAAAATGACCCAAAATTAACGTATCTAAAACCTGTGGTTGTGGTTGAAAAAATTAAAGATTCTGAGTTGTTTAAATTAATACCAGTAGTTGTCCGTCAACCACTCGGAATTGCAAATAAAACTGTGGCGAACAAAGGCGGTCGGCCCAAAAACAAAAAAACCGGCCAAGAGCGTGTCGGGCCACGCGCATTGTAGGGTTCCGTAGCAGCATGGTTCAAATATGCAGCTGGCTTCTTAATTCTACAAGCATATTGTCATAGTTGATGTTAAAATCCCCAAATACTATACTTAGTATCAAAAACAAATGTATTAAAAAGTTTGGCCTAAATATAACAGAATGGAAGTGCTTCATGCGCGAGCGAAGCGAGCGCGAATTTTTTTTAATTTTTTTTAATTATTTTTTTTTTTGCAACAATTTTATTGTAAGTAATAATATAATAATATCAAGTTAAGCAGGTGTATATTTTTAATGTCGTTTTCGTAATTAGCACCCACAAAAACCTATTAAACGACACCTGAAATGTCAATATGTTACAGCTTGGCTTTCGGCTCGCCTCACTTTTAGCGTGGAACCTTGTATGTCAACCATTTTGGATTAGGACTAGTACACTTCGTCGTAAATGCTTACCCTCGTGAATTATTCCTCTTTTTTTTTCGTTATAAAAATTAATGTTTCCTAAACGGATTGCTGAATTGAAAAACGTTTGTAGTAAACCCCTTCTATCTTTTAAAAAGCTATCCTATGATAACGCACTCGATGATATCGGCTAGAAAAAAAACCATCGCCCATTCACGTTAATGGGAAACACACGAAAAATTTTTTTTTCCACCATTTTATTTTTTAGATTTGTCACCGCAATCAATAGGTATGTATGACCATGCCAAATTTTAGCTCTGTACTACCAAGGATCTAATATTGGTAAATATATTCTTATTAATCCCAACTAAGTTTGGCACTTGGTCGACTATTACTCGCAAACTTGAAGGGCCATCTTATGTATGATAGTTTTTCTTTTAATTTCGTTGTATATATTACCACTGTGAATTGTTTAACATTTTTAGAAACAACCGTTTAGCTGGTAGAGAGGGGGACACTTGTGTTTGACAAACATTTTTACTTTAAAAATTTATGTTTCGCAAACGGAGTGCTGAATCGAAAAACGTTGTTAGAAAACTCCTTCTGTCTTTTAAAAAGCTGTCCTATGACACCCCACTTTATGATATTGGCGAGAAAAAAAAATCATCACCCTTTCACATCTATGGGAGACACCCGAAAAAAAAAATCTACAGTTCTGTCGGCGTAATTTATATGTATGACCTTGCCAAATTTCAGCTCTGTGCTACCAAGGTTTTCTTAGGAAATCTGCGGACAGACGGACATGGCGAAACTATAAGGGTTCGTAGATTACTACGGAAACCTAAAAACAAATGTATTATTAAAGAGTTAGTTATTTCGGAAATCATTTTTGTTTTGGTCTAAATACAACCGAATGTAAGTATAAAATTCGCGAGAGAAGCGAGCGCGAATTTTTTTTTCCCTTTTTTCCTTTTTTTTGTTTTTTTTTTTTTGTTTTTTATTACGGCAATATTACTGTTAGAAATAATATCAACCTGCTGTTAAAATAATTTTGATGTAATTTTCGTAATTAACACCCTCAAAAAACTATTTAACGACACCTAAAATGTCAATATGTTACAGTTTGGCTTTCGACCTCCACTCACTTTTAGCGTGGAACCTTGTAAACATATTCTTATTAATCCCAAAAACATTTGGTCGACTATTACTCGCAAACTTGAAGGGCCAACTTATGTGTGATAGTTTTTCTTTTAATTTCGTTGTATATTCTATAGCCGTGAATTTTTTCACATTTTTAGAAACAACAGTTTAGCTAGTAGTGTCCCCCCCGGACACTTGTTTTTAACAAAAAATTTCACTTTAAAAATATTTTTTTCTCAAACGGAGTGCTGGATCGAAAAACGTTCTTAGTAAACCCCTTCTATATTTTAAATAATCTATCCTATGACATTCAATTCGATGGCGAGAAAAAATAATCCATCGCCCTTTCACGTGAATGGGAAACACCCGAAAAAATGTTTTTTCTAAAATTTTATATTTTATATCTGTCGGTGCAATCAATATCTATGACCATGCCAAATTTCAGCTCTATAGTACCAAGGATCTTATATGAGTAAATATATTCTTATTAATCCCAACAGTGTTTGGCACTTGGTCGACTATTACTCGCTAACTTGAAGGACCAAGTTATGTATGATAGTTTTCCTTTTAATTTCGTTATATGTTCTACCAACTTGAATTTTTGCACATTTTTAAAAACCACCGTTTAGCAGGTAGAGGGGGGGGACACTTGTGTTTGCCAAAAAATTTCACTTTAAAAATTTATATTTCGCAAACGGAGTGCTGAATTGAAAAACGTTCTTAGTAAACCCCTTCTATCTTTTAATATGCTATCCTATGACATCTCATTCAAAAATATTGGCGAGAAAAAAAAATCCATCGCCCTTTCACGTCTATGGGAGACACCCGAAAAAAATTTTTTTTCTAAAATTTTACTATACAGTTCTGTCGGCGTGATTTATATGTATAATCATGCCAAGTTTCAACTCTGTAGTACCAAGGGTTTTTTAGGAAACCCGCGGACAGACGGACAGACGGACATGGCGAAACTATAAGGGTTCGTAGATTACTACGGAACCCTAAAAACGCGGTAGAAAACCGACTAAAGAAAATGCGCATCTGGACGCGGTAAATAAATATTATAAAAAAAATCCTGAAGTCCATCGCACCGCTGTTGACAGATACACGCAAAACAATCCGGAAGTTCATCGCGCCGCCGTTGAAACATATACGCAAAACAATCCGGAAGTTTATCGCGCCGCCGTTGAACGATATACGCAAAACAATCCGGAAATAAATCGCGCCGCAGTTGGAAGATACTCGCAAAATAACCCAGATGTCAATCGCGCCGCTGTACAACGTTATACCGAGCAACACCCCGAAGTAAATGAAGCCGCTGTAACACGATATAATGAATCAATTAGAAACGTGGATCCGCCGTTGCGTAGGTCGGCAAACCTGATAGTAGAAAAGCGAGGTTCGGAACTGAACACTATTCCGTTGTTTTCCCTAAAAAACAATTCGTTGTTAGACCCGCAAATTTTTAAATGCCCACACTGCGGCGCCCCGCTTTTCGAAGAAGAAAGAAGTAGGGAATGGTGCTGTCATCAGGGGGTGTATAAGGTTCAAGACTTTCCCCCGCTGGATGAAGATTTTTATTCTCATCCTGCTTTCCTCAATAGGCCGCGTGCGTACAACAATTTATTTGCTTTTTCTGCACTCGGGGTCTCGCACGGATATCAACAACCTCTAGGCTTATCTTTTATCAAAATTCAGGGCCGTGTCTACCACCGCAGTTTCGATTTATCATACAATCAAACGACTAATAATATTAACTTTTACATTAATGACAGCACCGAGAGGGAAAACTTAGCGGCCAGTCATAGCCTCGATAGGCAGGTAGTTAGGTCGATTTCGTGCTTTTTGCATACCGTGAACCCGTACATAGATTGCTTCAAAAGACTTAGCTTAGAGCCATCGTCGGAGGCTTTCCTACAATTTCAGAAAACCACTCGAGCCACCCACGGGAACATTCTCGGAGACCAGCCTATAGGTAGCGAAATTGCGGCTATAATTAGCACAGACCGCGAAGAGCGTGTACCGCGTAGTATTGCTATTTGGAAAATAGGTGATAGTAGGCCTCATCAGGTAGATATCATGCATCCGCTGTATGAAACATTCCAGTATCCTCTATTATATCCACACGGGAATCCAGGCTGGTATCCAGATAAGAGGGGTAGTAACGGCGAAAAGATTCATCAGGTTAAATATGTCCGTTGCTTAGCTTTATCCGAGTCGCGTTTCAGTATTTTTGGTCGATTGTCCGAAGAGTGGTTGGTCGATATGTACTGTAGAGTTTTAGAAGAGCGTCTCCGTTACTTGGAAAAAGCCCAAGCGAGAGGTCAACAAGACACGCTTAGGGTTGCACCACTCGAAGAATTAAGGCGGGAGATAGCAAATGATGAGACTATAAGAGGCGAAGGCGATGTTGTACCGGGACGAATCTATTTGCCCAGTTCATTTACAGGGGGTCCGCGTTATATGAAAATGAAGTACCTGGACGCTATAGCAATAGTGAACAGGTCAGGTCCACCGTCATTCTTTTTGGCTTTTACATGCAACACGCGTTGGCCCGAGATAAGGCAATCAATATTGCCGGGTCAGCAAGCGAACCCCCTTATTTGCGCTCGAGTATTCAAATTACGACTGGGTAAATTATTAAAATATTTAAAAAGCGGGAAATGGTTTGGCAAAATTGATTACATCATGCACGTCATTGAATTTCAAAAAAGAGGACTGCCGCATGCACATATTTGTTTTAGAGTCGAAGGCGGTGGGCCTGTAGAAAGCTCAGACATGGATAAGTTTGTCCGTGCTGATATACCTGATTCCTCAGAAGCTGAGGGCAGGTTGCGCGAGGCAGTCCTCACACACATGATTCACGGACCGTGCGGCCCGCCTCACCGCATGAATCTTCCGTGTTGGGATAGTGAAAAAAATAGATGCAACAAACATTTCCCAAAAAGAGAAACGCCGGTCACCTTCTGTGACGACAAAGGATTCATCAATTTCCGCCGCAGCAGTGAAAATGAGGCAATTATTAAATATCGCGGCAGAGAAATTAAAATTAACGATTTGTGGGTCGTTCCGTACAATGCCGCCTTGCTGTTGAAATATGACGCTCATATTAATTTGGAAGTGTCGTCGCAACGCACCGTCATAAAATATCTCTTCAAGTATATGACGAAAGGACCTGATGAAGCTCGTGTAGCTGTTGTTGATGAAGCCGACCGCAATAACGAAATTGAGCAGTACGTTACAAAACGTTACATCAGCTCTAGCGATGCGGCTTGGAGAAGTTTAGAATTTGATGTAACTTCTAGAAAACCAGCAGTAAAGATTCTTTCGGTTCATTTACCCGACCAAAATACCGTTTATTTTTGACGCGGTCAGGAAGAGAGTGCAGTCGGTAGCGCAGGCTCAGACCTGTTAGATTACTTTGCGCGACCTTTAGGTGAAGAATTTGACGGACTGACGTACCTTGACTTTTACGAAAAGTTTAATGTGCACAAGACGGATCCACAATTAAAAACCGTTCAATCAATACCCACCCAAAACGGGAAATTCGTCACGAAAAGAATAAGGGGTGAGCTCATCGCGCGTCTTTTCTGGTTCGGGCCGAACAGAGCTGAACAATTCTACCTTAGACTTTTATTAAATGTTCGTGCGTGTCGTAGTTACACTGACTTATTACAAGCTGGTGGTCCGAATTGCACCACTTTTCAAGAAGCTGCCAAAGAATTAGGTCTCGCGGATGATCAAGCCGAGTACGCATCAGCTATGTCGGAAGCTTCGACCTTTTTTACCGGACCACGGCTTCGTAGTTTTTACATACTGCTGGCTATTAATGGTGCCCCAGTTGCGACAATGTGGCACGAATATAAAAATCACTTGGCTGAAGATTTTTTGCACAGAATGCCAGGTGACGAAGAAAACGCGTACAGAATGTGCCTCATACAAATAAATCGCATGCTTCGTCGACACGGATCGTCGTTGATAGACCAGGGCTTGCCGGAAGTCACAGACGACACGACGGAGTTAGGTAGGGAACGGACGGAGTATGATTTTGATAGCGCAAAATCATATGTAGATGAATGGTTGTCGCAGCTATCTCCCGACCAACGATCCGTCTCCGACTACTTAGACAGGCTTTGCGTTGATAGGGAATTCCGCGACTCTAATAACAACGCGATTTTCATCGACGGGCCTGCCGGTACAGGAAAAACGCTTTTATTAAACGTAATCACTGCGCACATTCGCGGTTACTTGAAAGGCGTCGTTTTGAATTGTGCGTCATCCGCAATTGCCGCTCAAAATTATACCAACGGAATGACCGCGCATTCCCTGTTTCGATTTCCTTTAGATCTCGTGGATGACCGCGGAGTCTGGAACATTACAAATGGCACTCAAAGAGCTGAACTGATTTTAAACTCTGACCTGATTGTGTATGATGAAGCGCCGATGGCTCACAAATACTTGATCAATTTGTTAGACAGATCGATGCGTGATTTGATGGGATCGAACAAAATTTTTGGGGGCAAAATTATCGTTTTCGCAGGGGACTTTCGGCAAATTCCTCCAGTTGTGGTGGGTGCGCGTTCCAATTCCGATGTTTTAAACGCATCTATGAAAACTTCGCGACTTTGGCAAAGTTTAAAAACCTTTGCATTGACAACTTCGCAACGGTGCAGGGAGGACGCCGAATTCGCGGATTTTCTTTTAAAGTTGGGCTCCAACGAGTTGCCTCCTCATGTGTTGCCAGTGAACGGAATTCCTCAGCGAATGATTCAGCTGGATTCAATCGAGGTTGCTTCAAACTTGGAGGACTTGATTGAATTCGTATTTCCTGAAAATAACGTCAATGATCCAGAGTTGAGTGCTGAAAGAGCAATTCTGTGCACTCGCAATGATGCCGTTGGAGAAATTAATGCCAAAATTTTGCAACTTGTATCTGGAGACGTATCGCATTGTTATGCGATCGAAAAAATGGTTAGCGAAAACGCCGATGAAGTATTTCTGGGTCCCGACCTTTTGCATACACTCTGTCCGAAAGGTGTTCCAGATTTTGATTTAAAACTCAAGATAAATTGCGTGTGTATGGTTATGCGTAACCTTAGTTTGGCGGACGGTTTGGTTAACGGCACAAAAGTTATCATCAAAGCTATTTCTACGCGTCTCGTCACAGACATTTTTAATACCTAGAATTCTATTTAAAGCACCGATAGAACGCAACAGTCCGTACGAAATGTGCCGCCGCCAATTTCCGTTGCAGGTGTGTTACGCGATGACGATACACAAAAGTCAGGGACAAACGATTAAACGGGTAGGAGTAGACCTTCGGTCAGATGTCTTCAGTCATGGCCAACTCTATGTGGCCTTAGGTTGAATCCGTACAAAACAAGACATCAAAATATTAATACCCAGAGGCCAACTCGTAAATAATAAACCTACTCAAATAATGTTATAATTACTGAACTTTTAAATTGATACTTGGATAGCTTTAAAACTGGTACTTCTTGAAAAGGTATAGAATTGTTCACTTCTGTAAACTTCGGTTGGGTAGTCTTAATGTAAAATCATGTAGTTTTAATCAGTAAAATCATATGCTGCAATGGCTGTATACTGCGTTTTTTGATTATTTTTGTAAATTTTACATACGAAACACTCGCACAGCAATTTTATTTAATGTCGATTAGACTAATATGAAACATTCATTCATTCAAAACTCCAGTTAGAAAGTAACGTCGATAGTAGGTAAACTATTGCCGAATATAGGATTCACAAGCTAAGTTTGGAACAAGTGTACTGATTAGACATCGACGATGTACGGGTGTTGGAATCGTTTCATCGTTCGAACAATGGAACCAATTTAGGAGCTCGAATGAATGAGAGGGAGCCAGACCGATCGGTTGAACGCACCGAAGGAGTTTGGGTTGGTCCCTGAGATGATGGAGATAGGAGGATGGTGTCAGAGACCTGTTGATACTCGAGCTGGGTCTCATTTAGGGTAGGTAGTGGATTGTGAGAAGACCGCCGGATTGACTGTACTGAGCTGGTCACTGGTTGAGGCTCTCACCATCAAACCACCCCAACACGGATTTGTGGATCCGAGGTCGACGTTTGATGTGCTAAACACAGACAGCGCAGACACGTGAATTCCCACCTCAACGAATAAACTCCAGAAGTATTCAGCCACAATTTTTTTTTATTTTATTATTATTTATTTTTTTACAAAGACCTTACCAACAAACAAAGAACAAGAAAGTAAAACTTCAAAATGTTGCAACATTAGTATATTTGATTGACATTCTTGTTACATACACAATTTTATCTTTACTCAAACAAACTCTATTTTTAAATAAAACACGAGTAGACTGTTACGTCAATAACGGGGAATGGGATAATATAGACTGTCGTACCTATCAGTGGGCTTGATCGTGAATTGAATTACACAAAGTTCTCAAATTTTGATAGTAATTATCGAACCCCTTTATTTTTTAATATTCTAAATTTAGTTTATTTAAATTTCCCATTCATCATGAATTAGCATAATTTTCAATATATTGTCAAAACACAGTTTTGGCTTTGTCGTTGATGAGTGACGTTTATATAATTCAAAATAGTCCTTTGACAATTGAGCTAAGAAGAAACCTGTTAGACCGAACTTAACTAGGTTGTGGATTTGCTTGTTACTTTCATGACTTCATTTAGTCGGCATTTTTGTTTATTTTCTTGGACCAAGGTGTCTTGAGTTAGAATCCTCTCTTCTCTTTTTATTAACTTAAAAAGCTGCATGATGGGGCGTTTTAAGAAGCCATGTTTTAACTTTTACAACCCGTGATACACCATTCTTAACTCTGTAGCAGTATTTGTCACTTTTATGATGTAATTTGGTTGACGTTTTCATTCAGTTTCTTGGACAGAGCGAGGTATCTAACGTTTGAATCTCCTCTTCTCTTTCTATTTCTGTAGAAAGCTGGATGATGGGGTGCTTTAAAATGCCTTTTATTTTTTAAGTTTAACAACTTTTGCTTAAGTAAGCAGAAAGAAAATAATTAAAGAGGACATTGTGATATAGTTGCTGGTTTGTATTTTTCGTTTTATTGCTTGACTTTTCGAAATATACTTATAGCCCAGTAAGACTGGGTTTTTTAGCCTTCGAAAATTCCAGAGTCATTTAATTCAGGACCATATTGTCTTATTGTAATATTTTGTGAAGACGTTTGTGTATTTAGAATGTTTCTTTACAAGAAATGGAAAAAATGAAAACGATATTGAAAGGAGAGTGAAAGTAGAAAAGCAAATGACTTTATTGCCTTGCATGACTTTATGGGTAGCTACAAAGTTTCCATAACGGTTCCTGTGGCTGTTTCACAATGGCGTACGTGTACCCCCACACTAATGCATGGTATTGAGTGGCTGATATAGCGAAAAAGATAAATGCTGTGGAATTGAATCTTACAGAAGCATGCATCTAACGAAAGAAATAAACATTGCGATTTTTTTGGTAGGGTTGGAACAATCCAACATAAATGTACTTGAACAGTGTTTTTAACTAAATTTTTGCTAACTTTTGAAAATGACAATACACAATGCATTTAGAATAAGTCAAACATTTTGTTGTTACTGTTTTGAAAATTTTGTTAAAAAGCATGAATTATTGTAATTCATCTAAAATAGCATCATAAGTAATGTATTTCAACCTGAATTAACGAAATGAGCTCACAAGTTATCAGTTGTCTGACTTCAATATAATCATCTGACCTAACGGATAATTACTCACCTCAACATGGACACCATGCTATAATCACCCATCGTAGTTTTGCTGCTCTCAGAATCGTCTCAGTTTTTTTCGTTTTTTGTTTCTTTTTTTGTTATTTTTTTTTGTTTCTTTTTTTGTTTTTATTTTAAATACCTGTTACAATAGTATGTAATTACTTAATATACTTACTTTAAATGTTTTTCACTCAGGTACCTACCTATCTGATTTTTTTTATCATATTTATGTTTGGTGTGGAATAAACAGCAAATCAGGCAAACTAATAAATGGCAGTTGAATGACAATAGTGACCATTTTGTCTATTCTAGTGGAAAAATGGTACACAATCTGTATAGTGTATAGTGTGGTATACTATACAGATTGTGTACCCAGTTAATCTAGTGTCGTTAACCTCGAAGGTTCTTTCATTAAAGTAAATGTGATGAATGAGCTCGGTATCAGTTGTTGAGCGACCCCGCGTGAATCCAAATTGACGGCTGCATTTGGCAGGAACTTCCGAAGATCAGCGGTAGGGCCTGTGACTTTATCTCACCTTCATATGCCGGCCGTTTTGGTTTGGGAAAGGTGAATGCCTTATGTGGGCTTCGCTCTTTTGTGTAGCTCGCTCTATGTCCTCACCTTATGTACCGTATGAGCTACATTGTATCTTACGACGTTAAGATAATTGTTGTTATTGCATATCTTGCATAGCCACCACATTGTGTGTTTATAATCTTGAGGAATTAATTTTTGTGTTATATGGCGTATGGTGAACGTGATAGCAGAGGTAGGTATGCTTAGACAGTCGTTGACTTCAATAAGTGGTGCTGATAAGATGGTATTGCAGATGACCAGGAAGCACGTCTAACGCAGACAGCGGTGTGTTCCATGTAAAATTATAAACTCTAAAAGTTTCGCAATTGGAACCAGATTTTCCTACCAATTGCTTCTTTGTAAAGTATATAATTTTCGGATTGGGTAGACTGCTTTACTGTAGGTATGCTCAGATAGTCGTTGACTTCAGTAAGTTGTGCTGATACGATGGTACTGCAGTTGGCCAGGAAGCACGCCTAACTCCGAAACGGTCTATTGCTGTTGTTGCCAAAGACACATTTGCTTCCATGCAAAGTTTATAAATTCTGAGTAGATTCATTTGTTGAGAGCACATCATAAGTGAAGTCAGTTTGGCGTGTGGTAAGCGGGTATGTAGAGGTGAGGACATGACTTCATGGAGCAGTGAGATAGTTGTGGGTTACAGAATTTGTTCCGTTGTGATGGTACCGCTGCTGTTGATCAGGAAGTATTTCTAACGTCGACCGTGGTCTATTTCTCAATTGCCAAAGAAGTTGATGCGCAGATTCTGAGAGCAGCAAAACTACGATGGGTGATTATAGCATGGTGTCCATGTTGAGGTGAGTAATTATCCGTTAGGTCAGATGATTATATTGAAGTCAGACAACTGATAACTTGTGAGCTCATTTCGTTAATTTAGGTTGAAATACATTACTTATGATGCTATTTTAGATGAATTACAATAATTCATGCTTTTTAACAAAATTTTCAAAACAGTAACAACAAAATGTTTGACTTATTCTAAATGCATTGTGTATTGTCATTTTCAAAAGTTAGCAAAAATTTAGTTAAAAACACTGTTCAAGTACATTTATGTTGGATTGTTCCAACCCTACCAAAAAAATCGCAATGTTTATTTCTTTCATTAGATGCATGCTTCTGTAAGATTCAATTCCACAGCATTTATCTTTTTCGCTATATCAGCCACTCAATACCATGCATTAGTGTGGGGGTACACGTACGCCATTGTGAAACAGCCACATGAACCGTTATGGAAACTTTGTAGCTACCCATAAAGTCATGCAAGGCAATAAAGTCATTTGCTTTTCTACTTTCACTCTCCTTTCAATATCGTTTTCATTTTTTCCATTTCTTGTAAAGAAACATTCTAAATACACAAACGTCTTCACAAAATATTACAATAAGACAATATGGTCCTGAATTAAATGACTCTGGAATTTTCGAAGGCTAAAAAACCCAGTCTTACTGGGCTATAAGTATATTTCGAAAAGTCAAGCAATAAAACGAAAAATACAAACCAGCAACTATATCACAATGTCCTCTTTAATTATTTTCTTTCTGCTTACTTAAGCAAAAGTTGTTAAACTTAAAAAATAAAAGGCATTTTAAAGCGCCCCATCATCCAGCTTTCTACAGAAATAGAAAGAGAAGAGGAGATTCAAACGTTAGATACCTCGCTCTGTCCAAGAAACTGAATGAAAACGTCAACCAAATTACATCATAAAAGTGACAAATACTGCTACAGAGTTAAGACTGGTGTATCATGGGTTGTAAAAGTTAAAACATGGCATCTTAAAACGCCCCATCATGCAGCTTTTTAAGTTAATAAAAAGACAAGAGAGAATTCTAACTCAAGACACCTTGGTCCAAGAAAATAAACAAAAATGCCGACAAAATGAAGTCATGAAAGTAACAAGCAAATCCACAACCTAGTTAAGTTCGGTCTAACAGGTTTCTTCTTAGCTCAATTGTCAAAGGACTATTTTGAATTATATAAACGTCACTCATCAACGACAAAGCCAAAACTGTGTTTTGACAATATATTGAAAATTATGCTAATTCATGATGAATGGGAACTAAATAAACTAAATTTAGAATATTAAAAAATAAAGGGGTTCGATAATTACTATCAAAATTTGAGAACTTTGTGTAATTCAATTCACGATCAAGCCCACTGATAGGTACGACAGTCTATATTATCCCATTCCCCGTTATTGACGTAACAGTCTACTCGTGTTTTATTTAAAAATAGAGTTTGTTTGAGTAAAGATAAAATTGTGTATGTAACAAGAATGTCAATCAAATATACTAATGTTGCAACATTTTGAAGTTTTACTTTCTTGTTCTTTGTTTGTTGGTAAGGTCTTTGTAAAAAAATAAATAATAATAAAATAAAAAAAAAGATTGTGGCTGAATACTTCTGGAGTTTATTCGTTGAGGTGGGAATTCACGTGTCTGCGCTGTCTGTGTTTAGCACATCAAACGTCGACCTCGGATCCACAAATCCGTGTTGGGGTGGTTTGATGGTGAGAGCCTCAACCAGTGACCAGCTCAGTACAGTCAATCCGGCGGTCTTCTCACAATCCACTACCTGCCCTAAATGAGACCCAGCTCGAGTATCAACAGGTCTCTGACACCATCCTCCTATCTCCATCATCTCAGGGACCAACCCAAACTCCTTCGGTGCGTTCAACCGATCGGTCTGGCTCCCTCTCATTCATTCGAGCTCCTAAATTGGTTCCATTGTTCGAACGATGAAACGATTCCAACACCCGTACATCGTCGATGTCTAATCAGTACACTTGTTCCAAACTTAGCTTGTGAATCCTATATTCGGCAATAGTTTACCTACTATCGACGTTACTTTCTAACTGGAGTTTTGAATGAATGAATGTTTCATATTAGTCTAATCGACATTAAATAAAATTGCTGTGCGAGTGTTTCGTATGTAAAATTTACAAAAATAATCAAAAAACGCAGTATACAGCCATTGCAGCATATGATTTTACTGATTAAAACTACATGATTTTACATTAAGACTACCCAACCGAAGTTTACAGAAGTGAACAATTCTATACCTTTTCAAGAAGTACCAGTTTTAAGTGCTCGAACAAATGTTTTACAGAGGGGTGAGGGGCAGGTGGCTGTCAAATTTCCTTTTTTAAGATGGCGGATCCAAGATGGCGGCCGAAAATGAAGTTGCTCCGATCCGGACGAAAATCGGTATCTGGGGGTTTGGGGTCGGAGATTCCGAATATCGGGTCAGTTTTCCGATTCCACCATTTTCCAAATGGCCGCCATACAAGGAGTGGTGAGGCGAGGCCGCAGGCCGAGACGAACCACGACGCCAAGCCTTGAGGCGAGGCCGTAGGCCGAGGCGAGCTGCGTTAAAGGTGAGGCCGAAGGCCGAGCTTCGCGTAGGGGTAGCCCGGAGCGTCACCCTACCCCCCAAATCCAAGATGGCCGCCATACAAGTTTAGATTCTAAAGGTGAGGCGAGGCCGAAGGCCGAGGCGAGCCGCGTATAGGGTGAGGCCGAAGGCCGAACTTCGCATAGGGCGAAGCCTGAAGCGCCCCTCCCCCCAATTCAAGATGGCCGCCATACAAGTTTAGATTTTTAAGGTGAGGCGAGGTCGCAGATCGAGCTGAACGCGCGAGCCGAGGCCGTAGGCCGAGGCGAGCTTCGTATAGGGCGAGGCCGAAGGCCGAGCTCCGCGTAGGGAAGAGCCCGAAGCGTCACCAAGCATATTGCCAGCCGACCGCCATCATACCGACATGGGTGTCGTTTAATAGGTTTTCAGGGGTGCTGATTTTCAAAATGACATCCATTTTGAAATCCAAGATGGCGGACATGGATTTTTTTAGAAAATACCGTCATGGGTGTCGTTTAATAGGTTTTCGGGGGTGCTGATTCCGAAAATGACATCTAATTTTAAATCCAAGATGGCGGACATGCATTTTTGAATAAAATCCGTTGTTGGTGTCGTTTCTTAGGTTTCCGGGTGTGCTTATTCCAAAAATGACATCTATTTTGAAATTCAAGATGGCGGACATGTATTTTTTGTAAAAAGCAGTCATGGGTGTTATATATTGGGTTTTCGGGGATGCTAATTTCGATTAAGTACGAAATTCATTTCGAAATTCAACATCTTGAATCTGGACGTGCACTTTTTTTGAAAATGACGTCATGGGTGTCGGTTAATATGTTTTTGAAGGTCATTAATTTTAAATTTAAAACCAAGATGGCGGACATGCACTTTTTTGATACTAGGTACCTACCTATTGAGAACGGGTTTTGTTTAATAGGTTTTCTGAGTTATTGATTTTGAAAATGTTATCTATTTAAAATACAAACGGACAAGTATTTAATTGTAAGTACCTATCGGTATACCATACTCACCGGCATAGGTTTGTACCTAGGTTGTTTTTAGGGGAGCTGCATTTTAATTATTTTCTTAATAGATTCTTTACGCTGCTACCATGGTAATTTAAGTGAATTTATATACTTACATTTCCAAGAAATAAATACCTAAGTAAGTATTTACTTATTTTATTACCTGTTTAGTTTGTCTTTGGCTATTGTTGCTCACAAAATAAAAATGATTTTTAAGTTTTACGCAAGTAAAATACAAATTTGGTTTAAACAAATCCAATCCAATCTATGTTGTTAAGTCTGCTGTAAGAAATGTATTCCTATAAATAATCCGTGCCTGTTGTGTCGTCTCCTCTTTGCATATTTCTTTTATAAGTAGGTATGTTTAGTGTATGTACAAAAAACACTAAGTAAATAATACTTAAAATAAGTTTTTATTTTATTTTAGGTTAGGTGCCTATACTGAAGTGATTTTGTTTTGAATTATAGAAACATTTAAGTACCTATGTATGTGTGTCGAAACTAGATTAGCGACTTATTAAGCAGATTGGTAAGTATACATAATTACAATCTTCACACAATTCTTAACCTAAAAAATTTTTAGAGCAATTGTGTTATAAGTATAGATAGGTAAGCATTTAGAAAGTAAAAGTTTACTTTTCAGGTAAGTAAGTAGGTATAAACAAGAATTAGAATTTCTAACAAAATTTTGGCTTTTTCAACACTAATTAAAAAGAGCATTACCTATTAAAGCATTAAATAATATTGTACTCGTTAGTAGTAAAAGAGTAAGTAGTTAGGTACTCATAACTTGTTTAAAAAGACCACACTGCTTTCAAAAACTGATTCTGAAGACGAGCTTCACCACTGGGATACTTCTCTTCAATAAGTATACATATTTAAAACACGATTCTGGTCGTAGGTCATGTAGGTGTATGTTTATGGTCACTGAGAGTAGCCTATCGAAACGTAAATAGCTACTATACAAGCTTACCATTAGAGACTTCATTCCTATGGAAATTTGGTAAATGGCACTCTCTGTGTGTTATTTAGTCAATTAAATTCACTAATTAAATAATATTACAGCAGTTTTGTTATAATCCATTCAGTAAATTTTACTAAAAGAACTAACAAACATTCCTTCATCCCCACAAATTGAAGTACTTAAATGACCAAATTAAACAATATTATTTCAGGTAGGAAGCCTTTAATTTTTCTAATGCATTTGTTACTAAAGTCACAATCATAATGGGTCCACTTTGCCTTCCTTCACCGTGCTTTCCAGTAAGTGGATGCTGCTCCAGACCGTATCTACCTCAATGGCTATAATTTTTCTAATGCGTTTGTTACTAAAGTCACAATCATCATCGGTCCAATTTGCTCACTTTGTCTTCTTTCACCATGCTTTCCAGTATGTAGTCACTGCTCCTGACCATATCACCTCAATGGCTATCACTTTTGTGAACTATTTATTTAAGTCTGCTGGTAACTCATTCATATACTTAGTTGGTTGTATAAGCGTTTCATGAATCTGTAAAACAAATTATTTGTTAGAATTACTCCATGTTGGGTTAATAATCTTTAAAAGACAATTAATTGAAATAGATATAGACACCCCCAACATTAAAACATTAATTCTATGTAACTGCCCTTTTTCCTTTGTCCGACTATAATAACTTTGGCAAGTTTGGATGAGCAGTGACTAATAACTTTAACCAATCATAATTACAATGAAATATAAACATTTATTTTTATCTGTGAGTAGTTAGTGACTTATTAATTAAATTAGGAAACAAATAAGATTTACCTTTGTCTCAAATAACACACAATCAAGCAACTATGACTTTCTAAACAGATCCGACGTATCAATCAATCAATTTTTATGTTTAAGGCTCTGTCTTCAAAGGATAAGACAATGACCCTGCGACCAAAGTCAAGGTTGGAAACTACAAGAGATTACGGTACCTACAAACAATAAGCGGTACCTACAAGGATAAGATCGAGATAAGACTAGGGCAATGAGGAAAGAAGTTTTCCTTCGTTTCCAAAGTAAATTTAAAATTTAGATGCACTATAGGCACGAGCACGAGCAAAGAGAATATAAACACTAGCGTTTTAAGCACGAGTGTATTTAAATAAGCAAAGAACGGAGCCGTATGTACAGCCATTTTTTTTTTAATTATTTCTTTATTACATATTTGAATATTTCATTTTCCTTAAAGAAAAATGTAGCTCTTACGCTGTTTTCATACCATATATTCATACAAATATAATTGCCTCATGTTTTGATCAATATGCTTTTCTGAGGAACAATATTTTATACAAAAGTTTTGGCTGTATCTTAGTGTTGACCTCTGCCTTATAATGATAAATGTTTAACAAAAACGGTGTTGCCAAAATAAGGCGAATGTTTACAATCTTAGCTAATTTTGTCAGTCAAAGGTAAACTAAAAAATCACATTTTAAATATATAAAAAAGTGTATGAAAAATATGAGGAACTTAATCAAAGTACTTAAATTGAATCTAAAATACAAATTATTACTGTATTAAGTCGGAAGCACATTTGATAGTTCGCTGGGATTTTTCCCGTAACAGCTTTTACTTATTTTCTCATTTACTTACATAGTGAACGTAGACAAAATGAACGTGGACAAAATAGCGTCCAATTAATAAATCCATGTTACAGTAGTCCAGAAGTGAGCGTGCCGCGGCAGCGGACGGTGGAGTGCCAGAAACGACTTTGTTTGCGTTCAGCTCTTGTCGCAGTTCCGCGCAGCCGTCCCATAATAATCTAAATTTCATTTAAAAATAATAATATCGGTTTCCACGCGAAGGGAATCATAAGGGGATAGTACCCTCTCCTATCCACCCCCTTCTTCCCTCCATAATCCACTCCGCGCGAACCAAGATATTAAAGAAATCTCTAATGTTCTTATCAAATTAATAAAAATTAAAATATGGACTGGCGAAGTATCCAATATCAAGGAGATAGCCATTACAAGTTGTTATAATTTCAGAGCCTCGTCCGTTAATCAACAAGGTGTACTGCTGTGACAAACAGATTAAGAATACTGTTCCTTTTCGGTCAGATTTAAAACAATGGTTTTGTACAATAAATAAAATAAAATAAAATAAATAAAATAAAGAATGACTTACATATATTTTTTTATATGGCAAGCGGTAACTTGTTTGACAACACGTTTCAATTATTGCTGTAAAATACAATAAAGACAATAAATAGAAAGTTACTTTATGATATGATACTTAATCTGAATCTTTAAAAGGTCAGCATTGTTTCCATTGAGGCAAAAGACTGTCCGTTGTTGGCACTACGTGTACATTAGATTTATTTCGATAACATAAGGGTTTATAAACAATTTAGTTTATCAAATTCGGTTTTCGGTTTACTTTCGGTAATTTTGGCTACTTAATATCTTATGAAGCCAATAATGGTCCGGAAATCCTCATTTTTTGTTATGTAAATGATGTTAAATCCATTTTTATGACAACTGTATGAAAAAAAGCATTGCGACAAAATTTATTTAATTTTTATTATTTTAGGACATTTTTGAGTTATTGATTTTGATTTAGCATGGTATGGTATTCCCTTTTTTTTAATTCATTTTCCTTTTGATGAAGCTTGGTAAGTACTGTGTTTTATTTCTATTTTATTAATAAATTTAGCAGTTTTTAATGTTTTTATGAATATATTAAGTTATTGGTGATTATTATTATATGTGTAACATTTGTAAGTTTATTTGTTTTAGTTTGTGCATTTGTTACAGTTAGTAACGACCGTTACAAAGTAGCTATCATTTCAAAAAATCAGTAGCATCTTTTGTCTTTTTTAGGGTTCCGTAGTAATCTACGAACCCTTATAGTTTCGCCATGTCCGTCTGTCCGTCTGTCCGCGGGTTTCCTAAGAAACCCTTGGTACTACAGAGCTGAAACTTGGCATGATTATACATATAAATCACGCCGACAGAACTGTAGAGTAAAATCTTAGAAAAAAAATTTTTTTCGGGTGTCTCCCATAGACGTGAAAGGGCGATGGATTTTTTTTTCTCGCCAATATTTTTGAATGAGATGTCATAGGATAGCATATTAAAAGATAGAAGGGGTTTACTAAGAACGTTTTTCAATTCAGCACTCCGTTTGCGAAATATAAATTTTTAAAGTGAAATTTTTTGGCAAACACAAGTGTCCCCCCCCTCTACCTGCTAAACGGTGGTTTTTAAAAATGTGGAAAAATTCAAGTTGGTAGAATATATAACGAAATTAAAAGGAAAACTATCACACATAACTTGGTCCTTCAAGTTAGCGAGTAATAGTCGACCAAGTGCCAAACACTGTTGGGATTAATAAGAATTTATTTACTCATATAAGATCCTTGGTACTATAGAGCTGAAATTTGGCATGGTCATAGATATTGATTGCGCCGACAGATATAAAATATAAAATTTTAGAAAAAACATTTTTTCGGGTGTTTCCCATACACGTGAAAGGGCGATGGATTATTTTTTCTCGCCGATACCATCGAATTGAATGTCATAGGATAGATTATTTAAAATATAGAAGGGGTTTACTAAGAACGTTTTTCGATCCAGCACTCCGTTTGAGAAAAAAATATTTTTAAAGTGAAATTTTTTGTTAAAAACAAGTGTCCGGGGGGGACACTACTAGCTAAACTGTTGTTTCTAAAAATGTGAAAAAATTCACGGCTATAGAATATACAACGAAATTAAAAGAAAAACTATCACACATAAGTTGGCCCTTCAAGTTTGCGAGTAATAGTCGACCAAATGTTTTTGGGATTAATAAGAATATGTTTACAAGGTTCCACGCTAAAAGTGAGGGGAGGTCGAAAGCCAAACTGTAACATATTGACATTTTAGGTGTCGTTAAATAGTTTTTTGGGGGTGTTAATTACGAAAATTACATCAAAATTATTTTAACAGCAGGTTGATATTATTTCTAACAGTAATATTGCCGTAATAAAAAACAAAAAAAAAACAAAAAAAAGGAAAAAAAGGAAAAAAAAATTCGCGCTCGCTTCTATCGCGAATTTTATACTTACATTCGGTTGTATTTAGACCAAAACAAAAATGATTTCCGAAATAACTAACTCTTTAATAATACATTTGTTTTTAGGTTTCCGTAGTAATCTACGAACCCTTATAGTTTCGCCATGTCCGTCTGTCCGCAGATTTCCTAAGAAAACCTTGGTAGCACAGAGCTGAAATTTGGCAAGGTCATACATATAAATTACGCCGACAGAACTGTAGATTTTTTTTTCGGGTGTCTCCCATAGATGTGAAAGGGTGATGATTTTTTTTTCTCGCCAATATCATAAAGTGGGGTGTCATAGGACAGCTTTTTAAAAGACAGAAGGAGTTTTCTAACAACGTTTTTCAATTCAGCACTCCGTTTGCGAAACATAAATTTTTAAAGTAAAAATGTTTGTCAAACACAAGTGTCCCCCTCTCTACCAGCTAAACGGTTGTTTCTAAAAATGTTAAACAATTCACAGTGGTAATATACAGGGTGTTAGGCGCATGGACCGACAAAATTTTTTGGGTGGCTGGTGGGGTCATTTGCTACATTTCCATCATCAGTCCCTGGTCCAAGGAGTTACGGCTATGGAGATATGATTTTTTGTCCTTTTTTTCTAAAAATCCCCAAAATATTGCAATTAAAACCCTGTAACTTTTGCATTTTTCATTATAAAAGTATTTTTTTTTATCAGGTGCATTCTCTAACGTATGCATCTTCATAAAAATAACACGTTTTGTTCCAATTTGCACCACAAATTTGGAAAAAATGTGTTTTTTTGTAAAATTAAAAGTTAACGTATGAATAAAATTCAACTTCTAAATTCATTTTTAAAAAAAGTAGCAGGTATTGAGAATTTCATTTTCTTTTATAAAGTTTTGTAGTTCATTACCTTTCTAACGGTATAAGATACTTTATTGAAAAACAAAAAAAAATACCTCTAAAGTTAGGATTTCATCAGAGAGGTCAATTTCTCTGAGTATTTTTTTTTCATTTAAAACCATTTTTTTCTAGGGTGCATTTTGGAACGTGAACGAAATTTCTAACGGTACCACTTCTGCTATTTTATAATCTTCCTAACGGTACTACTTCTGTGTTTTATGACACTTCTACACGTTATCAAAAAAAAATCTGCTCTAAAATTAGGAATTAAATTTATAGCACCAGAACCAAAAGATCTAATAAAATCTGCCCTCGTCTGAACGTGCAAATGATTTCTTTTTTCTGATCTTTGCTTCCTTTGTTTAGACTATCAATAAAACAATCATATCAATGTAATCATTTATTTTCATAATTTAATCCTTTAATTACAAATTTTGCTCGAAATGAGAACCTCTGTTGCGAATGCAGGCTCGACACCTTTTTCTTATCTCTGTAGTGGTTGTTGCCATCCGCATTTCCTCTTTCATTACTTCAAAAAAAATTTAAAAAAATTCGCGCTCGCTTCGCTCGCGCATGAAGCACTTCCATTCTGTTATATTTAGGCCAAACTTTTTAATACATTTGTTTTTGATACTAAGTATAGTATTTGGGGATTTTAACATCAACTATGACAATATGCTTGTAGAATTAAGAAGCCAGCTGCATATTTGAACCATGCTGCTACGGAACCCTACAATGCGCGTGGCCCGACACGCTCTTGGCCGGTTTTTTTTTGTTTAAACGTAATTTAAATGTTGTGTTTCAATAATATTTAATGCAAACAGTGTTGATAAGTATTTGAAGTGATACCTACTTACTAAAACGATTGTCATATAGGTAAGTAAGACTAAAAATAACCCCTGAAAATTCCCAAGTAACTTAGTTACCGTTGGAATGATTGTCTTACCTATGTTACGAGATTTCTTAGTGCTTTATTTAGTTTTTCATTTAGAGTGGGTACTCTACGCTTAAAAACCGTGAAAGATTTATGAGGTCAAACCATTGTGAATAGGTAGGAGTGTGTTAGGTAGATACCTATCTACCTTTTGTGCGACGCGGCGCGCCAACCACTTAAGTAGGTACCTCACAATCGGGTTGAATCATATTAATATTCTAACTAATAGGTATGCAAGTTTCTCCACAATGTTTCCTTCGCCGTAAAAGCGTCTTTTAAGTATAGTTGGTTGGTACCTTTGATTATAATCAAAGGTTGGTGCCTATGCAGTTAATGTAGGTACGTAAGCAGGGGCTCCCACGTCAAGGTCATGTTAATTAGGTGTTCCCTCTGTGCTCTTTATACTTTATACTTTATTGTACACAAAAATTAAAACAAACATTTTACAGAGAACAGGATACACAATGGCGAGCTTAACTCAAAATGAGTTCTCTTCCAGCTAACCTAAATTGATTAATAAAGTTTGAAATGTAAATGGGATTCTTATGTAAATTTAAATAGAAGTAGGTATGTACTTATGTACCTACCTCTTAATAGGAAGAATATTTTACTAAAATGTAATTTTACTTCATAGGTTCAAGTATCATCAATGGAAATGGAAGCCTCACCAATTAGTAGCTGCCGGTATGTACCTATTTTTATTAACTAAAAATATGGTCAGTGGGTCATGTTAGTAACTATTCTCCCTAACATGACCTAACTAACTAACTAATTAAAACTTAAAATTAATGATGCCAGAAAATATGAAAAGTAAGAGTATTTTCTCAAGGCCTATTCAATAGTATTTTTATAGAAAATATTAGGCATTTAATTGTGTTTCCCATCTAATGCTAAAATATGTTGTCAGAAGACTGTTTTTTTAATAACCGTCTAAGAAATCTACATATTGATATAGAATAAGCTGAACCTTCCATTTTTTTACAATCTCATTGTTGAACTGGTGTTCTCTTTAGTTGTGTTTTCTCTCTGTCTTTTTAAAACTGCATGCTTGGTAGGTGTAGTTTTATTTGTTAGAAAAACTAATTATCCAAGTATTTTTTAACTTTATAAATACAAAAACACCTGCTACCTACACTTTATTTTTAAATTTAGTTATATTTTTTTTGACCTACGAGTATGAGAGTTTTAGATCCATACTCTCAAATTTTTAATTCTTAGGGGTAAGCAATGATGGTAGTTATAGCAAAACCCTTGCGTTGTCACGTGGCGTGGCACATGCCCTTTTGCCAGCACCACGGACAAAAGAAAAAAGAAATGAAATAATTTTGAAATAAAAATATTGGGAAGGCTATCGAAAAAAAACACCAAATGCGGTTTAGCCTTCCGTATATTGATATTAGGTTAAATGATTACAAATAATAACCAGGAATTTAGTTCGAGGTTAAGCTATATGAAACACTAGCTTAGCGGCAGGGGCCGTTTAAGAACTTAAAAAAAGGATTCTATCTTATTTCCACAAAACTTAAACACACTTAACACAAAAGTCTGATAAAAAGAGAGGAACCACCGTGCAGATACGACATAGGGACTTTACACTTGACCGCGGTTAAACTTGAAAATTAAGTGACCAACCTCCAGCGCGGGCAACGATACCTCGTGCAGATTGTCTCGGGCTGGTTGTGGCAGCGAGGCTGCTACCAGGCAGGTAGGCTAGGTACCGGCAGGCACTCAGAGGGCACACACTTCAGCGTGACGGTCCCGTGCACGCAGCCAATGTCAGAACCAACTCCCAACTCCCCACGTGGTTTGCACGATGAATGCCCGCAAGTTCGGACGACAAATATTAAAATAATCCCACTGAAAAACAGAAACAAGACATCTAAGAAGCAATTCACAAATGATTACGCGACAAAGGGGAGCGATCACAGACCGTAGCACGTGGCCGTGCTTCACCCAAAGAACATGAGTTTTAGCGGTTATTTCGTGATGAATGCTTACCGGGTTCTCTGGTTGAGACCTCCGTATCACCCTCCCGACCCTTTTAGTCACGCAGTCCCAACTTTTGGGAAGACTTTCAAAACTGCTGAAACAAAATATGACAATGAATCCGCCGTACGGAATTTCACCGCACGCAACACGGCGAGCACTAATGGATATTCTAAAACGTAATTTGAAGTACTTACTTTTGCTATAAATAAAATCTCTTCACAGGAGAACAATGATTACTTGTTTCAGCTCCAAAATAGAAAATAAAATGACCATGGTTGAAATCCATGCCATTGCCATGTCCATTTTGGTGTTGTCAGCGCAACCTCCCCAAAATGCACTATGCTTTTTTTGATATAAGCAAATTTATTAGAAAACAAATCCACATTAAACAATTAACTAATGAGCAAAAGCTATATAAAATAGCGAGACGAAATTTACCTATAAACGATTTTTCTCGTAGATAAAAAGCTTTTCCGCTTTTGAAAATTCAAAGTGATTACCACCCATTTCCAAACTGCGCTCACAAATGGCAACACCGAAGTGTAGTAGTAGTGATGTGCCATAAGCATAGTGATGCGACGTGCTGGTATCGGATAGGTACTTGTTATAAAACGGAAAACGTTCCGTTACAATACCCCCCTTCCTAAAAGAACGATGCTGCCCTCAGCATCTTGTGATTGGAATTTGGAAATGGAAAAAATAATTTTTGGAATGCTTACGGAAAAGAAATGGAAATGGAAAAAAAAATATATAGGCACCAATGGCCACCAGAACCTGCTACCCAAGCCAAATGAAATCCAAACAAATAGGTTACTAAGAACTGGTAGCCAATGCTGTCACCTTACTAAAAACTAAACCGCAAAACTTAAAGGAAAGAAACAAGAAATAGTGTCATCGACTTTGCACAAGGACCGGCCTAACAATACCTGGGATCCCTGAAATACTTTAAACCGTGTTTAAAGTACTCAGTTTTCCTATACAGGATCTCCGACTGAATCCGACCAAACGTGTCAACCTATTTCACTGATTTGTCGATTCCTATGGGAATGTAAGTATAACCAAGTAAATGGTTTATAAGTTTTCCTTACCTAGCCCTACGACTAATGTCTTGGGATCGCTATAAGCACTAGGTAAGGGAAAACAAAAGCAAACTAAAGTAAACAAGGATAAACTAAGAGCGATGACTAAAATGTACCTAAAATTAATATCTCGAACCCACCAAAACACAGGAGTGTAAAATATTTACTAAAAATTCCCTATTTTAGAGAAATTAAAAAACTCGAGTGTGAGCGCTCAAAAAAAAAGGTAGTTCAAGTGTAGGATAACCTACAAAATGAGTACAAAGGTTTCTGTCTAGCCGACGGTCCAGCTCCACCCCAAAATTGAACACAGAGCACACTTTTAACTGATCGTACATCTACTGACATCCTTCATCTTTCATGATAAGTAATGTAACAAAAGAAAATAAATACTGTCCATCACGTTCCTTTCACTCTTTAATGTGTAGTGGATCAATAGTAAAATCCAAAACACTATTTGTGGCTTTAATTTAATTTATGTTTTGAGGTCTTTTATATGCCAAGAACCAATTAATCGGCCGTCAGAAAGTCGCTCTAGTTCATACACTAAAGGTGATAACACTTTATGTACCTTACACTCTTCGAACTTTGGAGCAAGTTTAGCCATTTTAAATTTTTCTGCGTCACTTTGAATAAACGTTCTTTTCCAAACCTTATCACCCTCCTTAAAACGTGCCTGTCTACGTCTCAAATTGTAATGGCTAGCGTTTTCAGCATGGGCCTTAAGTAAATGTTCCTTGACCTTGGTGAAAATGTCTTTTAAATGATGGAATTCACCTGCGTATTCATCCCTAGGAACGCCCGGTTCGTAATTTTTATTAGGGTCCTTATAGAAGGAGCCGCTAATGACCGGCTCTCTAGCGTGGACTAGGAAAAACGGTGTGAAACCTGTTGATTCGTTCACGGCACTATTAATAGCGTATTGAATCTTTGGCAAATTCTCATCCCAAGCTCTATGATTATCTTTAACATAAGACGCGACCGCTGTCATAACCGTTTTGTTGTAACGTTCGACTAAATTAACTTGAGGGGTGTAACGCGGCGTTAAGTGTAAATTTGGTACTTTATAGCGTTCTAAAAGCTGCCGAAATTCAGAGCCTGTGAATTGCACTCCATTGTCTGCAATTACAGTCTCTGGAACTCCGTGTGCTAAAATAACATTATTTTCAAAATGTTTCGCTACTAGTGCGCTAGTAGCGCGCCTAAGAGGAAACAAGAGAGTGTATTTCGAGAAGCAGCAAGTTATTACCAAAAGGTGAACAAAACCTGATCGCGACCTGGGTAAGGGTCCTACTAAATCGATTGACAGAACCTGAAACGGTCGGTGGCAAACCTTTGGTTGACCCATCAAACCTGGTGTGGCTTTTTGTGAAGGCTTGTAAGCAGCACACGTATCACATTTACTAATAAAATCAACCACGTCTTTATGCATTCCCGGCCAAAAATACCGCAGACATAGACGTCTATGCGTTTTGAAAATGCCTAAATGAGCAGCGGTAGGTTCGCAATGATTTTCTTTAATGACTGCCTCCCTACGATCCTTTCTCACTACTTCCTTCCATTCAAATTCTCTCAATAAATTATATTTTTGTTTAGACAAGCGATACAAGACATTATTTTGTATGCAAAAATTTGGCAATTTGGTAGGATGTGTTTTACACTCATTAAAAATCCTGTCATACCACTCGTCTTGAACGTGATCCACAGCATTTACTACCTCCTCCTTGACCAGCCTAGACAACGCATCGGGCACTACATTGTCCGTGCCTTTTCTGTGCTCAATTTCGAAGCTAAACTGTGACAGTCGGCAGGACCAACGAGCTAATCTACCTGAAGGGTTTTCTAACTTGGTAAACCATTTGAGTGAGGAATGGTCTGTGACCACTTTAAATTTACGCGAACCCAAATATGGTTCAAACTTCTCCACAGCAAACAAAACCGCCAAAGCTTCCCGCTCTGTGGCGCTGTAGTTACGTTCAGCCTTATTTAAAGACCTACTAACAAAAGCAATTGGGTGATCATGTCCGTCAATATTCTGCAACAGCATGCCGCCTAAACCATAGGACGATGCATCACAATGAACAGTAAAAGGTTTATTAAAATCTGGTACAGCTAACACTGGTGCTGTAACCAGAGCGTTTTTTAAAGCGTTAAAAGAATTTTCGGCTTCGTCTGACCACAGGAAAGGTGGTGCGTTTTTACCCGTACTGGTTAACTTATTTAAAGGCGCAGCGATGTTGGTAAAATTTCTAATAAATCTTCGGTACCACGAGCACGTACCTAAAAACATTTTAACCTCACGTGCTGAAGTAGGGGTTGGAAAATTTAATACTGCAGAAACCTTTTCTGGGTCAGTTCTCAAGCCATACTCGTCAACGACATAGCCCAGATATTTTATGGAGCTTCTAAAAAAATTTGACTTGGCAAAATTTACTGTTAAATTGGCCATTTTTAATTTCTCTAAAACTCGCTTCAATAATAATAAATGCGTTTGAAAATCTGAGCTAGCTATAATTATGTCATCAATATAACAGTAAACTATGCCCTTTTCGATATCACTACAGAAACCGTGTCCAAATAAAGAATCCATCAATCTTTGTTGACGAGCTGGAGCGCCACTAAGTCCGAAAGGCATTACTTTGAATTTAAAGAGCCCACGACCTGGAACCGTGAAGCTAGTTTTGTCTTGCGAATTTAACTGTAGCGGCGTCTGCCAAAAGCTTGAGCTCAAGTCGATTGAAGATAAATACCTGGCTTCTTTTAAGCTATCTAAAATTTGAGGCATGTAAGGGATCGCATAAGCGTCACCTTTGGTTACTGCATTTAATTTTCTACTATCTAGGCAAAACCTCCAATCACCGGTGGATTTTTTAACGAGGATCACAGGATTGTTCCACGGACTTTCGCTAGGTGCCACTACATCTAAGGCTAACATGCGATCTAGTTCGTCATACAATGCCTTCTTCTTCTCCGGGGAAAGAGGATACTGCCTAGTTTTAATAGGTGGCGAATCGCCCGTATCAATGACATGTTCAGTAAGAGTCGTTCTTCCTAAACCTTTCTTTTCGGTAGAAATGTTCTCAAATTCTTTTACAATAGAATCCGCTAATTCACTTTGACTTGATGTAAGTTTATTGTAAGCTTGAATTGCGGGTAATTGATCCGAAGATATACTATTGCAAACTTTAAAATAAGTATCCGGCGTACTTCTGTAATCTATTTTGTCAAACAGTTCATGAGCTAAATGAAAACTTTTCCAAAAGTCGCATCCAAGAATAACGTCAGTGACGATGCTTGGAATGACGTGGAATTTGATAACCCGGGTTACATTATTAAATTTTACAGGGACAAAGACAAAACCAATCGACTCCAGCTGGATGCCGTTAGCAACACTACAAGATTTGTCCAACTGTGGTTGAAACTCGAGACCAAATTTAATAAATTGCTCATGAGAGTTGTTTCACAAAATAGAAATGCAAGCACCGGAATCTAATAAACCTATGATTTCAAAATCATTGACTAGAATTCTCAAATATGGTCTAATATCCTCCTTATTAGGTGCAAAATGAACCGAAGCAATGGTGTCAAAAGACTTAAATTTATTAAATTATGATGTATTGGCTTCGTGAAATTCACTAAACAAGTCACCTCGGTTCAAATTATTCAGTTTTTTGTTCCGGAAGGATTTTCGTTTGATTTTGGATTACACTTCGGGCAAGTTCGTTTTGTGAAACCTATTTCCCCACACTTAAAGCAGTGAATTTTATCTGGATCTGGAGTTGCCTGACATAGTTTGAAATTGTGGTTACCCTTTCCGCATTTATAGCATGTTCTTGTGCTTTTAGCGTTTGACGTTTTTGCTTGCTGAGGAGAAGCTTCTTCCTTACCCTTTTGGTCATTTTTAGTTTGTTTACCGACAGCATTAACCGATTTTTCTTTGGATTTACCCTTATACGTAAATTCCGTACTCAGACTACTGTTACTGGCTTTACCGGGCTCAACGAAAAGATTTGCGCGCTGGCGCGCTGCCTCTAGCTTGCGACAGATTGATTTTAATTCCGGAATGGTTTTAACGTCAAGTAAAGCAAGTTGTTGTGAGAAGTATGGCCGTATGTTATGCAAGAGTATTTCGAGCTGCTTGTCTTCGGACAGAGGTGTCTTTAAGCGATTAAAGAGGCACGACATTACCGAAAAGTAAATGTGGGTTGGTTCGTCCTCCCCTTGCGTTCGTAACCGGATTTCTCCCAACAGACGATAATCAAAATCGACCGGGTCAAACTCGTCTAACAATAAATTTTTTAGCTCACTCCAGCTGTTGACCTGTGACTTGACTCCTCTATACCACAACAAACCCTGGTCTGAAAACAACTGTGCCGCAGACTTGAACAGCTTGGCATCAGAAACGCCGTGCGACAATTTCAGCTCGTCGACTCGCTCTAAGAATGATCTGGGATCCGTCGTTCCATTGAAATGGAGGTTCCATTTGGACACGTTCTTATCGCCGGAGCACGCTACTTCGCCTTTCGATTCTGCTTCGCCTACAAAATGAGTTCTCAACGATTCGACCTTGGACCACAATTGTGCTAAAGTCTTTGACAGTTCTACCTTTTGAGACAATACCCCTGCATCCGTGGCAGAAAGACGCGACAGCCTGTGGTAAAGATGTTTCCCTAAACAGCGACATCTATTGAAATAGTAAGTGTTAGGTGTTTTTTCCTGCTTGGAAAGCAGTGAGCCCAATTCGCTGACTTTTCCTGAGATTGCCTCGATTTCATCACTTTCTTTTAATTCGGTTTCAAACACTGACTCCGAAGGACTATCTTCTAGCAATTCCCTCAACTGTTTTTTTAACAAAGGAACCGTAGCTGCTGGTTTGTCAGACCTAATTGTCACTTCGTATATTAACTCATCCTTGATTAATGACTCAATAATAATTTCCTGCATGGTGGTTTTTCTTTACAACTTTTAGGTACAGTATAAATGGTTAAACAAACTAGTCAACCGAGCGCGTAGCTCTTAATCCTTATCCTTCCGTTACTATTGAACAATTCTTAAAGTAAATTAGCTTAATGTTAAATTAAATTTAAGCTGAATAAAGTTTTATTAAACTTAAATTTATTTTAAAGGAATTGTCTTGTTTTATATTAAATTAAGAATAGCTTATGTTAATTTTTATTTATGCTGAACAATGTTTCTGTTTAACTGTAATTTATTTTATAGTTATTTATCTTTTTTTTTTGTTTTTTAAACAAATTATATGTTTTAAACAATGTTGTTTAATTTGTAGAATATTTTATAATTGTAAGTGGTTTTTTTTTTACAATAAAAATAATTCACTTTTGGAAAAAACGTTGGTGGTTCCTCTTTATTATTTTCAAATCCACTAAAATTGGGGAAAGCACCTTTAAATTTGCAAACTATTTGCTCGCATTAATTAATACCACTTATAAATAAAAAGGGAAAGAAAACAACAACCCCATTATAAAATATTTTAATGTATGAACAAGGCGAGGCAAATAGTCTGGAAATTACAATATGGACAATTTACTGTTTAAGTTAAAAAAAATAAAAATAAGTTAAACTTAAGTTATTGTTTGTCAAAAAGAAAAGGTAAATGTCCAATTTAAAAAGGTATTTCCTTCCAAGTAAGTCCGCAATTCCTTACTTCTTTCCTTTTCCCCGCTACTCTTCTCAAATCAATCTACCAGTAAATCACTCCTAAATAAAGCCAACAGCCAGGACAGGTGGTACACGCACAATAATCCCTGCGGTCCGGGCGGAAATTTGTAGCTTCCAGAGAAAAGAAAAGAAGAAAGGTGGAAAAAAAAATTTGGAATTTTTTTTTTCTCTTGGAAATTTTTGGAAATTTGGAAATACTGTAGAAAGCTTTGTGGAAATCAATTTAAATCAGTTGGGCGCCATTTTGTCACGTGGCGTGGCACATGCCCGTGTGCCAGCACCACGGACAAAAGAAAAAAGAAATGAAATAATTTTGAAATAAAAATATTGGGAAGGCTATCGAAAAAAAACACCAAATGCGGTTTAGCCTTCCGTATATTGATATTAGGTTAAATGATTACAAATAATAACCAGGAATTTAGTTCGAGGTTAAGCTATATGAAACACTAGCTTAGCGGCAGGGGCCGTTTAAGAACTTAAAAAAAGGATTCTATCTTATTTCCACAAAACTTAAACACACTTAACACAAAAGTCTGATAAAAAGAGAGGAACCACCGTGCAGATACGACATAGGGACTTTACACTTGACCGCGGTTAAACTTGAAAATTAAGTGACCAACCTCCAGCGCGGGCAACGATACCTCGTGCAGATTGTCTCGGGCTGGTTGTGGCAGCGAGGCTGCTACCAGGCAGGTAGGCTAGGTGCCGGCAGGCACTCAGAGGGCACACACTTCAGCGTGACGGTCACGTGCACGCAGCCAATGTCAGAACGAACTTCCAACTCCCAACGTGGTTTGCACGATGAATGCCCGCAAGTTCGGACGACAAATATTGAAATAATCCCACTGGAAAACAGAAACAAGACATCTAAGAAGCAATTCACAAGTGATTACGCGACAAAGGGGAGCGATCACAGACCGTAGCACGTGGCCGTGCTTCACCCAAAACATGAGTTTTGGCGGTTATTTCGTGATGAATGACTACCGGGTTCTCTGGTTGAGACCTCCGTATCACCCTCCCAACCCTTTTAGTCACGCAGTCCCAACTTTTGGGAAGACTTTCAAAACTGCTGAAACAAAATATGACAATGAATCCGCCGTACGGAATTTCACCGCACGCAACACGGCGAGCACTAACGGATATTCTAAAACGTAATTTGAAGTACTTACTTTTGCTATAAATAAAATCTCTTCACAGGAGAACAATGATTACTTGTTTCAGCTCCAAAATAGAAAATAAAATGACCATGGATGAAATCCATGCCATTGCCATGTCCATTTGGTGTTGTCAGCGCAACCTCCCCAAAATGCACTATGCTTTTTTTTGATATAAGCAAATTTATTAGAAAACAAATCCACATTAAACAATTAACTAATGAGCAAAAGCTATATAAAATAGCGAAACGAAATTTACCTATAAACGATTTTTCTCGTAGATAAAAAGCTTTTCCGCTTTTGAAAATTCAAAGTGATTACCACCCATTTCCAAACTGCGCTCACAAATGGCAACACCGAAGTGTAGTAGTAGTGATGTGCCATAAGCATAGTGATGCGACGTGCTGGTATCGGATAGGTACTTGTTATAAAACGGAAAACGTTCCGTTACAACTGCCTATACAAATTGCATCAGCTGATAAATCTTTTTGTATGGGAAGTTAAAAATTTTTTTTCGTATTTCGGCATTTGTTCTTAGGGAAAGTTGTTCAGTTTCATGCGCTGATTCACCACCTGAGAGGATAAGATCGAACTACTTAACACCCTGTAAAGCAATTTAAACAATGTTTTCACACTGAACTGGTAGTGACAGAAACACTTTAGTAAAAGTCAGTAGGTAAGAGGCACACGAAAGTTGATAACTCTCATATTTCTGACCCACTAATACTCTGCCTGCCCGGTTTAGGAGATTTTGGCGTGAGCTCACGTATCTATGTCATATTACACAAACACAGTAAATTAAATTAAATATTGCTATGTGCATTTTAAATGGCAATATTCATGTAAACATACATACATACGCTCACGCCCATAATTCCTAACGGGGTAGGCAGAGCATCAGTGGTTCTAAAACCACTGATGCCACGTTTGATACAAATTGTGAGGGTTATCAGATGGAACAAGTTGTATAATGGTGAGAGGTGGTCAACCTTTCGCCCATTATACAGAAAAACCCTCGCATCCCTCTTACAGACTTTAACTGTATACCTGAGAAAAGTAGGTAGCAATATTCATTCATGTATTATAAAAGGCAATACTGAACTTAGCCTACCCTGATTTTTTTTCCTATTTAGGTTAAACATATGTTAAACTAATAATAGTCATAAAACATGCAAAGGAATGCATTTGGTGCGCTTTTAAAGACTAAAGCACCATTTTATAAAAGTCAAAAATAGGTATTACGGATACAACAACTTAGTTAATTAACATTTTTATTATTTTTTCAGATAATAACAAAGCGACAACCGTTCAGCGACGCCGTCAAAATTATTTTGAAATCTTACAACCACGCTAAAGCAGCTATGCAATTCTCTAAGCAACACTTTAAAGCTGCGCTCATCGCTGTGATCACGGCTGTCGCAGCCGTAACATCGTTCGCTGCGCGCACCGACGTTATGTTAGGTATTCTCTAAGCTCTACTTGCTCGTCGTCGATCTCTCGGCTGCGGGAACTCACGGCTGTTGGCAAGGCTGTGCTAGAGCGGTGACGAATCTTATTTTTACAGTCTATAATTTCTCGACTAGTATATTTTGGCTATTTCCTCGTATTAAAAAATACATTAAGTACACATTTTATATTAAGAGATATGTAGTAATTGCTTAAATGTATAATATCAATAATTTACTACTTTAAAATAAAGGCACAACGATACAGATTAAAAAAAAAACCTAACCTAACTTTGTGCTTGCGTTTGCGGTCGAAGTCACACAGTTGTTGGTAAACAAATACTTAATAATGATGAAAAAAATCTCTCCGTTCCAAGAATGCTTATTAAGTATGGGACTGTGGTTCAACCCACGCCAGCCACTTGACATTTTTACGCATTCTACAATCTTCCATCATCATTTTACGTCTATACCCTTTGTGACTACCACACAGTGAACACTTCGCGAAGTGTATTTTGAATCTAATAAGAAGTAAGTATTACCTACTAATTATTTATTTTATCGTCAATAAAATCAGTGAGTAAATTCAATTTATCAAGTCAATTACTTAATAGGTTTTTGGGTGGTACTAATTTATAAATATCAACTTTATTTTCAGTGGCTCGTAATGCAGGACCATCCACAGCTTAAGAGCTCAAGTCAAAAAATTTATTGGGCTGATGGAGACGAGATCATATCTTGCCACTGGGCATGCCTGTACAACCAATGCTAGGACCCGGATGCGAAATGGATAGGAATAAGTCGCTCTAGCATTGAATAGTGATGGCAACGGGTGTGTTAAAGATTGGAAGCAGTGGGCAAAGGTATGTAATGCACATTGCACATATTTAAGTATATAACTTTTAATTTTGTATTAAGACGTTTGTATCTAGTTCAGTGAAGTAAGATCTTTTTTTTGTTGTGTGTAGTATTGGAAAGATAAAAAGGCTACAGTTAAAAGGAAGGCCAACATGGCAGAGGACGATGCTGAGGTGGTGGAGCTCACAGAGCTAGAACAACTCCGTCTTTCACGCCTAAACTACTGAACCGATTTTGATGAAATTTGGTGCAGTTATAGATTAGAGCCTGGGAAAGGACATATGCTACATTTTATCCCACAATTGGGCTCGATATAACCTGTAGTCCACGCGGGCGGAGCTGCGGACGGAAAGCTAGTGGTTAATACTCGTAATTATATTAATGGTTTTACTAATAGTAATGTTTCACTATAACTAACTGCCGTTGAATTCTCAGCTCGCACGGATGGAGCAAGGGGCGGTGGATGTGCGCGGCGCCTCATATTAGTGGAGACACCGACCCAGCGCGGGCACCGCTCACTGCCGTCACAGAGCAAGTGGTGGGTCCCCGCAGCGACGCCGCGTGCTTCGAGGCGCGCGTACCCAGGGAGGAATGTCTGCGGCCCGGCGACGTCTGCTGCGACCGTCTCCACCATCGCAACGCCGGCCGCTCCGAAATGGCGAGCTTAACAAAACGATTTATCGCCAATGAAAATGCCGTGCCGTTGCGGAGCTTGCCATTGCACGGTCGCAAGAAACGTATGCGCAGGGCTACTGCATGATGGCGGAAGTGCTAGAGAACTTCACAAACGCAGTAGGCAACGTCGCACAACAGATAGTTGAAGCCATTTAACAATCTGCTGTACGACGTTAACCTGTTTATTAGTACAGTGGTTCCAGATACAATACTAATGATGACTTTAGCTTAATGTCCTGGGTCTTGTTTGTGTTTATCCATGTCACACAAAGAAAGTTCTCCTAGTATGGGCCTACATGAGCTTGAGCATTATAATTATTAATAATTTGCTCGTAAAAATTATAGTATATTGCACTTTTTTCAGACGAGTCCCTATATAATAAAATATTAAGTGACATTGATTACAATTTACAATTAATACTTCTAAAAAACTCGTAAAATCAAGGTTATTGTAATAACTTTTCTCAGAAACTAAGGTTTGTTACTTTTTTGTTTGAGACTGCTCGATTTTGTGGAATTTATACTATATTTTTTTATGTTAAACTATGAACGTTCAGGTCTTTTAATATCTATATTTCTTAAAATATTATGTATGCAATATTACGACTGTAGGTAGGTATATGTTCTAAATTAATTAAGAGAATATAATTGTAATTAAGTACTTAATTTTAGAAGGCAAAAAATAAAAGCAATTTAGTTTGATGTTCTTTTTTTATTTTCACTGACCCAAAAAAAATTAAATGCTAATCCAGCATTTTTTAAACTAAAAACACACATTATTAACCCTCGGCATACCAGGTAAAAATTTGTAACATGCCATACAAGGTGGGGTCTGACATACCCTAACAAAATGGTCGCTGTAATCAGATAGGAATAGGGGTACTGAATTATTATTACATATTTTTGAAATTGAACATAACCTGAGTAGCACTATATAAAAAAAAAATGAAATAGATTAAATGGTTTGTTGAAAAAGGGTAGCGAAAATGCCATCTTCTGACTACTAATTTAAACTTGAAATCACCCTAAGAATTGATAATTACCAATTTTTGTAATTAAACTGACTAAATTTTAAAAAATTTAACAACGATGATACATCTTTAAATTTTTACTTCAATCTCGAGGTAGGAGTTCTTTAGTTCGCCATAATTGCATTTTGTATATGCTCAAATAACAAAAATTCTAAACAAAAACGCATCTAGAGCCCTAAAAAACGCACGCACCACTAAACTAATGGTACTTGCCAGTGTAAGAACGTCGCAACTCCAGCTACTGAGAGCTTCAGATTCCGCGCACGAAAATTTTTGTAAATATATAGATTTTTCACCGCCTGGGGTTTATTAGACCCCACCTGGTATGCGGAGGGTTAACTAGAACAGAAAAAAAAACAATCATATTAAAGCATAATGGGTTTGTTCCAATATGTGATGGATGGGATTTTCTTTTTCTTGTAAGTTATTGGGTAATTCCAAGATTGGTTATCCAGCACGATTACCTACATATATTATGCAACACACAGTAAGCAACGGCTATTTTAGACACCATATCTGGGTCATAGTGCAGATCTCTGTGGACTAGAAGGCATCTGCACTGCCCTTCAAAATTCCAATTGTCCTTTCGACACTTTATTGTTGTGCCATGCAGTGAATTGTAGTAATCCTCGGTGAACTAGGCTCGAGATTAACATTGTTAAATATTTTCCAAACCTTACAAACATGCTCTCTCCTCTGCTGTTTAATTGTTCTAGGTGATGTTTTATGGCTGTGTTATTAAAAACAAAACTGTCGTGTGTGGTCTCACTGAATGTAGCATCTCCATGTAATTCAATTTCAATTCAATTCAATTTATTTATTCAAGTTAATACAGACAAAATGATATCATGACAGGCTCGGGGCCCAAATCGATAGCATTATAATATTCTTACATAATTTTATACTTAATTAATTTCACAGGTTTTTAACACAGCATATAAAACATATTTTAAGTTGTCACAATTTTCAAAAAAGAATGTTTAATAATATCTGATAAATAAAAAAGAATGTCTAATAAATGTCAAAAAAATAAAAATTTGTCAAAAAATTTACATAAAATGTCAAAAAATATATTATTACTCATTTAAAATCACTTAGTCAGATAACTTAAAATAAAACTAGAAATTTTGGTTAGAGGGGTAAAGAACAAATCTATTTCGTCATATTTAGAGACTTCATTCAATATGTACAGCGCCTCCGTAACGGGAGCATGCATTAATATGTTGGTCCTACTCGGAGGGACCCTAAAAACGCGAGCACGCGGTGCTACACGTAATCGCGGATTTGGCACCTGCAGCATCATACAGTCGAGTATCTGCGAATTACACAACTCACCACGAAACACTCAACACATACATAGCTAAAGCTAATTTTCTCCTAGCCTCCAATTTGGTGAATCCTACCATGCCGAGGACAAACAAGGTGGGGTACATGAGCGGATAGTAGGGATAAACACCGTACAGCTTCCAGTACATGTACCTCACAAACTTGTTTTGTATTTTCTCTATCATTTCAACATACTTTTTCTCAAAGGGATTCCATACAATTGCGTTACACTCAAGTTGGCTTCTGACTAGTGCACTGTAGAGCGCTCTAAGTGCCGCTGGGGTTTGTATTTCCTTCGCTTGCCGCAACACAAAACCTAAATTTCTATAGGCTTTTTTACATATATTTGTGATATGTTATCGGAAATTCAACCCCTGTGAGACATGTAAACCGAGATCACGAACCGAATTTACACGTGACAGTCTCACTCCGTCGATTTCGTAGTCGTGTTTAATAGTATTTGCTGCCCGGGTGCATGACATGACGCTGCATTTTGTTGTATTGAACGGAAGTTTATTTTTACGACTCCACTCAAAAACGCGATTTATGTCATACTGTAGCTGCTCACAGTCCGAGGGGCTTTTTATTTCCCTAAATACTTTAAGGTCGTCTGCGAATAGTAAACATTTTGAGTCTTTTATGACCTCAAGGAGGTTATTAATCATAATAACAAAATTTAACGGACCCAAATTGCTACCCTGATTGACTCCTGTATATGTTTTAAAGCACTCTGACGTACATCCCTTATAATCCACGTATTGCCTACGGTCTTTAAGGTAGCTGGCAAAGAAGTTCAATAATGAAGGAGAAAACCCTACTCTTGCGAATTTTTCCAAAAGAATGTCGTTGTTTACTACATCGAATGCCTTCTGAAAGTCAAAGTAGGCGATATCTACCTGGCCTCCAACTCTACCATCCAGAACTGAAGCCGTGTGTTGGACGAAACATATTAAGTTACTATGGGTCCCTCTACCTGGCCTAAACCCATGTTGCGCATCTGACAATACACCTTCTATTTGGGGGTATATAGCCGCATGCAAGAGAGACTCAAAAACCTTCGCAAAAGTCGATAGTACCGCTATGGGTCGATATCCTGAAACCTCTGTACCAGATCGACTCTTTGGGACCGGCGTGACACGTGTGACTTTCCAACAGTCGGGATAAGTGCCGGTGGCCACACAAATATTAAACAGATGTGTGGGAGAGTTAGAACACTAGAGCAATCCCTAACCAGAAAGGGGGGCCCGGCCCAACGGATTTTTTGGGCTTGAGCTTGGCGATAGCGCGCTTTAATTCCTCAGGTGAAAAAATTGAAACTTGCACGTGCGCAGCTGAGACTGGCGCTGCACGCACCGCTGCGGCTACGTCTAGTTGCGGTGGCACCTGTCCATATACCGAACTGAAGTACTCAGCAAATGCCTCAGCACACGCCGCACCCTCCACTATTTGCCCATCCTTGGTAATGTGCGCATTGCTTCGATTTGCTCTCTGGTCGCGTACGAAGCCCCAGAATGACTTAGGGTCCCGAGTAAACTGGTGCCCCATTTTTGCCATGTAATTGGCGTACGCACTATTTGTGAGCCGCTTTACCAGACGACGATAAAACGCAAAAAGGTTATACTCATTCTGAGAACCACTTGCTTTATAGGCCTTGTGATGTTCAGTCTTCTTCCTAATACATCTAACAATCTCTGGAGTGTACCATTTTGGATATCTTTGTTTCAGGTCTATTTGTCTTCTCATTTTCCTAGGAGTGCAACTATCGATCAGTTTATTCAAGGTGTCGTAAAAAACCTTGGTCGTATCTTCCACTGTACAGGTATCATACAAAGAACTCCAATCGGCATTACATAGAGCAGAATACAGTTCATTGAAATTACATTTACAGAAATTCCATTGTATGTAGTTTGTAGTACTTGGTCTAGGTCTATTGTAAGTATATGTGCGCTTTTTTTCCCGTGGTACTACCTGACGACGATCACCAACACGTGTCGCCACAAGAGTTGCACAAAGTGGCGGGTGCTGCAGATCGGGGGAAACAATACTGTCCCTACTTTCACTAACCAACAACTTGTAGTTATTCAGATTCGTTAAAACTAGATCTAAAATACGATTTTTACAATTTGGGATATTATTACACTGACGCAGATTACAGAATGATATAAAATATTCGAAGTCACATTGAGTCTGTAACGTGGTAGAGTACATATTAAAGTCACCAATTACTACTAGATTATTATACACTGGGCGTCAAAAATAAGTAGTACAGTTTTAAAATTGCGATTTCTCCCAAACTATAAAACTTAGACCTTTGAAACAAAAAAGGTTAAAAAGAAAATTTAATCTTATTCAATAAAAACTTCATGCATTATAAGAACTTATAATGCTTGACTTTAAAAAAAACGAATAAATAAAAACACTTTTTTTAAACTGTTGAAAGGTGTTGTCTTACTTAGGATTTTTGTGTTTGACACATTCGCTGCTGATAAAGCAATTGTAATTGAAAAGCATAGGTATCTTCAGAGAGTAAATTTGACTAATCATGCCTCTTTCACCAGAAGAATGTGCAAGAATCTTAGCTTTTCTCGAAGTGGGCATCAGTATGCGTCGTACTGCAAGGAGGGTGGGTGTAACTTTAAGAACGGTTCAGCGAGTAAAGCAAAGGTACGAAGAGACTGGAAACCATCTAAGGAGACGAGGTAATGGCAGACCCAGGTGCACAAGTACCCGAGAAGATCGCTTTATTGTTTCCACTGTGTTAAGAAATCGACACCTTAATGCAGTTGAGGTTCAGCAACAGCTTCTTCGGACCCGAACAGACTACATCAGTGAGAGTACAGTGAGAAGAAGACTTGCTGAAGCTAACCTGAAGCCTCTAAGACCAGCAAATGGCCCCAAACTTGAGACAGAGCATCGCGTAGCAAGACTACGCTACGCCCGTCAACACGTACAATGGGGCGAAGAAGAATGGGCTAGAGTTTTATTCACAGATGAGTCTCGATTCTCTTTATACACTTCAGATGGACGGCGGAGAGTCTACAGACGACCCGGTGAGCGATACATTCAAGCTTGTATCTCGGAAAGAGTCCAATATGGCGGGGGCTCTGTACACGTATGGGCTGGTATCTCTTCAGAGAGTCGCACAGAGCTTGTGGTAATAGAAAATGGGACTTTGACTGGTGAAAGATATGCCTCGGAGATCCTCAACGAGTATGCAGGGCCATATTTAATAAATATGGGTGATGGAGCCATCCTAATGCATGATAACGCCCGGCCACACACTGCTCACCACGTACAAGAGTACATTCAGGAGGTTGGCATCAACTTGATGGCTTGGCCATCGAGAAGCCCAGATCTCAACCCGATTGAACACGCCTGGGATGAGCTTGGGAGGCTAGTCAGAAGGCGCAGTCCACCTCCTGCCACACTCAGGGCTCTAAAACATGCGCTGATAGAAGAATGGGAAAATATTCCCCAACACCGCCTCCGAAACTTAGTGTTCAGCATGCCAAACCGGATCCAAGCTGTAATTAGAGCCCGAGGCGGCAACACAAGTTATTAAATTGTGAAAAAGTTCCAAAACGTGAAAATTAAGTGGTTGACATATCGTTAAAAATTGATACTTTTTAGTATTTATCTTAATTTTAAGTTTGAAACTTTATTCATGCCAAATAAAATATAACTTTAATAAACTTCGTTAAGTTTACTATAAACTGCTTTTTATTTCATAAGTGTAACTACTATAGTTTAGGAGTAATTGCAATTTGAAAAGTGTACTACTTATTTTTGACGCCCAGTGTAGTTTGTGTAGCTTTGCTCTAGTATCTGAAACATTCGCAGATACTCCCTGTCAGCGCTCGACGGAGGTATGTACACTACACAGCAAGTAAAAATACGCTTCGACCCCCTGATAACATCAGCGTACACCATCTCAAATGCTGCGTCACTAAGATCAGGCAACGGCAATTGACGAAGGCGCAAGCGCTGTGAAGCGATTAATAACGCTCCTCCAAGCTTACGGCCATCTGCACGGTCGCAACGCACGACGCTGTAGCCCCTTGGAGCCAGCTCACCGTCATATACAGATTCGTTGAGTCCACTCTCCGTGATTGCCCATAGATCAGCGGAGGATAACGACATACCTTGATAAAACGTCGACAGTTTTGTACGAAGACCTCTTACATTTTGATAATATATATTTATATTCTTATGACTATTGACAAGAATATAAATATATAGGTATTATCAAAATGTACACAATCTTATATTCTTATGACTATTGACAAGAATATAAATATATATTATCAAAATGTAACAAATCAAAATGTAATATAATAAGGTCACAATCATTGATCTGAAATATAATAAGTTTTAAATTTAACACAATCAAATAAAAATATTAACATAACCTCTGTTTATAGGCCACAACTTTATAAGTAATTTATCAAGTTTTAGGTTCACAATATAAATAAAAAGGTGTGTACTTACTTAATTATAGTTTAATCCGATATTAGCACTTCGAATTCCACTAAAATAAATTAAAAAGCCTTGCCGACAGCCACGAAATAGAAGCTTTTGAGTTTGACATTAAAAATCGTAGGCGTACGCCGAGGCTGTGGCTGAAGTGGAGGCTGTTTTGCTTAGAGAATACCGATTTCCTTTAAGAAATGTCAAATAAGTGATTCCATATCACGCCGTCTGCAGCCGTGCGGCGCTAGTGTCAGCAGCGTTGAAAATGTTATGAAGTAGAATACGAAACGTGTATTCACCGCTGTAACAGCCGCTGCGATCAAGGCTTTAACGATGTTTGCGCTTAGAGAATCGCACTGCAGGAAACGATCTTATTAAGATAAATAAACTGTTAGTAATAATATTTGTATAAGTAATTAAATTTTTATTTATTATGAACACATTTATTGTTTCATTATATTACTAAAAATAGTTCGTCTGGTATCAAATAGTTTCAAATCTACAGCTCTGCCTACCCAATAGAAAATATGAGGTGTGAATGGATTAATTTTTAAATTAAGGATAATAACCAGCAATTATTTTGTAATTACGACACCTAAGTTTTTCAATTCAATAGCTAACGACAGAAGCACACTAACACACATCTATTATTCCTTTCGGGGTAGGCAGAACGGCCTGTGAAACAGAAACTTTAAATAAACTACAACGCTGTTTTCAAGTGTAAGTATACACGACGGCTTATTAGGCTATTCATGTTAACCTCTACATCGATCGGCCCTTATTCCGCTTGAGATTGCATAGGCTTTGTGCTTGAGAAACTTGACGTATTGTTTTCTGTCTATATATCTTTAGTTATAAGTACCTACTAATGTGCAGTGCCATCTTTTGACGAATAACTAACAAATAACTTTTTTTTAATTATTTCTCTCAGGCCATAGACTACAGTAGTAGTTTTCTTCATCCTTCAGGATAGGCAAAGGACAAAGGCATACAGCCAAATCTTTTATTTCTATGTAACACCGTTAACATAGAAATAAGTAATGGTAATTCTGCCGAAATAGGGCAAAAAGAAAGCAGCCCATGCAGCCGTCGTCGTGTTCTATAATTTTCCTTATTGTCTCTCAATTTTTTTTCTAAGAAATATAGCTCTGTCTACCCATTAAAAATTGTAAATCACAATTGCATTGTTTTAAAAAATGCAGAAAAACAATTATCCAATAGCTATTTCATGCCTACTACGCAAAGTAATTGTTTGAATTAAACGCATAGTACAGAGGCACACTCATGTCAATTATTCTTTCGGGGTTGGCAGTGCGTCGTGTTTCAGAAAAAAGGTTTATCTAGCTTTTAATGCAGTAACTACTATCTTAGCTAAAGTACTCTTTTTTTTCTATACTTTCGATCCTTAACGTTTGGTTTTCGCAAAGTCCATAATACCTACCTATCCTTCCCGCTCCTGTAGCCGTCCACACAAAACCCTCGCGACCTGCTTTAGCAGGTCACCTCCACGCGAAACCTAGTTATATTATATTATACTATATAAAGCTACATTACCACTGACTGACTCACTCACTGATTGACATAATTGTTCTCCCAGAAGGAGTGTCGGGAGGTAAAAATGATGTATGGGGGGTCTAGTCAGAATTTTCCGTCGAGTACGGGAAAATTTCGACATCTTCGGATTCTCCTCCTCATCAGCTCGTGACACACCTTCCCGGGCAAACCGTTGGACTTGGACCAGTGGTGCTCGAACAAAGGTCGACCCACACCCTGGTCGAAGTCTACAGGAGACAAAATTTTTTTGATTTTCAGAAAAACAAGATGGCCGCCATACAAAATTGATATTTTTTCGGTATCCGGGGGTTTTTGGGGTCGCTAAATCCGAATATCGAAAAAGATTTTCGATTTCGCCATTTTCAAAGATGGCCGCCATACAAGGAGTGGTGAGGCGAGGCCGAAGGCCGAGCCGAACCACGACGCGCCGCGAGGCGAGGCCGCAGGCCGAGGCGAGCTGCGTATAAGGCGAGGCCGAAGGCCGAGCTCCGCGTAGGGCGAAGCCCGGAGCGTCCCCCCCCAATCCAAGATGGTCGCCACTTATGTTTAGATTCTAAAGGTGAGGCGAGGCCGAAGGCCGAGCCGAGCAGCGTATAGGGCGAGACCGAAGGCCGAGCTCCGCGTAGGGCGAAGCCCGAAGCGTCACCAAGCATCTTACCGGCCGACCGCAAACCGAAAATTTCATATCCGCCATCTTGGATTTTAGTTGGGGGAATCGTGACGCGAAGGGCGAAGGTAAGATGCTTGGTGACGCTTCGGGCTTCGCTCTACGCGGAGCTCGGCCTTCGGCCTCGCCCTATACGCAGCTCGGCTCGGCCTTCGGCCTCGCCTCACCTTTAGAATCTAAACTTAAATGGCGACCATCTTGGATTGGGGGGGGGGGGCTTCGCCCTTCGCGTCACGATTCCCCCAACTAAAATCCAAGATGGCGGATATGAAATTTTCGGGCATGCCGACATGGGTGTCGTTTAATAGGTTTTCGGGGGTGCTGATTCCGAAAATGTCATCCATTTTGAAATCCAAGATGGCGGACATGCTATTTTTGTGAAAAACTGCCATGGGTGTCGTTTGATAGGTTTTCGGGGATGCTCATCCTGAAAAAGACATTTATTTTCAAATCCAAGATGGCGAACATGCATTTTTTAGAAAAATCCGTCATGGATGTCGTTTTTTATGTTTTCGAGGGTACTGATAACATCGATTTAAAAATCCAAGATGGTGGCCGTGACAAACTAAAAAAAGTATAAACGCCTTTTTGACCCCACATATAGGGTACCACAACCGCCTCGCGGCCTGCTTTAGCAGGTCGCGCACCACGCGAAAACTAGTTATTATTTTTATTATATTATATAAAGCTACAATACCACTCACTGACTCACTGGGTGACAGAATTGTTCTCCCAGATGGAGCGGCGGGAAATGAAAACTTTGTATGGGGGGTGTGGAGAGGGTGGCACGGAGGGTACGGGAAAACCTCGAGATCCTCGGATCCACCTTCTCATCGGGTGGCGACCCACCTTCCCGGGCGAACCGTTGCAGATGGAGCGGTGGCGCTTGAACAAAGGTCGACCCACACCCTGGTCGAATTCTACCGGTGACGTCATTTTTTCGAATTTCGTAAAAACAAGATGGCCGCCATACAAAATGATTATTGCTGTATCTCCGGAACCGTTTGACATAAGTGGGGAGTGCTCAAACAAATGTTTTACAGGGGGGTGAAGGGCAGGTGGCTGTCAAATTTTTTTTTCAAGATGGCGAATCCAAGATGGCGGCCGGAAATGAAGTTGCTCCGATCCGGACGAAAATCGGTATCTGGGGGGTTTGGGGGACGAAGATTCCGAATATCGAGTCAGTTTTTCGATTCCACCATTTTCCAAGATGGCCGCCATACAAGGAGTGGTGAGGCGAGGCCGCAGGCCGAGTCGAACCACGACGCCACGCCGCGAGGCGAGGCCGTAGGCCGAGGCGAGCTGCGTAAAAGGCGAGGCCGAAGGCCGAGCTCTGCGTTGGGCGTAGCCCGGAGCGTCCCCCCCCCCAAATCCAAGATGGCCGCCATACAAGTTTAGATTCTAAAGGTTAGGCGAGGTCGAAGACCGAGCCGAACGCGCGACGCGAGGCCGAAGGCCGAGACGAGCCGCGTATAGGGTGAGGCCGAAGGCCGAACTCCGCGTAGGGCGAAGCCCGGAGCGGCCCCCCCCCCAATTAAAGATGGCCGCCATACAAGTTTAGATTCTTAAGGTGAGGCGAGGTCGAAGACCGAGCCGAACGCGCGGGGCGAGGCCGAAGGCCGAGGCGAGCCGCGTATAGGGTGAGGCCGAAGGCCGAACTCCGCGTAGGGCGAAGCCCGGAGCGTCCCCCCCCCAATCAAAGATGGCCGCCATACAAGTTTAGATTTTTAAGGTGAGGCGAGGTCGCAGACCGGGCCGAACGCGCGAGCCGAGGCCGTAGGCCGAGGCGAGCTGCGTATAGGGCGAGGCCGAAGGCCGAGCTCCGCGTAGGGCGAAGCCCGAAGCGTCACCAAGCATATTAACAGCCGACCGCCATCATACCGACATGGGTGTCGTTTAATAGGTTTTCAGGGGTGCTGATTTCGAAAATGACATCCAATTTCAAATCCAAGATGGCGGACATGGATTTTTTGGAAAATACCCTCATGGGTGTCGTTTAATAGGTTTTCGGGGGTTCTGATTCAGAAAATGACAAATATTTTGAAATCCAAGATGGCGGACATGCAGTTTTAAAAAAATCTGTCATGGGTGTCGTTTAATAGATTTTCGGGGATGCTGATTACGAAACTGACATCCATTTTGAAATCCAAGATGGCGGTCGTGACAAACCAAAAAAAGTATGAACGCCTTTTTGACCCTACAGATAGGGTAGCTCAACCGCCTCGCGGCCTGCTTTAGCAGGTCGTGCACCACGCGAAACCTAGTTATATTATATAAAGCTACAATACCACTCACTGACTGACTGGGTGACAGAATTGTTCTCCCAGATGAAGCGGCGGGAGGTGAAAACTTTGTATGAGAGGTGTGGAGTGGGTGACGCGGAGGGTACGGGAAAACCTCGAGATCCTCGGATCCACCTTCTCATCAGGTAGCGACCCACCTTCCCGGGCGAACCGTTGCAGATGGAGCGGTGGAGCTCGAACTAAGGTCGACCCACACCCTAGTCGAATTGTACCGGTGACGTCATTTTTTCGATTTTCGCAAAAACAAGATGGCCACCATACAAAATTATTATTGCTGTATCTCCGGAACCGTTTGACATAAGTGGGGTATGCTCGAACAAATGTTTTACAAGGGAGTGAGGGGCAGGTGGCTGTCAAAATTTTTTTTCAAGATGGCGGATCCAAGATGGCGGTCGAAAATGAAGTTGCTCCGATCCGGACGAAAATCGGTATCTGGGGGGTTTGGGGGTCGAAGATTCCGAATATCGAGTCAGTTTTTCGATTCCACCATTTTCCAAGATGGCCGCCATACAAGGAGTGGTGAGGCGAGGCCGCAGGCCGAGCCGAACCACGACGCCACGCCGCGAGGCGAGGCCGTAGGCCGAGGCGAGCTTCGTAAAAGGCGAGGCCGAAGGCCGAGCTCCGCGTAGGGCGTAGCCCGGAGCGTCCCCCCCCCAAATCCAAGATGGCCGCCATACAAGTTTAGATTCTAAAGGTGAGGCGAGGTCGAAGACCGAGCCGAACGCGCGAGACGAGGCCGAAGGCCGAGCCGAGCCGCGTATAGGGTGAGGCCGAAGGCCGAACTCCGCGTAGGGCGAAGCCCGGAGCGTCCCCCCCCCCAATCAAAGATGGCCGCCATACAAGTTTAGATTCTAAAGGTGAGGTGAGGTCGAAGACCGAGCCGAACGCGCGAGACGAGGCCGAAGGCCGAGGCGAGCCGCGTATAGGGTGAGGCCGAAGGCCGAACTCCGCGTAGGGCGAAGCCCGGAGCGTCTTCCCCCCCAATCAAAGATGGCCGCCATACAAGTTTAGATTCTAAAAGTGAGGCGAGGTCGTAGACCGAGCCGAACTGGCGAGGCGAGGCCAAAGGCCGAGCCGAGCTGCGTATAGGGCGAGGCCGAAGGCCTAACTCCGCGTAGGGCGAAGCCCGAAGCGTCACCAAGCATCTTACCGGCCGACCGCAATCCGAAAATTTCATATCCGCCATCTTGGATTTTAGTTGGGGAAATCGTGACGCGAAGGGCGAAGCCCGGAGCGTCTCGATTCTCTCCACCAAAAATCCAAGATGGCGGATATGAAATTTTCGGGCATACTGACATGGGTGTCGTTTAATAGGTTTTCGGGGGTGCTGATTCCGAAAATGATATCCATTTTGAAATCCAAGATGGCGGACATGCATTTTTCTCAAAAACCGTCATGGGTGTCGTTTAATACGTTTTCTGGGGTGCTAATTGCGAATATGACATCTATTTTTAAATCCAAGATGGCGGACATGCAGTTTAAAAAAAAACTGTCATGGGTGTCGTTTAATAGGTTTTCGGGGGTGCTGATTACGAAACTGACATCCATTTTGAAATCCAAGATGTCCGACATGTGTTTTCAAAAAAAATTACAAAAAATTAAATGAACGCCTTTTTGACCCTACAAATATAGTAGCACAACCGCCTCGCGGCCTGCTTTAGCAGGTCGCGCACCACGCGAAACCTAGTTATTATACTATATAAAGCTACATTACCACTGACTCACTGACTGACTGGGTGATTGACATAATTGTTCTCCCAGAAGGAGGGTCGGGAGGTGAAAATGATGTATGGGGGGTGTGGTCAGAATTTTTCATCGAGTATGGGAAAACCTCGACATCTTCGGATTCTCCTCCTCATCAGGTCACGACCCACCTTCCCGGGCGAACCATTTGACTTGAACCGGTGGTGCTCGAAAGAAGGTCGACCGGCACCCTGGTCGAAGTCTACCGGTGACAAAATTTTTTCGATTTTCAAAAAAACAAGATGGCCGCCATACAAAAACGAGATTTTTGTATCTCCTCTGATTCGGACCGAATTCGGTATCCGGGGGTTTTAGGGGTCGCTGAATCCGAATATCAGAAAAAAATTTCGATTTCGCCATTTTCCAAGATGGCCGCCATACAAGGAGTCACCACGCCGAAGGCCGAGCCGAACCACGACGCGCCGCGAGGCTTGGCCGCAGGCCGAGGCGAGCTGCTTATAAGGCGAGGCCGAAGGCCGAGCTCCGCGTAGGGCGAAGCCCGGAGCGTCCCCCCCCCCAATCCAAGATGGCCGCCATTTAAGTTTAGATTCTAAAGGTGACGCGAGGTCGTAGACCGAGCCGACCGCGCGAGGCGAGGACGAAGGCCGAGCCGAGCTGCGTATAGGGCGAGGCCGAAGGCCGAGCTCCACGTAGGGCGAAGCCCGAAGCGTCACCAAGCATCTTACCCGCCGACCGCCATCCGAAAATTTAATATCCGCCATCTTGGATTTTAGTTGGGGAAATCGTGACGCTAAGGGCGAAGCCCAGAGCGTCTCGATTCTCCCCACCAAAAATCCAAGATGGCGGATTTTAAATTTTCGGGCATGCCGACATGGGTGTCGTTTAATAGGTTTTCGGGGGTGCTGATTCCGAAAAAGACATCCATTTTGAAATCCGAGATGGCGGACTTGCTATTTTTGTGAAAAACTGCCATGGGTGTCGTTTGATAGGTTTTCGGGGATGCTGATCCTGAAAAAGACATTTATTTTCAAATCCAAGATGGCAGACATGCATTTTATGGAAAAATCCGTCATGGGTGTCGTTTTTTTACATATAGGGTACCACAACCGCCTCGCGGCCTGCTTTAGCAGGTCGCGCACCACGCAAAACCTAGTTTTATTATATTATATAAAGCTACAATACCACTCACTGACCGACTGGGTGACAGAATTGTTCTCCCAGATGGAGCGGCGGGAGGTGAAAACTTTGTATGGAGGGTGTGGAGAGGGTGTCGCGGAGGGTACGGGAAAACCTCGAGATCCTCGGATCCACCTTCTCATCAGGTGGCGACCCACCTTCCCGGGCGAACCGTTGCAGATGGAGCGGTGGCGCTCGAACTAAGGTCGACCCACACCCTGGTCGAATTCTACCGGTGACGTCATTTTTTCGATTTTCGCAAAAACAAGATGGCCGCCATACAAAATGTTTATTGCTGTATCTCCGGATCCGTTTGACATAAATGGCCTCCCCTAAATCAAAGATGGCCGCCGTATAAGTTTAGATTCTAAAGGTGAGGCGAGGTCGAAGACCGAGCCGAACGCGCGAGACGAGGCCGAAGGCCGAGGCGAGCCGCGTATACGGTGAGGCCGAAGGCCGAACCCCGCGTAGGGCGAAGCCCGGAGCGTCCCCCCCCCCCAATCAAAGATGGCCGCCATACAAGTTTAAATTCTAAAGGTGAGGCGAGGCCGAAGGCTGAGGCGAGCCGCGTATAGGGTGAGGCCGAAGGCCGAACTCCGCGTAGGGCGAAGCCTGGAGCGGCCCCCCCCCAATCAAAGATGGCCGCCATACAAGTTTAGATTCTTAAGTTGAGGCGAGGTCGAAGACCGAGCCGAACGCGCGAGGCGAGGCCGAAGGCCGAGGCGAGCCGCGTATAGGGTGGGGCCGAAGGCCGAACTCCACGTAGGGCGAAGCCCGGAGCGTCCCCTTCCCCATTCTAGATGGCGGTAAGTTTAGTTTCTAAAGGTGAGGCGAGGTCGAAGACCGAGCCGAACGCGCGAGGCGAGGCCGAAGGCCGAGGAGAGCCGCGTATAGGGTGAGGCCGAAGGCCGAACTCCGCGTAGGGCGAAGCCCGGAGCGTCCCCCCCCCCCCCCCAATCAAAGATGGCCGCCATACAAGTTTAGATTTTTAAGGTGAGGCGAGGTCGCAGACCGAGCCGAACGCGCGAGCCGAGGCCGTAGGCCGAGACGAGCTGCGTATAGGGCGAGGCCGAAGGCCGAGCTCCGCGTAGGGCGAAGCCCGAAGCGTCACCAAGCATATTACCAGCCGACCGCCATCATACCGACATGGGTGTCATTTAATAGGTTTTCAGGGGTGCTGATTTCGAAAATGACATCTATTTTGAAATCCAAGATGGCGGACATGGATTTTTTGGAAAATACCGTCATGGGTGTCGTTTAATAGGTAGTCGGGGGTGCTGATTCCGAAAATGACATACGTTTTGAAATCCAAGATGGCGGACATACATTTTTTGCAAAATATCTTCATGGGTGTCGTTTTTGGGTATTCAGGGGTGCTGATTAATAAAATAACATGGCGGCCGGAAATGAAGTTGCTCCGATCCGAACGAAAATCGGTATCTGGGGGGTTTGGGGGACGAAGATTCCGAATATCGAGTCAGTTTTTCGATTCCTCCATTTTCCAAGATGGCCGCCATACAAGGAGTGGTGAGGCGAGGCCGCAGGCCGAGCCGAACCACGACGCCACTCCGCGAGGCGAGGCCGTAGGCCGAGGCGAGCTGCGTAAAAGGCGGAGCCGAAGGCCGAGCTCCGCGCAGGGCGTAGCCCGGAGCGTCCCCCCCCAAATCCAAGATGGCTGCCATACAAGTTTAGATTCTAAAGGTGAGGCGAGGTCGAAGACCGAGCCGAACGCGCGAGACGAGGCCGAAGGCCAAGGCGAGCCGCGTATAGGGTGAGGCCGAAGGCCGAACTCCTCGTAGGGTGCAGCCCGGAGCGGCCCCCCCTCAAATCAAAGATGGCCGCCATACAAGTTTAGATTGTAAAGGTAGGGCGAGGTCGAAGACCGAGCCGAACGCGCGAGGCGAGGCCGAAGGCCGAGGCGAGCCGCGTACAGGGTAAGGCCGAAGGCCGAACTCCGCGTAGGGCGAAGCCCGGAGCGTCCCCCCCCCCAATCAAAGATGGCCGCCATACAAGTTTAGATTTTTAAGGTGAGGCGAGGTCGCAGACCGAGCCTAACGCGCGAGCCGAGGCCGTAGGCCGAGGCGAGCTGCGTATAGGGCGAGGCCGAAGGCCGAGCTCCGCGTAGGGCGAAGCCCGAAGCGTCATCAAGCATATTACCAGCCGACCGCCATCATACCGACATGGGTGTCGTTTAATAGGTTTTCAGGGGTGCTGATTTCGAAAATGACATCCATTTTGAAATCCAAGATGGCGGACATGGATTTTTTGGAAAATACCGTCATGGGTTTCTTTTAGTAGGTTTTTGAGGGTGCTGATTCCGAAAATGACATACGTTTTGAAATCCAAGATGGCGGACATAAATTTTTTGCTAAATATCGTCATGGCTGTCGTTTTTTGGGTATTTAGGGGTTCTGTTTAAGAAAATAACATCCATTTTTAAATCCAAGATGGCGGCCGTTAAAAACAAAAAAAAAATAATAACTTTTTTAAAATTTATAAAAAAAGGCACAACCGCCTCGCGACCTGCTTTAGCAGGTCGCGTACCACGCGAAACCTTGTTATATTATATAAAGCTACAATACCACTCACTGACTGACTGGGTGACAGAATTGTTCTCCCAGATGGAGCGGTATAGGGCGAGGCCGAAGGCCGAGCTCCGCGTAGGGCGAAGCCCGAAGCGTCACCAAGCATATTACCAGCCAACCGCCATCATACCGACATGGGTGTCGTTTAATAGGTTTTCAGGGGTGCTGATTTCAAAAATGACATCCATTTTGAAATCCAAGATGGCGGATATGGGTTTTTTGGAAAATACCGTCATGGGTGTCGTTTAATAGGTTTTCGGGGGCGCTGATTCCGAAAATGACATACGTTTTGAAATCCAAGATGGCGGCCGTGAAAAACAAAAAAAAATTTTTTTTTTTTTTTTTAATTTATAAAAAAAGGCACAACCGCCTCGCGACCTGCTTTAGCAGGTCGCGCACCACGCGAAACCTAGTTATACTATATAAAGCTACATTACCACTGACTCACTGACTGACTGATTGACATAATTGTTCTCCCAGAAGGAGGGTCGGGAGGTTAAAATGTTGTATGAGGGGTGTGGTCAGAATTATTCGTCGAGTATGGGAAAACCTCGACATCTTTGGATTCTCCTCCTCATCAGGTCGCGACCCACCTTCCTGGGCGAACCGTTGGACTTGGACCGGTAGTGCTCGAAAAAAGGTCGACATACACCCTGGTCGAAGTCTACCGGTGACAAAATTTTTTCGATTTTCAAAAAAAAAAAACAAAATGGCCGCCATACAAAAACGAGATTTTTGTATTCGGACCGAATAAGGTATCCGGGGGTTTTAGGGGCCGCTGAATCCGAATATTGGAAAAGATTTTCGATTTCGCCATTTTCCAAGATGGCCGCCATACAAGGAGTGGTGAGGCGAGGCCGAAGGCCGAGCCGAACCACGACGCGAAGCGAGGCGAAGCCGCAGGCCGAGCTCCACGTAGGGCGAAGCCCGGAGCGTCCCCCCCCCAATCCAAGATGGCCGCCATTTATGTTTAGATTCTAAAGGTGAGGCGAGGTCGTAGACCGAGCCGAACGCGCGAGGCGAGGCTGAAGGCCGAGCCGAGCTGCGTATAGGGCGAGGCCGTAGGCCGAGCTCCGCGTAGGGCGAAGCCCGAAGCGTCACCAAGAATCTTACCGTCCGACCGCCATCCGAAAATTTCATATCCGCAATCTTGGATTTTAGTTGGGGGAATCGTGACGCAAAGGGCGACGCCCGGAGCGTCTCGATTCTCCCCACCAAAAATCCAAGATGGCGGATTTGAAATTTTCGGGCATACCGACATGGGTGTCGTTTAATAGGTTTTCGGGGGTGGTGATTCCAAAAATGACATCCATTTTGAAATCCAAGATGGCGGACATGCAATTTTTTGAAAAACTGTCATGGGTGTCGTTAGGTAAGTTTTCGGCGATGCTGATTCCGAAAATGACATTTGTTTTCAAATCCAAGGTGGCGGACATGCATTTTTTGGAGAAATCCGTCATGGGTGTCGTTTTCTAGGTTTTCCGGGGTACTGATTCTTAAAATAACATCGATTTTTAAATCCAAAATGGTGGCCGTGTAAAACCAAAAAAAGAATAAACGCCTTTTTGACCCTACAAATAGGGAAACACATCCGCCTCGCGACCTGCTTTAGCAGGTCGCGCACCACGCGAAACCTAGTTATTATATTATATAAAGCTACAAAAAGCTACAATACCACTCACTCACTGACTGGGTGACAGAATTGTTCTCCCAGATGGAGCGGCGGGAGGTGATAATTTTGTATGGAGGGTGTGGAGAAGGTTACGCGGAAGGTACGGGAAAACCTCGAGATCCTCGGATCCACCTTCTCATCAGGTGGCGACCCACCTTCCCGGGCGAACCGTTGCAGATGGAGCAGTGGCGCTCGAAGTAAGGTCGACCCACACCCTAGTCCAATTCTACTGGTGACGTTATTTTTTCGATTTTCGCAAAAACAAAATGGTCGCCATACAAAATGATTATTGCTGTATCTCCGGAACCGTTTGACATGAGTGGGGTGTGCTCGAAAAAATGTTTTACAGAGGGGTGAGGGGCAGGTGGCTGTCAAAATTTTTTTTCACGATGGCGGATCCAAGATGGTGGCCAGAAATGAAGTTACTCCGATCCGGACGAAAACCGGTATCTAGGGGGTTTGGGGGACGAAGATTCCGAATATTGGGTCAGTTTTTCGATTCCACCATTTTCCAAGATGGCCGCCATACAAGGAGTGGTGAGGCGAGGCCGCAGGCCGAGCCGAACCACGACGCCACTCCGCGAGGTGAGGCCGTAGGCCGAGGCGAGCTACGAAAAAGGCGAGGCCGAAGGCCGAGCTCCGCGCAGGGCGTAGCCCGGAGCGTCCCCCCCCCCCAAATCCAAGATGGCCGCCATACAAGTTTAGATTCTAAAGGTGAGGCGAGGTCGAAGACCGAGCCGAACGCGCAAGACGAGGCCGAAGGCCGAGGCAAGCCGCGTATAGGGTGAGGCCAAAGGCCAAACTCCGCGTAGGGCGAAGCCCGGAGCGTCCCT